>OX421323.1:21524333-22724333 GCA_949125395.1 Diaphora mendica | reverse complement strand
GGCACCGGCAATTATTCGACAGTTTCTCGAATGTTCTATGTCCCGTGACATTTACAATTTTATCTTTATAGGCTGCCCTGCAGGCACGCAACTAGCTCGGGAGGATTCAATAACTCTTAGGACCTGCCCTCTTTTCCGAAAAGGGACGCGTACGCACGCGGTAATTTATCCAAAGGCAGTCCCTTTTAATCAATTAATAGGCCGGCCCGCAACGACACGCGTGCGAACGCGATAACCTATATCCTACAAGAGACCTTCTCGAGCCTTCGCTCTACATAGCGAATGACATTTCTTTTTAACGTGTGAAAGGCGGAGGGCGAAAGCCGTACTCCGCCCGATATTCAGTTACCCGTCGATAAACTTCGGCGAGCACTTCCGGGGTGCTCCGGCCAACGCACACGCCGCCTCGGTCGACGCCGTGCGGTATCCGCCTATGGCTCTGACCGCCAATACCCTCTGAGGCCGCCAGAGGCGCGCCTTGTTAAGGACAGTCAGAGCCGCCACCCACACCGGTGCGCCATACAGCGCCATCGACCGCACAACCCCCGTGTATAGGAGTCTAGTTGCGACGCTGGCTCTACCCATATTGGGCAAAAGTCGCCCAAGGTCAGAGGCAGCGCCGACACTTATGTCAAACCCTAGTGTGGCTACTACAAATTACATTTTCTAAGTTCGGTTTCGAACACAAGCTAAGCTTGCACCTCGCGAACAAACAAACAAACTCAAAACTTCTGTCTCTCTTCTGTTGCAAACTTGTGCTACGTGTATCGGTGACAAAGATCCTAACCGTACTGATGCGACAGGGCCATCACGGGAAAGTGAGCGGTGAAATGGGCGGGGCGCCGCATTCCAGCGAGGTGCAAATGTAGCTCGGCTGCGTAGTACCTCGGAGACCACGTCAACCCGTCAATCCAATTTTTCTATGGAACTTAAATATCACATAATACTTGTGTTGTGTACAACCAAGCTCGAGAAAACTCGCAATAAGTCTTCGTTTACGTATTACGTTACGTACTCTATAACAATAAATCTATGAAACTCCATGTGTAATTCTAAATATATATGTACAATGTTAAGAGCGAGCCTTGGCACTTATAAAGCAAGTTTAATCTTAGCGTGAGAGCCAGAGAAGCCACCTTAAGTGTGATTTACAATAATTTTACACAGAATGTGACGTATACGTAGACGTATATTCTATATAGCTATAAGCAAAAATTGAAAATCTAAAATGTTGTAAATATTTTGTAAGATTTTATTTCCAATACATATCCATATTTTGTAATGTTACATTTTTCGTTGTTCCAGCTTCAAATTCATCAGAGAACCTAATCAAACGTGTACTGAACACGTACATAGAAGAAGACGTGTGGTATTTGCCTCTTGAAGTGAGTATCTCTGAGCCGCCTCTCACCGAGGAAGACACGCTAGACGTGAGCGTGTACAATCCACGCTCTTGGACTAAAGACAGCGTGCCAGGTGAGGGTTTACAGCCTTATTTTTACTAACCCACTTCAAAAAAGGAGGAGGTTCTCAATTCGACCGTATATATGTTTATTAACTGACTTCAAAAAAAGGAGGAGGTTCTCAATTCGACTGTTATTTTTTATGTTTAGTTCTTAAAGTCGGTTTTCTTTTTGTTAAAATTTATGATTTTTTGAAGTCGGTTAATAACTTACACTAGGGTTAGAAAAAAAATTAAGTTATTTTTGTATACTTTGATTGTATAAATCCGCAGGTCTGTATGAGGGTGCAATGGAGACTCGCTACACAGACGTGAGCTACTCCCAGCCCCGGAGCCCGGCCTCGCCCGAGGCGTGCAGCTCGCTGTACGACGCGCAGCGCAACATGCTGTTGTCCTGCTTGCTCACCGACGGGCTGGGCCTCGTGGCCGCCCGCCTCCGGGCCAAGTACCAGCCCTACCTGCTCAAGACGCTGTGTCTCGTGCTCGAGAGAGTCGGTACGATATGTTATTTGCTGCTTGAATGTGGATAAAAATAAATGAGTAATAGCACAATCAAAAATCTTTAGTAGTCCGCTTATGGACTTAGGACTTTGTATGATAAATGTACTAAACTAAACACAAACTTGTGACGTTACCGTTTTAGACTATTCAATTGAGCAATATATTTTAATATTTACTAGATTAAAAATTGTAATAGAAATAAAAAGCTGTAATAATTATATTTTCCAAGATGTTTTGTTATATTCGTTTTAATAAAGGAGACATCGGTATTTATTTACGACGAGCTGAACCCCGCGCGTAACGCCGCGGGACAAAGGTAGTCTAAGAAAAAGTTACTGCTTAGATCATCAGCTATCTGCTAGGGAAAGTCCCGTCAAAATCGGTCCAGCCGCTTCAGAAATTACCCGGAACAGACAGACAAAAATTGTAAAAAATATTATTTTGGTACATGTACCGTGTATATATGCATTTACGATACAGGCATCTACCCTATTCCACAGGTAGCAAATACGAGATGCTCCACCTGGCCGGCCTGAAGGCTATATACGCCATCGCGCAGGCCTGCGGTCACAACACAGTGCCTGAGCTCATCAACAGCAACGCTGACTACTTTACCAACCAAGTCACTGTTAGACTCAAAAAGGTATGTAAGTATGACTTAAAAATCCGAATAAACTTTTAACCTTTTTTTCGTGGAAGAGCCACGCTTCGGTATGCATGGGCCGGCTCGACCGGACCGATACCACGGCCTCACAGAAAATCGGTGTGAAATAGTGCTTGCGCTGTGTTTCACCAAGTGAATGAGGACACCGGAGGCCCATACCCCAACCCCTCCCCCTATCTTCCCCCTCCCCATCCCCCAAAGGCCAGCAACGCACTTGTGACGCCTCTAGTGTTGCAGGTGTCCATGGGTGGCGGTAATCACTTACCATCAGACGATACGTATGCTCGCCTATTACATAGAAAAAAAATCATTTGGCCTCGGGTTTGGCTCTCACCAACGAAACACGACAGCACGAATACTGTCATTTTAGGTTGGTCTTTTGTGTTTATTTTTTTTGTTCTTTAATTCATTTTGTTCTTGGTTTTTCAGGCATGGAATTGCAAGTCGGCGTTACAGATACTGTCAGTGGTGATGGAGTACAGCGATTCCAATATATTAACCTATCTTTATGGCATTGTCCAAGATGTGAGTACATATAATGTTTTACCATCATTGTGACGTCATTACATCCTATTCCTATACTGAATATTGCAGCTACAGTTTACGCCAGCTAAGTGTCTATCCTAATCTAAGTACCCATTGAGGAATTGATGATGGGTCAGTCAGAATACAAACCTACGCCGCCTAATTCGACTTCAGAAGCTTACTTACTTGATTAAAAGAAATCATAATATAGCTGAATATAGATATAATTTCTAAGTTTTGATGAAATATAAATAAATAACATGTGCCAGAAATAAGATCTATCTTCGGGTCCATATCTCTTATTTTTTGGCGCAACTGGAAGAGATCTGAAAGGTATTTTCAAAATCTCGAGATCCGCATTTGCCAATTACTTACGTACAAGGGTTCGAATAATTTAAAAAATAAGCCTTAAGACCACTAAAAAAGACTTTTTATAAAAACCCCCTAATGATTCCGAGGTGGCTGGGTCAATAGTAATTATCGCACCTTAGCTCAAACTAAGTCGCGCATTGACGCGGTGCCTTTTAATATTAGACGCCACGGGGACCATGACCATTTCTGAGAAACGTAAAAAAGCCAATCGCGCGCCTAATATTCATATACGACTATATGTTTTTTTTTTTTTTATTAAAAAGACAACTCCCGCACTAGGAATAAATCATGTGTCGCGGGGCACTTTACAAACATACATGAAACGGACACAAAGAACACCCAGACTCAGAACAACAATTTGTGAATCACACAAAGCGTTGTCCTACGTGGGATTTGAACCCATGACACTTGGCGAAGTAGGAAACGGCGTGGTGACCGTTAAACCACTAGGCCAAACGTGCAGTCAGTGTTTATTTTAGTAAAGTTGATTGTTCTGTGCCACAATGAACTTATCTAGAATTTGTACATGTACTCCTGAATATATATTTTACAATCCATCACCGATAACTAGCCATATAAATAAATTCTGAAAACATTAAGACACCAATTGTGTAACGAATTTTTCTACTGTTTTTTTTCAGGTTCTAGTCCAAAGTTGTGATAAATATTACGAAAAAGATTTATATGCTTACCTACAAGTGTTTCTAACATTTGTCGAATGTATACGAAAGTGGTATATGATAGGACAGCGTGACCCGAGTGAGGGCCAAGGCGACGAGTACTTAGACCTGTTAAAAGATACTAGGGAATATATAGAGAATAAGGAAAAACAGGAACGGCTGTTAAGTGATACGGAATTTGAGAAAGAGACTGGCAAGACTGTAGAGGAGATGTATAGAGAAGATCTCAAGCTAAGAGAAGAGGATGAACTTGATTACGATGATACTGTTATGGGTGAGGAATTATTTGAATATTGTTCGATACCAAGTACGCTTTTCGTCCGTTTGGCTGCCCTTTCTGATAAAGCTTTAGTAGAATTGTGTGCTCTATGGTAGAATTAGTTTTGGTTTGACAGTTAATAATGTCAGGTCAGTATTACGGATGAAATGGCGCGGATCGCCTCGTGAATACACAGTCGGAACTGTTTTGCTGATTAAACTGTTAAAAGCCGTCGGATCGGCAATTGTATAAATCGGTATTTGGTGATCGACTATAGATCGACTACTATGGGCCTATAGGCTAGTACAAGCTTCCTAGGGGAACGCTAGCACTGGTGAGAGAACTAAACATATATATTTAAATGCGAATAACACTTACTGTTAATTATTGTTATTATGTATAAAAATGGCCTGGGCATTAGGTCCGGCGATGTACACAAGTGCATGAAGTTGTAAAATAATTATGAAAGGAGAGTGGCAAAACTTGTACCGCTAGCAATATCTAAAGGATGCTAATGAGTTTATGAGATAGTTAGATATTAATTAATTAATTATTGTTATTTTCGTTTTCACTTTATTTTACGACATAAGTGTGTTTATTTTTAAAATCCAGGTCTGGTTTGATATACGTATAACCTCTCCAACTTCAACCTGGAATATCTTTAATTCTGGACTTTATAGTCATGTTTAAGACACGATTTTTTAGGATTTTTTGTCTTGTATATTTTTCACCACTGGATGCTTCAAAAACAAGCCAAAAAATGTTTGTTCAAAAGCACGCCATTGTTTTTCAGATAGCATTAAAAAGTCGGCATTCAATAACCAGGGGTACTTCAACATATATTTTATGACTTTGTTTACAGAACCATCCACCCCCCATCCACAATACGTCACTGTAACGGTAATAATCCTCAAAAGATGCCTGAACTACGTCGCGTCGTCAAATCGCGACAACTGCATACTGGCACTGCAAGTCCTGAACACCGGCTTCCCGATCCTTAGGGAGTATGAGAATGAACTACTGCCCTTAGTACATCTAACGTGGGGCCCTCTGGTGAGCAAGTTTCAAGCTGAACCCGCCGTTATGAAGAGAGCATTTGATTTACTAGTCACTATGGCGGAGTTGTCCAAGGATTTTATCCAGAGTCGAGCAGTCAAGTAAGTTGTTTTGAGTTTTGATAATATTATTTACTGTTAAAATTCTTACAAATGATTTATTAAAAAAAAAAGTTAGGAAATTCGTGATTTTATCATTTTTATTCATCGAGCTTTTTTAATTAATACCAGTTTTTTTAAATAATTTCGTTATATATTGATATGAATGAAGAAAATTTAGTCCGTTTCCGTTTAGAAAACAGTGACCCTTCGTCAAGCCTCGTCCCTTCACCAATCATGAACAATGAGAGATGTAATATTAAAATAATAATATCCGTTTTTAAGATTATTTTATGTTTAGTTACGTAGTGTTTTGTGGAATAAGTTAAGGTTTAATCAAAAATTGTTTGTATTTCGTTGTTACAATGCACTGGCTATTTCAGAACTGTCTGGCGAAGAATGACGAGGAGAGCCGACCCCAATTGAAATGGGATAAGGCTAGGCAAAGAGAGAATGCACTGGCTATTGCATTATCTTAATGTTTAGGGTTATTATTAGTATTTTTGAGTTTTTTTTTACATTTTTATTTCTTACACATCATCATCATCATCGTAGCGTTGTTCCCAAGCTAGTACTTTGGAGTCCGGGATCCGCTTTCCTGCTCTGTCTTCTCCACTTTGCCCGGTTTTCAGCATCCCTGGTAGTGAGACCATTGGCGCGCATGTCACCCGCTACGACGTCAAACTAGCACTTCTTAGGTCTATCCCTTCTACCGGGACCCGGCGGAGGCGGCACGACCAGACATTTGTTTCTCACGTAGGAAGGCGGCGTAGAAGGGCATTCATAAAATAATATAAAATGACATCAAAAAAAAAAAGGAGGAGGTTCTCAATTCGACTGTTTTTGTTTTATGTTTGTTACCTCAGATATTTCGACTGGGTGAACTGATTTTGATGATTCTTCTTTTTTCACTTCTTGAAGTTAGTTTTTTTTGTAAAATTGTTGTTTATAATAAAACAGGAGAGCAAGTAGTGAATGCTGAATGATGTTGGCGTGTCGTAGGGAGGTGTTGCCTCGCATGTCCAAGTTCCTGGGCAGCGCGTCGCGCGACAGCTACCGCAAGGACGTGGGCTCGTGCTACCGCGCCGGCGCCGCCTTCTCCGCGCAGGCGGCCGCGCTCGCCGCCCTCGCGCAGCTCGCGCCCACGCTGCGCCTCACAGGGCGAGCGCTCGCTCACGCCATGAGCGCCGTGCAGCCCTACCTCTCCGACAAACAACCGAAACCGCTACAGGTCATTCTCTTTTACAAACTTTTTATTAACTTGCAACGTATGTGATCAATCCTTTCGCCAATGTAGCGTGCACCGTGTGAAATTTGCAATGTCTATAGGGCCCATAGTATAGGCATTCGATCGCTAAGCTAGTTCACTGGCAAATAATTTAACTTCAGAGCGCTTCACCCTGTTCTTATTCTAAGCTAATGTAATATCAAGCACTTACTGGAGATGTGTGAATTCCTTGATATTGGCGTTCTGAGGGGCCCCTCTGGTTTTCTCTCTGCGTCGTCACACATTCATCACTCCTAAGTGGCTGTACAGGTTCCCGAGTATTCTAATTATAATACACCCGTTTTAGCTGTCGCGGATCGCGCCTAATTGACGCGACTACCAATCTCGCGTGTCCAAACCAGACCAATCACAACGGTAAACAACGAAAAGAACCGAGTCGGATGGACAATCAGCTAAATTTTTTATTGAACGGCACTCAAAAACGACAATAGTCGACCGTTGACACAAAGCCTCTCATAAGTTCTATATTTTAACTTCAAACGTCAAACAAAAAATATGACAATCAAAATGTTGCCATTATAATGACGTTCGATTTCTAACAGTATGTATGAATGCTTGTATGTTCGGGTGGAATCTTGCAACTCAATTTTGAAACAAATATCTTCAACCGATTTTGCTGAAATTTTGCAAGCATACGTATACAGTGTGACGATACAATATTATAATAACATGCAGCTGATCTGATGCTGGAGCTAGAAGGTGGCTATAGGAACTCGGTAAAGAAACGTCGTGGCATCATCGAGATTGAACTCGTTTGATTCGTCTCGAAACATTCCAGTAAAAGCTTGTTTATAAAAAGCTTTTTAATTTAATTTATTTAAAATAACTCCCGGACTAAAAATATAATGTTGCAGAGGCAACACAAATTAAATTGCTAGTCTGTTCATGAAATGTTTGTATAGGTCTGTACCTATACTAATATATTATGAACAGACTCAGAACAACACTATGTGAATCAGGCAGTGGTCACATATGAGAATCAAACAGACAACACTCCAATGAGAAATGATGAGATGACCGCATAAACCACTACGCCATCGACGCAAATAAAATACATATAAATATAGAATAAATCTTAAAATTTATTGGAACAAAATATGCCACTCAATACTGTCTTTCAAAATACAGGCTGTGCCTAGCATGGGAATCAATGCCAGTAACTATTTATACACAATCAAACTGCATTCATTATTGCATTGTATGATTTCAAATATTGTGATTTTTTATGTAAATTCAAAATATTAGTATTATTTTCATAACAATACTTAATTATGTCAGTCGCAAATAACAGCAAAAAATAATTAAGTACTCTGCTTGCTTACATGTTTTATGTGTTGTATACAGGTGTCCCGAAATTCAACGTCCAACGGCAAGTGGGAGTTAAGTGACGACCGAGTCAGAACAAATGACCGTAGTCATACAATTTGTTAGTCCTGCGAAGAAATCGAACTAATAATCTCTCGCTAAGCCAACCGTCAACAGGTCGGTCAAAGCACAACAGACTTTAATGATAAGTGGAGCATAACTTTTGTTACAGATGTCAGCGGTGGAATTCTTCAAGATGATGCTGGACTACGACTACAGCGCGGCGTGGTACCACCTGCGCCAGCTCTGCCACAACGACCAGGAGCTGCTGCCTCCCACCACGGAACACTTGCGCCTAGAGCCCGTCATAGGCACCCCCTACCTACCCACTGATACTGAATATGAGAATAATATAAAATCAATTTTCACTTATATGGTCTCATAATTAAAAAATAATGTGTAATTCTTAATCTTAGTTTTATTTAGAATACCGTAATTTAAAACGTGTAATTTATAAAGTGGAACATTTTGTACTGTATTATTAACCTAAGGACTTTGATTACTAATAAATAACTAATCTATTCTAACTTCTTGCTTTCTTCAAATTCCTTCATCTTCATCATCAGCCCATTGCAACCAAATGCTGGACATAGGTCTCTGCCGAGGCACACTACGAGCCCAGTATGCTGCTTTTTGCGTCCAATCGCCAGCCCACTAACGCCATTCATTCAAATTCCTTACCAACAGTTTAATGTCGATTCTAGTCAAAGTTATACTATAGAAGCATAGGCAACACGGGCTACCAAATGGAGGGGAGTAGCCATTACGTCTTTTTACTTTTTACAAAACAATCTATTTTTTTTTGCAGGAAGTTATCTTTACACATACATATTTTAGACTTACGTAAAAAACAATTTCCTGTCACTACGAAATCAATCACACAACAATTAAAACAAAACATTCAAAATTTAACGCACAGATAAATACATTCTATTAAGTGTGTAACGCCTAGGCCGATTTGGGCTTATACTTTGACAGAGGGGAATGCCTGCGAATGGCTACTTCCTACGGTGATCCCCTACTACACTGAGAGCCACCGTTCGGCAGACTTACGGTAAAGTAGCAAGGTCCAAATTAATGCTAGGTATACTGTTTGACCTGCTGAAGGTGAAATGGGGATTCACTATTCCCATCAAGGGCTCCTTTGGGCGTGAACAGAAGTCGAAAACCATGTCCAATATTTAACCATTATTTATGAATTACGAGTGAGCCTAGAAGTTCGCTGACCGAAGATTCGGTTTTGTACTTGGAGCACCCCCAAATTTCCGACCCGCCGAAACCGAATCATCAGTCGGTCACTAATTAATATATATATACTACTAATTCCATCTATTTATCGTTATATCTTAAACTACTAAATAATGACTATTTGTAACCGACTTAAAAAAAAGGAGGAGGTTCTCAATATTCGACTTTATCTATATTTTTTTATGTGTTCGCGGAAAACTTCGTCCTTTATGATTTTGATGATTCTTTTTTTAATGGAAAGGAGATATCCCAACGGTGGTACCATGATAAGGACACTAAGATTTGATGATGGCATCCGAGAGAAATCGAGTCGAACCTTGAAGTCTGTTTTATTTTAGTTTTTTTTATACACGCTTTATAGATGAAAAATAATAACTAAATGAAACAAAGTACGGCAGTAATTACAACTTTATTTTTTACAAAACACATTGGTCACGGAAAACAAATAGGTACCCATATATCATTACAGTTCATAATACATAATAATATACTCTAGTATTGCAACCACTCTCGCTGAAACTCAGTCTAATGAGCCAACTGTACAAAAAATGAAATAAACAGGTAAGTTTATCGGGTCTATTATGTGGGTACAGTTCAACATAAATCTGTCATCTTAATAATAGTATATAACGGCTATTGGTGTTAAATAACATTGATAACTTACTGTGCTGTGGTCTACGAATACTTCAGTATCACAGGCCATAAACATCGAAAATTTTAACATGTTTATTTGTATAACCTATGTAACTTTGTTCAAAATAAGAGTGATGACAATGCTATTTTTTGTCTGTCGTATCGAACAATATGTTCTTTGGTTGAAAATTCCAACAGCAAGTTTAGTAAAACTTAAACCAAAATAACGTAAATTAATTACTAATGAATGCTACTTTAGACAATCAATTCATTCAAACACCTGAAGACGCACAATTAGCCGCGTCATGCTTTTCTATGAGAATAAGATACAGTCTTATTCGTTAACGTTGTTTAACTTTAATCAACGATTCGGTGTTATTTTCAACTATAAACTTCCAGTCGAAAATAACAAAGAATCGTTGCCTAAATAACGTTTACAAATAATGCCTGCGGTGTTTTTTCCTTACATTATGATGCTATACATACACTAATACATACAATCTGAATAATAAAATTGTAACACCGTATGTGAAACAATTCAGCTTCATGAAATAAATGAAAATGTAGGTCTTTATAAGGGTCCAGCAGCCTAGTGTTATTACTGCATTTTGTTTGATTTTAATGTGTATTGTGTAATAACATAATGAAATATCTACATCAATGAATGTAGCCATTCTTACACCCATAGCACACAAGTGTATTATTAACTACAGCAACAAACAGAAGTTGCTTTCATATTTAGAATGTTTTCTTTTTAATACTAAACCTACAGTAAAAGACAGACCATTTTTTTTTTTAGTTTTGTGACACATGAATTTTCTTTACACCAACGTTGCCAGATGTCCCGATTTTGGCGGGACGTCTCGCTTTTTGAATCAAAATTGTAATGTCTCACTTTTTGGGGATAACTGGCAGGAATTAGGGATGTAGCAATATTGCGAATGAGTTTTTTTTAGGTCACTCGTACTTATGTGTCGTAATTTGAAATTAGTACGATACGTTTTTTTAGTCTTTGTCCAGCTTTCGACGTAAGAATCCCGCTTTTTTTTTCATTAAAAAGTTTCAAAATCTGGCACCGCTGGTTTACACCCACAATTTTAATGGAGTCACTTATACTGTGACGTTTTAATTAAATGACCCGCATCAGGCGACTTAGTAATTTTTGGCAAACTAGTCACCGCTTATCATCAAGCAGACTGCAGGCTTAGTTGCCACCTCGGTAGCACACATGTAACAAATATTATACATAAGTAAACACTTGTTCTCCATAGGATATTTACGGACTTTATTTCTTCATAGAATGGTGTATTTCTACGAACTACTTTTCGTTACACTATATACATACATACATATATGTATATTTGAAAACTCGAACCTCACTCAATTATACGTGGGTGTGCTGGAAAGTCTCCGACCAACGATGATACAAGACATTTTTTCTTATTTTTCTGTGAACTCTACACAAATCTCTGGGCCATGCACAATACAAATACAAAGATGCACAGACATTCACTCGTTTTAATTAAGGTGTTTGTGCTATCGCTATCTTCACGTTGAGGTCGGAAACTTTTCAGCCTGATCACAGTTCAAGTGTCCGTTAAAAATCAAAATATTGCTACATTTTATAGAACGTTTTAGTCTATGGTTATTATTTCATCTGTTGCAACATTAAATAAGGTAACATAAACAATAGTAATGATATGGTAAAACATTAACCTTAATTGCTAATTAACAACTTTGTGTGAGCAAAAAAAAACGTTAAAACAAAAAATCCTTGCTTACATTTAACATATATTTATTATTGGCAACACACCTAGTGATGATAGAACGAATCAAATATAAATATTATAATAAATATTAAGTCTAGCTATTTCATTTCTTATAGTTCATTCTATTCCTCCTTTCTAGAAGGTTCAAAAAAAATTAGCAACATTTTAATTATACAGTATCATAAACAAAAGATTTTATTTTAATATTTATTTATAAAAAGAAATTCATAACAATGATTCTTCCTACTGCCTATACCTGTCATAAACTAAGCTTATTGAAGAAAGAGAATAGTTTATAGGTTATTGAATATTTTTAAAGAAAATAAATTTTTGGACAAGAAGGGGGTCTTATAGCGTGAATCAACCTTGTTCATCGGAAATGAAGCTAACTAGCTTAGGGTATCTCGAAAATATATATCTCAAAAAAATAATAATACAGGCAGCAACTAAGGTCGCTCATGGATATCTAAAACTCAAGTAGTCAACTCAGTCAGTAGTAGTGTGTCGCCCTGAACTCAACCTACGCCCAAACATAGCAAGTGGGTGAGCTCCGGTAACCTCGCTCACTAGGCAACAAAAGAATTTCTAACATCAAATATCCACAAGACCTTGGTATCTAGCGGTTGTAAAAAAAAAACAATGCACTATTACAAAGCACAAAAACAGTTTCAGATGCCTTACATTCCTTTGCAGAACCTTTTATACAGGACTAGCTGACCCGTGCCCACATCGTTGGGCGGTAAAATTTTTTGCTACCACGAAAAAGTCTTTTCACTTTTCGGGGTATTATATAGCCTATGTCACTCCCAAATAACGTAGCCTTCCATTAGTAAAAGAATTTTCAAAATCGGTTTAGTAGATCCAGAGATTACCCCCTACAACGTCACAAACTCACAAACTTTATCTCTTTATATAATAGTGTAGAAATGCTATATTAAATAAAAGATACTTGATTAGTTTACCTTCAACAAAATAGTTTAAAACACACTGAAAGGAATACAAACATATCTATTTGTTTACATAGCCTTTATAATTGAAACGCTACGTTCCGTTTCTATTTAAAACCATATACTAAATTGGGAACCATATGATAAAAAGGAACTGTTTTTAACCACCCAAACCAAACACTCTAAAACCAAAATCTATTACTGTGTTTTGTCATACAAAGTGTTCTCCGAATGCATTTATGGGCATGTTCATGCTTCAATTAAGCCGATTGGAGTGCCATTTTTGTAATAGAAATTACTCTTGACCTCACTTTTTTTGCGGATTTCCGCAAAAAAAAAAGTATCTATTCGAGGGGATTTCCCCTAGGATACCACCTGCTGGTGGCTACGTCCGACTCGAACCTTTAAAAATCGCACACCGTCTCGGGTACTAGAAGCCGGGGAACCAGGTGCAGCCCCGAAAGGAAATCACTGGAACCCCGAAGTACCTCGGGCCACCTACGGTTCGTAGATGGCCCCCTCCTGTGGCCTATACATTTCGTCCAGAAAAGGGCGCGAGAGGGAAATTCACTTTATAGAGCTCGCGCCGCCACCCCGGCCTAAGAGAATAGACCTCAAGAAACCAGAATTTAAATACTAATAATAATGTTTATAACCATTATGTGTGTAAGGTAACGAGCCGTGGAATGGTTGTCAAACAATATGAATATAATACAAACCACCCTTAAATAAATAATACATCTAAATTGAACTAGCTAATATTATTGTGATATGTATACACAGTTTAATGTGAAGAATAAGGTTAAAACTACTTTTTGAAGTGAAAACTTCTTTTGGCGCACCGCACGCACATTTTTTCGTAGGTACATAGTAAGTTAGGCTGATCCGTCACACTCTAAGGTGAAAGGCTCGATCGGATGAACTCGGGACCGCTCGGGTGAACTCGGGACCGCTCGGGTGGACTCGGGACCGCCGAGTGTACCCGAGGGAGAAAGATGAGCTTAAACAACTGTTTGTTTATAGTTTTGAGTTTTCACTTCTGTCGGCAGTCCTCATGACTGCTTTGTTTTTTATTTTATTTATGAGTCTGCCAAAGTAACTCTACTCTGCTTGATGGAAAGCATGAGCTCTCCAAGAGTAATATTCACGATACACATTGTAATTGCAGACAATACAACAATGCAGCCTGGTGACCCACACTATAGCAGTTTATTGAGATGCTTCTGCATCATTGGGCCTTCGGTCTCGCATTTATGCTGTCGTATTTCGTTGGTCACTACTACAGAAAAATGTGCTTTTTATTTAGAGGATTTCTTAAATCAAAGGCCCTAACCTCACATCAAACTGTATATATCTCATATCTATTTGAACAAATTTGATCACTGAATAAATCGAGAACTATAATATTTTCTTTAAATATGATGACATACGCCCAGTTGTCAGTAATGTTCTTTTTTGACGTGACAACGTCTAATAAATTGATGAACGCCGGCTGCATGCACGAAAAAGGATGACTCATTGTACCGTTACGTTGATTGTCCCGTTACGCCCATTGTACGTCGTTTTATGAGAGATTCTCTCATCATTTCATCAATGTTTTGTTATGATGTTGTCACGTTAAACTATCGTCCGTAAACCGACTTTACAGACCACCAATATTTGTTACTTATAACCTAAATCGGGTTCAATGCGCCAGTAATATCCAGAAGATGAATGTGTAATGTGGACACTTCGATTCTTTTTATGAGCCTGCCAAAGTGAATCTACTCTGCCTGATGGAAAGCATGACCAGAATTCATTTGTAGTGGACACCCTACTCGTTGTGAATGCAGACATTTTTTTTTATGGAATAGGCGGGCAAACGAGCAGACGTATCGCCTGATGGTAAGCGATTACCGCCGCCCATGGACACTTGCAACACCAGAAGCGTCACAAGTGCGTTGCCGGCCTTTTGGGGATGGGGGAGGGAGGTAGGGGATTGGGGTATGGGCCTCCGGTATCCTCACTCACTCGGTGAAGCACAGCGCAAGCGCTATTTCACACCGGTTTTCTGTGAGGCCGTGGTACCCGGTCGAGCCGGCCTATTCATGCCGAAGCGTGGCTCTCCCACGGTAGCAACAATGTAACAACGCAGCATGTCGATCCACACTATGGCGACCTATTGCAATTCTTCTGCATCATTGATTTAAATTAGCATAAGAATATTACTTTAATGAAATGCACCTTACCCATAACACGGCAGCACTACATTTTTTTATGATAATTAGTATTGTATGTGCTATCCAGAGAATCTATCTCCGTGGTAAACTTCATTCCGATCCGTTCAGCCTTATTTGAAGTGAAAGAGTAACAAACATACATCATTAAACAACTGAGCGTATGTATACAATATATAATATACTTTATGTATATAACTGTGTCTGTATTACCTAACGTGAACATTCGTCAATCATTACCATCAAACTATTATACATCTATATTTATTTATTCAAAATGTTATTTTACAGGAGCTTGGACTGTGAAGGCGGCAATGGCAGTGGCTTTCATCATTATCGTATAATTAACAATTAATATTTTTTATAATAGGCTACGGAACGGCGCCTGCGCGTCTTATAACCTAGAGTTAATTAGTTTGATATGATAACTATGTGTTGGTGAGAAGCAATTGTCTATCGGTTTTATCTTAATTCCGCTGTAATTGTATAGACGCTTACAGTTTTGTGAGACGAAGTCAGTGTGAGAGAAATAATAGAGGGTGATTTAAATCGATTCTGTTCAGTATCTTTAGGAAATATGTATTCGTAGGTGCAATACTCTTGTTAACCTCTTACAAACACATTATTATTCTTTTATAGAATAGAAACACGCTGTATTCTTAGTATTCCATAGAAATAACATTTACAATCTGAAAGACTATTAAAATTTTCCCTTAGATTTATTGAATAGTAAACGTTTATTTAAAGAAATACTTACTAAATTTAAAAAAGAACAACTATTCGAAAATCGAACAATCCGTTGTACCTACATAAATGTTTTAAAAATGGAACAGACCAGAAATAAAAAAAGATACAAGAATTCGTATTAAACCTTATTAGTTCTCGACAATATATTACATTTGTCATTTATCAATTAAATCTACACTTTATTACTTACGCAACACAGTCCAAATTCCCTTGAAATTATATGACTAAGATCACTTCCACGCGAGTTTGAGCATCTTCCTCGACGCAAAGTATTTGGTGCTGTACGTGGCCACTATTAAGGCCCCGAGGACTATTGTTATTAAATAATAGTCGAAGTCATCCTTCAGTAGATCGAACGTTTTTGATGGCGCCACCCGCGTGTAGAATAAATCTGTTAAAATATAACACATGAAACATTACCGAGGAGGTGAAGTGCTAATTCATGTCAAAGGGCAATGGCAAGAATATATGCAACATTTGTTCCGCCTTGCGTATTTCTTGGTAGGGATTGTTTTTGTATTTATTTTACTTTTATTTCATCAGTCAACATCATTGCAAAAAGAAGGAAAAGTTGAAACAAATTCCGTACCAATCCTTCTGGTATAGCATAATAGGCCGAAACGGCTAAGAAGAGGCCTATTTTCAGCAGTGGACTGTTAAAGACATGATCGATGATGACGTATGTGGCAGCCCTAACATTGGTCGGTCACTCACCAAGTCCGGTGACGAGCACGAGGCTGGTGGACTCGAGGCCGGCGGGCGCGGTGTGCACGTGCTGCGGTCTCGCCACGGTGCGGTTGTAGTTGAGGCGCGCCTCGGCCGGGAGCGGCACGTCGGGCGCGGGCGGCGGCGGCACCACGCCCTCCAGCTCCGGGCCCACCCCGCGCCGTGCCTCCAGGTACATCCACGGCACTTCCACCACTGCGCCTGATGTTAGCGCCACTACGGAACCCCACAATATGGTCAATTGAATAACTAGTACACAGAGGGACTCACGCAGGATGTGCTTGTCGGTGAGCGAGCGCTCGGTGGTGTGTCGAGGGACTAGTGAGGGAGCTAGTACACAGAGGGACTCACGCAGGATGTGCTTGTCGGTGAGCGAGCGCTCGGCGGTGTGTCGAGGGACTAGTGAGGGAGCTAGTACAGAGGGACTCACGCAGGATGTGCTTGTCGGTGAGCGAGCGCTCGGCGGTGTGTCGAGGGACTAGTGAGGGAGCTAGTACACAGAGGGACTCACGCAGGATGTGCTTGTCGGTGAGCGAGCGCTCGGCGGTGTGTCGAGGGACTAGTGAGGGAGCTAGTACACAGAGGGACTCACGCAGGATGTGCTTGTCGGTGAGCGAGCGCTCGGCGGTGTGTCGAGGGACTAGTGAGGGAGCTAGTACACAGAGGGACTCACGCAGGATGTGCTTGTCGGTGAGCGAGCGCTCGGCGGTGTGTCGAGGGACTAGTGAGGGAGCTAGTACACAGAGGGACTCACGCAGGATGTGCTTGTCGGTGAGCGAGCGCTCGGCGGTGTGTCGAGGGACTAGTGAGGGAGCTAGTACACAGAGGGACTCACGCAGGATGTGCTTGTCGGTGAGCGAGCGCTCGGCGGTGTGTCGAGGGACTAGTGAGGGAGCTAGTACACAGAGGGACTCACGCAGGATGTGCTTGTCGGTGAGCGAGCGCTCGGTGGTGTGTCGAGGGACTAGTGAGGGAGCTAGTACACAGAGGGACTCACGCAGGATGTGCTTGTCGGTGAGCGAGCGCTCGGCGGTGTGTCGAGGGACTAGTGAGGGAGCTAGTACACAGAGGGACTCACGCAGGATGTGCTTGTCGGTGAGCGAGCGCTCGGCGGTGTGTCGAGGGACTAGTGAGGGAGCTAGTACACAGAGGGACTCACGCAGGATGTGCTTGTCGGTGAGCGAGCGCTCGGCGGTGTGTCGAGGGACTAGTGAGGGAGCTAGTACACAGAGGGACTCACGCAGGATGTGCTTGTCGGTGAGCGAGCGCTCGGCGGTGTGTCGAGGGACTAGTGAGGGAGCTAGTACACAGAGGGACTCACGCAGGATGTGCTTGTCGGTGAGCGAGCGCTCGGCGGTGTGTCGAGGGACTAGTGAGGGAGCTAGTACACAGAGGGACTCACGCAGGATGTGCTTGTCGGTGAGCGAGCGCTCGGCGGTGTGTCGAGGGACTAGTGAGGGAGCTAGTACACAGAGGGACTCACGCAGGATGTGCTTGTCGGTGAGCGAGCGCTCGGCGGTGTGTCGAGGGACTAGTGAGGGAGCTAGTACACAGAGGGACTCACGCAGGATGTGCTTGTCGGTGAGCGAGCGCTCGGCGGTGTGTCGAGGGACTAGTGAGGGAGCTAGTACACAGAGGGACTCACGCAGGATGTGCTTGTCGGTGAGCGAGCGCTCGGCGGTGTGTCGAGGGACTAGTGAGGGAGCTAGTACACAGAGGGACTCACGCAGGATGTGCTTGTCGGTGAGCGAGCGCTCGGCGGTGTGTCGAGGGACTAGTGAGGGAGCTAGTACACAGAGGGACTCACGCAGGATGTGCTTGTCGGTGAGCGAGCGCTCGGTGGTGTGTCGAGGGACTAGTGAGGGAGCTAGTACACAGAGGGACTCACGCAGGATGTGCTTGTCGGTGAGCGAGCGCTCGGCGGTGTGTCGAGGGACTAGTGAGGGAGCTAGTACACAGAGGGACTCACGCAGGATGTGCTTGTCGGTGAGCGAGCGCTCGGCGGTGTGTCGAGGGACTAGTGAGGGAGCTAGTACACAGAGGGACTCACGCAGGATGTGCTTGTCGGTGAGCGAGCGCTCGGCGGTGTGTCGAGGGACTAGTGAGGGAGCTAGTACACAGAGGGACTCACGCAGGATGTGCTTGTCGGTGAGCGAGCGCTCGGCGGTGTGTCGAGGGACTAGTGAGGGAGCTAGTACACAGAGGGACTCACGCAGGATGTGCTTGTCGGTGAGCGAGCGCTCGGCGGTGTGTCGAGGGACTAGTGAGGGAGCTAGTACACAGAGGGACTCACGCAGGATGTGCTTGTCGGTGAGCGAGCGCTCGGCGGTGTGTCGAGGGACTAGTGAGGGAGCTAGTACACAGAGGGACTCACGCAGGATGTGCTTGTCGGTGAGCGAGCGCTCGGCGGTGTGTCGAGGGACTAGTGAGGGAGCTAGTACACAGAGGGACTCACGCAGGATGTGCTTGTCGGTGAGCGAGCGCTCGGTGGTGGTGTGCGCGGCGGCGGCGGGCGCGGCGGGTAGGACGTACGCGTTGCGCGACACGCTGGGCGCGCGCCACGACTCCAGCGAGCTGAACGCGGCGCCCGCTCCCAGCCAGCGCTGCTTGCCCTCGTACAGCTCCATAGTGGCTGCCGACACAAACATACTGTTACATGTTTGGGCTCGAACAATTTGATAATTAAACCTTCTGGACCTTAAAGAGACTTTATTAGAATCACTCTTATACTGTACTGCTGCGTCCAGGTTATAACTGTACCTTTATAACACTAACCAAAGGTAACACCGCGGAGCGCATCTAGTTGAATATTTAAAAAAAATACGAGTAAATATGAAAGTAAGCAAGGGTAATGTGACTGACCTATCTCGGTGCGGCGATGCTTGTCGTTGTAGTAGAGGTAGGCCATGTAGTGGTCGGTGTGCACGGCCAGGGGCAGGGCCCGCGCGCGGCGGTGAGCCTGGGCCGCCACCACCGCGCCTGACGCAGCGTCCACACACGTGGCCACCACCACTTCTGTAAACCCACACATTGGTGTCACACGTTTGCTTTTGTTTTTTTTACGGAATAGGCGGCAAACGAGCAGACGTATCAGCTAATGGTAAACGATTACGGTCGCCCATGGACCTGGACCCGCAACACCAAAGGCGTCACAAGTGCGTTACTGGCCTTTGAGGGGATGGTGAGGGGGATGTAGAGGGGGAGGAGGAGGGAGGGGATGGTGAGGGGGATGTAGAGGGGGAGGAGGAGGGAGGGGTTGCGGTATGGGCCTCTGGTATCCTCACTCACTCGGCAAAACCAGCCCTTTTTCATGGGTATACGAAAACAGGAGTAGCTAAAAAGAACGGTACTCGACTTTGAAACATCTATTCAAAGAGGATTATATAAAGAAAAAAAGATCAACAGTACCTTTATGCAATGCGTCCGGTCCCTCAGTGACGAACAGAACCAAGTTGGGATTGATGTACTTGTATAGCACGCTTCTGTCAGGTAACACTCGGCCGGGCGAGTGGACTCGCTCGCCTGGAGCTTTCTGCGCTGCGGTCACGATCCGGTGACCCGAGCCCGGACCTCCACCCAAGTGGGTCAACCACGTCTTTTGAGCTATTAATGACTGGAAAAGATAAGGTAAATTTAGTTTTTGTAACTAAAAGTCGTCGAAAATACTATTTTAATTAATTATTAGTTGCGCCTAGCCGTATTACGCGGTTCTGCTGCTTTTGAATCTTGTTCACTATTTTATTGGTTTAATTTTTATATATAAATAAATAAATAAAATAAATATTTTGGACATCTAACACAACGCCATCTAGTCCCAAGCTAAGCAGAGCTTGTGTTATGGGTACTAGACAACTGATATAAATACATTTATACTTTTTTTTGTAAATACATACATATTATACATAAAAAACACCCAAACTCCGAAACAAATATTTGGTGATCACACAAACATTTGGTCCGACCCAGGATTTGAACCTGAGACCTCAAGAACAGCAGTCGCATTCACGACCACTGTGCCATAAAACTATCTTATCTGACAGTGAAAGTCCCATCAAAATTGGTTCAGCCATTCCAGAGATTAGTCGGATCAAACAGATAAACAAAGGTCCAAAAGTTAAAAAAAACAAGATTTTTTCCGTAAAATATAGTGAAAAGCTGTTAATTTAAAATTTAATTATTTTGAGTCATCAAACCCCAACCTTAGCGTCAAGAGAAGCAACGAAAAGTAGCGAAAGAGTTGCTCAAACATGGTTTTCTACGAGGCCATAGTATCCAACTGAGTAAGCCCATAGTATCCAACTGAGTAGGCCCATAGTATCCAACTGAGTCAGCCCATAGTATCCATCTGAGTCAACCCATAGTATACAACTGAGTCAACCCGTAGGTTCCACCTGAGTCAGCCCATAGTATCCAACTAAGTCAGCCCATAGTATCCAACTGAGTCAACCCATAGTATCCAACTGAGTCAGCCCATAGTATCCAACTGAGTCAACCCATAGTATCCAACTGAGTCAGCCCATAGTATCCAACTGAGTCCCAATAACGATATTTATGAATAATTCGGTCACATACTATTTGCATAATATCTAAGACTATTTAAATAAATAGTAAAACTATGTTGTCTCACCTTCCCATCGTACAGTATCGCATAACCCTGCACTGTGGCGGTCGTCCTCTGCGCTACGTACATAAACATATTTTCTACTAGCGGGGCCGCTGATACCGGCAAAATCTGTAATAAAAAATTAAAAACCTTTTGGAATCATAACAAAATATATAATGTTCTAGACGCGCACTATATTTGCATATCCGCTAAGCTAGGTACCACTGCATTTGAGAGGAGTCGATATATTTAATATTATATTTCAACTAACTAATTTGATTAATTTGTTTGATACATGGTGTAAAATACATTCGATATTTTTGCGAAATTGCGAGTATAATTAATAATAATCATATTTTCTATAAATCTAAGACACAACGCCATCTAGTCCCAAACTAAGCAGAGCTTGTACTATGGGTCCTGGACAACTGATATATTAATTACCTGTACATTCTCGTCTTTGTCCAACAATATAAGCGCTTGTAGTTTTTCGTTGTCATATTTGTGTAGCAACGCAACTTGTAGCAGCTGCACGTCCAGCTGCAGCAACCGCTCGCCTATCAATGCGCCCGTTATTGGGTTCAGACTTATGATGAGGCCGTTGCCCGACTGCTAGAAAAAAAATAGAAATTTATGGTTATGTTATAATATTGTCTATTGAATATTGTACCTATATGGCAGTGGTCCCAACGCCGATGATGAACGAGAAACGAGTGGAACTAGAAACTATGAACGAGTTGGCGATCAGCGGGCAGCGAGTGTGTAGTTTCGATAGTTTTGTCGCTGGGCTATAATCGAGTATTCAAGTGCGATGAGCGATTACTCGCGCCAACACCACATTCCAAGACAATATGGATGAGTTTTTTATTGAATGTGTCCGACATTCTCTCTATCGTAAAATACATCATCGTCGTCATCTGAACTAGACAACAATGAGAGTTGCAATGACTTGTTATATCCCATACATGTACTTTCAAACCCGTATTGTATAGAAATGATCAAGCGAGCGAGCATCGCCGAGCGAGTATCGCCGAGCTAGTATCGCCGAGCGAGTTTCCCTGAGCGAGTATGGCTGAGGGAGTTTATCTTTGATAGCTCTTGCCGCTCAGCGACAAAACTAGTAAAGCGAGTCGTCGCTGGCAGCGTGAACAGTCGGAGAGCAACTATTACTATATGCATCTCTTTCGTTTACACGGAATTTATATCTATTGTATGTTTCTTGAGCGAGAAAATCGCCGATAGTTAGTCGTTTTCTCGCCGGCGATCGAACTACTGCCTATAGGAAGAACTGTTTACTGAGGACATTATTGATATATGTATATATAGGTAGTTTTGGTAATTGAAAGCTATATAAAATGTTGCTGCATCTTTATAACTGTATTTTTATTAACATTATTGTTTTGGTACCAAAACAAACATGTATCAGACACAGACTAGATTTAATAAAGTAAATACATTTAGGAAACAAACAATAATGGACATACATCAAAGACACACAACATACATATATGATACACACATCAATCATTGCGCAAAATGGGTGACAGGAGCTGGATGCGAGAAACCCAAAATGGACCAAAATGGCAAACAATGGGAGTTCTATATCCAGTAGTGGACTGCAATAGGGTGATGAAGGTCTAAATATTAACTCACCTCATGTTTTCCAACAACAGTTAGATATGCATCGTGGGGCGGATGTCTCGCAGTTCTTCGAGTGAACACAACAACGCCTTCCGTGTCCAGGTTTGGTTCATAGTACTTCCATAGAATCGCGCCGGATAAGTTGTCCATGCCAAAGATCTGTGAACAAATAATATAGATGAGACAAGTACGTATGGCCTTTACTTAACCATCAATAGCCAAGAGCTCAATCGTTTTGTCTGACTACTGTCTGCCAACGCAAATCAGTTCCCAAACCAGTAATGCACAGGAATGGTAACATAAGAACTTCGTGAATGGTTCTTTAAAGAAAGAAAAGAGAGGTATAGCAACATCACAGACTTAAATTTGTCGTCTTAAAGGTCTTCAAGAAGCAACACAGATCAGAGTTTATATGCTTCGTTTTTTGCCCTTATCGACTAAGTTGTCCCTAAGAAATCTCTACAAGTTCTTAAAGACTTTTGACGAAGTAAAATCTTCGGTCTCTTTTCGTGTATAAATCTTGTCATTTGTCTCAAACAGTTTGTGATTAAGTTCATAAAAAAAGTACCTTGCCCGCTTCAGTGACGAGTACAATAATCTTGTGCAGTCCGAAGTAATCTCTCACTAGCGGAGATGTGGCGTCCTCTTCCAAACCCTCACCCTTGTGTAGAGTCTGTATCAGAGTCTGCAATTGTTGGATTTGTGTCTGCAGACGGCGGGAGAAAGCTGCCCAGATTGAACCTGGTTCAATTGTATTGGTTAGTTTCTACTAATTTGACTATTTAATATATAAGAGAACTATCACTAGATTGAGTTTATAGCTAAAGAGAATAGGGCTTGGGGTTCATCCTGTAGAGCTTATTCCCATTGTTTATTTACAAATATTGAAGGCACAGTAATAAATTATTTTTACTGTTTCAAACTCTTTCAATTAAACGATTTATTAGAATTTTTTTCCTTTTTATTAAAAGGATAAATCTTTTTAAATATACTTAATATTTTAAGTCTATTTAAAAAGATGATATTGTTCCGAACAAAGAATATTCTAGTACAACGCTTGAGATGAAGCCAAACATCGGAAAGTTCTCGTTGATTTCTTGAGGCACTGAATAATGAACCTTACATCAATACACATAAAATCGAATTACGTGGGCACAACGTTGTCTTGCCAGTCCCCAACCCGCACTTGGCCAGCGTGGGGACGTATGGCCTTAACCTTCTCCTGAGAGGAGACCCGAGCCCAGCAGTGGGACGTTATTGTAACATGAAACAAGACGTTGTTGAAAAAAAAATTTCGCGGAAACGTCATTTTCGAGATGTTTTATCGGTGTTGCGTCGCGGAATCTACTAGAACGTTCCAGTTGTCGTCGCGTCGAATATAAAAAGGCGCTTCGACAACATTTCAGTTCAGTTTGAGCTAAAGTGCGATAAATATTGGAGTGATATCAGTGATTAACCTAGCGACCTCGGCGACAATTAAGGACTGTTATTCTAAGTGATATTATGATTTTAAGAGTGTTTTTAATAAAATCTCTTTTACACGTTAGGTTTATTTCTCAAATCCTAGGTCGCTGAATGCACTATAGAAAAAAATGCCGCATAAAACTCTGGATGTCCAAAGAATGTAAAAATGACAATTATTTTAGTAATAGGTAAATTAAAACTACCCGATTCATCACAGGGATTTCCTTTTTAGGGCACACTTTAAGCCCCCTAAATTATATATTAGACTAGACGAATACACCTGAGCTATTTAGCCCACCATTACCCAATAATTTAAAACAACTGTGTAGTTTTAGTCGATTGAAGTCCGATTTACAACTTTATCGATTGTCACACAAGGTGGGGGTTACAACACAAAAAAATAATAAGCGCGCGGAATAGTCTTATAACCCCTGCGTATAATGGAATACCGTCGTATTACATTTAGTTAGTCTATTGTGTATCACAAGCTATAAACATATAAACTCTCTAAGTACACATTATTTACACTCTGCATGATAAATGGTTTTTCAGAAATGATAACGTTTTTATTTACATAGACTATGCAGCAACGGTTTTATGCGTTACTTACCTATTCAATCAGAATAAAACAAATAAATTTACAATAAATGAAAAAAAAAACAAGTGGACCTAAATACCATCGCAGAACGAGAGTAGCGTAGTTTTTTTTAAACACTCGAAAATAGACTTTATTACTATTATTATAAAAATGTTCCGCGTGGGATTGAGAAAATGTCAGTAACCAGCGCTTACCATCAGGCGATACGTCAGCTGCTGCTATTCCAATAAAAAAAAAACCGCGTGACGATTATCCCTCTTGGTCGCTGATTCTTACCCACAGCAGTCGTATACTGAGTTTAAGGGCAGTTAGGCCGTGCGGTACACTTCAGTTGTAAATAACCTGGCGGCCATGCTGGCGACTTGTTTGCGCGGCAAGATCGGCACGTCTGACATATTAGCTCATATCTGACGGTTAACTCTAACATCACTCCTACGCCTACTACTCCTACACCAAGCAAATAAAGCGCCCTCCTCCAGCTCTGATTACATACTTTGGACCATTTTACGAAAACTACACACATCAAAAGTGTCTAGGGATCAAGCATTTTTATGCGGATTTCTTGAGATTGAGATGTGGCTTTGGCCCTGGCCTGCTCAGTCGCCAGACTTGAACCCGATTGAGCATGCATGGGATATGCTACAGAGAAGAGCTCTGCTGAATATGGAGGGTATCCAGTCGCAAGAAGACCTTTTTTTGTTGTTGCAACGAACATGACCGGCCATTCCACAGCGTGATTTGGATGAACTCATTTTGAGTATGCCAAACCGATGTTCTTGTGTTAGTGTTCGCGGTAGAAACACGGATTATTAATTGTTTAAGTTACCTAATAACATTTTAAAGAAAACTGTTATTTCAGTCTTTTTTTCGAACTTTAATGTTAGTGGTTCAAATGTCAAAAATCCTTTTATTAGGAAAATAGCAAATTTCTTTATTAATGCAAAGGTGACTTGGTTTATCGTTACTGTGACAAACGAAAACACTTTATTTGATGAATCCTTAAAGAAAATTTTAATTAATATCAATCAGGAGAAAAGTTATTGCAAAAATATATGTTGATCCCTAGACACATATGTTGATCCCTAGACACTTTTGATGTGTGTAGTTTACAGGTACATCTGTGGTGGATAAAGTTTTACTTTTTTTTATGGTTTAGGGTGCGAACGAGCAGACGCATCGCCTGATGGTAAGCGATTACCGCCGCCCATGGAACACGCAACATCAAAGGCGTCACAATAGGGAATATGCATGTCTTTTTTTTATTTCTTAATCTGATCATATAAGTCTCCATAACATAGAAAAAAATATAAATAGGTTTCAAAATAGTCAAACTAATTTTCAAAGTGGAATTTAAAACACCGCCTAAATTTGAGCTATTCAAACGCCGCCATTTTTCGCGCGCTATTGACATAACATATGACGTCATTGTCATTTCGTGTTTGTTTACTATTGAGTGTTTCAGTTATTTTATACCTATTTACAGTTTTGATTGCTATAAAAATCATGGAAGAAGTTATTTTTTCTCACAAACACTACTAACACAGTAGGAATTTCGACGGCGATAATTTCGATAATGTAACAATCGACGTCACATTTCGTTTCGACCAATAGGACGCGTTTTGCAGGTTTGAATTTCCCTCCCTTAATTTTCACTTATTATTTAATATTTTCTGGGTTTAATTAATCACTAAATAAAAAAAATACCATTTAGGTATATTGTAAAGACAATAAAGAATCTAGAAAAAAATGTTTGAGACAAATAAAAATTTTATGCATATTCCCTATTGCGTTGCCGGCCTTTGAGGGATGGGGAGGGAGATGGAGGGCCTCCGGCATCATCACTCACTCGGTGAAACACAGTGCGAGCGCTGTTTCACACCGGTTTTCTGTGAGGCCGTGGTATCACTCCGGTCGAGCCGGCCCATTCATGCCGAAGCGTAGCTCTCCCTAAGTTACTTTATAATTTATTTTATTCTGATTGTATTTTTATGACTGAACTCTTGTAAAGGCACACAACAAGGTGATAATTTCTGTGAGCTGTATTATTCACCAGAGGACCTAGTGCTAGTTTATTTCACATCAACTTTGCACACTTTGACCGTTCAGCGTTGCGATTGGAACGTCCTGATCTCTTCACTAATCACAAAGTTAAACGCGGTCGCCGTTGAAAGCGAGTTGGTGTGAAATAAACTCACACTAGGCTTTTTAACAGTAAACACACATTAAATTCCAGCAAGCAAATTTTCACAGTACTTACTATACATCTTGGCAGCTAGAAAACAAGAAATAATATATGAATATTAGAGTTATGATATATGAACATAGCGAATAACCCTAATCGTTTAATTAATGTCTGTCAAGATGAGTCTCCACCAAACAAAAGTTGGCAACTTTTGTGTTATCAACACGTGTTGGTGACAAAAGTTTCTGTAGTTTCCTTGTGTTGGCAACAAAAATTGTCAACAAATGTTGGGAACCATGTTTCTGTTTTCGGCGGTAAACATCAATACGCTTGTTGCAAATATTTATTGGCTCTGTGAAGACTCGGTGTAGACACAATGGAAATAAAAGACCAACAGTTGGAAACACTGAAATTGCCAACAATTTCGGTGTGAAGACGCGCCTTTATATAATAAGGTTTCCGTACCCAAAGGGTAAAACAGGACCCTATTACTAATAGTCCGCTGTCCGTCCGTGTGTCTGTCCGCCTGCCACCAAGCTGTTTCTCATGACCAGTGATAGTTAGTCAGTTGAAATTTGCACAGACGATGTATTTATTATATATAATTGTGTGACTACATGAATAAGATGCGCCTACAAGTATCTATTAAGTTAAGATTAGTGAGCATTATTTCATTGAGAAATTAATTAAATAATGGTTATAGTTGCATGTACCTACTTAGTAGGGATATTCAAAATAACGAGAACCTTTATATTTATGTAATGTAAAAAGAAAAAGTTGCATAATGTAAAAATGATTTCCAAAATTGAAATAGGAAACGATATATTGTGTGTAACAACTGTAATATGCTATAGACTACACTTCAGTAAAAAACTTATCTCTAAATATTTAATCCTGAAATAATATTTCATCTGTCGATATATTTCATACATGGGTATTGGAAATATATTTAAACCAACCTTCTTTTTGGTCGAACTCAGACTCAATGGCAGCATCTAAGTCAGACACTGGCAACTCGACGAACTCCACAGCCACCACGTTGGCGAGGGCTTCTTCACGAGACCATATCACACGACCTGTGCACAAAATACGTGTGTTTCAGCGGCGCACGATTGGAATTTACACTCCAGGACTTTTACTGGTGCCACAAGCAGCTTCAGCTTTGTACCTTGGACGAAACGCAACCCCCCTGGAAATTCTCGGCGCTGACGTCATTTCGGTCGCGAAAAAATTATTCATAATAAAGTGCTAGCGCTGTATGTTTTAATAGTATGTTAGACGACATAACTAATGACAAAGCGCTGCAGCGTAACGCCTCACTTTAATTAAGTGCTCGATTTTTCTTATAACATTTTCATACCGCAGACTAAGTATGAAAACGGTTTCTTAAGAAAATACCTCCAAAAAACTGATAATATGTATAAGGATGAACGAATATGAAATTTATTAGAAGTGATCAAATAATTCAATTTAAAAATTGGTCCCTATATTTCACTGGCTTTCATTGCAGTTCTTTTCTTAGTATCGAAATAATCCTCTAACTTAGATAGCAAATTAGTTCTGGTATAAGTGTGGAGCCAGCCTTGGGCACATTAGACCCAGTTCGACCAGGGTAATACAATGGCCTCGCAAAAAAGGTGTTTAGCAATTCTGTTGTTTTTCAAAAAGTGATTAAAGTTCTGCAGAGGTTCTACCCTTGAGATTTTAACGTAGGCCGTAGTGCCTAACGTAGCTGGTGAAATTTTTATAATAATAATTTAATTGAAATTTATATTTTATGTTTTTCTGTTACATGTTTACATGTATAACGTAAACTATTAACATTTTTTTTTGTACTTTTTTTTCTAGCCTTATCAATAGCGTTCACATTAACCATTAAAGCAAGTAGGTCTACATAATCTATATATATATAAAAGAGGAAGGTGACTGACTGACATACTCAGAGATCAACGCACAGCCCAAACCGTGAAGCTAGAATCCTGAAATTTTGCATGTAGGTTCTTTATATAACGTAAGTGAGCACTAAGAAAGGATTTTTGAAATTCCACCCCTAAGGGGGTAAATCAGGGGATGAAAGTCTGCGTGAGCGAAGCCGCATGTAAAAGCTAGTCCTTTATAATTATAGCCTTTAAAAGAGACGTGATTTTAAAGCCAGAAATAATTTTAAAAAGTTACCATCTTGCTGTATCAAATGTGCAGAATCATCAGCTGCTGTAACAAGTATCCTGCAAACGAGCTGTTCTCGGGATGACTTGGAGCAGAGTGCGGACGATATCTCCGGATCAGGTAGTTTAAGTTCACGGTCCGACCACTTGAGCTCCTTAACCTCAGACCCTGTTAAACTGTGAGCCACTACTGAAACATCCTGGAACACACCATAATAAACAGTATCTTAATGCAAGTACTTAAGATATGTTACTTAGATACTATTTACTGCACACCATAATATGAAACAATGAATATTCCATTTTACAGATAATTATAGTTACAAATTAAAAGTCTACATTAAATCATTGCAAATAAAATAAAAAGAGCAGCACAAATATTATAGGTATAGGTGGGAGAGCCAAGCTTCGGCATGAATGGGCCGGCTCGACCGGAGTGATACCACGGCCTCACAGAAAACCGGTGTGAAATAGTGCTTGCGCTGTGTTTCACCGAGTGAGTGAGGATACCGGAGGCCCATACCCCAACCCCTCCCCCTATCTCCCCCCCAGCCCCCATCCCCCAAAGGCCGGTAACGCACTTGTGACGCCTCTGGTGTTGCGGGTGTCCATGGGCGGCGGTAATCGCTTACCATCAGGCGATACGTCTGCTCGTTTGCCGGTCTATTCCATAAAAAAAAAAAAGGTCACTTAACCCATTCCCGATCGCCTCCGGTAAGGTGCCCATTAAGGCGGGCACCTCTGTCACCCACGACGTGCGTGAGAGACAGTCAAAACAGTCTAGATTTGCGCAAGTATACTTGAACGTGTATGTTCGGCTTTAGACTTTCGGCATTGAAACAATGTAGAATATTTATATAATTTAACAGCCACATTGTCCTACAAATTGCGTGATACGTTATCACGGCCTTTCGCTCAAAAGTTTTTTTTTTTTCCCTGCTAGTCCTGTTAGTTCCCACAATCGATATTTTTTAAGGTGAAAGGTGGGCCCTCATCAAAATGAAGTCACTCACGAAAAATTTGCTTGATAGTAATAACTTGTAAAATTTGTTCCGTTGACTAAACAGCTAGTATCACTAGATTATGTCTATAGGATATACTTACATTATCACTCCAGGTCTGCAACACCAATGGACCATTCACACTCTCTATTACACTAACACTGGCCGATGGATCCGCTACATCAATCTTCAAAAGCTCTAACTGATTATTCTTTATAATCACAATTTTTCTGTTATCTATTGTGAATCCAGGTATAACGCTGTTGCCGTCGAGAGGACTTAGGGTCCCATAGCCTGATGACAAGCTAACATATTCCGATAATGGTCGGCTTATAAGCTGTACAGCGTCTGATGTCACATCGAGTGAGAGGAGCAGTCGGCTGCTCGCGTCTCCCGAGATGCATGTGTAGTAGGGTGCAGATAGCACACATCTGTAACATTGGATACAGTGATTACATAAGACTACAGTCCATTTACGTTAAGAAAATAGTGATGCATCGATCAAACCCTGCCCCTCGACCAATCAGGTACCAAGGTTTCGTATAAAACAATAATTCGATCGACGCTTCACTAATTTTTTTTTTAAGTATTAGTGTTTCAGCTTACTGGTAGCAATGTTAAAAAGATCAATAAAAATCTTCAACTTTCATAGACAAGTAAGAAAAAAATTAAGGTGGTTGACAAATGAAGAATAACAGTGAAACGAACCGTTTTGCAGTTAGTATTCGGAACACATTTCATTTACAGAATATAGTAACATAATTATCCATTTGACTTCACGAGTTAGAGTATTGTAGAATAAAATTTAAATACATAAATTACCATCTTAATACAAAACAGACTACATTCTAAGTACAGAAATACCTATTGAATTTATTTTAATCAACAATTAAACAAAAACCTGTTTTTAGGGTTCCGTGCCAAAGGAAGGAACCCTTATAGATTCGTCATGTCTGTCTGTCTGTCTGTCCGTCTGTCCGTCCGTATGTCACAGCCACTTTTTTCCGAAACTAAAAGACCTATAATGTTGAAACTTGGTAAGTAGATGTATTCTGTGAACCGCATTAAGATTTTCACACAAAAATAAGAAAAAAACAATAAATTTTGGGGGTCCCCATACATAGAACTGAAACTCAAAAATTTTTTTTTCATCAAACCCATGCGTGTGGGGGACAAGACAAGGGGACAAGACCTATCTATGGATAGGTCTTCAAAAATGATATTGAGGTTTCTAATATCATTTTTTTCTAAACTGAATAGATTGCGCGAGAGACACTTCCAAAGTGCTAAAATGTGTCCCCCCCCCCCCCCCGTAACTTCTAAAATAAGAGCATGATAAATCTAAAAAAAATATATGATTTACATTACCATGCAAACTTCCACTTAAAATTGGTTTGAACGAAATCTAGTAAGTAGTTTTTTTTAATATGTCATAAATCGTAAACTGCAATTTACCTTTGATTCAATCAAAACAAATATAAAAAAAATTTTGCTTGCTGCTGCGGAACCCTTCATGGGCGAGTCCGACTCGCACTTGGCCGCTTTTTTTGTTTGTCCAACGCAAATGTGGTTGCAGTGATAAGTACCTATACTCTTTGCGCTGTAGCATGGTGCGGCATTTATTTGTAGACTAGAACATTCTGGTTGGTTTAATTTAATTTACTACAGTTATTAATGATTTAATATATTGCGAATGTGGTACAGCTGAAATACTAAGTCATAATTTGTAAATCGCGGAAACTTTCAAGACTGAAACGAAATGTTACTGAAACTGTCATGCACCATGCTACAGCGCAACGAGTATAGGTTCATGATATATCAACGTAAATGAGGTTGATATTAGACAATGTTTTTTTGTGAAAAAATCATTTAAAGAGTGGATTCTTCCAAGATTGTATTTTCTAACAGTTAAGGTCTTTATTTTAAACTGACAGAATTTTACAACTAAATGTTATTTCAGCAATACATCTGCATCAATGTTTAAAAATTTTAGAATCACTTCAGTAGTCCTCATATTGTAAGAAGCTACGGATGATAACATTATACTCAAAATGCTTTGTAGATAAATAAACTGATGTGTCATGAACACATTATCTCAAAGGTTAAATTATTTGCTTCCAACATTCCCTAGTTGTATATGATACCAGCCGACTAGTTTCTCAGGGCCTAGTGTGAACTTATTTCACGTGTACTTTTTAGCTCGCCATAATTGAGCAAAATGGAGTGTGGATGTCATAAGAGCTAATTAATGAAGCAAGAAGGAAAACTTGATACAAACCCTATATCAACCTGTATACCGGCCTACCAATATGTATACGGCCTGTAGTAGGGCAAAACCTCTTTACTTAGGAGAAGCCTATGTCCATACTAACTTTTAAACTTTCGCGTTCCATGATATAATAATATTTATTTTTACGGGAATTAACGCGATCACTTATTCAAAGGTATTACATACCTCTGATCCCCCTAGCAAACCGCGGTTTGCTTACAGAATAAGGACACTGTTAGTGTGGTATGTGACGGTACATGGCGAAACAAATTTATCAATAATGTCGAAAATGTGAGGGTGGACGAAGAACCTTCTACTTCACGGATTCGACGACGGAGGGCGTGCGCCGCTGAGCCAGTCAGCCTGTGACGAAATGAAATGAAATCATTTATTCTGCAATTAGGTTACATGAACACTTTTGCAAGTTTAACTTTTTTTGAGCAGATGAGTTCGGCCTTTCCTAACTGGACTAGCCCTGAGAAGAAAGGACGAAACAAACTCAGGGATCACCGTCTCTTTTAAAGTCCAGACAATATGCAAAAGACATTATTTCAATAAAAGAAATACGATAATTACAATTAGATTCACAATTACAATAATCAGTAAAGATAATAATTTAAAAAAAAATGTCAACAATAGCAATAATTTAAAATGAATCTGTTTGAAACTATAAATAAAATTATCGTCACATCAAAATAAATTTAAACATTCAAAATAAAAAAACATGTGCAGAATGGGCAGCTCAATCTCAGGCGGTTTTATCATCAAGATATTCTGCTATGGTATAATACCCCTTTGCGGATAACTTAGATTTTATGGTATTCTTAAATTTCTTTAAAGGCAAATTCCTAATATCATAGGGAGTTTATTGTAAAAGTCCCATGTCCCAAATTGTCCCATGAACGAGTTGCCTACTCTGTGGAGACGAGTGACGTGAACACTAAGATTATGTTTGTTTCTGGTATTTACCGAATGAACATCACTGATTTTAGGAAACTTTGATATATTTTTTTGAACATAAACTAAATTTTCGTATATATATTGTGACTAGCGACCCGCCCCGGCTTCGCACGGGTGGATTTCAGATGCCCCCGCCGACGACACGATTCGTTCATTTTAAATCTGTAAAAACTTCGAATATATTCATTCAAATTAGATACTGTAAAGGGCCACTTTGATCTATATTAAATGCACCATGTATTTAATTTACTTAATTGTATAAGGATTCATTCTGTATTGCTTAAAATCACTTCGTAAATAAGCCATTATTTCTCGTAAAAATAAAGGAATAAAAAATGGTTGTTGTGGGTTATCTCTAAGAGATAGACATATACCGTCGCGGACTTTTTTGTAGTACTTTTTAAGGTGTACAATACTGTAGTACATTATTTTGATCTATCTCGTAGGGTGCAACCAGCGTTTGCAATGTAAGCGCAAAAAAATGTGTTTTTTTGCTACATCACATTAGAAACCTCGAAAATTAACAGTGTTTCCATACTATATTATGCATTTATTATACATAAAAACCTTCCTCTTGAATCACTCTATCTATTAAAGAAACCCGCATCAAAATCCGTTGCGTAGTTTTAAAGATTTAAGCAAACAAAGGGACATAGGGACAGAGAAAGCGACTTTGTTTTATACTATGTAGTGAAGATACAGTCAGAATATTTATCTCTTTAAATTTGGAAAGGAGAGAAACTCGAGGGCCTAATTTATAAATGGCACGTACGGCGCGTACGACGGCCGGTGCAACCTGGTCGAAACGTCAGGCAAATCAGAGGTATGTAATACCTTTGAATTAGTGATCGCGTCAATTCCCGTAAAAATAATTATTATTATAAGCCTATGTCCAGTAGTAGAGTAATAAAAGCTATTGATGTGATGATTTGAAACTGTTTGGATTGACCCACACGGACATTTTCAACAATCGCAATGCCGAACGACGCCGACGACGTAGAGACAAGTAAATGTAAAATAAACTCACATTAAGTCCACATACAGTCTATTTTAGTACAATTTCACTCACCCTTCATTAGTCCACGGCGCCGGTAACTTCGATGAAGCACCTTTGTTCTGGCCATTGAACACATTGTACATTGTGACTTCGATGTGGGAGCCAAATATTGGTACCATGTGTATCAACATGTTGTTCTGCACCCACCATTCTGAGAAGTCCACGTGGTCCTCGTTCTGTAGTGTCAGTGACCACTCCCATAGCATCACACCTACAAATACCAATATTTTGGTCAGTTGGTAACTTGCCACACTACTAGACTACGGGCCCATGTCGAAAATTAAAGCTGTACAACTGAGTACTGGTGAAGGGGACGGGGTAGCAACCCTCGATTTTTCTCCCTTGTCGCATGATTTTTGTACGGTGTTGCGGAATAATGGATTAGAACAGGTATTGAAATTGTATGGAACCGATGCCGTACAAAATCAAATGACCAAATTACTACGGTACTACCCTCGTCGCACAAAAGATCAACGTAAAGTGAGTGCAAGACTGCATTCTGCATTCGCAGTGAGTATGGTGACCACCACTCTTAGATTCTTCTTATGGTTTCCATCAGGCAGAGTAGTCATTTAGGCAGGCCCATACGTAAAAAAAGTGTATCCTATTAAGTAGAGGTTACTGTGCAGGTAAGCATGTCAAGTATACCCAACCGTGTATTGCTAGCTTTAATAGGAGGTCTTGACCATTTAAACCACTATGCCATCTATGAAGTCAGTGTGTTCACCTCTGTTTGGAATGTGTGTTTCTTTATATTTTACCTAGTTGCTAATAACAAATTAATAAGCTTTGTAAATTAAAAAAATATTTGCAGCGGTAAAGCTGTAGTTTATAAATAGATGCAAAGTTTTATCATTTTTAATATAGTAAACAAATTTATGAATTAATAATTTTTTAATATATAATTATAAAAAATTCTAAAGTGTTTTGTTATTTATACCAGTTTTATTGGTGTCTTAAATGCAAATCAGTGATCGAAATTAGCTTTTTACACTCCTCTGCCATACATCTGCCTGTACATCAGTTTTAAGAATTTTATTGTAACATATATATTTTGTGGGAGAAAATAAACATTATTATTATTAAAAAAAAAAAAAAAAATACTTTAACTGTGTCAAATCATATACATCTCAATTTGCTTTTCGTAAAAAGAGGTACTAAAGTAAATACACATCTATACAAATAAATGAAATTGGAGTGTCTGTTTGTAATATTAAAATAATTATATAAATATATAAATATAAATAACCTTTTTTAATTTGTTAAGAACTGAGACTTCTTGGTGTACTTTTTTTTAATTTTCTTTGCCCGCGCGGTTTTCTTTTTGCACTTAGTCATTTCCTCGCTGAGGTGGGATGAAAAGTTACGTATTGCACTCGAGTGCAAAGATTTTTCACCTCGTGGTCTTTTGATTCAGTCAGCTCAGGATTCTAATTTTTGATCACGAGCGCACTTGCTCGTTCATCAAAATTGAGTACGCGGTTAAAAGCAACTTTGCACTCTTGTATAACAAATAACTGTTTTTTCAATTTTGTCTGTTTGTTCCGGCTAATGTCTGAAACGGCTAGGCCGATTTCGACGGGACTTTCACTGGCAGGAGTAACTTAGGCTACTTTTATAGACTAGCTTTGCCCCGCGGTGTTTGTAGCACCGCAGGAGTCAGCTACTTAATATATATAGATAATCGTAACAGTGTATATTATGATTTATTATTCAAAGTAGAGTAAGTTGTTGTTTTGCTTATTTTCCTTGAAAATGTTGTGCAGTTATATGTATATATTTTTCCTCCTTCATACATATTACTGCATATATAAAAGTAATTGAGATAGGGAAGCACTTAAAGGCCCGTATTCACTTTATATAGTGCGAGTGCAGGTGCGTAGGGCGGGTGATCGGTGATTGGTGGAAAGTACGTGTGGACCGCGAATTCGCCATCCACGCGTATTTTCTACCAATCATTGATCACCTCACTTCACACCTGCACTCGCACTATACAAAGTGAATACAGGCCTTTAAGAAACAGACCACTACAGTAATGAATTTTTGATAACAGGTGTTATGTAATAATTCCAAACACAAATGAGCTAGATTCTTTTAAGACTTGTATTTTGAACTAACTAATGCATCTTATTATACTCATGTAACTAATTAGAAAATGTCGAACTGCCATTTATTCCTGCCCTCTATATTTATGAGCCTGCCCAATTGACTCTACTCTGCCTGATGGAAAGCATAAGCAGAATCCACACTCATTGCGAATGCAAACAATGCAGCATGGTGATCCACACTGTGGCAGCCTAGTGCTGCTTATGCATCATTGGGTCTTGCACTCATCAAAGAATCATGACAGCACAAATGTTGTCACTTAAGGTTATCTTCTGTGGGAGTGTATGTGATATGTTTGTAATTCCTCTGCAACACAGGAATATCACTAGTGCAGGAGTTGTTTTTTACAAAGAAAAATCATATCGCAGTAAACTTACAGCTGACCCCAACTTAGTTTGGGGAAATATGCATAGAGGAAGAAAATATACAAAGCCGGTGAAAGAAACATAAAATATTTATAAATATATTACCTGTGGCTGAGTCCCATCCTCTCACCAGATACGGATTTGACCCAGAGACTGTCACTACTTTCTCTGTGACGTGTAAAAGTTGTATATTGCCCGTCGAAGCACTCTCGAATACATGACGCCATACTACTTGACCTAATTGAAAATGACAACCATTGCAATACATTAGATAAATATACTGTTATAACTACTAATAGGATAAACCTTGAAATTTTGTCTTTCTTTCCCACTAATGTAAAAAAAAAACTTTGATAATCAAATTCTTGAGATATCAAATCATCAACAGCATCATTAATAGTTCAGCCTGCTGGATACAGGCTTCTGCTTATACCTTCAAAAGAGAGGCCTGTATTCAGGTTCTGTCGTACTATACTACACTGCCCAGACAGATTGATATAAGGTTTGTTTAAAGTTTTCATTCTCTTTGAAGAGCTGGAGCCTCAAATATAATACAGTATGTCTATGGTCAAAATTTCTGTGTAAACTCTATATAACGAGACTCAAGGGTCTGTGCATATTTTGACGTTATATAGAGCTGTCGTTAAATGGAGAGAAGAAAAATCTGCATTATTTTATATATTATATAATAATTTTGTTGTATTTTTTTTACTTATTTTATTCATATCTTGCGATATTGAATCTCATACTCTTACTAACAACAGTCTACACGTGCAAGCAATCAAAATTTGTAAACAAAAGAACGATTTTCTTAGAAGGATCGGTATGTATGATGTAGACAGTCGAGTTTATTACAGGCTAGGATAATAAAGCGGACAAAAGAAGGGCTCAGATAATAAAGTGGAGAAAAGTTATTACTAATTTTGGTAACTTACAACAGTACTTAAAAGTATAGGTATGAGAAATAATATTTTAAAAAGAGTTAAAATAGTAGGCATAGACATAAAGCACAAACGCAGCCTATGTTCTCAATATGAAATATTCAAAATCAATATCTTTGTTGGCACAAGGAGGTGATATTTCGAAACAATAGACAAAATAAATCATAAAAAAAACTTATATTTTCTAAAGATATCACATAGACCAATACAAAATTCTTGTGAAGTCGCTCAGTAAACATGTTAATAGATCAGTATGGTTCGACATTGTGTTGAGCATATTTAGAGCCCTAGTCATTGGCCTAGTCAGTCCAAAAGATAAGTGCGTGCATGCGGCACCACAAACAATGCTGGGCGGCGCCGCCGGCCCCGGTATCCGTCAGGGACACAAAATGGAATTTCTTGCAGGATGGCTTATTTATTTTATCGTGTAATACTTTAAATAAATAAGTAACCAAGGCTACTTCTCTACGTACCTCTAATTTATTATAGCCTACCATTCCGAGTTTAAACAGGGTAGGATACAGTAGTGGATACCCCGGGTAAACTCCTTATGATTTCAAATACAACAATCTTATAAACTTATTCTGTATTTCATGTGGAGACCAGATGACAGAGTTGTAAAAATAATCCACTGTTTACTTATCACATTGAAAATGGCATTCATTTCAGAATTCTTGTTAACTGATGTTGCAAACATGAATGATGCTATTGTATTCAAAGCTGTTATAAATAAAAAAGAAAAAACTCAAGACATTAATTTCACTAAACTCTTTTTGTAATAGAATGTAAATGAATTATTCAGCTAACTATTTAATCTTATATTTATATTCTGTGGTTAAATCAGAATCTGTGTCACATTACATTACAGATAACTTTTATGTATTAAAGATTACTGTTTTATCACCTAAGCATAAATTAAGTTCTTCTAATGATAAACTATAGCTTCCTGATAAAATACCGTAACAAAAAGTAAACTAGAAATTAAGATTACTACTATTTACACAAGTCTGTCATAGCCTTCATGATTCAACATCAAAAAGAGTACAGTAACATTTTGACAAATAAATATTCCTACTGAATCTAATTAGATTCTAGAATTAATTCCTATTTGTACGAATAAGATACAGGCAGTAACGCCGGCTACTTCAATTATAAACGGATATAGTCAATAAAATCAATTTACCAGTTTTCAAATTGAGCGCAGCCAAAACATTCTCTTCAGTGGCGACAATTATTTTCTTAGCAGTAGACACAGTGTCGAACTGGGAAAATTTAATCCTTCCTACATATGTTTGACGCCTGAAAATTATAATTTCATTAATATTCAGTCAACTCAGAGGCTACAATGACAAGTACTATAACCTATAACATGAACTTACCAGTCGAATTTACCTATCTGGTCTTCGTAAATGCATACTGATAAGTTAATCAAACTAAAGAACACAATAAACCAATTTAAACTGTTTAAACATTTCAATAAACCCAAAAAATTGGGTTTCACGCAGTTTGACAGCACCCCCATTTCTGAGTGACTGAAAGTAAAGTGTTGCTACTTTCTCTGCTTAACTCTCTGCTTCTCTGCTTAACATACACATAATGCTGACTAGCAATATTGAAATTTGAAACCAGTAAAAAATTACAACCGAAGAATAAACATAAATAACAAAGTTTAAGTACAAATAACAGAGAAAATGTTTTTAATTAATTTACAAGTATGTCAAAACAGCAACACAATCCACTATTTTTAATATCATGTATTTTTTTTTGGCAATACGTGTTCTGTATTTCTTTATACTCAGAAATTATACATTTATGACGAAGTTTAGAGTATTTCGTATAAAAAAGTGAATAAATATCGAAATGTAGTTTGTATGCACGTGATAATAATATTAAAATAAATATTCATCACAGATATTTAAATATTTATCTTCTTCAAAACTTTCTTAAATAAGAATTTTTAATTAATGGTTACGAAATGTCTTTTTTTTAAATTATTTTTCATATAAAATGAAAAACAATTATATTCTTTTAATATTACAATATTGATATATAACAATAAAGTTTATTCTCTTTTACAAATGTATGGCTTATTAATAGGTACAATAGTAACTTGGCTTCCGGATTCCACCTTTGTGAAAACCTTTGATAAAAGTGCATTATCAATACTTAACTAACTTACAGTACTTAACTAAAAATAACAACACTGGACTGTAAAAGTTTGAATGTATTTCTGAAATCAAGATTACCAGGCGAAATATTTAAAAAATGCGCGTTGGGCGGTTATTTCAAGACGTAAATTACCTGTGTGGAGTTCATAAAAGTCAACCCAATAAAAAATATTATCAACTAACACAATTTGTCATATTAATTGCATTTATAAATAAATATTGTTAGGTTTAAATGGTTTAAACCCATTAAGAAGTGATCTATGATTTTGCATGGCAGCATGACCTGACCTATCCATAGTCAGGAATCGAATTAATATTTTTTTAATGACAAATTATTAGTTTTTCTTCTATATTTATTTTTTGTGATAGATAGAAAAAGTTTAAAAGATAACAGTACAAAATACAGACATCATTTCTTATACCTACCTACCTTACTACCTATCACCGGTATTGACTAACTAGATTAGATGCACGTCATAATCATTCAATGGCGCTTCTATGGACCATAAAACAGACAAGAATTCGCAAGATCCGATAGGTGTATTTTGCGATCTCTCAAAAGCTTTTGACTGTGTAGAACATAACTCGCTTTTTCTTAAACTTATGAGTTATGGTGTTAATGGTATTGCTTTGTAACTAATCGTTTCCTACTTGAAAGATAAAATTCAACATGAAGATGTCAATGGTGCGAGGTCATCTGGATTACCTGTTACTATGGGCGTTCCACAGGGCTCTATACTGGGTCCTCTACTTTTTCTCATATATATAAATGACTTTGACTTACCATATTATTTAAAAGATCTCTGTGATATAGTTCTATTTGCTGATGATACGTCACTTATTTTTAAAGTCGATCGTAAGAAAACAGTTTTTGACGATGTGAATAGGGCACTAAATGATGTATTGAATTGGTTTACAACTAATAATCTCCAACTGAATTCAAATAAGACAAAGTGTGTGAGATTGACTATGACAAATGTAAAACAACTAGGCACTAATCTAACTATAAATAATGAAATCATAAGTATTGTAGACTAAACAGTATTAGGAATTACATTAGACAGTAAACTTCAATGGAGAGCCCAGATAGATTGCCTTGCGGGTAGACTTAGTTCGGCAGCTTATGGCTATGCAATATGGAAGGTACGTCAGCTCACTGATACGGACACAGCTAGGTTAATTTATTTTAGCTACTTTCACAGCGCCATGTCCTATGGTATACTACTTTGGGGCAAGGCAGCTGATATTGAAACGATTTTTATTCTACAAAACGAGCCATCCGCTCAATGTACAATTTAGGTGCTAGAGCCTCTCTTCGAGAGTTGTTTAAAGATATAGTTATTTTAACTGTTGCATCACAGTATATGCAAATATTATGTTTGTTAGGCAAAACATTAATGACATGATATATTGCTATTTTCTTCTCCTGTACATTGGCTCCCCAAGACTACTATGTAAAAAAAACACATATTTACAACATTTACATCACAGTTCATTGTACTTGTATTTGGATTCATTCATGAAAATACAAAAGTGATTATAGTATGAAATTTTAATAGGATACCATGTATAAATAGCGCACTATATCGTATAATGAAACCAGGCATAATCAAAGCGTCAAGGGCTGACTCGCTAGACGCTAGACTGTGCAGCTTTCACCGTTGCTTGCGTGTACATAAGTAGGTATTCCAGGTGCACTTGCCGCAGGGCCACGTTGAGTGCATCTATAGAAATATGAACGCTTTTATTAAATGAAATTTATAATTTTTCTGAACAGCCGGCCTTGTTTTGAATGGTAGGTTTTTTATGCATTAATCTGCCAAGTTGCAATATAGATCTAATGAATAAACTGATTATAGACATATTACAAGCAACAATTAAAGTACTGCTTTCACATTGAGAGCTAATAATGTTACGTATTAGTCCTTGAAAGGTCGTAAAAAAATTATGTAGGTAGGTAATAGGAAAAGTAAGAAATTCTCAATAAACAAATTTTTGTCACATACTTAGGTCGACAGCGTTTTTTTTAGCTGTGCATGCATAAAAGTTTTATTAAATTGCAAAAGTCTAAGGGTCCGTTCACACAGACCCGCAGAGGAACGTTTCAGTTTATCAGCTAGTTAGCTACCAACTACCATTATTCTCTTTGTGAATTCGATAGAACAATAAAGTTTTACGTTATCATATATTTAAATTCAAATATTTTGTTTGATTATGTACACAAAACAAAAATTTAAATGCATTTTACATTTTTTTAAATAAAATGGTGACTGAAAATGTTTCCAACATTTCATGTTACGTCACCCTGGGTAGCTTTCGGAATGCCATACCTGTATTGTTATACCTTAACATGGTGAATATGACATTCAGCAAGCAATTTTCCAGCGCAAACCTACATAATTATTTATGATTTAAAAGCTACGGATCATTTGCCAAATTATCAAGGAATATAATTTATGTACTGTACCTATGTACTGTTATGATTAGACACGTTTTGTTACAAAGTAAAGAGCAGGATTTGTATGCCGTTACGTACGCGTGTTATTGAATAGATAATTTCCCGCTTTCTTACATAAACATATTTATGCAGTATAATCTATAATTGACTTATATCTCTCTCTTCTAGTCGAAGAATCTCATCACACAATAAAAAAAGAAAACCGACTTCCAAAAAACATCCAACGAAAACTCTCTGCCAAAAAACACTTAAAAAGCGTAAAATAAACTGGCTCTTCATAAATTGCTATGGGCCAATTCTTGTCTATACTTAATTGTTTATTCATTTAAATAGTAGTATTATAATGTGTGCTAGGTACCTAAAATCTGTTTGAAGTCGGTGACAAGCGACTATCGCTTAGATTTTTGTAATTGTTCGTTCGTATTCCATTTGGCTTGGCACCGACTTCAAACAGATTTTAGGTACCTTGCACACACTATATTACTACTATTTAAATGAATAAAGAATTAAGGGAATAAAGAATTAACTAAGTGTGATCTTAACTATCCTATCTTAAGCACGCCAGCAAAACACACATTAAAATAAACTTGAAAATCGGTTTGATAATTTCGGAGTTCATTGTGAGCAACAATGTGATACGAGAATTAAATATAACAGATGTGTATGTGTAGAACTGCCTCGTTAGTCTAGTGGTTAGCGTATGCGACTGCTGATCAAGAGGCCTCGGGTTCGATTACCGGGTCGGACTGCTGTTGGGTTTTTCTTACAAGAAATTGTTAAAGGCAGCCCGGAGTATGGAAGATGGCGGTATTTTCCGCCCGTGCCTCGGAGAGCACGTTAAGTCGTCGGTCCCGGTTGTCATGAACATGTATGGCAATCGTTATTGGAAAGTCAGTGCCCTCAAATATACTGAGGACTTTTTTTTTTTTTTTTTTTTTTTAACGTGTGGAAATCCCCTCGGACCGTCACCCCACCGGGGCTTGCGGCGGGGCGGTGTGTCGGACTCGAACCGACTAAAACCACACGGTGTGCCACTCTGCGCCTGTGAAGGGAGGAGTCCGGGAACTGCAGTTATTAACACATCCGGACCCCTCCCAGCGCCTGCCCGCACAGAAGCGGGCACCGTCTGCTGGTATCCTCTCAATTAGGCGACGTACGGCACACGCGTACGTCGCCCCCTCGCGGGAGGCCACTAGAGCGGATGGAGGGGAAAGCCCGTCCCGACCATCCGCGGCCACACTCAGGGCGGCATGAGGCGCTGATAGGCGCGCCTCCGCCGCCCGGTTCGCCGGCGGCGGATTGGGTCCGAGTGGACATCGTCCTCCCGGGCCTTCTCCGCCACCTCCTTCTGCGAGATTACATCTTCGCAGAAGGTTGCGACCGCGGTAAAACTGCTATCGCTACCGGCCATGGAGCGTATGACGGCCGGTAGCGAGAGATCTCCTCCGATGACTGCAGTGAGGGCCCGGCGCTGCGACGCCCATGCAGGGCAGATCGCCAGCGTATGCTGGGCCGAGTCCTCACTGCAGTCGCAGTGGTGGCAGGCGGGACTCAATTCCCTCCTAGCGACCGAGTGCAGGTACTTCCCGAAGCAACCATGCCCGGAAAGGACCTGCGTCAGTCGGAAGGAAAGGGTCCCGTGCTGCCGCCCTGCCCACTCGAGGATGACCGGCTGGAGAGCCTCCACGGCGGCAAAGCCAGCGCGTGGAGTCTCCAGCCGGAACGACCAGCGAGCCATCGTGGCTCGACGGGCGGCTTCACGCCACTCGCGTACCTCTTCGGGCGGAGGGCGATAGCCATACTCCGCCCGATATTCAGCCACCCGTCGATAAACTTCGGCGAGCACCTCCGCCCCCAAATCCCACGGGGGTGTTCCGGCCAGGGCGCACGCCGCCTCGGTCGACACCGTGCGGTATCCGCGTATGGCTCTGACTGCCAATACCCTCTGAGGCCGCCAGAGGCGGGCCTTATTTAGGGCAGTCAGAGCCGCCACCCACACCGGTGCACCATACAGCGCCATCGACCGGACAACCCCCGTGTACAGGAGTCGCGTTGCGACGCTGGCTCCACCCAAATTGGGCAAAAGTCGCCCAAGGGCGGAGGCAGCGTCGACCAGCTTCGGACCAAGCTGTCGGAAGTGCTCGTCGAAGAGCCACCTACCGTCGAGTATCAGGCCCAGATACCTCATCTGGGCCCGAACCGGTACGAGGACCGAGTTGACCTCTATGGAGGCGCCGGCGGGTGGACCACGACGGGGCCCATGGAACAATAGGGCCTCCGTCTTGTCCAGGGCCACCCGTAAGCCCAGCGCCTCGATGCGCCCGACCACCAGAGAAACTCCCCTGGTGGCCAGGCACGCCGCCTCTTGGAAGTTCGCTCCCCGGGCCGTGACCAATGTGTCATCGGCGTAACAAATTACGCCCAGCCCGGGGGGCAGACGACTTCGAAGGACCCAGTCGTACCCCACGTTCCACAGGAGTGGTCCAAGGACAGACCCCGCACGACATGGGTCGCCGTCTCAAGACGCCCTCTCGGTCCTCGTACACGACGGTACGCTCCTCTAGATAGTCTGCCACTAGCCGCTTCAGGTACTCTGGCACCCCGTGATAGTGGAGTGCTTCCCTGATGCAGCTAAATGGCAGACTATTGAAGGCGTTGGCGATGTCCAAGGACACCGCCAACACCACGCCGCCACAGCTCACTGCCTCTTCGGTCACGGCCCTAAGGCGCATCACGGCATCGACCGTCGAACGCCCCTCTCGGAATCCGAATTGGGCGTCCGACAGGTCGGGCCCCACCTCGCAGAGGTGCCGGACGATGCGGGCAGAGAGTATCCTCTCAAAAAGTTTACCCGCCTCGTCCAGCAACACGATGGGCCTATAGGCCGCGACCGAATCGGTAGGCCGTCCCGGCTTCCTCAACAGGACCAGCTTCCCGCATTTCCAGCACTCAGGGAAGCGTCCGGACGCCAGGCTAGCGTCCAACACTTCCCTGAGGCGGTCCGACATATGGTCGAGGGCTCGGGCCCTCACTCGGGCTGGAACCCCGTCCGGCCCGGGGGCGGTGTTCTTGGAACGGATCCGAAGAACAGCCGCCCCAACCTCCGATTCCCTAACGGGCGGCACATCGTCCTCTCTACCCCCGTCGTCTATGACCGCATAGGCCATCGACGGGGGTGTGTGCTCCGCCCGCTCAGGGAAAAGGCCCTCGACCACTTCCTGCAGGAAGCTGGGCTGGAGAGTCTCGGTAAGGGGGGGGGGGAATATACTGAGGACTAGTTCAACCTTCGAATTCCGTTCACCCTTTGGGTTGCGGAGGTCCGATGCCAGTCGCTCCGTTGAAAAACAGATATTCAGGTAAAACCGGTTGAACTAGTAGCCGACCTCAAATAATCTTGGGAATAATAAAGGCTAGGAAGATGATGATGAGATGTGTTAATGTAGATAGTGTGGGTCACATACTGCATCGTTGAATTGTCTGCATTCGCAATGAGTATGGTGACCATCACTCTTGGATTCTGCTTATGCTTTCCATCAGGCAGAGAAAAGTCATTTTGGCAGGGCCATACATAAAAAAGAGGGGGATAGAGAGCCTTCATCGCAATTTTAAAGCCCTTCACTAACTGCCACATACAAAGTCAGCTTTCATGTTGTGCAGATTGTGAAACTACCTACATACAAGCTAATAAGGATGTTAGAAAAAATGACTCCGCTCCAATAACATTGCTATGATGATCAGTACCCTAAATGTTAAGAACTTAAAACGGTGAAACAAAACGTTCTGTATACTGAAATTGAACTGTCATTAAGTTTTAAGGCTCCACCTTACCTTGCACATTGAACCTGATAAACATTGCTTTGTATCATAGATAACACATAAGGAGGCGCTCATAGCCCAGTTGCACTCGATGATTAGAAACAATCACCGGGGGTAAGTAACGTCGGCACGGTCAGTACCTGGATGGGTGACCGCTGGTGGCATGATACCATGAGCGTCTCCGTAATTAACGGTCACGTTAAGCAGTTAGTCCCGGTTGTTATCATAGGATAACAGTCGTGAAGCTTAGTTGAAGGCCTTTGGGCGGCTTAAAAACATCCAACGGCAAGATTACGTAGCCACAACGCGGCAACGTTGTGTTGCCAGTCCCCAACCCGCACTCGGCCAGCGTGGGGACGTATGGCCTTATTCCTCTCCTGAGAGGAGACCCGAGCCCAGCAGTAGGACATTATGGGTTGATGATGATAACAAATAAACAGCTTATAACAGTACCCTGCTAAATATAGGCCTCTTCTTAACCGACTTCCAAAAAGGAGGAGGTTCTATGTTCCATATGTTCTTTTTATGTATGTTCACCGATTACTCCGTCAATTGTGGACCGATTTTGAAAATTCTTATTGTATTCGAAAGAGTATGGCCCCGAGGTGGTCCCATTGCCACCATATCAGGATCTGATGATGGGATCCCAGGGAAATCGAGGAAAACCCTCATTTTTTCTAGGCACATTTTTTTCGTATATTTTTTGAAGTTACACCGATATTTGCGTCTGATATTCATCATTTCATGATGATGAGCTGATGATGTAAGGCACAACTCCTTAACGGTTAGGAGTTGGAGGATAAATCTTTAAGTATCAAATTTATGTATGTTACCTTTAGTCGTATTCTTTCAAATTATTTAGGTAAGCTGATGATGGAAGGTACAACTCCTCAACGGTTAGGAGTTGGAGGCTATTTCTTTCAATTTCATACGTATCTAAAGACCTTCAGTCGTATACTTTCAAGTTATTTAGGTGAGCTGATGATAGAAGGTTAACCTTCTCTTCAAGAGTTGCAGATTAGAGGATGATTTTAATATTAAACGTACGTACAGACCTTCATTTATATTCTTGATGATGATGAAATTTGATGAAATAGTTCAACTTACTACTTACCTGCGATTGTTTTCACTAAAAACTAAAAAAAACTTTTTATAAAAAAAACCGACTTCCAAAAAACATTCAACGAAAACACTCTGAAAAAAAAACACTTAAAAGCGTAAAATAAACTGGTTCTTCATAAATTGCCTATACCTAATTCTTTATTCATTTAAATAGTAGTAATATAATGTGTGCTAGGTACCTAAAATCTGTTTGAAGTCGGTGCTAAGCCAAAAAGAATACAAACGAACAATTACAAATAGTCCATTGAAAAGTTACATTTGGGGTTGCGTTTTTTAGAGTACGCAATTTTTTTTTGATGTGTAGGGGGGTCAGTGTAAAGCTAAAACCAAGTTTGTGGGGTCACCACCCTTGACCCACGGCCGCCATCTCAAAAATAGGGGTTGAATTGTTTTTTACGATATATCACTTTAACTATTTATTTGGTAAAAAAAAAATAGTTAACATTTTTTGTTGCAAATTAAATTCTCTACAACTTTCGTTCAGTAACTTTTTGTCGTAGAAATATAAAATGTTCAGAAATTCGAGAAAAAAATATATTTTTCGATATAACTTATTTTTAATCATTTTACGAAAAAATGATATCAGACCATTTTTGCAGATCGTTTTTTGAGGAATAACTTTTATTCGCAAATTTTTTTCATTAAGTCAATAGCTAAGGTCTTACAGCGCTCCGAAGTGAGTACTATTTTTCAGTACTTTTAACTATACCTATGTTATACGTGTGTACTAAAAAATGTGTCATCAGTTTTTTTTTTTTTGTTGTTATAATTTTTTTTTATGTGCGCTGTAAGACCTTAGCTATTGACTTAATGAAAAATGTTGCGAATAAAAGTTATTCCTCAAAATACGATCTACAAAAATGGTCTGATATCATTTTTTCGTAAAATGTAAAATTCTCGAATTTCTGAACATTTTCACTTATAACTTTTTTATTTATAGTTCTACGACAAAAAGTTACTGAACCAAAGTTGTAGAGAATTTAATTTGAAACAAAAAATGTTAACAATTTTGTTGTTAACACATAAACAATGGCGGCCGTGGGATGCGACCCCACAAACTTGGTTTTAGCTTTACACTAACCCCCCTACACATTAAGAAAATAAAATTGCGTCCTCTGAAAAACGCAAGGTAAGGCCTAAAAAATGTAACATTTCAATGGACTAAAAAGTCTAAGCGATAGTCGCTTGGCACCGACTTCAAACAGATTCTAGGTACCTAGCACACATTATAATACTACTATTTAAATGAATAAAGAATTAGGTATAGGCAATTTATGAAGAACCAGTTTATTTTACGCTTTAAAGTGTTTTTTAGAGTGTTTTCGTTGAATGTTTTTTGGAAGTCGGTTTTTAGAGTTCCGTGCCAAAGGAAGGAACCCTTATAGATTCGTCATGTCTGTCTGTCAGTCTGTCTGTCTGTCTGTCCGTCTGTCCGTCTGTATGTCACAGCCACTTTTTTCCGAAACTAAAAGAACTATAATGTTGAAACTTGGTAAGTAGATGTATTCTGTGAACCGCATTAAGATTTTCACACAAAAATAAGAAAAAAACAATAAATTTTGGGGGTCCCCATACATAGAACTGAAACTCAATTTTTTTTTTTTATCAAACCCATGCGTGTGGGGTATCTATGGATAGGTCTTCAAAAATGATATTGAGGTTTCTATTATCATTTTTTTCTAAACTGAATAGATTGCGCGAGAGACACTTCCAAAGTGGTAAAATGTGTGTCCCCCCTCCCCTGTAACTTCTAAAATAAGAGCATGATAAATCTAAAAAAAATATATGATGTACATTATCATGCAAACTTTCACTTAAAATTGGTTTGAACGAAATCTAGTAAGTAGTTTTTTTTTAATACGTCATAAATCGTAAACTGCAATTTACCTTTGATTCAATCAAAACAAATATAAAAAAAAATGTTACTTTCTGCTGCGGAACCCTTCATGGGCGAGTCCGACTCGCACTTGGCCGCTTTTTTTAGGGTTCCGTGCCAAAGGCAAAAAACGGAACCCTTATAGATTCGTCATGCCTGTCTGTCTGTCTGTCCGCTTGTCTGTCCGTCCGTATGTCACAGCCACTTTTTTCCGAAACTATTAGACCTATACTGTTGAAACTTGGTAAGTAGATGTATTCTGTGAACCGCTTTAAGATTTTTACACAAAAATAAAAAAAAAACAATAGATTTTGGGGGTCCCCATACTTAGAACTGAAACTCAAAAAAAATTTTTCATCAAACCAATACGTGTGGGGTATCTATAGATAGGTCTTCAAAAATGATATTGAGGTTTCTATTATCATTTTTTTCTAAACTGAATAGGTTGCGCGAGAGACACTTCCAAAGTGGTAAAATGAGTGTCCCCCCCCCTTTAACTTCTAAAATAAGAGAATGATAAATCTAAAAAAAAAATATGATGTACATTATCATGTAAACTTCCAACGAAAATTGGTTTGAACGAAATCTAGAAAGTAGTTTTTTTTTAATACGTCATAAATCGTAAACTGCAATTTACCTTTCATTCAATCAACTCAAACATAAAAATAAAATAAAAATTATATTATGTTACTTGCTGCCGCGGAACCCTTCATGGGCGAGTCCGACTCGCACTTGGCCGCTTTTTTTAGCAAGGAGGTTTTGGCCTACTATACTTCGTTGGCCAGACGCGTTGATAAATGGTTTGTTTCGAGTCTTCCTTTTCTTTGCATCATGTTCATTAAACATATGTATCTACTCATTTTTATTAGCATTCCGTCCCTCAAAAGGATAAAATTTCATGTTTCTAACTTAAAAAATGACGAACTTCCATACAAACTTTCAACCCGTATTTCACTCCCTTAGGGGTAGAATATCTAGAAACGCTTAAATACGTATATACTCATTTTTAATCAGTAGCCCAAAAACAAAGATTCATGGTTCTAATTAAAAAAAATAACGGACTTCCATACAAACTTTCAACCCCTATTTCACCCCCTTAGGGGTAGAATATCCAGAAACGCTTAAATACGTCTCTACTCTTTTTTAATCAGTAGCACATGAATGTTTCTAACTTAAAAAATGACGAACTTCCACACAAACTTTCAACCCCTATTTCACCCCCTTAGGGGTAGAATATCTAGAAACGCTTAAATACGTGTCTTCTCATTTTTAATCAGTAGCCCAAAAATAAAAAATATTTAATTTCAATATGTGTGTAACATATATTCCTCATCCACAATATGAGTCACTAGTACACTTTATAATATTTTTTATTTGTTTAATATATATTCATTCTTCTTTATTTTCCTTTCCGAAACTACTCACTAACACACCAGACACTACCCTATACATCCTGTATTTATTACCATCCCATGGTTGCCTGGAAGAGATTGCCCTTTTGGCGATAAGGCCGCCATTTGTACTGACCTAGCATTAAACATAGCATTATCTGGTGTACAATAAAGCGATATATTATATTATTAAAGTTTCATGTTTCGTACTTCAAAAATTACGGACTTTCAGACTAACCTATATATGAAATGTCATCCCCTATTTCACCCCTTAGGGGTAGAATATCCAGAAACGCTTAAATACGTATTTACTCATTTTTAATCAGTAGCCCAAAAGTAAAGTTTCAGGTTTGTAACTTAAAAAATGACGGACTTCCATACAAACTTTCAACCCCTATTTCACCCCCTTAGGGGTAGAAAATTCCGAAATTCCTTTCTTAGTGGGTGTCAACTCAATGAATCGATCCTACTCACCAAATGTCATAGCCCTAACTATAATACTTTACGCTCGGCGATGATGAATCAGTCAGTCAGTCATGACATGTTATTTTATAAGTATACTAGCTGAGCCCCGCTGTGTTACCCGCGGTACAAAAACAACTGCGATTAACGCCGTGGCGAAAAGTTAAAAAAAAATAAAAAGTATCCTATGTCCGTCTCCTGGTTCTAAACTACATCCCCACCAATTTTCAGCCAAATCGGTTCAGCCGTTCTTGAGTTATAAATAGTGTAACTAACACGACTTTCTTTTATATATATAGATATAGAAGATAGATTGCAAATCTTATTAATATCTGTTTAGCAATTTAGCAGAAATTATGTTCAGGATATAGTAAACTTAACTTCTAGTCATATTCTTATTCTATCTAGACTAGACTAATAGTTTTACTTAAATAATACTAAGAATATTAAAATACTTATTTAAACTGAAATATTTATAAATTTATAATACTTGTTAGATATTAACCTAACACAATACTAGCTTATGACTGCCGCTGCACCCGCGTATATGTCGGTTAGCGTTGTAAACAATACCCTATGTGTTTCCTCAAAAATCAAAGTATCTCCAATCTCCATGCTAAACATTGAAATCGGTGCAGCGGTAAGCCGTGGTAGCGTCACAGACAGAAGAGTTACTTTCGAATTTCAATTATTAGTATGAATGTTGGTTAGAATGACACATGTATGAGATAGTCGTTTTTGGTACAATTAACGTAACATAATGCTGAATAGTTTACAAGACATCTGGGGCGGTATACTCGTACTATGCGCTATGCGGATCGTGTGTCAACTGTGTTGAATTTCCATGCGTTTAGGCGATTCTGCTATACATCTTATATATAAAATTCTCGTGTCACAATGTTAGTTACAATATTCCTCTGAAACAGCTGGACCGATTTTTATGAAATTTGGTATGCATATTTTTTATACCCCGATTTTTTTATGGCAAAACAAAGTTTTCCGGATCAGCTAGTAATACTATATAAACAAATACGGGTAAAATATTATGAGTCCTAAGTGAGCTACACTTAGGACTCATAATAATAGGTCTTTGCCTATGAAATTGCCGTTTTGTATGCAATAAGTGAAAGTACTTTTTTTTTCAAACTTTTTTATTTCTGTTATTCGAAGTAATCACCCATGCAATCGAGGCATCTTTGCCAATGCATTGGCAGTTTATTGATGCCCTTCTTATAAAAATCAGCTGGACGGGAGGCAACAAACTCTTCAAAGGCATTTTGTACTGCCTCTCGGGAATTGAATTTTTTACCCACTAAAAAGTTGTCTAAATTTTGGAAAAAGTAATAGTCGGTAGGTGCAAGGTCTGGTGAGTATGGCGGATGAGGGAGAGCTTCCAACCCCAGCTCTTGCAGTTTGGAGACTGTCTGTTGCGCAGTATGGGGTCGCGCGTTGTCGTGAAGGAGCAGTGGGGACGACCGATTGACCAAAGCTGATTGCAGATGTGCAAGCTTCTCCATCATTCTCTCCAGTTCTTCACAGTACACATCTGCATTAATGCTCATGCCGTTTTGTAAAAAGCTGTGGTGAATCACATCCGCACTAGACCACCAAACAGTGACCATAACCTTCTTAGGGGTTATTTTTGGTTTAGGGCATTGCTTTGGTGCTGAACCAGGGTCTAACCAACTTGCTGAGCACTTTCGATTGTCGAACAGAATCCATTTTTCGTCGCACGTAACAATTCGTTTCAAAATTCCTTCATTTCTTTGCCTGTTGAGCAGCGCAAGGCAGGTCTCGACGCGTACGTTGCGCTGGCGATCGTTAAGGTCGGCGATCGTGAGGCACCCATCTATCAAGCTTTTTTACCTTGCCAATTTGTCGCAAATGGATCAATATTGTTTTGATGCTTATATTAAAAGCCGCTGCTAGCACAGCTGTAGATTGAGTTTCGTCAGCTTCCACAATCACCTTTAATTCATTATTGTTAACCAAAGTCTCCAGACGACCACGAGCTTCATTTTTAAAGTCAAAATTTCCAGAACGGAACCGGGAAAACCAATAACGAGTTGTGCGTTCGTTTGTACAGTTCTCTCCGTAAACGTTTTTAATTTTACGTGCCGTTTGTGTCGCGTTGGTGCCACGACGGAGCTCATATTCCATAATTACACGAATTTTTAAAGTATCCATTATGACGAAAAATGTTCAAATGTAATGAAAATACAACGCTAATCAAAAAACAAAAGACTGAGTTTGTAAATAGAATGTCATGGTTTTAAAACAAAATTAATTTGAATTTAGAATACAGAGTCATTACAAACTTTTTTTTATTTGAAATGACCAGTACTGAAGAAAGGCAATTTCATAGGTAAAGACCTAATAGTTTACCTGTGGTACTTCCCTGTTTGACTTCATTTTGTCTCCCACTTTGCTAAGGAGGGAAGTGGATTTATTAACCGACTTCCAAAAGGAGGAGGTTCTCAATTTCATCGGTCCAGCTTCAGTCTTCTTCTGATTAATTTCGTTGCGGGTTCCAAGACAGTTTAATTTTTCCTGGGACTTCCAGAGTGTCATAACTCGGTGTGTTCGTGGGTTAGTGCTGTTGATCCTGGTGTACAGGAGCTACAGTGGTGAGTGTGTGGACGGGATTAGTCCCAATATGGATGAGATAAAGTAGTTTAAAATCTATCGCTCACAGTTTCTAGTCATATATAATTACTTAGTATAGGCATGAATTTATTGCAGACATTCTACGAGTGCATGTATCTAGTAAATATATAAATATTTGTACTTATGTAGCCTAGAGTGGATAATGTAATGCCTCCTCTACGCGTTCGTTCATTTAGATTTACCATCTAACGAACCATCGTAGCAACCTGATTTATGTGACAGCACATTCAATACTGAGTGCGTTCGCCATCCGATAATCGCAATCCAAAAGGAGGAGGTTCTCAATTTCATCGGTCCAGCTTCAGTCTTCTTCTGATTAATTTCGTTGCGGGTTCCAAGACAGTTTAATTTTTCCTGGGACTTCCAGAGTGTCATAACTCGGTGTGTTCGTGGGTTAGTGCTGTTGATCCTGGTGTACAGGAGCTACAGTGGTGAGTGTGTGGACGGGATTAGTCCCAATATGGATGAGATAAAGTAGTTTAAAATCTATCGCTCACAGTTTCTAGTCATATATAATTACTTAGTATAGGCATGAATTTATTGCAGACATTCTACGAGTGCATGTATCTAGTAAATATATAAATATTTGTACTTATGTAGCCTAGAGTGGATAATGTAATGCCTCCTCTACGCGTTCGTTCATTTAGATTTACCATCTAACGAACCATCGTAGCAACCTGATTTATGTGACAGCACATTCAATACTGAGTGCGTTCGCCATCCGATAATCGCAATGAATTTAAAAGATGGCGATTATTTGTTCCAGTATCATTATATTTAAAATCTAGCTGCGCCCCGCGGTATTACTCGAGGGCTTTGTTGCCTTTGAATTGGATATTTTTCAATATTTCTTTGCTTTTAATGTTGGTCTAATATATTTTTTATTCTAAAATAAAAGTAATCTAGTTAATCATTACTAATAAGATCAAGTGAAAGTTCCGTCAAAATTGGTTCAGCCGTTTCAGAGATTAACCGGAACAAACAGAGAGACAAAAATTTTAAAGATTGATTTCATTTAAATTTATTATTTTTAACTGAAAAATGCATATAAGCTACGAGTGATTTATTTAATTTAATTAAGTAGTTATTGAAATGTCCATAACTATGAACTCGATTTAACATTCACATGTCTCAATTCGTCTAAGCAGCGAAATATTGCATGAATTTTATTTTAATGTATAAAGTTCTAAACCTTTGACTAGAGTTTCGCAGTTTTTGTACTATTTTTTTTGCATTTAATTAGTCCCTGTAGTAGTAGTAGGTACGTACTTAGTTTATCACGAAAATTTTACACTCTGAGGCAACTTTTTAGCAGTTGATACCATGAAATCACACTAAACAGTCCAAATACCACAATCTCGCGATGATTCATCTTGATACCCAATAGTATAGAGGAGACACCTAGTTGTACCTAGTTTTTATTAACAGGTTTATCAATGTTAGCCGTCCGGAGGATTACATACAAGTATTTGAACTACATAAAAGGTACCTACCTATTTTTGCAAATAGTTGGTTCTCATTCTATCAACGGCCGACTTGAATATTTTAAAATATTCGCTATTGAACCATAGAATGACGGGTTAAATTATCAAGCAGGTTTATAAGAAACTGCATCTTGCATATGCAAGTAACTTGTTTTAAAAAGATATTATTTTGAGAAAACGTGGACACGGTCCATCTGAGGGGTTGCTTTATACACAATGAGATTTAGTAAAAAATGCATAAAGGCTACGAGTGATTCATTTGTTAGTTATTGAAATGTCCATACCTATTGACTTGATTTAATTTTCGCATGTGTGAATTTCACGTTTACAATATAAAACTACGTACGCACGTAAATTCGTCTAAGCAGAGAAATATAAAGGCGGGTCTCCACCGAAATTTTATAACACAAATAAAGGTTGACAAATGACAACACAGAAGTTGCCAAATTTTGTTCGATGGAGACTCGGCTTTACATAAACTTTTGCCACCAACACGTGTTGACAACACAAAAATTCACAACTATTGTGCAGTGGAGAACCGGTTTTATGCATTTTTCAGTTTTTTTTTATGGAATAGGGGGCAAACGAGCAGACGTAACGCCTGATGGTAAGCGATTACCGCCGCCCATGGACATCCGCAACACCAGAGGCGTCACAAGTGCGTTGCCAGCCTTTGGGGGATAGGGAGGGGGATGGGAGAGGGGGATGGGCGAGGGATTGGGGTATGGGCCTCCGGTATCCTCACTCACTAGTTGAAACACAGCGCTTTTTCACACTGGTTTTCTGTGAGGCCGTTGTATCACTCCGGTCGAGCCGGCCCATTCATGCCAAAGCGAGGGTCTCCCACGGTAATCTTTGAATTTGACTAGAGTTTCAACAGGTTTTGTATAACATTTTTAGCATTTAATTAGTCGCTGTAGTATGTTTGTCCGGTTTTTCTGTATGAAAGGTTTTCTTTACATAATTAGGCATTCAAGTTGAATGAATGAAATAATAAAATATATCATTTACATGAACAATATTTTTTTTGTATAGATTACATTAATACTGAACTTAATACGAGTAGATCCGGTTAATGTGTATGATTAAAAAAAGGTCCATGTGGTCATTGTAATTTAAGTATTACAGCAAATCAAAATTCAAAATAAGAGTGCCCTTGACGTTTCTGAAAACAATTTCATCCAGCCAGATACCTATCATTTGGACATCCAAATGATAGGTATCTGGCTTGGATTTACTGACATCAGTAAAGATTATTAAACACGGGAATGTGGGCACGGCTTGCACAAAACCACAGACATATGGCAACGTCCCACATACATTATACATTATCGCATGTGTTGCACCGACGTACACACTTTTAAGGCTTCTATTTTGTAGAAAACAGCCCTGCAGGAAGTCTTTATTGATCTAATCAACTTGTCGTACACTGGCTACACTTGTACGGAGCACATTAGAGACTGCACGTTAATATGACTTTGCGTAGGGTCGGTAACAGGACACAGTCGCAGGAAATGGTTTTATTTTTATTAGAAATGATTGAATTTGATTAACGCGTTCTCAATATTTTTGCTATTTTTGCACGGATTATGAGTGTGTGGTCTTTGATAGTAAATATTCATTTAATGAATAAACTTGATCTATAGACTTCTAGCCTATGTCCTTCCTCAAGATACAAAGTACCTCTGTGCCAAATTTCATTGAAATCGGTGCAGCGGTTTTGCCGTGAAAGCGTAATAGACAGTCAGACACACAAAGTTACTTTTGAATTTATAATAAATAAATAGGTATTTCGAACATCTAACACACAATGGCATCTAGTCCCAAACTAAGCAGAGTTTGTGTTATGGGTCACTAGACCACTGATATAAATCCATAAATACTTTTTTTTGTAAATACATACATATTATACATAGAAAACACCCAAACTCCGAAACAAATATTTGCAGATCATACAAACATTTGGTCCGACCCGAGAATCGAACCCGAGACCTCAAGCACAGCAGTTGCAAACACTACCGCTAGGCCACCGAGGCAGTCGAATAATATTAGTATGAAAGTAAATATTATAGTATGGATTGTACCATTGATATATATATTATATTATAATTATATAATATATAATTATATATTTCATTATATACACAAGATTAGCAATTACGAACCAAATTAAGAACTTATTCTTAATCAAGCCAAACTTCAGTTTAGTGTACAATGTCGCGCCAACCGAAGTTGACGTAGTGACGCGTGACATAAAATGGGCAAATAAAGTAGTGAAATAATGCGATGCAAGGTCAAAAAACTATAACAAATCAATCAGAAATACTTTTCACATGTATATTATAGTATTTATGTATTGAAATTAAGGCAAATAACGCTATAATGAAAATAAAAAATAATAATTGCAATTTAAATACAGTGTTGCCATTCACACATCTTTTTTTGTTCCCAAATTAGTGGGAGAATACATAGTTAATGAAGTAAATAGTTTTACTTTATTCATGAAAATAAAGGTATTTACATATTATATATTGATATTATTAACATGATAAGAACTAACATTGGATTACTTAGACATCACAGTCATATTTTTAATAATCTTTATACTTACTTATAATAAAAATGTAACAGGTCCAATTCTGTACATTAAAGATATTTAGAAATTTTTTTTGGAGGGCCCTCTATAATCGATACTGAACCAAAACTGTAATTTTTTTCATTTTTGTCTGTCTATCTGTCTGTCTGTCTGTATCTTGGCCGCGCATCACGTCGAAACTACTGAACGGATTGAAATGAAACTTGGCATGATTTGAGTTCATACTACGAGGTAGGACATAGGATACTTTTATCCCGTAATTCAGCACGGTATCCCGGAGAGAGGGGATGAAAGTCAAAATTTGTACTTGGTTGTAATTCAATAACACATAGTCCGATTTCATTCATTATTTTTTTGCTAGAAAGAAAAAAAATAAAAGATAACGGGAAAAGTGTTTTTTTTTTGTCCGCGACTGTACACTGCCTGTGGGAAGCTGAGACAGATATGTAAATATGGCGGTACGAAGTTCGCCGGGTCAGCTAGTTGATAATATAATTGACAAATTAATTGTAGCCGTGAAATTTCGTGAACGTATGAACTAATACCTACGTATGCGAAATGTCATTGCTTCATACGTTGAAGCTATACATTTATAATTTATACTAATTTATTTTATTATTTTATACATACGTAAAAATAAATTTGTATCATTAAACCTATAAAAAAGAAGCTAAGGAGAGAATTGTGAATTATTTTGACTGCCTCAGTGGCGCAGTGGTAGCGTATGCGACTGCTGTGTTTGCGGTCTCGAGTTCGATTCCCGGGTCGGACCAAATGTTTGTTTCGGAGTTTGGGCGTTTTCTGTCTATAATATGTATGTATTTAGAAAAAAAATGATATACGTGTTTTATCGGTCAATCTAGCTATCATAATATAAGCTCTGCTTAGTTTGAAATATCCGAAATATTTATTATTATTAGTTTATTGTTTACGAAGCTGATGCTTTACAGCGGTGTTTGTTTTTATAAACTTTTTAACAAAAAGTGTTTAGCTGTTTCATTAGTCATGCGTGGAATATTTCATCCGTTCAGTAGTTTAAAAGATCTAAGTGAACAGACAGCGAAAGTGATTTCATTTTATACTACGTAAAATAGCTAATTTGAACAATACATACATGAATATTCACATTACATTAATTACATAACACTTCAGACATATTAACCGAGTTAATTGGCACTGTTAGCACTATAGATCTTAGTTAAACACATATAAACATTACTAGCAATGAACATTGTGTTTTAAGACTTGTTTGCAATAATAATATTCGTTCAATTATAAGTACACAACTTAAAATATTTAAAAAAAAACTGGTTTTTAACCGACTTCAAAAAAGGAGGAGGTTTCTCAATTCGACCGTGTTTTTTTTTTTTTTTTTATATGTGTGTTCGAGGATAACTTCGTCGTTTATGAACCGATTTTGATGATTCTTTTTTAATGGAAAGTAGATGTCCCGACGGTGGTACCATGATAAGGAAACTAGGATCTGATGATGGCATCCCAGAGAAATCGAGGGTAACCCTCATTTTTTTCAGGCACGTAGTATGTTTTTCGTATATTTTCTGAAGCTACGCCGGTATTTGCGTCTGGTAGTCATCATTTAATGATGATGAGCTGATGATGAAAGGTAAAACTCCTTAACAGTTAGGAGTTGGAGGATAAATCTTTAAATGTCAGATGTATGTATGTTACCTTTAGTCGTATTCTTTCAAGTTATTTAGGTAAGCTGATGATGGAAGGTACAACTCCTCAACTGTTAGGAGTTGGAGGATAATTCTTTCAATTTCATACGTATCTATAGACCTTTAGTTGTATACTTTTAAGTTATTTAGGTGAACTGATGTCACAGGCGCTATGATGACTACCCCCTTAATGTATTTTGCTTTAAGTAACTCGCCTGCTTCTGTTTCATCACGACATTTAAGCTTGGACACGATTCCTATTGCCCCGTAGACCACGTTCTCGGTAATAGAAATCTTGCATCTCAGCATAATTTTGGAAACTGATCATACTCAGTTTTAATACATGTTCAAACCACTAAAGTTATTCGCATCAGCAGAAATTATATGAAATAGTTCAACTTACTGATAACCTATGATTGTTTGCACTATATAAAAAAAAACCGACTTCCAAAAAACCATCCGACGAAAACTCCCTGCCAAAAAACTAAAAAGCGTAAAATAAACTGGCTCTTCATAAATTGCTATGTGCCAATTCGTGTCTATACCTAATTCTTTATTCATTTAAATAGTAGTATTATTGTGTATGCTAGGTACCTAAAATCTGTTTGAAGTCGGCGCCAAGCCAAAATGTAATAGGAGGTACCGCACGTATGTATGGACGGATGTAGTATGTATGGATATTATGGATGTATTATTATGATAGTGATATTATATATATATATATATATATATATATATATATATATATATATATATATTATATATTATAGATTATATATATATATATTATAGATATGGATATTATTATGATAGTATGGATGGATGGATGTTTGTTACTCTTTCACGCAATAAATACTGAACGGATTTGGATGAAACTTTACAGTAATATACATTATACATCAGAATTACACATAGGCTACTATTTGCCGCGATAACCGACATATGCGCGGGAGGAGCCGCGGGCAACCACTAGTAACTAATAAGGGATGCACTGAATACAAAGCACAAGAACGCGGCCTCAAAGAAACCTCAAAAATGAACACTATTATTTGCATGAACTAAATTTGCTCACCTATGTACTTATGAAGGCTTATTGCACTTTGTTCACCTGGGAGTTATCACCTTGGTGAAATACTTCCAAGGTGAAATGAGGACACTTTTGGGTGTCCTCTACAACGTCTACAACGACTACCCGGGTGAACAAAGTGGAATAAACCCTTATGAAGTTTACACAATGAAAATGTTGACACTTTATAAGTACGGTAATTGATAGGGGGAGATGATTTATGTTATGTGAATTAATATATTCGTATTACACAACAATAACCACAATTGCGTGCGGGTACACCGACACTATCTAAACGAATGGACTATGCACATATATTTAAATTGAAGTGTCAGTTCATAATTTCAAATTAACAATTTTTCACAAATGCATATGAAAGTACACACATCAAAAGTGTCTAGGGATCAACATATGTGTCTAGGGATCAACATATATTTTTGCAATAACTTTTCTCCTGATTGATATTAATTAAAATTTTCTTTAAGGATTCATCAAATAAAGTGTTTTCGTTTGTCACAGTAACGATAAACCAAGTCACCTTTGCATTAATAAAGAAATTTGCCATTTTCCTAATAAAGGGATTTTTGACATTTGAACCACTAACATTAAAGTTCGAAAAAAGACTGAAATAACAGTTTTCTTTAAAATTTTATTAGGTAACTTAAACAATTAATAATCCGTGTTTCTACCGCGAACACTAACAACACAAGAATCGGTTTGGCATACTCAAAATGAGTTCATCCAAATCACGCTGTGGAATGGCCGCCCATGTTCGTTGCAACAACAAAAAAAAGTCTTACGACTGGATACCCTCCATATTCGGCAGAGCTCTTCTCTGTAGCATATCCCATGCATGCTCAATCGGGTTCAAGTCTGGCGACTGAGCAGGCCAGGGCCAAAGCCACATCTCAATCTCAAGAAATCCGCATAAAATGCTTGATCCCTAGACACTTTTGATGTGTGTATATGTACATACCTATACGATACTTACCTATATCTTTTTTTTTAAAATTTTTGTCTGTCAGTCTGTATGTGGGGTATTTTTACTTTATACTTACTTTTTTTTATATTTTTAGCGGCATAGCCTACTTGAATTTATGCGGAGCAGTGCCAAGTATTCCACAGCTATGACGTAATAACTGCAATGCACCGCGCCGTGAAAATACCTACATGTAGTGTTGATATTTGCCGCATTCGGGTTAAGCCTCTTTTGTTTACCTTCTTTTACAAATTGTTGTTTATCAAAATTCATGCCTTGGATGGCACTAATGGCGTACTCAATTAATGTACAAATGTAATAATATGCATACATATTAAATATTCAGAAGTATGTAGCATATATCTAACTTGACTACCTCGTTAGTCTAGCGGTTAAGCGATTGCCGATCAAGAGGTCTCGGGTTCGTTTCCCGGGTCGATCTGCCGCTGGGTTTTTCTTACAAGAAATTCGTAATTGAAACCCGTAGTAAGGAATATGACGGTGTTTTCTATCGTGCCTCGAAGAGCACGTTAAGCCGTCGGTCCCGGTTATCATAAACACTTATTATGACAATCGTTATTATGAATTCAGTGCCCTCAAATATACTCACAACTAGGTAGTTCAAACTTCGAAATCAGTTCACCCACAGGATTGTGGAGATCCGATGCTAGTCGTTCCGTGGAAAAAGTGTTATTCAGGTAAAACCGGTTGAACTAGTAGCCGACCCCAGTTAATCTTGGGAATAATAAAGGCTAGGAAGTTGATGATAATGATGATTTTGCATATATCTAAGCCATTTTCCTTCTAGGGTAGACATAGAGAGATTGCCACTGCCACTATCACAAAATTGATCTTCACACAACTTACAAACTTTACTCGACTGAGATCAATTTTTTCATAAAAGTTCAATTGAAATCAGTTAAATAGATGATCAGAAAAAGTAATTATCAGCTGAATAATGTTGAGAATGTAATATTTCTTTGTATAAATGTCGTGTCCCTCCAACACAGGGAGGATCCTCCGACCAGACGAGGTGATCATGCCTGGCGGGCCAACTGCCCAACGGTAAGTTGATGTTGGGATGTTGTATATACGATAATCGACGCGAGAACTTTCTCTGCGTGATTCAGGATTGGTAGTTTCTTAGTTTCCTTCGTTACTCCGTAGTTCAATGTAACTTCGGTAGATGGCGCTGTAGTATATTTCTGTTGCGCTGTATGTGGATATCACCACACGTTTAAACAAATATGTCGCAGCAATACCAAGCCAATATTACTTACTGCACAGTTTAGTACCTCAAACCCTCAATCCTGACATCAACTGTTGTGGTGTTGTAATAATAACCCTAGTTCTTGGCGGATTGACTTTTGAGTCTCCACTGTGGTCTAGTCTTTATTAAACTAGACATAATTACAAATTTGAACAAAAAAAATCCACTTCCAGAACTGGACCAATTTGAAATGGGACCACACGGGTAGGTACCAGCTTTCAAATAAAAAAAATCATCAAAATCGCTTAACCCAGCCGAAAGTTATGATGTAATAAATATAAAAAAATACAGTCGAATTGATAACCTCCTCCTTTTTTCAAGTCGGTTAAAATGACGTTATCTCTAAAGTAAGTAAAAATGTATTGTGGTCTTATTCTTAGAAATTCGCTAGCAAGTAAGAACATGAACCCAATGATGTAGAAGCATCTCAATAGGCCGCCATAGTGTCGGACACTATGCTGCATTGCCCATTATCTGCATCCGCAATGAGTATAATGGCTACTACTTTATGATTCTGCTCATGCTTTTACATCAGGCAGAGTAGAGTCACTTTGACAGGCTCAGGAAGGAGCATAGAGCTGCGCTTTAAACACTCGAAGCTTTATAATTACGCTCACATCGCGAAGATCTTAACGGTAGACAGGTAAGATGGTATCAGTATCTGCGGAACAGTTAGACTCCGCCACTTTGTATGAGTAGTTTAAAGTTGTAATAGGCGGGCAAACGAGCAAACGTATCGCCTGATGGTAAGCGATTACCGCCGCCTATGGACACCTGCAACACCAGAGGCGTCATAAGTGCGATGCCGACCTTTGGGGGGATGGGAGGGAGATAGAGGGAGGGGGGTATGGACTCCGTTGTTCTCACTCACTCGGTGAAACACAGCACAAGCGCTATTTCACACCGGTTTTCTGTGAGGCCGTGATATCACTCCGTTCGAGCCGGCCCATTCATGCCGAAGCGTGTCTCCCCCAGGGTAGAATATCTTCCTCAGTTTATCTCAATATTAACTTATTTTTACCCGACTACGGCGAAGCAGAAAGGAACGGTAACGGTTTTGGCAGTCTATGTATGTTACTGAACCGATTTTGAAGAAGGAGATGTCAATAGATTCATAATAGTGGCCCGGGTGATATATTTACATTTTAACAAAAAAAATACTAAGACATATTATACTTTTTTTACTTATTTTTATTCAGAACTAGCTGACCCGGCGAACTTCGTACCGGCATATATTTACATATCTGTCTCAGCATCCCGTCGCGGACAAAAAAAGACTTTTCCCACTACCTTTTAATTTTTCTTGTACACAAACCTTGTCCTAACAATAAGAAATACATAAAAAAAGAATTATTTAATTTGGTGCAGCCGATCGGAAGTTATGCGCGTACATACATTTCGGCGATACATTTTTATATATTTAGATATGTTGATATTGAATTAAAAAAAATATTATCTAATATCATTACCATTTACTTGATTAACCATTTTGATACTAAAATAATATCCATCTACTCCCTGCCAGAAGATTAATGGATATTGTAACGCGTCATAAGACCTATGCGTTTCAGACACACGTTTCAATTCATTGTTCCGACGACGAAGCATAATATCTCTAGACTGCAAATTTCTCCAACAACGACAATAGCCACTTCGTCGATTGTCGGTGAATTAAGCCTCCTTGCATGCTCACCAGCAGGCTGTCCGATGGCATGCGATTTAAGGCCATTTTGAACATTTTGACTAAATTATTGTTCTGATGATGAAACGTTTGCAGTTCTTGGAAATGGTTCGTTTCACTGTTGGGTTATGAGCACAACGCCTTTCAACTTCCGCATCTTGATTGCCCATAAAATAAATTTGTAAAAATTGATGGTCCACATCTGGCAATGGCAACAGTGCTCCCAGTCAGTGATAAATTGTCCTTGTATCTGCAATTATCTTGTTAAATTATTATTTGTGATACAAATGTATTTTAACGCTTTATAATATTGACAAATAATTGTCATTTCCCCAATTGTCACGGATTTGTCGGCACAATAATCTACTTCCGGATTGCAGTGGAATGCTACTCGTTCCAGGTTCACTGTTTCTGCGGTATCGCTCGATTTCATTGCGTCGTGCTCGCTGTTGTTGTGTTTGGTGTGCCCGAACTCGTTCCATTCTAAGCGGCTCCGTCCACTGGATTCCCTGCTTAGATCCACTGTGGGTTCCATGTGAAAATTTCGTCCACACTGATCTCCTAGGGAATCTATTTGGATTTCGATTCCATTTTTAACCCCCATAGGATTCATTTGGAAGATTCTCGTCCACTTCGATCCCCTACTACGACGAAGTGGACGAAAATCTTCCAAATGAAACCCCTTGGGGATCAAAATGGAATCGAAATCCAAATAGATCCCCTGGATCCCCTGAATAGGGATCAGTGTGGACGAAATTTCAACATGGATCCCCCAGGGGATTTATGCAGGGGATCTAAGTGGACTGAGCCGCCGTTATTCACTGTAGAACGCAAATCTGCCATAGCAATACGAATTTTATCATTATCTGTCTCTCGCTGGTCATCAGTGCGGATTGTACGTGAGGTAGCTCGTCGCACATCTGATTGACTTCGACGACCTATGTCAGTTCGTCTTTGCCTTGGCATTTTCAAACAATAATCTTATATATAAAATTCTCGTGTCACAATGTTAGTTACCATACTCCTCTCAAACGGCTGGACCGATTTTTATGAAATTTGGTGTGCATATCGGGTAGGTCTGAGAATCGACCATCATCTTTTTTTTATACCCCAATTTTTTTTATGGTAAAAAGTAGTAAATAAAATTCTCACACACTGACAAACTGATGATAGAAGATTTTAATAACGGTAATAGAATGACAGGTACTTTATATGACGTAGGTGCAAAAAATAGCCTGTATTTATAATCTTTCGTCTAACTTTCGACAGACGATTGACATCAATAATTTTTTCGCATTCCAATAAAACAGCGTTTTGATTTTATTAACAGTGTTATCTTATTTTGTTTGTGATATGACCTCTATGGATATGGCACAATAAATACTTTTTTATTTGTTATTTTCTAAACAGTGACAACCATCAAAATATGTCAATATACTGACAAAAATTTCTGAATGAAGCAACAATAACAACTATCAAAATAATAATATTAAAATACGCGATAATAATATATAAATAATATGTGGTGTCTATTTAAAACCCTTAATTTGATTTGTGTAATAATATATATGGTGTCTATTTAAAACCCTTAATTTAATAAGTGCTTCCATTTGACAGTCAAAAGTTTGACAGGAAAGTTGGTAGAACAGTTTATATGGCCAAAAGGAAATTGTTGTTTTTATTATCTTCTTCGCAATTTTTCCATATTTTCTCCCCGTTTAAACCTTCCCTGAACTACGACAAACATTTCAAAACCTAAATCAGCTAAATCGGCCCGGCGGTTCTCGAGTTTTAGCCAGACAAACGAACAGCAATTCATTTTTATATATAAAAAGATTACAACATAATAAATAACGTAAATTAAACATTAATCTTAACAAAATGTATTCATAAGTATTGGCAAATATCTATACTAATATTATAAACGCGAAAGTTTGTAAGTATGGATTGATGGATGTATGTTTGTTACTCTTTCACACAAAAACTACTCAACGGATTTGGATGAAACTTTACAATAATATAGCTTATACATCAGAATAATACATAGGCTACTATTTGCCACGATAACCGACATAAACGCGGGCGGAGCCACGGACAAGCACTAGTTGTAGAATAAACTTACTGCAAAGAGAAGAAATACTTGATACAAACCCTGTACCAAACCTTCTGGCGTGCGTAGTATAGTGTACCAAAACTTTTTTCCTAATCTGAGGCTGAGGATTTGTCTATATCCAGCAGGGGACTGTTAAAGGCTATGATGATGATGATGAAATTTCTATTACTATTTCAAGAGAACTTCTTCGCGACAACTTCACGACAACGCGCGACCCCATACTGCGCAACAGACAGTCTCCAAGCTGCAAGAGCTGGGGTTGGAAGCTCTCCCTCATCCGCCATACTCACCAGACCTTGCACCTACCGACTATTACTTTTTCCAAAATTTAGACAACTTTTTAGTGGGTAATAAATTCAATTTCCGAGAGGCAGTACAAAATGCCCTTGAAGAGTTTGTTGCCTCCCGTCCAGCTGATTTTAGGGCATTAATAAACTGCCAATGCGTTGGCAAAGATGCGTCAATTGCATAGGTGATTACTTCGAATAACAGAAATAAAAAAGTTTGAAAAAATAAGTACTTTTACTTATTGCATACAAAACGGCAATTTCATAGGTTAAGACTAAGACCTATTATATGTTTTTTAGGTAAGATGGTGGATGTACTCCTTATGGTAAGAGCCAGTCATAAACACCAGGGACGGACTGTAAACTTGTTAGGCGCTGGGCGAATACTCAATGCTGCACTGTTGCATTGACTACACGGTTGGCCTAGTGGTTTAAGCGGTTGCGCCTCATGCCGCCTTGAGTGTGGCCGCGGATGGTCGGGACGGGTTTTCCCCTCCATCCGCTCTAGTGGCCACCCGCGAGGGGGCGACGTACGCGTGTGCCGTACGTCGCCTAAATTGAGACTTTAACAGCAGACGGTGCCCGCTTCAGTGCGGGCAAGCGCTGGGAGGGGTCCGGATGTGTTAATAACTGCAGTTCCCGGATTCCTCCCTTCACAGGCGCAGAGTGGCACACCGTGTGGTTTTAGTCGGTTCGAGTCCGACACACCGCCCCGTCGTAAACCCCGGTGGGGTGACGGTCCGATGGGATTTCCACACGTTAAAAAAAAAAAAAAAAAGTGGTTTAAGCGGTCGCCACGGCGCTTTCTACTGTACCAAGTGTCATGGGTTCAAATCCCACATGGAACAACACTTTGTGTGATCCACAAATTGTTGTCCTGAGTCTGGATGTTCTTCGTGTACATAATATGTGTTTAAAACCAAACGCAATTGTGGATTGCAATGGCAACACTGAGTTGTCCTGTTTTGAAGGTTAAAAATGTCATGTCATTGTTAGATATAAATCGGTCGAGAACAGTCGAAATATTTGGGCGGACCGTAATTTGGATTGAATTAGTTTCGGTGTTTGTTATTGTCACCTAGTATCTGGTAAACTAATTAATATATAGACGAGTTTTGAATTCCGCCAGAACGGCACTTGTAAAACCAAGCGAAGAGATTAGTTTTCGGTGAATGACGTATTTGACTTCCCCCGAACTTCGGCTTGTACGTGTATGTGTACCAGGACATTTTGTACTGTACCAGATCTCCATTTGACGGCGTATAGGGGGCCCCTTCACTGCTTCGGACGTAAATGAAGCCTACACAGCGCCATGGTGAGCTTTTCATATCATAATTTTAACGAGGTGCATCGCCTCTAATTTTGAATGATTTCCCCAAGAGGACAGTTCTTCGACTTACTAGCTTTTAATTAATGGGCCCTTACAGGCTGGTATAAGGATTACTTACTCCAAGTAACGAAGCCCCGGGGAAAGGATTTAAACAATATGTATATTTGTCAAATCACCCACGACACAGGATGTTGTATTTTCCTAATCTGGAAGTTTGTTGTTCTTTTCTTTTCTTTCTTTTTTTTAAAAGACAACTCCGTTGCCGGTATTTTTAGGGTATCAAGAGGTAAGCGAGTAGATGAGCTACCTGCAATTGAATTAAATATTTTTTCTCTCGCCCTATTGCCGTCCACTGCTGAACGAAGGCTTCCCCCAAAGAGCGCCAATCATCCCGGTCCTGGGCAGTCCGCATCCATAGGTTGCCAGCCATTTTTTCAAGTCGTCGGTCCATCGAATGAATTGAATGCTACCTTTGAAGCCTATAGTCAATGAAAAGAAGGAGTTAAGTATATTAACCTCATTCATTCTTGGAAAAGCAACAAAAGAATTGCTTAATGCCAGTTGTTGGTGAGGTTGGTATCATTTCAGTCAAGTTGGTCCATTCATGCCAAAAGATGTTTCTTCCAGGGTATAAATCACTTCGGAATTTCAGCACAGACATGCAGGAGTTAGGAATATTTGTTACATTTTTCCACTAAAAACACCAATCAAATCCAACAATCAAACTTTTGTGAAGTCAAGTGTGAACCACGCTGACACCTGATCGGAAAGCAGAGGAGAAGAGCACGGAAGGTTACAGGTTACTGTAGACTAGATTCTCTGCGCAGTAATGTCTTGTAACTATAACGTTATTGACTTCCAGCAGTATCCACCATCAGGTAAGTCAGCGCATAATTATTCTAAACATGTTAAGCCGCGAAACGCGGTGATATGTCGACCTAGGATCTGATCTTATGTGGGCCCAGTACAAAAACTTCATCTACGGGGCTCAGGTCTGAAAGAGTCGAACAGTACCTCTGTGTTGGAGTACGGCCAAGTTTTGATTCGATTGTTGTTGGTGACAAATCTCATCCAAATGGATCACCCTCACCCAGTCATCTGCGCAGTTTTGATATAGTAACGCTTACTCACGTCTGATCCAATTCACACTACACTGGAATTAATATTATGTATAGTATAAGGGTTATACTATATATAATATGAAGTTAATATTTACAAGCAGATTAGCTGATTAACACACATAATGTACATAGGTACTGTTTAATCCTATCTAGCAGTGCTGTTTCCTTTGGAGTGTAAGGATTGTGAATAGCCTGATCCGGCCAATGGAGATAAAGCTAAGCACTCACAGACCAATCACCGATGGACAGGTCAAACAGAGGAGACACCTCTTTAAATATGACATGAAAAAAAAGCTCACTATTGCGCTGTGTAGGCTTCATTGACGTCCGAAGCGATGAAGGGGATCTTCATTTGACGGCGTACCCCCTGTACGCCGTCAAATCAAGATCCTCACGGGAGAGGACGCGGGCTAATGCGAGCAGTTCGATGTTTTATTTATCTCTGTAAAGCCTGCCATGTACGGCCCTGGCAAACACGTTACTAAGAAATAGGATATCCTTCTGAGGTAGAATATGTTAAAACGGTCTTATTCGTTTTTGTTATAAGTTTGATACACTACACAATGTCCTGGTACACATACAAGTACAAGCCGAAGTTCGGGGGAAGTCAAATTCGTCGTTCACCGAAACTAAATCAATCCAAATTACGGCCCGCCCAAATATTTCGACTTTTCTCGACCGATTTATATCTAATAGTGACATGACATTTTAACCTTCAATACAAGAGAACTCAGTGTTGCCATGGCAATCGACAATAGGGAATATGCATAAAAATTTTATTTGTCACAAACATGTTTTTCTAGATTCTTTATTGTCTTTACAATATACCTACATAAATGGTATTTTTTTTATTAAGTGATTATTTAAACCCAGAAAATATTAAATAAAAAGTGAAAATTAAGAGAGGGAAATTCGAACCTGTAAAACGCGTCCTATTGGTCGAAACGAAATGTGACGTCGATTGTTACATTATCGAAATTATCGGCGTCGAAATTCCTACTGTGTTAGTAGTGTTTGTGAGAAAAACTAACTTCTTCCATGATTATTATGGCAATCAAAACTGTAAATAGGTATAAAATAACTGAAACACTCAATAGTAAACAAACACGAAATCACAATGACGTCATATGTTATGTCAATAGCGCGCGAAAAATGGCGGCGTTTGAATAGCTCAAATTTAGTCGGTGTTTTAAATTTCACTTTGAAAATTAGTTTGACTATTTTAAAACCTATTTGTATTTTTTTCTATGATATGGAGACTTATATGATCAGATTAAGAAATAAAAAAAGACATGCATATTCCCTATTGCGTTCGGTTTCAAACAGGTACAATCGGTGCAAGAATGAAGGCACGGAAAGAGTAGGCATCATAACCGTATGAATGAAATAACTACATACACTTTGCCAACTAAGTATATACAGCTATATAGCCCTACTTTACTACATTAAAAATACCATAACATCTATTGTATATTAAAACATGAAGCTTTGTACCCCGTTTTAAGAAAATTAAGCGAACGGAGGGGAATCAAAGGCATAGTTAAAGTTTATAATATCAAGGAATAGGGCTAAAGAAATAAAATGATATGTGTAATCTAATTTATAGACGAACATCATACTTAGCTAAAGACATAAACATTGGAATCCAGCAACAAAGTTGCTATATGTATATTATCGCTTAGGAATTATATTTTATGTACATACATAGTTATTTCTCTAAAGCATAATCCCAGGTAAAATTACCAGAACTGTATACCGCAGGTTAACGATTGATGGTTTATCATTATACTTCAATGCATGTCTAACTTATCTCAGCTAGTTAAAAATATTTATGACTAGGTCTGCTTCGCGGTATCACCCTTGTAGCCGAGGTTTAAATTTTTTTTTAATTTTTTGCTCCTATCACTGATTTTTTTCGAGAATAACAAGTAGCCTGAAATACTATCTACCAACAAGTTACTACTTCTGGGGGGCCTGGTAATCTGTGGGATAGGGAACCGAGTACGGATACCAGCCTCTCACAAAGGAGTTAAAAAAGACACATATTTTTATAATTATTTTTATGTATGGCCCTGCCAAAGTGACTCTACTCTGCCTGATGGAAAGCATAAGCAGAATCCAAGAGTGGTAGTCGCAATACTCATTGCGGGTGCAACAATGCAGCATGGTGACTCACACCATCGCGGCCTAGTGATGCTTCTGCATCATTGAGTCTCCGGTCTCGCATTCACCGACAAACACACAAAGACGACAGCACGAATGCTGTCATATTACGTTGATCTTCTGTGCGAGGTTAGTACCGAAATCAGAGTGGCTCTACTACCTCTATGCTATTTTGATGTTAACGAGCCTTTGTAGCAGAGTAATAAATGTTTATTTTTATTATTACTTCTACTGAAATAACATACAAACAAACACAGTCGCAAACTTTCATCTGCATAGTATTCTATAGTGAACGATAACCATTGGACGAAAGACCTACCCGTTTACCAAAAAGAATTTGTTATCAACAAGTGCCATCAGCATTCAACAATATTGATAGAGATAAAAATGGAAATTTAATCAGACTGAGTCAAACTTTGACTCATCATGAGTAAAAATGACAGTAGAATATTATTAAATAACTGACAAATACCTACTGTTTATCAGGGTTTACGCAAGTCGCGTTACGAAACTCTAGTTTCAGTTTTCAGTATTGACTCAGCTAATGTTACCTGTGCTACATTTGTTTGGTTTCCGCTTTCTTCCTGTGAATGTAAACTGAATATATTCAAATAAAAAATAATAAAAAAATAATAATATAAATCCTGAGATTAATTCGTTCAAACTTTATTAGCCATGCTACGGCACAAATGGACCGGCTTGATCGCATTTAATAGTCTACAGTTAGACGTGGTTTCAAGTTCATTTCTTTTTTAACCGACTTCCAAAAAGGAGGAGGTTCTATGTTCCACCGTATGTTTTTTTTATGTATGTTACCTGATTACTCCGTCAGTTGTGGACCGATTTAAAAAAAAAAAATTGTATTCGAAAGGGTATGCTTCCGAGGTGGTCCCATTGCCAGCATATCAGGATCTGATGATGGTATCCCAGGTAAATCGAGGGAAACCCTCATTTTTTATAGGCACATACTATGTTGTTCGTATATTTTCTGAAGATACACCGGTATTTGCGTGTGGTAGTCATCATTTTATGATGATGAGCTGATGATGTAAGGTACAACTCCTTAACAGTTAGGAGTTGGAGGATAAATCTTTAAATATCATATGTACATATGTTACCTTTAGTCGTATTCTTTCAAATTATTTAGGTAAGCTGATGATGGAAGGTGGAAGGTACAACTCCTCAACGGTTAGGAGTTGGAGGATAATACTTTCAATTTCATACGTATCTAAAAACCTTCAGTCGTATACTTTCAAGTTATTTAGGTGAGCTGATGATAGAAGGTTAAACTCTTCAACAGTTAGGGATTACAGAATGATTTTAATATTACACGTACGTATAGACCTTAATTTGTATTCTTGATGATGAAATTTGATGAAATAGTTCAACTTACTACTTACCTACGATTGTTTGCACTAAAAACTGAAAAATAAAAACTTTTTATAAAAAAAAAAACCGACTTCCAAAAAACATCCAACGAAAACTCTCTGCCAAAAAAACACTTAAAAGCGTAAAATAAACTGGTTCTTCATAAATTGCCTATACCTAATTCTTTATTCATTTAAATAGTAGTATTATAATGTGTGCTAGGTACCTAAATACTGTTTGAAGTCGGTGCTAAGCCAAAAAGAATACAAACGAACCATTACAAAAGTCTAAGCGATAGTCACTTGGCACCGACTTCAAACAGATTTTAGGTACCTAGCACACATTATAATACTACTATTTAAATGAATAAAGAATTAGTTATAGGCAATTTATGAAGAACCAGTTTATTTTACGCTTTTAAGTATTTTTTTGGCAGAGAGTTTTCGTTGGATGCTTTTTGGATGTCGGTTTTTTTTTTGCAGTGCTACCCCCCTAGCCAAGTTGCAAGCGTTCTTCTTTCTGCAATCGTTAACGCCTAAATTCTCGTGTATCATTGGCTAATCTAAGACAAAGTATTAGCCAATGACACACGAGAATTTAGGCGTAAACGATTGCAGAACGAAAAACGCTTACATCTTGGCTAGGAGGGCTGTTGTCCTGCGTAGTTCGCTTCCTTAGTCGCTTCTTACGAAACCCGCGGGATGAATTGTATTAATCCATCACCACGCGGACATTTTTAAATGAGAAACTCCAAAGATCACTTTTTGGTAATTCTTGAATCAATCATTGCCGTAAGCTTCGCAAGATTCTGGCTGGATGTAAATTTGTAAATTTAATACAATAAATACCCTGTATAGTTAAACTCATAAGACTATTTATTCACTTCTTATTGTGAATCAACAAATCAGGAGAGGCTGGTAATAATCTGTCATAGCGCAGATACCAGTCTCTCACACAGATTCATCCACTAGATTATTCAACAATGAATTTGTTAACTATTCTGTGGGAAAGAGAATTAATAAACTATTTATTTAAATAAAAAATATTATTTGTTTATTATGTTATTGATTTTAGCATGTGCTACATCTTAAAGTTTACCTTATCTATCTATATCTATCTATATACTTATAATAAAAATGTAACAGGTCCAATTCTGTACATTAAAGATATTTTGAATTTTTTTTTTGGAGGGCTCTCTATAATCGATGCTGAAGCCAAAACTGTAATTTTTTCATTTTTGTCTGTCTGTCTGTCTGTCCGTCTGTCTGTCTGTCTGTCTGTATCTTGGCCGCGCGAAACTACTGAACGGATTCAAATGAAACTTGGCATGATTTAAGTTCATACTACGAGGTAGGACATAGGATACTTTTTAACACGAAATTCAGCACGGTTTCCTGGAGAGAGGGGATGAAAGTCAAAATATGTTCTTAGTTGTAATTCAATAACACATAGTCCGATTTCATTCATTCTTTTATTGCTGAAAGAAAAAAAAAAAGATAACGGGAAAAGTGTTTTTTTTTTGTCCACGACTGTACACTGCCTGTGGGAAGCTGAGACAGATATGTAAATATGGCGATACGAAGTTCGCCGGGTCAGCTAGTACTTATAATAAAAATGTAACAGGTCCAATTCTGTACATTAAAGATATTTTGAATTTTTTTTTGGAGGGCTCTCTATAATCGATGCTGAAGCCAAAACTGTAATTTTTTCATTTTTGTCTGTCTGTCTGTCTGTCCGTCTGTCTGTCTGTCTGTCTGTATCTTGGCCGCGCATCACGTCGAAACTACTGAACGATTCAAATGAAACTTGGCATGATTTAAGTTCATACTACTAGGTAGGACATAGGATACTTTTTATCACGAAATTAAGCACGGTTTCCTGGAGAGAGGGGATGAAAGTCAAAATATGTACTTAGTTATAATTCAATAACACATAGTCCGATTTCATTAATTCTTTTTTTGCTAGAAAGAAAAAAAAAAGATAACGGGAAAAGTGTTTTTTTTTGTCCACGACTGTACACTGCCTGTGGGAAGCTGAGACAGATATGTAAATATGGCGGTACGAAGTTCGCCGGGTCAGCTAGTACTTATAATAAAAATGTAACAGGTCCAATTCTGTACATTAAAGATATTTTGATTTTTTTTTGGAGGGCTCTCTATAATCGATACTGAAGCCAAAACTGTAATTTTTTTCATTTTTGTCTGTCTGTCTGTCTGTCCGTCTGTCTGTCTGTCTGTATCTTGGCCGCGCATCACGCCGAAACTACTGAACGGATTCAAATGAAACTTGGCATGATTTGAGTTCATACTACGAGATAGGACATAGGATACTTTTTATCCCGAAATTCAGCACGGTTTCCTGGAGAGAGGGGATGAAAGTCAAAATATGTACTTAGTTGTAATTCAATAACACATAGTCCGTTTTCATTTATTCTTTTTTGCTAGAAAGAAAAAAAAAAGATACGGGAAAAGTGTTTTTTTTGTCCGCGACTGTACACTGTCTGTGGGAAGATGAGACAGATATGTAAATATGGCGGTACGAAGTTCGCCGGGTCAACTAGTTCTATATATGAATAAAAGCGAATTGCCAAATGTGTTGCTAAGCGCAAAACTCAAGAACTGCTCGAGTCATTCGGCAATTTTTTTCATATCATCGTTAGGTACAAAATTGGTTATAGAAAAAGAAAATGACATGAAAAATACAAGGAAAATAGCTAAAAGAACACGTTCCTCTTCGATATAAAAAAGGCGCGTTTGAATTAACTATAGATGGTATTCCTCCAAGTTGAATAGGCTGTATATAATAGTGACCTATGCCTGCCCAAAATAAAGTTCGAAGAAAAGTTATTATTCTGAATTTCTGAAATACTTTGCATTTAGTTAGGTATTCCTATTTTCAACGGGATTACACACTTTTGACAGAACAAACTCTGTCGAGGCAGCTAGTTATAAATATTATCGTTTAAAGATTTCAAGTAGGTCGGAACTTATCCTGTTTAGTTTATTTATTTATTTAAGTTCTTATGCATAAATGTTGCAAAGGCGGACTTAATGCCGAAGGCATGTTCTGCCAGTCGACCTTAGGGTGATGCAGAGCTAAGCATGGTAGAGGCACAATTATCAGAAATGTATTTTTATATAATATAATCCTATTATAGTATATCATATTTCCAGAGAGAGAGAGAGAGCTTACATATAGCTACAAATTAAATAATAAGGATTTTACATTATTGCATATACCATATTAATAAGGATATTAGTGTGGCGACATCCACATACAGTACAGCGCAACAGAATTAATACTACAGCGCCATCTACTGAAGATACGTCGAACTACGGAGTAACGAAGGAAAATTAAGAAACTACCAATCCTGAATCGCGCAATAGAAGTTCTCGCGTCGATTAACAAACATACTACATCCCAATATCAACCGTTGGGCCACTGCCCAACTGGGGCATGATCACCTCGCCTGTTCGGAGGATCGTCCCCATGTGTTGGAGGGAGATGACACCCATTCCCCCACACTGGTGACCCCGACGTGATTGGAAGCAGCCTTCGAAGCAGCATCAGCACGCCACCATCGTGTTCACTCCCACAGCAAGTCTCACAGCCAGCCAGCAATCTCGGCCTCAACAGGGATACACCCAGATACACCACATGCAGGAAGCAACCGCTCCAGCCTGGTTTCACACCGGTTTTCTGTGAGGCCGTGGTATCACTCCGGTCGAGCCGGCCCATTCATGCCAAAGCGTGGCTCTCCCATGGTTCTTTTTGTATTGTGACTTAGCTACATCCGTACATCTATCTACATATTTGTATTTTATTTTAGTTGATAGTAGATTTTGCCCGTAGCCACGCCCGCGTGTAATCGGTTATCGAGGTAAAGAGTAGCCTTAGTCGTAGTAGTCCTTCCTCAAGAATCAGAGTATCTCCATGACAAAATAAATTGAAATCGGGGCAGCGGTTTAGTCGTCAAAGAGTAATAGACAGACAGACAACGTTGATTTCGAATTTATAACAATGGTGTGGATATGGATGTTTGACTGATACAATTACTATATTAATGTTTATAGGTTAATAGAAGCATCAAATGAGTATTGAAGAGATCAGCCAAAGTTATTTATAATGTATTCAAAGAAAAAGTGTTATTCCCAGTGACGAAACTTTTCTATAACAATGAACAGAGTTCATGCTGTACACGAGTGTATTACTAGTATTTGCAACGTGCAGTTACTAAGCAGAGCAGTACAAGCTAAAATGTTATCTAGTACAGTAATAATAGTGTTCGACATCGAGATCTACGAGTATAAATACTTTTAATATCACGTGATGTCGCGAGGATGAAGTATTTTGCAGTTTGCAGTAATTCATTGGCCTTCTAGTTGATGCTGTTTTTTTGTGAAATGTAATTAATACACGAAAACATATTGCAGTGTTAACCTAAAAGATTTTTCACAATTTCCCAAGAATAAATAGTTTTAGGAACGTTTCGCATTTTAAGACAATATGATATGCTATGATATTTAATAAATAGCAACCAGAAACCTAAAAAAATACAAACCAATCGAATGTGATGTTCATTTTCCAAAACGTTTTTCTGGAAAAAGATATACCTAGAGAATAAAATAAATAAAAACTATTTTAACGATATGTGTCGCATGTATTTTATAAAGATGCAAAGAATTACATTCTCATGCCAAGCCTATGGAAACTAGATTATAACAAAACGAGTGTGTTCAATCATGCGGCGCGCGCCCGTTATTTGTTCTCACCGTTCTAGCCGCCGAGGGAGACCTAGGCTGCCTATTGCGACATTATTGAAGTCTAGTCTAGACTGGTGTGAAATTCGCACCGGCCGCGGCCGTAGCTTTCGCGATTTCAATGGCTCAGATTGATCGAGAGAACCGGTCCAGTGACGGTCTGCCACTCGTTCGGTTTCATTGTACCTACCTATTTGGGAACGTTTTAATCTTCACATACACATTTTGTGAACTTGAAAAGCATTTGTGCTAATAATGTCACCTTACTTTATGCATACTATCGGTCTTTACTCTCCTTTTTATCTTTTTAACATACATATACATTTAATCTAGGTAGTTATAGACACAATGCACTATCTTATAAAGAGTTTTACTCTGACGAAGTTCAAATCATAGGTGCATGACTTTATAAGTAATCTGTTTTAACAATAAAACATATATTATCATGTCTTTAATGTGTTTATGGTCTTTGAGATAAAAATAAGTAAGAAGTACTGTAGTATTGCATTGCAAAATATTAAATAAGATGTCTCACACAGGCAGAGCGCAGACGCTCGCGCTGTATCAAATGAAGGCAGATCCGCGACGACCGACACCGTCAGCCGGCCGCAAGGCGGCGAGGGGGCGCTCAGACCGGATCTCAGTCCCTAAAATAAAAACATCTATCGAAATAATAATACGCACTGCTTACCCAGGACAAGTACGCGAAACGAATGGCGTTGACCCCCTGAACATTCCCATGCTAAGTTGCAGCCCAACTGGATTTTACTTAATGGTAGGGTGGTACTACGCTTATAGAACTGAATAGGCCTTTCAAACGTGTGTTTGGACTTATTAACTTTTATTTCTAAGACTAGCTTTCATGGGAGCTTCGCTGTGGTCGCTATCGGCCATCGCAGACATTGATGGATAGCTTTCTAACACAAGTAAACACGCTTCAAGTTTTAGATGAAATAAAAATTATACAATTAGCTACTGATGCAGAGAAATATTGCACAAGTTTATAGAATATCTAGCATGAGGTATGATATATAACTACTATAAAGTTATAGAGTATATTTTTGTTATATTGTATAAAAATGTAATATTGATTAAATAAAATTAGCATAAACGAAGACGGAGTTTAAAGTCACCATTTTATGTTGAACAAAAATTCATTCGCATAATAGACAAATAGATGACTGAGGTCAAATTTCACAATGATTCTAGACCTTTAGACCTTTACCCTTCAGTTTGGCTAGATTCTTTTTGAACTTTCCTGACATCCGTCCAGACCAGTCTTATGAATTGTATAATTTAACCATGCCGTCCTTTCTTCCATTATGCTTTTGTTCAAAGCAGACAAACCTGTTGCCACGGCATAAAGGAATAAAAATTAATGGATGTCCGAACAATTGGGGAGAAATGGTGATAGGTGAGAGTAATCTTTTGGGATATATAGGGATCTTTTATGTTTCTTGTCCTATTATTTTTCGTTAAGAAATCCCGATTGTTGAGGTTAAATGGGGTCAACGGTATGGTACGATTTGATCTCGATTTTGAATAGTAAATTTCGTTACGCATAATCAGTTGCTGATATTCACACCTTAGATTTATAAATAGATTTTATGAGATGCTGTCATAGAAACAAATTAAGGTTAAGCTGAGAAGATTAATAGAAGAAAGTGTATATTAAAAGCTATTTCTTTTCAACTAATACGTATGCAAATCAAATTTAATTTTAAGTTCAATTTTTTTATATTTTTAACGGTAGGGTAGGGAAGCGGATTGGTCTCCTTAAAATTTATATAGTTACTTGAAAATATTAGTTTAATGTTGCATTATGACTAAAAATAAAAATGAAGAATAATTACTAATACATCGCAAAGTCGAATGGGGCATTGATTTTCATAGCAATTAGAGGAAATCCGGTATTGTTACAACTGCTACTGTATAAGCGTGGAAAGTGTTGAGTCGTGCCATCCTGCACAAAATTTAGGATTAAGAACTATTTCGACGCTACTTGCTTGTGACTTACTTTCAAGCTCTTTTGAATGGACACTTCGTGTGACTTATCTTAGACTAGCTGACCCACGCAACGTCGTTTACGTCTCCTATTGCCCGCAAACGCAAACGAGGTTGCGTGGGTCCGCTAGTATTAGTATAGATTTACTATTATTTAAAGGTATCATTGAGTAGAAAGGTTTTGAATACAGCAAGGTGATCTGCAATATTTTGGGTTAATGCTATCTATAAGCAACATTGGCCATATAGCAGATCTATTGCATTTAGTAGGAGTCAGGAAGAGAGGAAGACCAATAACTCGTTGGGAAGATGACTTGATAAGAATGGTTGGTAAAGACTGCAAGATATTGGCTAGAGACAGAGATAAGAGGAAAAGTCTGGAGGAGGCCTTCACCCTCACATAACATTCTGCATGTTTAAAATCTAAAATTTCATTTCATTCTAATTAATAATACAGTGAATCGTAATATACAAACTAATATTTCTTATTAAATGTTGAAGACACAATTTATTGAATGTCAATTAATGTTAAAATAAAATTATTATAAAGCTTGGCATAATGTTCTTTTTTCAATCAAAAAAAAAATATTGCATTTAGATTTGTTGTTTGAGCATAGAGAATTCAATTTCAGGATCCCAAATTGCATTACGGTGTTTACAAATTCGGGATATAATTTAATTAAATGTGGAACTTAGCCTGACTTAGGGTATTTGTCTACTCGTTTGCCCCCTATTCCATATAAAAAGTCTAGGTACTACTTCGATAGGTAACAATTTTTCAATAGGTGACTTTAGAATATCTTTTTTTATGTATGTGCATCTCCAAAGTGCCTCTACTCTGCCTGATGGAAAGCAAAGCAGAAAATTCAAGATTGGTGCTCACCATACTCATTGCGAATGCAGACAATGCAACAATGCAGCATAGTGACCCACACCATGGCGGCCTAGTGATGTTTCTTTATTGGGCCTCCGAATATCAGAAGAATTCAAAAAGTTTCTATAGTTTTATAATGACATGTTAGGTACATATATATTATTTAGATACATTTAATTATATTTGTAGTAAGTATTTTTACACTAGGACTCCTGCCGGTCACCTTTTAGTCAGTGCAGGCAATTAATTTCAAAAATGACCAAAAGTACTATATCGCAAGAGTAAATAAACTATTTTTTTTTTATGTGTGGCCTGCCAAAATGACTCTACTCTGACAGATGGAAAGCATAAGCAGAATCCAAGAGTGGTGGTCATCGTACTCATTGTGAATGCAGACAATGCAGCATGGTAACCCACACCATGGCGGCCTAGTGATGCTGCTGCATCTTTTAGTCTAGTCAACAAGTATGGAACTTGTTGCCTAGACTAATTGGGCCTCCGGTCTCGCACTCACCAACGAAACGCGACAGCACGAACGCTGTCATTTTACGTTGATTTTCTGTGCGAGGGTAGTACCGCCCCGGTTGAGCCGGCCTGTTCGTGCTGAAATCAGCGTGGCTCTATATATAAATGTTCAGATTCAAAAATATTGATGGTATGTCTCGATTTCTCAGAAAAAAATTTCTGTGAGATATTATTAGTTAGATTTTGTTGTTTTATCGTTTACATGACTGAGATAGTCTCTACACCCAGAATTAGTCAAAATAGCCAGAATTCACTGCACGGTTGGCTTGGCCTAGTGGTTTAAGAGGTCGCTACGCCGCTTTCTACTGCGCCAAGTGTTGTGGGTTCAAATCCTACATGGAACAACACTTTGTGTGATACACAAATTGTTGTTCTGAGTTTGGGTGTTCTTTGTGTCCGTTTCATGTTTGTAAAGTCCCCCGCGACACAGGATGTATATTCCTAATGCAGGCATTGTCTTTTAAAAAAAAAATCGCATACCATTATTCGCAAAGTTCTTATAAGAATTTTAGCAGATTAAAATATTATCGGGTACTAATCTTATCTTCTTCATAAATATAAAAAAAATCAATTGCTGTTCGTTTCTCTCGCTAAACTCGAGAAGTGCTGGGCCGATTTAGCTGACTTTGGTTTTGAAATGTTTTTCGTAGTCCAGGGAAGGTTTAAACGGTGAAAATTTAAAAATAACTTGAAAATTCAAATGTCACGTGTACGAAGTAACGGGCACAGCTAATACCTATTCTAATAGGAAAATCAATCCGTTTCTGCCTATTCCCCTAAACATTAATTCAGCTTTTACTAAACCAAAAATCAACAGCAGCTAAACTGTAGATTAGTCTTATTCCCAAGATTTGGGGTCGGCTACTAGATCAACCGGTTTTACCTGAATATCAGTTTTTACACGAAGCGACTGGCATCGGACCTCCGCAACCCTGAGGGTGAACTGAATTCGAAGTTTGAACTAGTTGTCAGAATATTTGAGGGACTGACTTCCTAATAACGATTCCCATAGATATTCATGACAACCGGGACCGACGGCTTAACGTGCTTTCCGAGGCACGGGCGGGAAACACCGCCATTTTCCATAGGGCTCCTATTAAGAATTTCTTGTAAGAAAAACCCAACAGCAGTCCGACCCGGGAATCGAACCCGAGGCCTCTTGACCCGCAGTCGCTCACGCTAACCACTAGACCAACGAGGCAGTAAACTGTAGATTAGTAATGATTTTTTTTGTTACAATTGGAAACATTCTGCCAAAATAAGTTCTCCTGGGCCCATAATAGGAGCTCCTTAAAATTCCTCTTGAGAATCTATTTTACTATAGTTAAAAAGTTGAACGCACTAATCTCAGAAAGTACTGGTCCGATTTGAAAAATTATTTCAGTGTTAGATAGCCTAGTTATCGAGAAAGTCTATATATTGTAACGCTACGACCAAAAAAGGTGGAGTATCAATAAAAAAAATGTCGCGTAAACGGGGGAAATAAACGAATTGTTTCCCTTTAAAAGTTCTGAAATAAGTCCGCGATAGTATGTATAGCTTTTAAGGTGACATCTAATGAACAAATATTATATTACTAGCTGTCCGCCCGCCTGTATGTCGATTATCGCGGAAAATACTCGTAGTAGCCTATGTGTTATTCTGATGTATAAGCTATATTACTGTAAAGTTTAATTCAAATCCGTTCTGTAGTTTTTGCGTTAAAGAATAACAAACATACACACTCACAAACTTTCGCCTTTATAATATTAGTATGATGTGATTTTAGTGTGATAACCTTCGATCAAGTGGTAACCCTATTGTGGTATGTTCATGCTGTTTAACATCACGTTACGGGCAATAGGAGACGAAAACAAGGTCCCGCAGCTTAGCTATTTCATAGATAATCCTAGAGCAACAACTGTAAGAACTAACATTGTACTGTGTGTTGAATTCTAGTCTTTAGGTGTGACAATTTTAAGTCGGTATTCGTGGCATCGATGAGACCGTTTTGTTTTAATAATGTATGGACGACTAATATTTACCCCCTCCCCTCTCCCTTTCAGATAGGTAGCACGTGTGAGGTAGACGTCAATAACCATATAAAAAACTTAAATAAATAAAAAGATATCTGGTGTCTAAGATTTCAAAGGAAACACTGGTCTGTTGCACAAATGGAATATAAAACATTGTGCTAACTAAATATACTGCGTTCATAAATCTGACCATGCCACATGAGGAATTCCCGTTTAATTTCGTCAATCGTCAAAGAATTTACAAATTACACAGTTCATTCTGCACCTGTTCACGTGCTATGTGCGACTTCATGAATATCCATACTAACAAGGCCGAATATATACGTAGGTACATTAAGCTGAGAGATCAACAGCTCAATATAAAATTAGCTATTTCCGAATTTTTGGTTTATCTAGCTTTGCTTTTTGATTCCCATTACCATTTGTTTTTTGTAAATTTTTATTTATCAATTGTATCAATCGTATGGTTACATTTTTTTTAAATTAAAGTGAAATCTCTGAACGGGTGAAGGTCTCCATCAGAGCTAGTCTCTATGGCTTTCTATCGTCACCTATTTTTCCGCTGTCCCTTCAATATCGTCTGCCCATCTACTTCTAGGTCTTCCTCTCTTTCTACTTCCCATGGGCCCTAGCCATTACGTCAGGTGAGAAGTCCATATATATATCATCATTCATTTTTGTCACGTGGCCCGCCCATCGCCATTTCAATATTCTGGAATAGTTTAGCGCGTCTATTACTCCTGTTGCACATCTTATTGTTAGCCGAATTACGTTTTTTTTTTATTTTTTCTCATTTTTAACATGTTTATTTCCATGCTCCGTTGGCATGAGTTTATAATTATTTACTAACTTTCAAACTTTTAGGCTTCTTGTATATAATAAACTATCTTTTGACCGCCTGCGTGTATGTTGGTTATCGCGATAAAGTGTAGCCTATGCCCTACCTCAAAAATCAAAGTATCTCCATGACAAATTCCATTGAAATTGGTGCAGCGATTAAGCTGTGACAGCGTAGCAGGCAGACCGAGAGACAAAGTGACTTTTAAATTTATAATATTAGTATGGATGAAGCAATGAATAAGTTTACCACAGTGTTGGCCATGATCAGAAACGGAGCTTCTGTAATCATTGCCAGTATAACTCATTCGAAACTCCAAGTAAGATAAAGGCATGTGATGCTTTTTCAAATCCAGAACTAAATAAATGCTTATAACATGGGTTGTACGAGGTAATTTATATAGTATTTTTAACCGACTTCAAAACAAGGAGGAGGTTACTCAATTCGACCGTATATTTTTTTTTATGTGTGTTCGCGAATAACTTCTTCGTGTATGAACCGATTTTGATGATTCTTCTTTTAATGGAAAGGAGATGTTCCGACGTATGTAATAGTAGTGTGGTAACTACTATTACATTTGGCTCGGCGCCGACCGCAAACAGATTTTAGGTACCTAGCACACATAATAATACTACTATTTAAATGAATAAAGAATTAGGTATAGACAAGAATTGGCACATAGCAATTTATGAAGAGGCAGTTTATTTTTTCGCTTTTTACTGTTTTTATGGCAGAGAGTTTTCGTTGGATGGTTTTTGGCAGTCGGTTTTTTTTTTTTAGTTTTTATAAACAATATTTACGATACTTATAGACACTAGGATACAACAACATAAAACGTGTTGAAACTTCTTTTCTTCTGAACTTAATCGAAATCGGCGAAACAGCAAATAGACCAGGGAAGTTGGATTGCCAATCTTGACACTAATAAATTGTTTATGTAGGTATAATGTGATGTATGTTCTATATAAGCCTTTATACAGACATAATATTTTTACAATGGTTTTCTTCTAGTTTTAAATTGCTGTTGAATCGTGTAACAAAGACATCGACAACATCGTCCATTTGGCAAACGCAAAGGCGTCCTCCAACTCCTTCCATTTTGATCTATTTAACGCTGTCATAGTCCATGCACATGCATATTATGTTATTGAACTAATACAACTTCAACATATACTAAGAAGTAATACTTTTTTAACAAAATATTACTGATAGCCGCGGTTTTTGTTGAACCTTTATACAAAACAACAGTCTAAAATAAAAGTAGCCTATATTACTCCTTATATCATCAGCCAAAATAAACAGACAGCCAGACAAAAACGTTAAAAATTGATTCTTTGATGTAAGTTTTGTATTCATATGCATTTAGTGAAAAGCTGTTAATGTGAAATTACAAACAAACACTGTAATTTTATTTAGTTGTATATATTAAAACGTAAACGTAATAATTTTAATTCCACCATTGTTTACTTTTCAAAAAACTTTTTGTCTCACACTACAAATCTGTGAAACTAATATTGGCGTCTGCAGTGTATCGGTACTGAAACATCAGTACGGATACGATCTCTAAACTTCAAAAACTTTTTATAAAAAAAAAAACCGACTTCCAAAAACATCCAACGAAAACTCTCTGTCAAAAAACACTTAAAAGCGTAAAATAAACTGGTTCTTCATAAATTGCCTATACCTAATTCTTTATTCATTTAAATAGTAGTATTATAATGTGTGCTAGGTACCTAAAATCTGTTTGAAGTCGGTGCCAAGTGACTATCGCTTAGACTTTTGTAATTATTCGTTTGTATTCTTTTTGGCTTAGCACCGACTTCAAACAGATTTTAGGTACCTAGCACACATTATAATACTACTATTTAAATGAATAAAGAATTAGGTATAGGCAATTTATGAAGAACCAGTTTATTTTACGCTTTTAAGTGTTTTTTGACAGAGAGTTTTCGTTGGATGTTTTTGGAAGTCGGTTTTTTTTTTTATAAAAAGTTTATATTTTACAGTTTTTAGTGCAAACAATCGTAGGTAAGTAGTAAGTTGAATTATTTCATCAAATTTCATCATCAAGAATAGTAATTAAGATACGTGTAATATTAAAATCATCCTCTAATCCCTAACTGTTGAAGAGTTTAATCTTCTATCATCAGCTCACCTAAATAGCTTGAAAGTATACGACTGTAGGTCTTTAGATACGTATGAAATTGAAAGAATTATTCTCCAACTCCTAACCGTTGAGGAGTTGTACCTTCCACCTTCCATCATCAGCTTACCTAAATAATTTGTAAGAATACGACTAAAGGTAACTTATATACATATGATATTTAAAGATTTATCCTCCAACTCCTAACCGTTAAGGAGTGGTACCTTACATCATCAGCTCATCATCATAAAATGATGACTACCAGACGCAAATACCGGTGTAACTTCAGAAAATATACGAAAAACATAGTATGTGCCTATAAAAAATGAGGGTTTCCCTCGATTTCCCTGGGATCCCATCATCAGATCCTGATATGCTGGCAATGGGACCACCACGGAAGCATACCCTGTTGAATACAAAAAAAAATTTCAAAATCGGTCCACAACTGACGGAGTAATCAGGTAACATACATAAAAAAAAAAAAAAAAAAAAAATACATACAGTGGAACATAGAACCTCCTCCTTTTTGGAAGTCGGTTAAAAAGGAGTGTGCTATTCTCGCTTCAAGGGTCAGCAACGCGTTGGTGACTCCTAGTTGTAACCGTCTATGGGAAGTGGTAATCACTCTCTTTTAGATGACAGGACTTGTCATTTGTCCCTGGTATAGTAAAAAAGTAACTATAAAGACGAAGTTATACATGGAAATCAATTGGTCTTCTTATGAGTTAGCACGGGAGGAATAAGTTTTTCGACAGTGGTGGAAATGATGTTGATGATCTTTTCTGATTTGGAAATTGGATGAAACAAAACAGTATGGACAAAGATAGACAGATAATTTGTTTTTTATTTTAGCAGGCAATGAAAGAACTATGGTTTTAGCCATTTTCGGTTTATAATATAAACTATTGATATGAAAGCATTTAGAAGACGTACGGTCTCTATGTATTTTTTATTATTCTGATTAATTGGATGCGAAGGGCTCAACATGAACTTAATTTCGTGTAAAAATAAGCAATAAGGATCCTTGGCAAGTGAATGATAGAGGCAAGTGACTTAGTAAGGTTTATAGTTATATGTTACTAAAAACATTATTTCGTACAGAATGTTGTCTAAATATTTTGTACTAAAATGGACGAATATTTTTACAAATTGTAAATTAATAGAAAAAAATATCGTTTTTCTGTTCACACATCCATTGTTTTTTAGGTGCAAGTGATGTATTTTTATACATTATAGCAGGTACTACCATAGATAAATATTTTGAACATAAAATTCTAGAAAGGTATATAGATTTGAACACAACTTCCAATATAAATAATATACCCACTTCTATAGGGACCCACACAATTTCGTCTTTTTTTAGAAACTTTAAAGAGGAACAATTCTTTCATACATTTTTTTTTGTGAAATTTTAACCATTTTCCTCGTTTTCGCAACATTTTATATTGACACTCTACCCCTTTTAGTCGTAGCATGATAATATAGCCAGTAGCCTTGCTCGATAGCTGGGGTATCTAACGCTGAAATATTTTTTTAAATCGGACCAGTACTTCCTGAGATTAGCGCGTTCAACCAAACAATAAAACAAACAAACATTCTCTCGAGCTTTATAATTTTAAGTCTTTAAGGATTAGTGTAATGCATGTAGGTCCGTGAGTAATGGCCTAATACATACATGAAGGTTCCATACCTGTCTCGGGCACATATGACGCGCAGAGACTATAGAGGGGTCTATAGCTTCTCGATGGAAAGGCGGGAAAAATCATATAGGCGCGTGAGTGTGTGTAGGCGAGCCAGGGTGCCGGTGTAGGAATTAAATAAATACATCATTAGTATTCTCATAAAATTAAGTTTACTACTCAAACTCGTACTACTAGTATTCTCTAAAATTAAGTACATTTCCCAGACTTCACAATAAATAAATATAAATCTAGGGTCACATAAGATATCAGTTGCAGGGTTAATTTTTTCCAATCTATACTCACTAATTCGCTAATTCCGTAATAGTTATTCAGGTTTTTAAATAAAAGAAGAATGCAGGATTTACATAATGTGATTCAAATTACTGCAAAACAAAAACATCTGTCTGAACCATGTTGTGTGTCTTGGTAACGCCAAGTTACATTGACAACAAATAGGGCGAAAACTTGTAAGTATAGAAACTGAAAGGTGATCATTTCATATGCCAATATCATGAAGGTAAGATCCTTCTACCAAACAAGCCAAAATTACTAGCCTGCTAGTGTATTGTTACTGAATGCCCAGTGTGAGTATAATTCACATGGGCCCTTTTCGACAGCCAACGAGTTTGTCGTTACGATTGGTGAAGATTTCAGTGCGGGTCAATCCACGCCGAACGCGTTCACCGTAATGATCGAGTTGATTTGGAATGAACTCACACTAGGCTCTATGCTTAATGAGATTGCTAACTTAATTGGAGATCAGTGAGGGTGGGAACAAGCAAATGAAATCAGTACTTATGTGGGTGTTCATTTCATTGGCGATGCTTATCTTATATCAACAGGTGGGTCCTTTCCTATTGCGCGTTTCGCATGCGAGATATAATGTATGTTATCTTCTCCTTCTTTTCGTCTAGCGTTCTAGCTTCTTCTTCTTCTTTTGATGAGATGGCAACCAAGTAATCAGCAATTTCTGCCAATCTCAAGTATTTTAAGTTCTCAAATCTTAAGTCTTCAAGTCTTCGAGTCTTCAAGTCTTTGTTGTGATGAAATTAATGATAAAAATATTTAAAAAAGTGTGGATGAGATGAAATGGGGACAGTCTTTCGAAAAAAAAAACCTTTCTAGCTTCTATTTAGCCATGCCTTAGAGTTGAATAAATGTTGAACGTAATATTTATGAATAATTTGTATATTGTATATTTACATTTATAAGTGTTGTATATTAAAAAAAAAAAATATATAAGTATGTATTTATATCAGTTGTCTAGTACCCATAATACGAGCTATGCTTGGTTGGGACTAGATGGCGTTGTGTGTTAAATGCCCGAAATAAAATTAAACGTTAAAGAATTAGAAATGAGGAACTTTAAATTGATTAACTTTAATGTGAGCTAGCTACGGCCTCATTGGTATTACGACAATAGGTTATGAAATCTGTGGCAGGTTAACTCAGCTTCGTGATGCCTGTGCATTCATAGTTAGAAAAATAAATAAAGTACCATAGACCTGTGTAGTATGAATTATGTAACAAATTACACTCAACGATGACGCTCTTCCTAGGCTTAACGACTGGTAACAAAATGCTTATTTCAAAAGTCCCGCTCTACGTTGAACAGAACATTTTGTAATAGGCACATGTGTGATACCAGGCCCAGACGCAGACGTGTTTATAGTAAAAAAAAGTTGTCTATTGAATATGCGACGCGCCGCGCACTTTGCAAAGGTCGAAAACCTCAGCGACAATGCCGACAATGGACAAGATTCTTCCACGATTTCATTGCGCCTCACAACTCTTGTTAGGTGTGCATGTTTTACGCCATTAAACATTAGACCCGATTTGCCATTTGAGTGATAAGTCTACACTTACCTTAATCGAAAAACAACTAAACACAAAATAAATAACAAGTACAAAACATATTTACGACACAACGCGCCAAAGATTATTCGTGCTGCGAAGACGCCCTTGAATTAACAAAAAAATAAACAAATAGCAATGACCTCGGCCCACATGATAGACCACGAGTGCTTACACTATTATTCAAACTGAGTCAGGTCAGATTAGGGCGAGCATTATAATATTCATAGTAGGTAGGTACACGTTTGGGGAACACGTTATTATATAAAATAGAACTAGAATCACCGGCTAGTTTGATTTGATAAGGTGACGTCATCGTCGTCTGGGCCCCCAATTTGACGTCAGCTAGTACAGTGACCCACAAATCTACAGACACAATAAATTCAGCAACGTACGATGCGAAACTGCGCGGGTCAATGAACTGTTGACGTATTTAAAATACGCACAAGTAGGTAGGTACCTTATCGCGAAATGTAGTACGCGGCGCGGCAAGCGGAGCGAACTTGCTGTGCTATGTGTTTGCAAAATGGTTATTTATAGATGTGAGTGTCCGTGACGGATGGTTCGTGCTATTCTTAAGGTCCCATGAATTGGTGAGTAATAACATCTTATTCGGCATGTAAGGAATAATTAAACTCACAAAATTAAAAGTTCCGATATTAAACCTCTTGCAAAACTCAATCGAAACTACTAAATAGTTTTGTTTACATTTAGTGACTGGTTGTTATGGTATTTGAAAAACAAAATTATTCCAAGAAAAGAAGAAAATGACAAATCGATTCAGGTTCATTGTCATTTTCGAAAATAGTGAGGCTCCTTATTTGAACCGCATTGATATTGATTATCAATTTTTATTTTATTATCGGTTTTGGGTTGTCTGTAGGACTGTAGTTCTGACATGTATCACATTACTTTTTCACGGGACGTAAATATATTAAATTTATCACGCGTCCAAAATATTTTCTCAAGACTAGTAACGGCCGGAAACCCGGTGAGATTTCATTTTGTTGTCTTTTATTGATAATATTATGAAAATGTGAGAAAGGAAGTGTCTGTCGAGCTGCTACAAGACATACTACACCAAAGTTCTTTCTTTAGGAAGAAAGGAAGAGTCTGCTGTTTAAGCGACTTTCAACTTGATGCGTACTTCTTTTAAGATTCATATTGGCGCTGTAAGGGCTGCATTGGAACTTTGTCTGTACAAAACGAGGCACCCGCAGTAGCCGTCCTACCTATCTACCCACATAATACGACGGATACAGATCCGAGTTTCTTACTTACACATACGCGTGAAGTACGAAGGCCAGTTTTAAATACGTGTATGTATCGCGAATACATACGGCTTCGATGATCAGCAGGTGTAAGCGAACTAAAGGCAAGGGGTTATTGCGATTAACTCTTTTATCCCTTCGTTTCCATATCAAAGAGTAATGAACCTTGTTCTACTATTGGACAACGTCGATTAGTAACCGTGTGATTTTTACTTTAGTTGAACGCGGGATTGCATTATTTTTTAAACGAACATCATATCCATCTATTCATGACACCTGTGTTCAACATTAAGAAATATTTTGTCACTTTCGATTCTAATTAGTATTAGTTTTTTTTGTGTACCTATTCTAATAAATAAGCAAGAAAAATCGGTGATTGAAAATAATTCTGTTTAAGAGGTAAGACAATGTGGAAATAAATAAATGGGTGTTTTAAAGAGGATAATATATTTGTAAAGGATGATTTTGCATTTGCAAACTTATTTTGTGTTACCTACTTGTTTTGTGTTCCTAATGTTTCCTAATTTTTAATAATAGTAAAAGACAGTATTGAAGTAACTAATTGTAACAACAAAGGCAAGTGGTAGTGAATCGATTGCGAGTAACGAAGGTCATAGGGTTTGCAAGTGTGCGTATGTATGCAAGTATGCAGGCGAGCTCGGTGCGGCGTCGCTGCTGCACGCCTGCACCGGTGGTTGCAACACCCTCCCCCCTTCATTCTCGGCTTCTCGCTCGTCGCCGTCTTGCCGCTAGCCTGTCTCACCTCGCGGCCGGCAGCCTTGCGCGACGCGCCGCGCTCTTTCACATTCAAAATTATTCGCAACCATTGCAAAAACTCTCTGTGCAATAAAATATTTTATATTCGATGCAATTGCAATTAGTTTTAAAACAGAGAGGCTGTTAAAAGTTTTTTAAGAATTTAAGTGCCTTTAAAACTTTGAATGCACTCCTCGTTGCATGTCCCGCGCGCGTCGTTATGTTATGAGAACCCCGTACTCGCGGTCACGTTGACGTCGCGCGGTGCCGCCATATCTGTCTCGGCCACCAACTAGCAAAATTAATAGGTAATTATTTTCGTGTACAGTGTTTCTGATTGATTTTATTCGACAGTGACTGTGCTAAAGTGATTTCTACATTTTGACTTCCTTTGTGTACATTCCAATAAGACTCTTTTTGGAAATTTAGGCGCGCGCCGGCTGGTTCTTATCGGGTGCAATGCAGTTGCAGTCTCAACTTATTGCAGTTTTGCATTCTCTAAAGTTTCTTGCGCGCAAAAGTTTCTGGTGTTTATTTAATACTTCAAGAGGATTGTTAATGTGTTTTAAAGTGATTATTTGTTAAAAGTGATATGTGTAGCGGTTTCTAAAGAGCCGTCATAGTTTACTCTGCTGTGTTATTTCGGTCATTGACCGCCGGAATTCGCATCTCCTTTATTATAGTGCTGTTGTTAGATTTTTTTGACATAATATAGAATTTCGTTTTTTAGGCTCAAAATTGTGTCACCTCACTAGAAGAATGCAATGACCCGGGCATTCGCTTTTTGAAATTTCACCTTCACCCGGATGGAATGAGGAGTGCACAATCCCATTGTTTCACAGTTTCATATGTTTGAACATCATTTGTTTTTTTGTTTTTCGGACGATTAGAGCGTTATCATTTTCTTCCAAAATTACAAAAATTACAAACTAAAGGTAAATATTATTTCTTTAACCTGTAGTATACATAAACATAATTTAAATTTTATAAAATAATAACGTTGCCATTGCTAACACGCGTGGCTTCCTTGAATCGCAGCTCAATGACATCATCTGTAGGCCACTCAAGATAGGTCCCAAACCCAAGTCCTAAGTTTTGATAAAGTTTTTTTCTTTTTATTATTACTATTAAAATTACTGTAAATAAAGTGTAGTGTGTGTAAAATGATACAGAATGGCGGAGGGCAATGGAGAGATACCCATTGAAGAAGTATCTGGAAAAGACTCAGATGTTGGCCGGACACCAGATTACCGCAAACTCATTGACTATGGCTTGGATCCCAAGGTAAGCATTATTTACTAATATTAATTTTACATTTCTGTGCAATGAGGCAGACCGGTCTAAATATCTACAAATACCAATAAAACATCACCAAGGCTTATCGCTGTACATAGGGCAAGGTTTAAACTTTTTTTTCATTATTTTACCTAGTGTATATTTTTTTATCTTAAATAAATTAATCAGTACTTATGTATTTTACATCTTTTAATAGACATAGTTTGAAAAATTTGCTTTTTGCAATGTTTAATGGCTTTCCGTACTACCAATCATTTAGCGGTGGTAATTTCTAAAAACTCATGATATTGAGATTCCTACCAACTTATTATCATATTAAGTATATTAAATCACATTTTATCATTGCCCATTCTTTTTAGCATTCCAAATTTTTTTTATTACCAGAATTCATATTCCAATAAGAATCTTATTGGATTGTCTATTGCGTGTATTTGCAATATTATGTCTTATAAGATTGGTCATTCATAATACAATTGTTAAACTGAAATGATTTTAGCACTGGGAGTAGGTGTCCTAAATATCTAGTGCTTTGTACCTACTTATTATGTATGGACTGGAAATTGCATCTTAAAAAAATATAATGTCCTTAAAACTTGTTTTTGCCTATTTAGTACAAAATTGATATTTATTTATATACCTACATCGATTACACTACAACATATATATATTTATTATTTTGCACATAGTCACATTTTTTTTACATAGTAATATAGAAAATGTTATCTATGTAATAATAACTGTCCTACTATATAATTTTATGATTCACTAGTGTTATCACATTATGGCAATATTCTTAGAAGTCAATGTGGGACTTTTTTAACTTATGTTGCTGCACCTGAATACTGGTACTGAAGTTATTATGTTGGTAGCAGTATTTTGCACTTTCTCTCTGATAACTGACTGACCTTTGGCATGTATTATCTGCCTACCTACAATACATGCAGACACTTGTATGTTAAAAAAAAATTACAAGAGTAATTAAATCGTCGTAAAGTTACAGGGTTTATGACGTCACATTCTAAACCTCATCTATGGTTTCACAAAAAAAACATTTGAAAGTAAATAAGATTGTCATTATCATATTTATCCCAATTTACGATCAAATGCATAATACTGAATAATACGTATTGTCGGTATTAGTACAAAGCATATTCGCGATATGTTTCTTGTGGTTCTTATTGGAAGGCAACAAGGTCGAAAATTGAATGCATTTGCATATACAAATATGTATATTTCGGAAATCCTTACGCGTGAGGTCAATGCATACTGGTATGCGTTGCAAGGGACGAGGCAGGGCGGGGAGGGATAGTAGCCAGGCACTTAGTAATTTTCCTCGTCACTGTCCTTATATGTCTCGGTAGGTATGTCCTTTATACGTGAAATGTGTAAGTATTGCCAACTGTCCTCTTATCTTCACAGAATAGTGTCAAGTTATAATGGTCAGTGTGTAAACCTATTGGCTATTATCGTCTTCATAATCGCGTGATTCGATAACTGTATTACAGTAATTTAATTTTCACACGATTGAACGCTGTCCGGTCCGAAGCTATAAGAACAATTATTGTTATTAATAAATTGAAACCATTAACGCTCAATTGCAGTGTTTGAGCTGGCATCGTAAGCCGACTTTAATTACTTGATATTGAAACATCAGTGTGGTTGTCGCTTAGGTGTAACGAACTCTCTCGAATATAACGAATATTAGGTACTAGCTGACCCACGCAACCTCGTATCCGTCTCCCATTGCCCGTAGCGTGATAATTTTCCCCGGTTTTTAAACATTTTTCATTGGTGCTCCGCTCCTATTGGTCGTAGCGTGATTATATATATAGCCTTCCTCGATAAAGTACTATCCAACACCGAAATAATTTTTCAAATCGGACCAGCGGTTCCTGAGATTAGCGCATTCAAACAAACAAACTCTTCAGCTTTATAATATTATTAGTATAGAGTTGTTACTACGCTGTCCGCTACGTTATGGCGCGGCAACCCTGTCCCAAGATGTAACTAACTACCCTATAGATGATAAATAACTTTACAGCTAGTTAGAATACTCGCGCGGTTTCATCTTGAGCTGAAATCTATTGTGCTTTGTTTCACTTTTAGGTGTACCAAAGGATTATAAAATATGTACAAGGTTTAAATACGCCTGATTATAATTTCAATGCAGTTTATTGCTGCAAGCTCTTGATACGGAAAATTAGATGTTCGTAATGCTAACTAACATATAGCTAAATATTTATGTACTCCGTAATATGTCAGTTTTGGAGGCTATATGCGGCAAGGAACCAACCGTGTGTGTGACATAATTATAATGTTTAGGTCAAAATGAAGACAGACATATTTTCATATCGGTTTTCTCTGTAGCGGTTTAGCGCAGTTATACGCGTGTCACTAAAGAATAAGCTGTAACGATTAGCAGATATTGTATTTAATGCTAACTATTGTGTCGTTTCCAGGTAGCGGCGAAGCTCGACGACATTTATAAGACTGGAAAGCTAGCGCACGCTGAACTGGATGAGCGTGCGCTAGACGCCTTAAAAGAATTTCCATCCGACGGTGCTTTAAGTGTTCTTGGACAATTTTTAGATTCAAATCTTGAGCATGTATCTAATAAAAGTGCTTATTTATGTGGAGTCATGAAAACCTATAGGTGAGTATATCCACGTTGCATTATTTCTCTAGGCAACACTATCACAATATTGGACGATTGCCAAGACGACCAGTAACTCGTATTTTAGGTCACAATCTTGAAAAATTGATTTGACAAACGGGTATGCAGACGACCGTTGAATTTAAATGACTCGACCCTCTGAGTTGCACTAGGAAACGTTGTTTAATGTACTGCACGGCCTTGTAGTTAAATGGCAATGCGAAAATCGACGCAGAATTTAAAAATATCTCAGTGCAATCACATACTCGAACACTGGTTGGTTTCAGACCAATAAAAAATATTCCTACATTGTCTGACGAATTGAATGTATTAGATATTCGATTTAAAATCGACCTCTGTTATATGAGGTAGCCGATACAGGTCATTACAATGCAATAAATATGATTGCCGTGGCTGAAATGACTCCATAGTGACTCGCTAGGGTCTGATAGACAGGAAAATATTCATATTGCTAACTAGCTGACCCGGCGAACTTCGTACCGCCATATTTACATTAAATTTCTAAATATCTTTAATGTACAGAATTGGACCTGATACATTTTTATAATAAGTATAGATACGTTACTCGATGCTGTTTTGGATAACCTCGTAGTAAAACTTCATACACTACAACTTTCAAACCAATAAGGATTAAAATTGCTAATCAAAACTTTTTTATTGAAAAGCGTTTAGATGTGAAAAAAAAAGAAATTAAAAAAAAATCTTCAAAAATTTTGGTCTGTTTTGTAGGTACATCACAATCTTTACTTTGAGAACCCTATTTATCAGGAAAAAGCTGTTTTAGTCGGTTCGATTCCGACACACCGCCAACCGCGAACCCTTGTGGGTTGACGGCACGAGGGGCGTTCCATACGTAAAAAAGGGGGTAGTCTATATATCGTGTCGAGCTTTAAAACTAGCATATTAAGCTTTACATCTTGATATTGTTAAATGTATGCTATCTGTTGATACATATGTGTAGAACGTATATATAAAAAAACAACGCGAGAAAGTTAGTAGTCGTCAATTGACACATGGTACAAAAGCATGTACTTGCATGTCGTGTGACAGACTAACTGACGGATCATTTCGCTTGTCCTCGTGTTTATTTGCGGCGCAAGATTAGATTACTGATGGTCATTACCCCCTGTGCACTCGTGATGCAGAAACCTGTATTGCAAGATTTAATAAAATGCTAATTTAAATTATTGCTTTTGTAGTGTTGGGCCTTTGTACATACTGGTCAATGACACAATATACTATAGACCGTCCCTCCCTTGGCCAATACTGTACGCCGTAAAAAGCTAGAAAAGTTCAACTAAATCTAGATGGCGCTCAAAATAAGCTCTAAAAAGCAGTTTAACAAAGTTTAACAGTATTTTATTGATGTGCTTCAATTCTAGTAACTATATTATTATTTTTCAAATATAAAACTTGCTTTGTATTGCTTGCTTTAAAAAAATGATTTTCAATTGCATAACTAAAAGTTATCACCTATGTTTAGGAGATGTCGTTGCAATCGATTTAAATAAACTTGAAAATAATGACCTATTTACTACGCTAGATGTCACATTTATAAGTTATTTGGTTGAATCAGAGAAACAATGCACTCATGAATGGCAACATTGCAAAAATCGTTCATATCTTCCAGTAGTTAATACGGAACGGCAACGTCGCTTGAGCCGCGTACTCAGTTCAAAAATTTAATTAATATGAATGTTTATTTTAAGCGACTTCAAAAAAAGAAGGTAGTTATCAATTCGACTGTATTTTTATTTTTAACCGACTTCCAAAAAGGAGGAGATTCTATGTTCCACTGTGTTTTTTTAATGTACACCGATTACTGCGTCAATTGTGGACCGATTTTGAAAATTCTTTTTGTATTCGAAAGGGTATGCTCCCGAGGTGGTCTCATTGTCACCATATCAGGATCTGATGATGGGATCCCAGGGAAATCAAGGGAAACCCTCATTTTTTTAGGCACATATTATGTTTTCGTATATTTTCTGAAGTTAACCCGGTATTTGCGTCTGTTAGTCATCATTTTATGATGATGAGCTGATGGTGTAAGGTACAACTCCTTAACGGTTAGGAGTTGGAGGATAAATCTTTAAATATCATATGTATGTATGTTACCTTTAGTCGTATTCTTTCAAATTATTTAGGTAAGGTGATGATCGAAGGTACAACTCCTCAACGGTTAGGAGTTGGAGGATAATTCTTTAAATTTCATACGTATCTATAGACCTTTAGTCGTATACTTTCAAGTTATTTAGGTGAGCTGATGATAGAAGGTTAAACTCTTCAACAGTTAGGGATAAGATGATGATTTTAATATTACACGTACGTATATACCTTAAGTTGTATTCTTTCAGTTATTCATATGGATCGTTTTATTGAGTAGACATCCACTAAGGAAGGTATTTTGGAATTTCTACCCCTAAGGGGGTGAAATACGGGTTGAAAGTGTGGACGAAAGTCCGTCATTTTTAAGTTAGAAACATGAAACTTTAACTTTGGGCTACTGATTAAAAATGAGTAGATACGTATTTAACCGTTTCTGGATATTATTTAACTTGGTTACGCGCGACGCGACGTAATATGACCCCTGCCCCTGGTAATACCACGGCCTCACAGCGTTGTGTTTCACCGAGTGAGTGAGGATACCGGAGGCTCATACCCCAACCTCTCCCCCCATCCCACTCCACTATGTCCCAAAGGCCGGTAACGCATTTGTCAAATTATTTTAGAAATAATCAAACTTTACAAAATATACTATAAAACAATATATTATTTTCTGTAAATAAATGCAAAAAGTCAACAACACGCGTGGTATTCCCAGGCGGTCACCCATCCAATTACTAACCACGCCCGATGTGGCTTAACTTCGGTGATCGGACGAGAACCGGTGCATTCAACACGGTATGGACGTTGGCGATCAGTTTGTTATATTTAACGTTGAGTATCCAGCACTATGACGTCAACTCAATGTTAAGTGTCGCTACAACTTTTGGCGCGAAAAGCGCGTTAGGGAACTTCGTTCCAAAAACATTTCTTATGATTGTTTTATTATTAACTAGGTATCGCCTGCAACTTCGTTCGCCCGCGACTTCGTTCGCATTTAATAAAAAGTATCCTATGTTACTTCTAATACCTCTACAAGAATATGTGTTTCATGATGATCAGATTGATCAGCTAAGTAGTTTTCGCCGGAAAGCGTAACAAAGGAACTTACGTTCGCATTTTTTTAACATTAGGATTATTTATAAGACACAAACCGAAAGAAAATCCTTAATTACACCTTTTTGTCATCTACAGTTGTTAATTAATATGTGCAAGCAATTCTCGACATTATCAACTCGTAATTATCAAATTTTTATTTGCATACATTCACGATCAACAACATTTATAAACGCCAAAAACTGTTTTTAGACATGTGTCATTAAGGACGGGAATTGCAACTCCAACATGCAACTATATTTTATTAATTCATCAATTTTTATTTTGTTTTTTGAATCCATTAAAAAAATAAAATGTCAGTCCTTAGTTCCTTACCTATGTCAATTGAGAAACATGCATACAAAGTTTAAAGTGAATCCATTGAAAATAAAAAAAGTTTCAAACAATTAATAAGAAAAAGATTGTAAAGAGAAAAGCGGTTATTTTAAAATTAAAAACAGACATTTCAATTTAATTTATTTGTGTAGATCTCTCTGACGATAAAATATTACATAAATTATGTAGGTACTAAGTTAAAAAATTATTTAAAAAACGACATCTAGTGGTACATTTCGCAATAATACAATGTCAATAAACTTGACAGTTGACTGCTAGGTTCGTATTGGTGTTGGGGGTCAGATAATATCGTTGTAATTCACGATTTGATGCACTTAGTGACATCTAGGGAACATTAAGCTTACTATAAATCCGCGTACAGGTCTCGCCTAGTAGAGTGTTGGTCTAGTATATATTTCGTCAGTGATACTGGTTTAACCATTTTAGGGTTAATAGTCGAAATTTGAATGTACTTGTGGCTATAACTCTCATATTTCCATAAAATGGATATCTTATGGTATTTAGTATTAGTTAAGAAAAATCGTCTATATTCTTTGTTTGTTACGAAAATAAAATTCACCCATATCCTAGCTACTTGTGAACTTATTAACAGGGTAGTAGAATGTTAAATGTAAATGTAGTTTTGTCAGTTTTTCTTGTGGTTTCTAACGGAAATTCGTTAGGGTTATAAATACAGGTTTTTCAATAGATTAAAATCAGTTTTAATGCGATTTCAATGTAGATTTAGAAAATTCTCGCACCAAATAGGAATTGACGAAGATGCAAATGACAACTAGTACTCATTTTTTATAACTTCTGAGTGGAAGATGTTTGTTTCAAAGTTGAAGTTTGAAACGAAATATTTTAAACCGCTATTCTAGTTGTAAACAGTAGTTAGAAACTCATATCTAGTCATAATCTTAACTTATATTATGAAATAGCTTTGCCCCGCGGCGTTACCCGCGGTTGTTGTTGTACCGTGGGTAACACCGCGGGGCTCAGCTAGTATATATTTATGATAATTCTTATACTTAAATACCATTTAAAATCCTTCTGCCATAATTAGTTTTAACTTCAATAACATTGGACTTTTATACAAACTACCATCCCCCGTTATAACCCCAAAAGGGGGTTGATTTTTAAAAATACATTATTAGTACACCTCCACACTGTCTATAGAGTATACATTTTAAATTTCAAGTAGTTTTTGAAGTAAGAGACTTCAAAAACATAGGACTTTCATACAAACGTCCAACCCCCGTTTTACCCCTTTAGGGGTGGAGTTTCGTAAAATCCGTTCTTAGCGGATGTCTACACCTTATAAAGAACCTACCTGCCAAATTTCAAGTTTGTAGGTGTTCTAGTTTCTGAGATTTCGTGATTAATAAGTGAGTGGTATTTCGCTTTTATATATATAGATGAGGCTATAGTAAATGTACAAGATATCTATGTTAATTATAATACTATGCGGTATGGCGGATATCGGGTACGGCGAAGTCTCATTCAATCTCGTATAATTTAATAACCTTCCTACTTTTCTAATATCTCCATACCTTGGCAGATCCCACTACAATGAAATTAGGTTATCTATAGGTATAGGTATAGGTATAGGTAGGTACTTAATCTAAACGATGCAATTGTAGTATTCACATAGTTAGTTACGTACTGTGGATATATCCGGTTCGTTCTGTGACATTCTGTTCGGTGACATGCACACCCAAAACGAGAAAAATCGTTTTAACACAACTTCTAAAACAAGCTTATGCAGTTCCTGTAAAGCATAAGGTGTATGGCTATGTTACAGAGAGTTAGGGAAACAGGGTTAGGTCGGTGAACTCTAGTCACGAAGTGAAAAGAAACTTATAACTGTAGTACCTACTTGGATACCCGTATCCAACCACCTCAATAAGTTTGCAACCAAAACAATCCTTTTCACTTGCTCCAATGATACCGAAGATCGACTGGAAAAAAATCGACTCCGTCATAGGTAATTTTTGCTGGAAGCTTAAATTAATAAAAAAATAACACAATGCGTATGTTCTCGTTACCTATTAATCTACATATCTATACATTGGGAATCGTAGTAATCGTCTTAATGTTACATTACAGACAGAAAAGCAGAGCGGGCGTGCAAGGCGCGCCTGTGCTTGCTTCCACTGTCCAGGTAAAGGGGCCCGACGAAGACAAGATCAAACAAATTTTGGCCCGGACCGGGTACACGTTAGATGTCACCACAGGTCAGTAGTAGCATTAACTTTTTTTAATTGCCTCAAATACTTAGATGACCGCTTCAGGGAGATACAATGCTTCGTATTGTTGCAAAACCTGTGATTATGTGGTGATATGATTCGAGTTTCCTTTATTTTGATCATTTAAGTATTGAAATTATGTTACCTTTACTGATTTAATGGCCAATATATGTATAGTATAAAGATAAACCAATGTAAAGAGTGTTTAGCGAGCGAAGGATTACTTCGCTTGTGACATACCATTATCTATTTGCCTATTCGAAGGAAAAAACATTAAAAGTGTTTAGTACAAGCACTAGAAAAAAAGCCTAATCCATTTTTTAATGTGTAAACATTCTAGATGTTTTTTTTATAGATACATTTATAATTATAGATCGAAATTGTATATGTAATCATTATGTTTATCTGCCGAGTCTTTTAAACATAGTTCACACGCTCCACAGGATATGTCAGCCTTACACTAGTTTACAAGATGGTGGCTCGTACAAGTCCGTACAACTCGTGTATGATTCAGAACGCGTCAGTGAAATTCCGCTTTCGTCACTGCTGTTGCAATATCATAGTGCAATTCATTGACTTTATGTTACCCACTCTTTAAAACCGCTCGTATTTGATGCAAATACTCAGAAATATGGTTATAAAACTACGTCATGCGGTTTTCAATTTTAAAATGTTAAGTTTTCATAGAGTATAGGCAAAGATTAGATAAGTTTTAAATTTTACATTTATTTTGAAATTTAATGAAACTGTCCATTCATTCGAGTTATAATAAAAACATACGAGAAAAGTAATAAAATGTTCACTTAATACGACGTTCGCTACTTCATTTCAGTCAATCATTCAATACATCTATAGTCCTTTTAAACACACTTCATGAAGTGACGTGTGAAATGAAGTTTTAATTAAACTGCATATTTTTTGGTATTTTATACTATGTCCTAGCTTTTGTGAGCTATTTGAATAACAAGTACATATTAATTCGAATTATTGTATTGGTGACGAGCAGATTCCCTAGCGGCAAGTCGCAGAACTAACGTATGACAGATAAAAATAGTTAACATTCCACTTTTAAAATACTGATCCCCCTCACGAAGTGGTCTTATAGTATTTTTTACTACTCCGTAGACGTCTATCAATGAAATCATTGTAGAAAGAATTTAAAATAACAATGCACTCGCTCTGTATATTAAACTGTCAGGTAGAAGTATCTGTCTTACGTTAGTTCCGCAAACGGCCACTAGGGAAATCTGCTCGTCACCAATAATAAGGCTCTTTCTATTCAAAGAGTTTACAGCTTGTTACGATTTATCATGGTTTATGTAACATTTTATGTAAAAGTTATCACGACTCTGAAGTCGTGATAACTTTAGCACGGATGCTAAAGTCGGTGATATTTTTTTAGGTTTTCGTTGTCGGTGGTAAAAGAAACATGGATAGGTTACACTTACGTTTGTCTAGTAGATTTTCTCTTGTAAGTGATTTTATTATGATGTTTGATATAGTATTTCTTTCTCTCTAAATTTTGTACACAGTCTTAGCGATGCCCATAAATTTATATAATATTGTCATTAGTCCCTGTATTGTGCTGTCAAGGGCTATATTGTAATCAACTAATTATCGATGTCCAATCGGGCGCAGGTCAACGTAAGTACGGCGGGCCGCCGCCCGGGTGGGAAGGTGGCACGCCGGGCTCCGGCTGCGAGGTGTTCTGTGGCAAAATCCCTAAGGACATGTATGAAGACGAGCTCATCCCGCTGTTCGAGCGATGTGGTACCATCTGGGACCTACGCCTAATGATGGATCCCATGACGGGGACCAATCGCGGCTACGCCTTCGTGACGTTCACTACTCGTGATGCCACCCAACGTGCCGTCCAGGAGGTGAGACTACAACCGACTCCAGCCCCAAACACTTCATGTTCTCGTCTCTCATGCTCGGGGTGAAATACACTGGTATTAGAGCATCGGAGACCTAAATGTCTGTTTGAGGGGGAGACCATAAATACTTGTTCGTTTGCTTCGATAGTTCAATCTCTGCTTTGGTACCTTTTATTTTGGCTGAATTCAAGAAAACCCTCTGTCTATTCCTGCATCAATTTTTTTTATATAAAATGTTCACTCCCTCGAACATTAGTGTACAATAAGCCGTAGAGTTGTTGAACAACATAGCTACAGAGATGAGTGCCAGCTGTGCGAAGAGTGGGCCGCGGTCCCCCGCAGCCCTGAAGAATTTGCAAACGTTGTGATAAGTAAAACGTCGAGGAATGACTGTGGCACCTATCTTTGTGCGATTGATGGATGTTATCGAGCACATGTGTACCAATAGCCAACATTACAGCACAGTGTTAACGCAATACTAAAACAGTGGTGCAATTGTTCATTATCAGCATATCACGATTGGTAACACAAAATTGTGTCAAAACTCTAAAGCTTTACTCAGGATGATTTTTATATTGATTAAAATTGGTGTTAATAATTTGATACAAAATTTATTCTAATTTGACGTCTACTTTCCAGGTGATTCGCCGAATGTTTAAGTATATTCCCTTGAAAGATTAACAGATCACTGCACTTAGTTGCCGGGCGTTTGGAGACTTGACCTGCGTCTTGCTATCCCCCCCAGGCGAAACCATCACGTTCCTTTCTTGCGTCCCACTCACTCTAATACTTGCCATACTGATAAAGAAAGAAAGAAAAGCTTGCAAGCTCATGATGGTTTCTCCTTTCGCAGTACAAGTTTCCAAACCACGGCCTCACTTGCAAGACTACTAGAATTCATCAAAGTACTTTTGCAAGGTCCCAACCATTTGCCTGTGGATTAAATTCACAGTCACACTTGGGAGATTTAGATTTAAGCTTCTTCTATCATTTAAAAAGCATGTCATTAATATCCCGCTCACGGCGGCCATTTGCACCCGTTCACACTAAATTAATCCCTTATACTAATGTAGTGTACAAAAGTGTAATAAATGAGTGTTTCGTGGCAAGCAGCCGCCGTTCCATTAATATGTAATCACTGAATTTGTGTAAATGTGCAATGTAACACACCTGTAAACTGATCTCGCCTCGCTTGTCCTGAGATATCATCCCGTTCTATACTTTGCACCTCGTTCAATTTTAAGTTGCTTTAATTTTATTTTTTGTTACCATCACACTCGTACTCGCTTTTTTATTTTCACTTCATCAAACGGTCCACTTACAGGGTTAACTTTGAATTGGCTTCGAAAAATTCTCCAACTGAGAATATAATATATCTCAGGCTCTCCTCTTTGCTCCGTACAACACTGTCGGCTTCTCATCCAAATTCAGTTAACTCATCATGATTGGCTCTAACCGTCATCAACTCAGGCGCGTCGGGGCCTGCCTGGCCGCCGGGGCCAAGCCCGGCTGAACGGATCCGTATCGACGCCCTTTTTCAAAATTTTTCCCTTGTTATTTTTCCCACAGCTCGATAACCATGAAATTAAAGCAGGGAAGACTCTGAGAATTAAGATTAGCGTACCGAATCTGCGACTTTTCGTCGGCAACATTCCCAAGTCTAAAGGCAAAGAGGAGATACTGGAAGAGTTTGGTAAATTAACAGGTAAAGTGTCACTCTCGAATGAATTAAGGAGTTTATAGAGTTGTCGGGTTGAGTGCGTGGGGCTTGGTGTGGACCGCTGAGGGTGCCCCGCTTGCTCCCGCTTGCTCCCTGCGTCCTTTCCCACGCGATCTCCAGTCATAGTTGGGATGTTGGGCCCGGGCCAGCCGCCGCCCAGCGACCCGGCCCCGGCCAACGGCTATTCTCCCTCGAATTGTTCTTGCAGCTGAATGATTATGAAATTCGAAAGGGGAAAAAGATTGGCGTAACAGTTTCCTTTAACAATCACCGGTTATTCGTGGGGAATATCCCTAAGAATCGAGATCGGGACGATTTGTTTGAGGAGTTTACTAGGCACGCACGTAAGTCCTTGTCGAATTCATAATAAGTGCTACTCGGTTTTATATAGCGGCGCGCCTCGGGCCACCGTGAAGGCGCGGGCCATCGCGTAGCCGCGTGGGCCATCGTGAGGCCGATTGGGCCATCGTGAGGCCCCGTCGGCCGGCCGAGCCGCACCGCAACCGTGGCCCGCGACGCGCCGGACCGACCTTACCCATTGGCCTCGCCTCGAGAATGCTCACTGGTCATGACTGGAGAACCTTGCTGTTGTTCTCTAGAATAGATTTTCTTCAATACCGTATATGTTCTCCTGGAATATCGTTTGATTTGCTTCATATTCTGTAGCGTTGAATGACTGAATTAGCGCGTCGGGCTCGAGGGAAAGCTTTGTTCATACCGATAGCGAGCGTGCGCCCCGCGGCCCGGCTCTTATCCGTCTTGTGTGATTGCAGCTGGGCTCGTCGAAGTTATAATATATAGTTCGCCCGATGATAAGAAGAAAAATAGAGGATTTTGTTTTCTGGAATACGAGTCTCACAAAGCGGCGTCACTAGCTAAACGTAGACTTGGCACTGGTAGAATAAAGGTAAGCACACACTCTTATAAATTTTAGTGAACGCATTGAGTTTTAAGTCAAAAGTCTCGCTAGTTGTTGATTTGCACTGGACTTATAATTAAAACTACTATTTTGTAAACATGTGAAAATTAATTCGTACAAAATAAATATTTCTCATTTTGTTTCCCGTCGCAGTGATAAATGTCTAACAAAGTTCATATTCCCATTCTTATCGCGCGTCACTTTAATTGGTATCGATCTGTGCATTCTGGACTCGATACCTATTTGAACCATATACAGTAATGATATTGTAACTAATTTTGTCTAGGTATGGGGCTGTGATATAATAGTAGACTGGGCAGATCCTCAAGAAGAACCTGACGAGCAAACGATGAGTAAAGTGAGTATAACACTAGAGGAGGCCTCATCTATACTTACTAATATATAAAGCTGAAGAGTTTGTTTGTTTGAACGCGCTAATGTCAGGAACCGCTGGTCCGATTTGAAAAATTATTTCAGTGTTGGATAGTACATTTATTGAGGAAGGCTATATATCATTACGCTACGCCCAATAGGAGCGGAACACCAATGAGAAATGATTCAAAAACGGGGGAAAATTACGGAAAATACGGGCTATAGGAGACGCAAACGAGATTGCGTGGGTCAGCTAGTTGTCTATAAAGTTATTTAATTACGACCATAATTAAGCTTAAAATGTTCCGTCTTTATAACCTATCTGCTTGGACTTCACTCTTGAACTGCGGGCTCTCTTTGGTCTCAAAACATAATTACAAAAATTTATTATTATGAAATAGTTGACTTACGGGGTTGCCCACAGAACCTCAGTTACGTAGATCATCAGAAACGCAAAATGTCGGGATTATACTAATGTGGATTTCTGACATAATACGTAATAGTAATTTTACATGCAGTTTGTCAATTTCTGACGTTATGGGTAAAAGACAATTTTCATTATCTAAATTATGCGATTTCAAGATCCCTGCGAGGGACGTTTTAAGACTTGATTGGTAATTTTTCAACTTGAACGTTTCGAGATGTAGAAATTATTTTGCAACTTGAGAGTTTCTAAGTTTGAGACTAAAGATTGCGGGTGTCTATGGACGGTGGTAGTCTCTTACCATCAAGTGGGTCACTTCTGCACCCATATGCCATAAAAATATAGAATATAAAATCTATACTAATATTATAAACGCGAAAGTTTGTAAGTATGGATGGATGGATGGATGTTTGTTACTCTTTCACGCAACAACTACTGAACGGATTTGGATGAAACTATGATATGATACAGTAATATAGCTTATACATCAGAATAACACATAGGGCTACTATTTGCCGCGATAACCGACATATACGCGGGCGGAGCCGCGGGCAACCACTAGTATAGCTATATAACAGATATGCTTTTCAAAGATATTTTTTCGAATGAATGTATTGTGTAGGTGAAGGTGTTGTACGCACGGAACCTGACACAGGAGATAACAGAAGACGCACTAAAGGAAGAATTTGAACGCTACGGGAACGTCGAGCGCGTTAAGAAAATTAAGGACTACGCGTTTGTTCACTTCGAGGACCGAGACTGTGCGGTTAAAGTGAGTACATCTTATGTTACTCATATATCAAGATACCACATATCAAGCCCACTTTCTACTGAAAGTAAGCCACTTTGCGGTGCCAATCCTATATATATTTCCACAAGAACAAAATCTAAGTTTTAATAAGATTGTAGATTCTACAAAAAACTAGTAACATAAAGCCGAGTCTCCACAGAATAAACGTTGTCAACTTTTATGTTCTCAACACGTGTTGGTGACAAAGGTCGATCAAATAAATAAATAAATATTTCGGACATCTAACACACAACGCTTCTAGTCCCCAAGCTAAACAGAGCTTGTGTTATGGGTACTAGACAACTGATATAAATACATATATACACACATCAAAAGTGTCTAGGGATCAAGCATTTTTATGCGGATTTCTTGAGATTGAGATGTGGCTTTGGCCCTGGCCTGCTCAGTCGCCAGACTTGAACCCGATTGAGCATGCATGGGATATGCTACAGAGAAGAGCTCTGCCGAATATGGAGGGTATCCAGTCGCAAGAAGACCTTTTTTTGTTGTTGCAACGAACATGGGCGGCCATTCCACAGCGTGATTTGGATGAACTCATTTCGAGTATGCCAAATCGATTCTTGTGTTGTTAGTGTTCGCGGTAGAAACACGGATTATTAATTGTTTAAGTTACCTAATAAAATTTTAAAGAAAACTGTTATTTCAGTCTTTTTTTCGAACTTTAATGTTAGTGGTTCAAATGTCAAAAATCCCTTTATTAGGAAAATGGCAAATTTCTTTATTAATGCAAAGGTGACTTGGTTTATCGTTACTGTGACAAACGAAAACACTTTATTTGATGAATCCTTAAAGAAAATTTTAATTAATATCAATCAGGAGAAAAGTTATTGCAAAAATATATGTTGATCCCTAGACACTTTTGATGTGTGTACTTTTTTTTTGTAAATACATACATATTATACATAGAAAACACCCAAACTCCGAAACAAATATTTGCAGATCATACAAACATTTGGTCCGACCCGGGAATCGAACCCGAGTCCTCAAGCATAGCAGTCGCGAACGCTACCACTGCGCCAACGAGGTAGTCTCTTCCTAAAGGCGCGTGTCCACCGAAATTTGACAACTCAAAAACAACACCAAAGTTGGCAACTTTTGTTCTGTGTAGACTCGGCTAAGTACTAAATAGACTCCTATAAAAAGTTGTCGCTTGGTAGGCAATGCAAGAGTTGGATGGAAAGGACATGGGTGGAGCGCGCCTGGAGGTGTCACTGGCGAAGCCGCCCTCCGACAAGAAGAAGAAGGAAGAGATATTGCGCGCTCGCGAACGTCGCATGATGCAGATGATCCATGGACGCGGCGGGTAAGCACGATACCACACCTTCATTTCTGTAGTTAGTCGCGCCCCGAGACTTAAGTCTGGTCATACTGAGAATCTTTGTCACTAGGAGATTAGAACAAAATTGTATTTGTAATCCGTTCGCGTTAAGAAAATAGTGACGTCGATGATTGAGATTTCGTACAAGGCGTAAATTTTTGGAACCTTAGTCCTTGTAACCATGGTAGTAAACAGGTCCATCTACTTCGAATGTTAAGCTTATTTTCTTATTGAACTTATCTGAGATTAATTTAATGCTCAGTGTGTGATATTTAGCTAGAATGCTATTTTCCAATCGAAGTTCTATGTATGGAAGCTCAAAAAAAAAGAAAGAAAAGTAGAAATAAAATTTTAAATTGCATTTTTTTACTATCTCATTTGGATATTTCGAATTAATCGTATTCAATCTCCTGGTTACAAATGCTTTTTTGGTAGTAGTGTGGCTAAATGAATTGATTGCTCTCGGGGCTTTTAGAATAGTTTTTTTTTTCAACATGATAATGGTCTTCACTGTAAGGTGGGTCTCTTTAAGACCGGACGCCTTAAAGAGGAGACCATTGTTTCACTTGTTATTGAAGATAATTAAATTATTTATTATTCAAAATCGATTAAACAATTCTTGGAAATCGTTGTGGATAGTCAACCAATATCTGTTTCGACAGCAAATGTGTTAACTCCATAATGCTTTAAAAATACATTTGGCGCATTTCACGTCAAGCGGACAGCGAAAAAAAATGAGGTCGTGAATTTTGTTTATACTCTGGTCAGTTATACTTCTAGGAGACGTGGATGTGTACACACAATATTTTTTTCCTATGATGCTTTATTGCTGAGTTTTGAGCTTTTAAAAATTTACTAAAAATGAAGTCTGTTATTTTTGGATACTTATTATTTGAATCAATTAATTTGTAAAAAAAACTAAAAAGTATTGTTTCTTATAGTTTAATAGTAGAGATGGGCCGATCAGTACTTTGGCCGACTAGCCGACTAGCCGATTAGTCGGTCCTAAAAATGCCGACTAGTCGGCCGACTAATCGGCCGACTAATCGGCCAAACCGATCATGATCATTTCGGACGTTTACGTAACTCTTCGATTACAGCTGATTCGCGCCTCAGTCGCAAACGTCGCCTGTGAACCTTGTTTCTTCATTTTTGCTGCTGTAAGGTTAGGAGTCGGAGCGGTGTTTTAGTGTAAAAAATATTCTTGTGTAAAGATATTATTATTATTGTTTTTAGCAGATATTGCTAATATAGTAATGTTGTAAATGAAAGGTTCTTTATGTAAACCGAATATATTTCGCGTTCCTTATATGGGCTAATACATTAATTACTTGAGCTGAGTGGATACATTATTTACTTGAGCTGAGTGACTGAGATTGCCTGACACTAACGTGTGTTAGCTATCGGAGGTGCGGACTGACTAGTCCAATCAAACGTGTGTTACATTTCGAAGGTGCGGACTGACTGAAGACTCCAACGGAGCCCTGTCGAGCCCGAGGTGCGATGTGCTACATTAGCTGATCATGCATTTTATTATTACAATGTATTGCATCATCGCGACCCCACAGTCATCCCTCTCTTACAAAAAAAAATTATTCTATCATATTATTACAATATCATATATCATTCATTACAATAAAATTTTAAACTTACTTAGGGCGCGCAAGGCACACATGAAAGCGCTGACACTGATTAAGCCTTGGTCACAACAATAATGATTCGTAGAATAAGCGCTTGCCCACGCGCGTAACCTGATGCTCTTATGCATGTCGCAGGTATTACAATGTTTATATAAAAATTACTCAATTAAATTATGATTTGAATACAAAGTTACATTATGGTTTCATTTACATTTTAACATTAATCACAGTTTTCATTTAAAATATTATCCGCTGTTTCACAATAGTTTACATAACATAGAATACGTTAAAAAAATACATATTCTGATAAAATACATGATAAAAATGTTTACATATTACTACACAACATAATAATAATCGATTACATTTTTCAATTTTACACTTGGCCTTGAGCTTGATTGACAAAATTAACCATTTCTTTCCTAAACCAGACTTTGATTCTAATCCGACATGTAGCAAAAATCCATTTAATAATAACGTTATCACAATTTTAAGTATTTCATGAATGCTATGACAAACTAATTCCCTGAATTGTCAGGTACATAGGGTCTAGCGTACTTAGTAGAAACTTCACAATGCATATACTATACTACTTTGTTACCGATGTCGATGTGCTTACAATTCATATTATGTTCCTTGTGTTAACTTAGAGTGATTGTGACCTTTCCTATTAGCGAGATAACACCTCAAACTGCCAATATACTTAATTCGCTAGTAAATTCGCTAAAATAAAGTAATTGACGAGTTCTTCGAATCTGCGCTTAAAATTACCTCGACGTCACGTGATTAATGGTACACTTAAATGACCTTGCTCAACCCTAAGTTAAATTCTAATGTCCTTAATCTGCACATTTTAATTTCTGTATTATTCACGGCACATAATTTATATTCACTCACTATACTTTCACATAATACACTCACCAGTAAGGCGTTTCCATATTTCTGCAGCCCTCTTTGTACTGATGACGTACTTGCCTTGTTCTAGTTGCACGGTTGCTCACATGTTCTTGGCGTTCTTGCCACATTTTTATACACTCACCAGTAAGACGGAGACCTTTCTCCTGCCTTCTTAATGTACTGGTGACGTACCTGTAGTGATATCTCTCTGTTCTTGTGATACTAATCTGTCGGAAGTACTAGTGTCATTTTTTAAACGTTATATCCAAAAATGCATATATAAATACTAATTACCCATTTCTAAACAATGGGGAGCAGTCCGCAATCTCTCTTGATTCCAATTACATATGATCCACGTCGGTGGCCGCCTCTATAAGTAGGTCTATACCCCCCGACGTGATCTGAAGGTTACATTTTTCTTAATTAGACGCCCATATCGTATCTGATGTACGTTACGTACCTTATCGACGATGCACTATGCAGACCGACTCGTATCGGTGCTGCGAACCGAGTGCTTCATTCTCCACTCCAAGGTTGCATATTCTTCTCGGGCGGGGTCACCAATTTAGCAGATGGTGACTGAGATTAACTGTTGCTAACGGACGGTGCGGACTGACTAGTCCAATCAAACGTGTGTTACATTTCGAAGGTGCGGACTGACTGAAGACTCCAACGGAGCCCTGTCGAGCCCGAGGTGCGATGTGCTACATTAGCTGATCATGCATTTTATTATTACAATGTATTGCATCATCGCGACCCCACATTGTTGATTAAAACGAAGAGTTAAATGAAAAAGAAAATCACTTGTGCTGATTTTTTTTTAAACAAGGGGATAATGTTTTTATTTTTTTATTTGATAGCCTGCCAAAGTGATTCTGCTTAGCCTGATGTAAGCTTGAGTAGAATCCAACAATCCAATACCGTACTCACGGCGAACGCAGACAATGCAGTATAGCGTCCTACACTATAGCGGCCTAGTGAGATGCATTTTCATACGCCGCCTAAAAGACCCGGGATCATAGTGGAAGGGAAACACGTGCACTGGTAGTAGGTAGTAGGCACAGTAAGGCAAAACGGAACTGTTTATTTCCAGAGCGTATTTCTACGACTCTGAAGCGGTGACTTCCAATGCAAGTACGTATTGTCCTGTAGAGGATGGGAGAAAGTGGGATTGCTGTTGGAAGAGCTCTTCAGAACACTCTCCATGATAAAGGCGATAGAGGACTGCCATCGAGGCTATATCTCTTCGCAACTGCAGAAGCTCAGCTCAAGGGACTCGGTGGCTTAGTCGACAATGCGGATTGCTCGCCGCTGTAACCGGTCGAGAGCGTCAAACAGATACTGTGCGACACCATGGCAAAGATGAGAACAGTACTTCACACACCAGCAAACTAATTTTTTAACGCGGTAATGCATTGTACACCATACCTTCCGTGGGCACACGAAGGGCGTGTGTGGGACTCCCGACGAATCAGTCTACCCACTAAACCCCGCAGCGGCCTACCTCAGCAGTCGGGAGGAGCTCCAGGAACGCATCAGCGGCTTCTGGAAACCCTCCTGCCGTACCTCATGACTGAGGTACATCCCGGGGTAACCATAGTCACCCCCGGGGCGGGTCGCTATTGCACCTCCTACCGCTCTACACAGCAAGAGTCGGAACACCGACCCGCCTTAGACGACACTCCCCGGACGCCCCGGGGTATCACCGGTCTCGGGCCGTTTGTAGCGGCCACATCTCCCGTAGATGTGGCCACAACGACCCTTTAGTGACGATTGGGGAGCTAGCGACCTCTACCGCGTCCCCTTCGTCGCCTCCTACGAGCGCGGTTGGCCCTTTCTCGGTCCCGCTCTGCGGACTCCTTCTGAAGCATAATGTCTTCACAGAAAGAGACCGCGGCCTCTCATCCTTCACTACTCGCCAGCCTTGCCGCGATCGACTCCGATCGCCAGGACTCGACGCTCGGACTCCCACGCAGGGCGGTCCTCCAGCGTAAGCTGGGCGGAGTCTCGGTCGGACTCGCAGTGATTGAATAGTGCCGTAGCCTCACGTCCGATTCTGTTCAGATACTCTCCGAAGCAACTGTGCCCGGTGAGTATCTGAGTGAATCGGTAGGTGACACAGTCGATCCTCCCTATCCAAGCTTCGAAGCTCGGCAGAACGGCTCCGACACACACGAACGAACCTGGGTCTTGTAAAGAAGACACGGATGCTCAGGCGAGAAGAACTGTCTCACTTTGTTTAAAACACCTAGCTTCCTCGAGGCCGCTATGGTGATATTCTCAAGGTATTCGCGCGGGTTGAGATCTCGGCAGATATAAATGCCTAAGATATCGAGCTTACATTGTAATGACATTTGAGCGTTCTGAAAAGTGGGAAGGGGACGGAATGGAGACTTTTTGGCAAAGAACGCGCATACCTGTTAATCTTAATGTTAATCTTGACATTGAACTCGACCAGATTCTGATAGCCCCATTGAGAAATGCGGCCCAGAACATGGTTGAGCTCAGCGATAAGCTCCTGTCGTTTTTCCTCGACGCCTGCCAGCTTGACTGTAAGTTGTCCAAAATATCGCCCATGGACTGTGATGTTGTCTGCCTAGCAATTTATTATGTTGCCATGGGCTAACATGTCATTGATATGCAGAAGAAACAGTGTGGGCGACAGGACGGAGCCCTGAGGTACGCCAGCGTTTATCTCTAGAAAATTAGAGGCCGCGCCGTCACGGCGTGGACCCTAATCTGTCATGTGTAGTCAATGCCAATGATTATTTCTTGTGGTGGATAGGAAAAAACAGAAAACACTACAAGCAAATATTTTGTTTAATAAATGTCAGATATGTTTTTATCAGCAAGTAGTTTTAGAAACTGGTTACCGGAAAAAACATTGCTTTGTTTTACGTTTCAAAATGTCTAAAAGTGATTTTAAAATAAAAATTTTCATACATAATTATTGAGAAATACAAACAAAGTAATAAGCCGAATAGTCGGCGCTTTTTGCCGACTATTCGCCGACTAGTCGTCGACTACGATAGTTGCCGGATAGTCGGCTTTACCGACTAGTCGGCACATCTCTATTTAATAGTTGAAATTTTGTTTTTGTTAATCGAATTCTAAATTTGATTTTTTTTACGTATAGTAAACCGGAAGTCAACATTTCAAATCGATTTTTGCGTAACTTCGACATTTTTTATTTTTATTTTTTTATTCTTGAGTTTAATACTGTTTCACTCTCAATTAATAAAACCACTCTAAGTCCTAAACTATTGGAGATCATGTTTTATTATTTTTTAAAATTTAAATAAATAAAAAAAGTTACTCAAAAATCGATTTCAAATGTTCACTTCCGGTTTACTATACGTAAAAAAAACAAATTAAGAATTCGATTAAAAAAAACAAAATTTCAACTATTTAACTATAAGAAACAATACTTTTTAGTTTTAAAAAAATTAATTGATGCAAATAATAAGTATCCAAAAATAACAAACTTCATTTTTAGTAAATTTTTAAAAGCTCATAACTCAGTAATAAAGCATCATACGAAAAAAATATTGTGTGTACACATCCACGTCTCCTAGAAGTATAACTGACCAGAGTATAAACAAAATTTACAACCTCATTTTTTTTCCGTTGTCCGCTTGACGTGAAACGCCCCATTTATTAGTTTTAAGATTTGGTTAAGATCCGATACTAAATTGTTTACGTGTACCTACATTAAATATTAAACTTTTCTTACAAATTGTAAGTTTAAATTTCTGTAAAGAATATGCCCTAGTAAACTTTCAAGCCTGAATGTTGTTGAAGTGAAAGATTTTCGGTTTAAGACTCATTTCTCAGACTGAATAGTAAGCTTAGAAAAAATGTGTTTAAAAAAACGAAAAAAAAACAATGTTTCAACATTTACTACTACTACTACTACTAATACTATGTATTTGTGTTGTTCTCTATCAACACATAAATAGGCACTCAATTTTTAAACAATTCTTAATTCTCGCCAATATAGATTTGGTTTGGTACCTGTTGTAAAAATATTCATTCTTTCTGGGAATACCTGAATTCATTAACACCAGGTAATGAGATCTACCTACCTGTACGACATATTATTTTGAAAGCATCGAGATATAATGTATAGAGAAGACGCCACTCATCAGTGCGGTGTTCCATGCAATTGCGGCGCATGCGCCGCACTTCCTTCAGTCGCTTGCTAGCTACACTCTGATGAAGCGGTGGCTTAAGCGTGTGATTGTTTCAATTTAAAAACGTTCTAAAACTCGTGAATTATGCCATTTTGTGTCTTGAGATATTGCACTAATAATACAAGGAATACGGAGAAAAACAAAGGAATAACTTTTCACCAGTAATTAACTAGATATAATTGTTTTAAAATTAAATACGAACAAAATATTTTAAGACGCCATTGTTGCCTCATTCGACATAGAGTACTTAGAGTAAAACATACAGAAGTGATATTTAGGTAGAATTAACTGACGTTAAATGCACAACGTATTTAACGTATTTAATTGGATAAGGAAAAATAATATGTTGTTAAAAATAGCTTCGTAAATAACCCATAACATTTTTTTTGCAATAATTTTATTTAAATTATCATTAAAGTATAATTTAAAAATTGAATATTCGGCTTTTATATTTTATACCTCTATGAATTCTACAAAAAAACTGAAACTGGTAAAGCTATTGAAGTACTATTTACTTAAAGTGAATTTCCTAATAAAGCTTCGTAGGTATAAAGCTATTTATCCGTTCTGCTTTCTTGTTTGGCGCTTACTCTATAAAAGTGAATCTTTGCAACAGTTCGTTGGCCAAAACGCGTAAGCGCCATGAAAATCACGGCGCTTATGACATTTCGCTCTCGAGGAAACTACAGCTCGAATGCGATAGAGCGCTGCTTGTTAATACTGTTGGATTAGACTACTAATTATTGATTGGCTGCGCTGCAGCGCTTTTTAGTTTTAATTCAAATATAAACGGAACATATAATTGGTTTTGAGTGGCTCCTCTAGTACGTAGTACGTAATATCTCGATGTTTGAAAGATATTTAATAAGATTGGATTTATGAATGTGATTTTTGTCTCATATAATATGAGTCTGAAATGCTGAACTAGTACACATTGTTTTGTATCTAAATTGGAGCATGAATGTATGCATAACGTATGACAGCGAGAAGGGTTTGTAAGGTTGGTTGCGAGTGCAGTTTGTGAGTTTACGAGGCTTGCTAGGCACGTTCACAATGTCTGTAACGTGATGTTAACTGTCAGATTCGATTGGTGCAGCTGCTCCCCGGTCCTGCGCGGCCGCACGCCCCAGCCCCAGCAGCGCCCGCCTCAGGCGCGTGGTGACTACGGTCAGTATGCGCACACAACACACACGATACACGAACACACCTCACGTACACACCGACACGACAGATACTGTCACATGTGACCATGACAGGGTTGGTGGACGCTCGGTGGTGGGCGCTTTTCGATTTATGAGTTCTGAACATTCATTCCACGTGACCGATGTACCAGGAGCTTGAGATCTTTGTAATATCCGTTTTTAGTTGAAAAACAAACTAAGATCGTAAATATAACTACCCAGCGTCTAGCCTAATCTCTTAATTATTACAACTCGACAAGACACGAGACAGGTGAAGGGAACTCGTTATTAAACGGACGCTTCAAACATTAATCATTACATGTTACCATGAAACGCATATTACTGTATTTTTAACTGACGACTCTCTCCCTCCGCCTTTCTCCTAGTTTTCCCTCACACACAGATGATGTGAACACGGTGTGGTCTCCACGCGCACACTCGCACATTCCGCTACTGTTCCTTACTAACAAAACGGCCGCTACTATATACCTCCCCACACGGGATTTCCCGCGCCAGTGTTGCCATTTGTTTTCCAATATTGCCAGTGTAAAATATTTGTAGAGGTTTGGGAGTTTTTTTGTAGTGTATCGTTACGGCCTCAGTACATGTTTCATTAACGCTAATGTCTAGGCTAGTTATTAATGACAGCTAGGAAAAGGTTCCATGCATGATTTCGAAATCGTTTTAAAATCAATCGAAGACTAGTCAAGGGCAAACATATCGTCCATTGAAATTGTAATAACAATATTAACAGAATGCATGCATAATATCGTACAAGATTGTTCGGATATTAAAAATACAATCCGCACAAGATTTAGGTAGATCCCGGTGATGGGTCGTTATCGATATATTTTTATGGAAATTTAAAACAATTTTATTAATCAGACTAGAAATGGACATGAACAATTAGACATTTGACGATGCATGTTGTTTCCGTGTGGCGATCTGTGAAGACGCTTCAGTCGGTTCGTACCGAGGTGTGATTGCTGGAGGAGCTGAGGTGTTGGATTTAACCCGTGTGCTGTACCATCCTTATCCGTACTTGTACCCCGTGTAAAGTGACAACAGCATGTGTTCACTTGTAATCTTTTCCCGGTACGAGTGTCGTGGAGGCTCGCATTCCGCCAGCCGACATCGGTAGCTTGTAAGTTAGAGTTAGTTTAGCTTAGCCTCTAAAAGGCCTGTGTTGTGTGTTTATAGATTATGATTACGACTATTACGGGTACGGTGATTACCGAGGTGGCTACAATGAGCCATTTTACCGGTACGATGAGTTCTATTTTGATTACGCGGGGCCACCGCAACCGTCCGCCGTCCGCCAGCCTACCAACAGACCGCAACCGGTGGGTCCCCACACACACTCACTAATGTATCACTCTTATTTACTAGTCACTAGTCGCTGTACTCATTGTTCTATCGATTTTGATTTGCCAAATTTTTATCATCTACTGTTTTTGATTTTTTTATTTTGTTGTTTAATCCCATCCTTGAACGGAGTTAGTGACTCGGTAAAGACGGTAGTGTGTAGGCCTGACGGTGGTGATCGCACTGCGGCGGGCGTGCCAGGACTTGTCACTGAACTGTCACTGCCGGGAAAAGTGTTAGTGGGCGCGCGGGGTGGCTGGTCGGCCGATCTCACCATCAGGTCTATATGACTCACGCCACTCCGACTAACATGCCCGTCTCTCATCTGTACCTGTTGTTTTCATTTGCCATTTGACACTAGCACCGCTTGATTCATTCCGCCGCGCTTGTCACCCCATGTAGTGCTTTGCTTCGCTTGATCATTAACTGATAACACGCTATCGCTTTGCCACCCTGCATACATCCCCGTAGGCGAGGAAAGTAGCGACCCCCCGATGCTTGGAACGCCCGAGTAATGTTGTATTTGTCGTTGTTGTAACGAGGTAGAGAATATGTTGAGAAGACTTACTGACCCGCTTGGTAAATGCCTCACTCAGGACGACGAGCTCGGGCTAGGGCCCAACTCGCTTTACTACGATCTAACCGGAGGCATTCAGGTACCGCCGACAGGCGCTCACTTTATTCCAAATTATTATTGTTGTATCGATGTTAGATTTGATTAGAACTATTCGATTATTTAGACTTGTCGTAGATTTCGCATATAAAGTAAATTGAAGTATGAAACGTGTAGGTAATCGTAGTAAGATATCGTGGATTCGTACACTCCATCCTAGAATGCGTATATTAAATAGTTGGATGTAATATAATGCTTTAAGTACCTGACTGTTTCATTTTACTCCGTGTAAAGACATTAAATAGTTAATCTGTGGCGTTCCGCGGTTTATTCGTAACAAAGCTTATGATTGTACTAACAATGTTAATGTGAGATCATCACATACTTTATCTCGATCGCCACAAACTTATATTGATATATCATAACTCTTGAGGAAGATGTTCAAATGTTTTCCCAAACATTGGTTCATGGAAATGAAACATTGGACATCTTACTCAAGTGCTCTATTCATAGTGTAATTTTATTTGGTATGTTGACAATTTGAAATATCAATAGTGATTTTTTTGCAGCATGTATAGTTATGTATTCCAACAATAACACATTCGTTTTTAAATTGTCTAACTTTCTCTCTATTTTAGATGTGTTATTGTTGAAATAAGTAATAGATTTTCGACCGAGTTCTGGAGAAATTGACCTGAGCGCATTATCAAGATAGATTTTAAAACTTGCATACATTTTACGTACATTGCATGTCAGTAGCACCCAATTATGTAGTTTTTATACAGAGATATTAAGATAATGCGCTTGGGCTGAATTTTAATTAATACCTAAATTATTTAGACTAAATTGGACTTTATGAAACCAGAAATCGGTCAGTACAAGATCTGTAGCACTGGCTCTTCCTTTTATCTCACTTTGACAAAGAACTTGAGAAAGATACAGTGTTATAGAGCTATAATGACGTCTTTTTCTGTTGCACTTAAGTGCTGCAACGGGACGGACTTATTATTATTAACCAAAAATTTTGCCAAAGGATTTTTTCTCCGAACTATTATTGTAGACTTGTTCTCGTCATCACTGGAATTTCCAACCTACAAAGCCATTACGTTTGTAGATAATTTGTCGTTTTTAATATTTGATGTAATTACAAAAGTAGACGACTTTGATTGTGCGAGTGGTGATTTGGAAGTTCTAGTCATTTAGTAGATGCTTCAGTTTGACTGATGGATGTCGCCTTGCACAATCTGCCGATTGATATAAAATAAATACGAGATGGTCACTTTAGTTTAGAGGGCCAGTCTGGGGACGTATGGCCTTAACCCTCTCCTGAGAGTAGACCCGAGCCCGTCAGTGGGACATTAAGGGTTGTTGATAACCTGTAAATTCAGAAGTACACCAGTAGTTTTAACTTTGTAAAATATCCGGAATTCAATCATCTGAAATACACACTACTTCTGATGGAGTAGGAGACACTGCTGTCACAAGTGAGTTGATCATCTCGCGTTTGTCGAGTGTCAGTCGTGAGAGTGACGGAGATGAATCCTAGTGGCAGAGTTAGTGGCCGTAATGACATGTACGTGGTGGTTCGGTTAGGCTGGGTCATGTGGGACGGGCGGTCGATGGGCGCGTCGCGCGGCGGCGGCGGCGGCGCCGGCGTCCGCGGCTGGGGCCCGTGGTGGTGCGCGCCGCGCCGCGCGTGGCCGCCGCACGCCCAGCGCCATGCGTGGCAATCCCCGCGCCAAGCCAAGTTTACCAGGTCAGTCGCACACACTCGCACACACACGCACACTCGCACACACTCCTACACACATGCATACATACACACACACTAAGGCCAGTTTCACCAGTTGCTGTTGCAGATCTGCCATATACCAGTTATAGCGACAAAAAATTGCCAATGTCCTTCCACAGGAATCAAAATATGTCCATACCAAATTTCATTGAAATTGGTGCATCGGTTTAGCCGAGAAAGCTTAACAGACAGACTTACTTTTGAATTAATAATATTAGTATTTCTTAGTATGGATTTATCAGATAAAGATTGATGATATATAAATAAGAATATACTCTATATTCTATAACGTCTATATCCAAGACTTTTGAAACCGAAGTCTGTAATAACATGGCAGGTTCACAATAGTCTATTAGGGAACGTTATGAGCAAGTGGTAAAATTGGTCTTAGTGTAATATATTTTAACTGTCGAAAGCTCATCGTGCATATTTGAAGCACTAAGCTAACTTTTTGAAAGTTTAAATTAAAAAATATGTAACAGATTGTGTGGCTGAGTTCAATATTATTTGATATTTTCCCTTTATTTGAAGCTGCCTACGCATACTAAAATACTAAAAATGCGCTCGGGACATGGTCCCCAATGACAGCGGTAGGTTTGTTTTTAACTCTCTGACAATATGCGACTTAAATTTTGACCAAGAACTAGAAAAAAACTCAATTTACAATCTTTTAAAACATTCATTTTGTTAATTTATTGCCTTAAAACTTTTAGTAAAAAGACAAATTTAAAAACTAAATGAAACATCTCGCGATTAAAGTATGACTGTTGGCATTGGGTAGTAGGTACATTTCGATAGCCATTTTGAGGCCAATTTTAATCGTTAAATTGAGATAATCGTTTCTAATGATATATTTTTTACAAAAGCAATAATCTCTATTTTGAGGATTAAACTGGTCTGACAAGATGGCAGCTCATTTAGTTTAAAAACTATCAGAGAAATATGCATTTAAAATACTCGTATTTAGCCCACACCATCGAATAAACTGCATGAGGTCTGGGTTTTGACAAGTATTGTGAAAGGCTGCCAAGTACTGAGAATGTCCAGTTTCCGGATAACCTTAACTCTAACAACTCATATTACACCCAAAATAATACAGTAACACATCTCACCGCTACAGGTTGAGGACTAAATGGAGACTCACCATGTATCACCTCTATCCTATGATTCCAATCCCATTAACTAAGATCCTTTAAACAAAATGTGTAGTGGTAGAGCAAAATTCTAAATTTCTAATAAAGACATTGGACTCTCTCTCGGTCGATTGAAGTTATATTACGATCCTGAAACCTTTTCCTTTTATTTCAGCGTGTTTGATGGTTTGCGTGTAATCTGGATTTATGCATTGTATATCGGTAACTATCCTCCTCCTATGTCCTTAATCATAGGGCTACCACAAACTTGCCTAAATTGTACCGCTCGATCGAGTGACGAGTCCATTGTTTCCTTTTTTAAGTTTGTGGGAGACCCTTAGGTTCCTACTTCCTTAGTAACCACTGTGTATTTATGTTTCTCCAAATAGGGAATCGTTTTATTTGCTATAAGCCAGATAGTGGCTTCAGTGACTGAGGATGTTCAGAATCGTAGGTAAATTATTAGCAGGGATCGGAATTGGGTGTGTGAAAATGCCTAAAGTTTGCAGCGGGACATAACATGGAGCTGTTACAACCACTTAAGTTAAACCGGTTTTGGATTTTACCGGTTTAGTTTCGGTTTTTTTTTACATGTTCCTTACCTTTGAAACACCAAACTATAAACATTTACAAGCTGCTAATACAGTTCTAAATTAATTTTTGTTTTGTACTTTTCCTTTCTTTTAGTCCCAATTGTTCTTCGTCGGTCAAACACAGAATTTTATATATCTGCAAAATGCTAACGCGGTTTTAATTTCTTTTTTTTAAATGTATCTTAAGTTAAAAAGTTTTGCTACAGGTTGATGCAAGGAAAACGAACATTTTCGCGTCTTTACATAGTTTTGAAGTCGGCTTTTTTTAAATTATAAAACCTGCACTGCATCAAAAAATAAATTAAAAAAAAATATTTCAATTGCAAGAAAGTTGTGCGTAAACTACTTTCCACATTCAGAGTTCGGAACATGCAATAATATTATTTTTTTCCTAGAAATGATAAATATTCTTCAAATGTTAAAAAAGGCTTTGTGTGCGGTACAAAAGCCCACGCTAATCCATTGTTTAACAGGTAAAAAAAAACAGTCTGCCGCTTCCCTCCTCCGCGCGCCCGCGCCGCCCCGTGGCTGTCATTGCTTTAACCGACCGATAAACAGGTGCAGTCTTGCAGCGCAACTTGTTGAGTTAACACGTGTTATATTCTCGATATTTTGGTCAGTCGCAGATTTGAATCCAGCTTATTTTTGGCCTTACGCTTATTTTTTTGTGTGCATATGTGATTTTGAAGATTACCTGTATTACCTCACCACGCACAAGTGTACCAATAGTACACTAATGTGTACAATTGGTATGTGTATTGTTAGTACCAATTGATTGTTCACAATCCAGCTCTGGATTAATTCTGGCCTCACTTTAGACATTTTAAAAGTACTACTACGAAAACGTAGTCAAACTTGAAGTACCTGTTTATTTTTTGATGCAGTGCAGGCTTAATAATTAAAAAAAAAGCCGACTTCAAAACTATATAAAGACGCGAAAATGTTCGTTTTCCTTGCATCAACCTGTAGCAAAACTTTTTAACTTAAGATACATTTAAAAAAAAGAATTTAAAACCGCATTAGCATTTCGCAGATATATAAAATTCTGTGTTTGACCGACAAAGAACAATTGGGACTAAAAGACTGAATTTTAACCGGAAAAGTACAAAAGAAAAATTAATTTAGAACTGTATTAGCAGCTTTTAATGTTTATAGTTCGGTGTTTCAAAGGTAAGGAACATGTAAAAAAAAACCGAAACTAAACCGGTAATATCCAAAACCAGTTTAACTTAATTGGTTGTAACAGCTCCATGTTATGTCCCGCTGCAAACTTTAGGCATTTTCACACACCCAATTCCGATCCCTGATTATTAGCCCGAAGTCTGAACATTTTACTGTACGAGTAAATTAATAATAACGGTCATCTATTTTTAAATTATCCAGGGTTTGTACTTCAGTAACAAGACTACTATAGATAGACATCCCTATTATACACATTCTTTCGAAACAAATGATCGTAATCACATTGCCAAATAATTCTTGGGTAGAAATCGAGCTTAGCATCTTTGCTCAGAAGTTATCGTTAATACTAGACTAATAAAAGCGTCAAATACTCACCTTGCTGTCTATGATTCCCTATTTGGTTGCTCTTGTTCAACCATCGTACAATGATTTTTTGTTTTTTGTTGTGAAATATTTGAGTATCAGTGCAGTGAGTTGTGATTGGTTGTTGTGCAGGTAAACGTAAACACGACGGGGGCCACCAGAACGTCGGGGGGGAGTGCAAGCGGCGGGTGGGCGCGGGGTGGGGCGGCGGCGCGCTGGCGCAGCAGCCGCTGGGCAGCTAGCGCGGGCCGGGAGGGGGTTGGGCAGTAGGACGGCGGGCTGGGGCTGGGGCTGGGGCTGGGGCTGGGGCTGGGGCTGGAGCAGGGAGCGGGACCGCGCGCGGCCGGCCCCCGCGCCGGAGACACTACAAGCTGCGCGGGGGAGCCGCCGGCCGCAAGCGCGCGCCCTGAGGGAACCTTCACGTCCGGTCCTCGCTGCGTGCCGAGAGGATCGCTCTACTTTTTTCTATATATGTGTTTTTTATTTGATTTTCGAGTTTTCGATTTTGTATCGCATCGATCCGTAAAAATCTTAAAGTAGGACGTTATGAAATGTTTCGATTGTAAGTTTCCCGTTATGCTTATGTTTTTCACTTAGCCGTATATATTTAATATATACTTTATTTGAGGGGAGCGTGCGGCCGCGGTTGCCTGTTTGCGACCGTGCGCTCGGGTCGCGGACCCGTCGACTGTCTGTTTTTTTTAATACATGTTATTCGATATATTTTATTCCTGTGAACGCATTTTGCGATGTGATGTGTATTTTAGCAGTAATTATTATATTGTAAGGAGTTTGACTGTTGTTTTTTGACATACTTACAACTTAGGATACTTGAATGAATTTAATCGGATGAATTGAGCTCTTGACTAGCGATTACGGCTAAACAAAACCACCCCCTGTACTCGAACATTTCCCGACTGTGTTCCTGCTTTAGTTTTTTTGCTTTATTTTTATTACATATTTCCCTTAAATACATTAGTGTGAGGCAGTAGTATTGTAAAGTTCAGGATTTCTGTAATGTTTATTGCTGTACTAAACGTTTTTTTGTATTCGACCACATAGCATGTCCATACTGTTAGAACTCTGACTTGTATCAATCTTGTATCAGTTTAATGTGGAATAAATTTGCAAAACTGTGTTTGCCTTATTATAATATTTTGTTTCTTTTTGTCATTCATATCAGCCCTCCTACAACAAAACGACATGCGACACTTCGTTTAGGGCGTCCACACAAAACTGAGAATTCGCAACGCATCTTAAATATCTGCGAGGTCTGCATTCGTGAGATGTTACGTCACACTTGTTGACAACATTTTTGGTCCACTCTGAGACTTTACTAAACGGCACCATTTTCTTTTTTTGATGAACCAATGCTTTGCCGCACGAATTCGTATCGTAGCAATTCGTATCGCAAGTTCCTACGATGCGGCGTCGCATCGCATCGTAGTTTTGTGCGGGCGCCCTTAGTGCCAAGCCACACGATGCGGTGCGGCGCCGCACCGCAGGTCATATCGCCGGACTAGCGATTGCATGGCGAGTGCGGCGCCATTTGTTGCCCTTGTTACTACCAATCTTACTACCAGTTGTAATATCGTTAATTTTGATTACCCTTCCTACTACTCCAGCATTGAGCTGTTAGAAGGGTAAAAATAAATTGCCCGTGTTACTACCGTGAATACCTACTTAAAAAAAGCTTATTTTATTTCTAAACTAATTTATTTTTTCTTTATAAATTGAACATAAAATAATGTATTCCAAAATTTAAAAAAAAATGAAAATCAGCGCTATTTGTCGAGGGCATCTGCATCTGAATATGTCGGATACTGTCGCGTCGTCATTTACAATATCGCGACTTCTTCTTTTCTTATATTACTGTGCAATAATTTTGACAAGACTGTCATCATTTATAGCATTAAGAAGCTAAAGAAGGCGCAATAATGTTGTATTGTTCTTATTTATGATTTTATTTAACTTGGCATGATAGCCCTATAGAACATTATTTGTTCTGTGTCTCATACCAAAAACAATGAGCACATCCAAATATTTCTTTTTAATCCCACATGGATTAAAAAGATGAGACAGAACAAATAATGTTCTTGAGGGCTATCATGCCAAGTTAAATCTTAATATATATAAATCTCGTGTCACAATGTTTGTCCTCAATGGACTCCTAAACCACTTAACCGATTATAATAAAATTTGCACATGTGCAGTTCGATCCCACTTGAGAGATAGGATAGTTTAAATCTCAAATTATAGTCGCAATTTTAATTTATTGCTAATTATTGTATATAAATGTGGCGGTACGAAGTTCGCCGGGTCAGCTAGTAAAATCATAAATAAGAATCTTAATGCTTTAAATGATGACAGTCTTGTCAAAATTATTGCACAGCAATATAAGAAAAGAAGAAGTCGCGATATTGTAAATGACGACAGTATCCGACATATTCAGATGCAGATGCCCTCGACAAATTGCGCTGATTTTTCTTTTTTTTAAATTTTGGAATACATTATTTTATGTTCAAATTATAAAGAAAAAATAAATTAGTTTAGAAATAAAATAAGCTTTTTTTAAGTAGGTTCATTCACGGTAGTAACACGGGCAATTTATTTTTACCCTTCTAACAGCTCAATGCTGGAGTAGTAGGAAGGGTAATCAAAATTAACGATATTACAACTGGTAGTAAGATTGGTAGTAACTAGGGCAACAAATGCTCGATTCCGATGCGCTTGCGGTGCAGCGCCGGAGCACACCGGACGGCGCCGTGTGCCATTCCATACATTTTTATACGTAAGGAACCGGTGCGGCACCGGTCAGACGCCGCGCCGCCGCCGCACCGCATCGTGTGGCATGGCTCTTAGACTGTGTGACTAGCCTAATGGTCTAAGAGCCGGTGAAGTGACTTACATCCATTTGAAAACCAGATGCGAAGAATATAATTTTAGGAAATAGCCTTTCCCTTCGGCTCCACCCGCGTAATTATGTCGGTTATCGCGATGATTCTTTAGAGCCCCGCAGACTAGACTTTACCGAATCGGTCGATGGTTTACCTAATCGGGCTGTTAATCAGTATCTGGGGGCACAGTCGTGCCCCCACCAAGACGAGGCAAGCGAAGCCCAAGGGCATTACCTACCTTTTCTCGAAGTGTTTCGTCGTTTTTTTGAACCCTCATAACTTTAGTTTCCGATATACCAGATAGTTCAAATTCTCAGGATATGATGTCAGTAATGGACTAATGAAACAAACAGTTTTGCAATAGGCAAGCCATCATCATAGGTCTCTTTAAGTAAAATAAAAAAAAATGGACTCTAAAAAAATGAGATTACTAACTTTACTAACCCAACTTATAGAATAATATAACTTTGTCATATCCAGGACGGAACAAGTTTTATTTGTATAAAATATTTCTTTTTGTTTCATTTCGTCATTAAATAAAATACTTTCACAGTACGGCTACAAAATGGTCAAAAACAAACTGTCATTTCTAAAACTGGGCGTAGGTAACGAGAAGTGGTCACATAAAGAAGTAGAGGACGGAAGAGGACATTTTAAGAAGTTGTCACAGACCGCCTAATCGAGTCGATTTTCACCGGCTCTTGTACTATGTGGTTTTAAAATAAAACTATGGTAGAGATTTCAGACCAGTATATCATAACATTAACTTGAAAAAAACCTTGTTTGTGGGTATCGTCATACAAAAATGAAAAATATTTTTTTAAGCTCAGAAGCTGAAAATACAGGTATTTTACGGATTCGTATCGTCAGAAACGCAAGTGGTCAAACACACATTTCGACATCTCTCAGAATATACTCGCAACTTGCCGAAACCGAAACGTGACACACAAGCAGTTCGGCAGACACGCAGTTCCGACAGTTTCAAAGGAACAAGTATAATACCTGCGACTTTATGAATCTACATAGAGATGCTTATAGAATTTTAGAGTTTTAGTTTTATTTATTTATGTATTAATTGACTAACGAGTTGCGTATTTAACGAGTTTCGTATCTGACGTGTTGCGTATCTGATAATTGCATATCTGTCAACATGTGTTTTCGGGCAAAATGTGTATTGACCACTTGCTTCTGACGACATGCTACTAATCCGATTTTACTAGTAAATAGATACCTACTTGTTATGCACATAGATAATGCTCCAGGGGAAAAACTTTAGAAGCAATTTAGTTAACAGAAATACTTTTGATAGCTGATAGCTTTCCTGTGTAATGCAGCGGCTGCTACTAGGGTTACCTATGCTGAAGAAACCCACGGAAATTGGTAATGCCTTAAAAAGGTCTCTTCGTCTATTTCGCAGTTTGACTAATTCGCAATTCACCCTATTCGCGGCTAGCTAGTCGTGGTTAGTAGGTAGTGTAGAAGGGTAAAATCATGATATAAAAATACAGGTATGACATTCCGAGATAGTGTTCTACGAGATGACGTCATCATCACTATCGCTGGTTCTCAAACTTTATACTTTTGGGGAGATTTTACAACCTACTTAATTTAGTCAATAATTAAAATTTAGTAAATAATTTGAATACATAAGTTTTGATCCTGATTGTGAGGGACAAACTATATAGACTGAGAGTCAGCCCAGAATTACGTCATTTTAGGAAAGACGAAATTTTAAGGGTCGGTCTAACATATACTCAAAAAGGAATGGATACTCACTAAGCTGAAAGTGAGGTTGATTTTTATTTTTTTAATTTTGCTGGCTCCACCCGCCTGTATATCGGTATTATATTATTCCATTCTTTAAAAGGTGTTTCACCTTTCAAAGTTCTGGAAGGGGTTCGATTCACAAAATTGATTTAATACTGGTAACACTGAAACGTGCTATGTCAGTGTTTTTCCGCAGAAATCGCAGCAAACAGATGTCGATATACTACGCCAGGTATGGCTTACCGAGATACAGTGACGAGTATTAGATATTTATTTTATTTTATTATATATTAGATACAGCAATATTCCGAACAAATTTCAACTTGCAGTTGCGAGCGTCGGTCGCCGCGCTCTTAAGAACTTATCTTCAGTCGGAAGACAGAAATAAGCTGAAAATGAAAAGCGGCCTTGGGAATATCGTGTGCTTTCAATGAAACCATTTGTTACGTTAAAGTGGTGTAATCAAGTATTTGGTAGTGCTGTCTGGCCAGTGCTGGGACGGCGCGGGGCGCGGGGCGCGTCGTCATACAGTGTCGGGGTGCAGCGGGGGCGGCGCGGCCAGGCGCGCGGCGGGCGCTCGGGCGGCGCGGGGCGGCGGGCGCGGGGGCGGTGGCGGGCGCCGAGCGCGGCGGGCGCTCCGCGACCTGCGCGCGCGCCGCGCCCACCACGCGCCCAGCGCCGCCGCGCCACTGCCCCCGCCGCACACCGCCCACCACCACGCCGTGCTGCTAGACCCGCCGCCCACGGCCACCGACCCGCCTATGAATACGTCACGCCTATAACCTGCTCCTTTTATTGCCTAAATCGGGAGGATCGACCCCTTGTGCTACTTTTTAGAATTAAGGTTGCCATTCATAAAAGCTTAGTATTTGAATAGAAGGATAGTGAGTTCCTTGATTGAATAGATCATTAGAGTCTCGTGACCCATGGAGTTGGGATGAGAAAAACCTTATTTCTATGTTTATGTAGGTATATAGATAGATTTTTTCTTCTATCCTTTATTCTATATAGCCTAGGTACTTTTTATACCATATACAAACAAGAACAAAAATATTTTTACTGTTTGAAAACTTAAAAATGGCAACACCAATCCAATTGAAACTTATAGGTAGAGGAATTTATAGGAATCGACCTCCATGTTTGTTATATAGATACTTTACAATATTCAAAGGTAGGTACTATAGTTTTAAATTTATTGTAAAGATAGCCGATGATTTTAAAACTTCATGTAAACACACATATTAAAAGTATCTACCTATATTTAAGCTGTAAATTACATTAAAATTGTAAGTATAATCAACGAATATTGTAAAGCATAATTAGTGAATGTTTATATTTCATTTTAAATGTATGTTTTTAATTTGATGTTTAGGTAGACATTTTTACAACATGCAACATTTAAGATTTATATTAGATTTTTAAAGAAAGCAGAGATTGATATGTGGTGAAGCGAAGAATCGATTAACTGCCCTAAAACATAACAGGCTAGTTTTTACGCTTATAAACATTTTAAGGCAATTAATTTTAATGCTATTTTAGGTATAGCACATGACAAGCAGAAGCATTGATTGGCAGAAGAAATAAAATTCTACTAATAATATAACATATGTTTTCTAGTAGTTTTTTAAATAAAAATTTCAAGGCTACAAAACCCATTGTACTAAATAGCTAGGAATTGGATGCCTGTTGAGTTGAGGCAAAATCCTAGCTTTAAAAAACCCTTGAAAATTTATAACAATAGCATCATAGCAGATAAAAACAGTTACCAAGGAAAATCTATATCTGCCGAAATGACTGAAGCAATGGCAATGGTAAGTACAGGAGACAGGAGGAAGGAGTCGTGCGAGGAGAATGAGGTTCGAGGTTGGATGGTGTGGCTGGTAATATAGACTCACGTGCGCAGCGCCCGGTCAGTGCGGGGCGGCGAGCACAAGCGAGAGGGCGACCAGAGCGGCGCGCGCCGCGGCCCGCGTAGACGCCGCGCCGCCTGCGCACACCGCCGCGTCAGACCCACGGGGCCCTGGGCCCCACTACACTAACTGATGGAACTCGCGGGATTGCAATTTTATAGTTATTTATGCAACTGTTATCACATGAGTGTTTTAATACCTAATTATGTACAGTGTCTTACAAGACTTTATCTACACCCATGATATGAATCCTCTATAAAAAGTTCTGAAACAGCCAGCTAAATGGCGAACAAAAACGGCGGGATACGACGTGAATTCGAATAACAGTTCTTTTTTTAAATATGGCGCAGTGGTAGTGAAAGGCGCGTGCCTGACAATGTTCTTTTTTAAAAAAATGAGTTGCATTATGAAATTTAGTACACAATTACCTATAACAATCGTTTGGATGATACACAAAATGTTTTAATGTTAGCAATAAGATAGCTGTTTCAGAAACTTTTAGGTATAGAGGATTTATAGCATGCGTGTAGATAAAATACATTATAGGTACTGCTTTAACATCAAGGTTAGGTAGAGATTTTTTTTTGTAATATTTTACGTTATTATAAATAATTTCCATCAGATAATGTTTTATCAGAGAGAGTTGATAAAGTACCCCAGGCCCCATAGTGCGATGACTCAATGCAAGCTTTGTCCCATCGGAGTAAAACGTATTTCAATTATAAATGTAACAATTTATCAAGCGCAAACGATTCAAATACAGAAAAAAAAATTAGACTTAGGACAGAACAGAGATGCAACTCTCCTGAGTCATCACATTATTAAAAAACAACAACAAAAAAAAAGAATTAAATGGAATTAAATTTATGGATGCAAGAATGAATCAACATGAGAAACATTTAGATTCAAATTACGCTAGGGGTAGACTTGGTTACGTAAATGAAAAAGTCTGTAATCTTTGCAACATATTCAATATATTCTGCTAATTCCAACATTAATATGATTTATGTTTTGAAACGTTTGTCTAAATATCTAATATATCCTATAGTACACATTACAACATCCTCGGAGACAAAGATTGCATTGAACTGTCACTGGTTTATACTGAGAAAGTACAGTGAACATAACATTATTCGTATTTGTTTATAGTTATTAGTTAACAGTGCTACAGTGTTTAGAATACAATATTTTACAACGAATTAGAAGATAAAAGCGAGAGTAAGCAGGTATTGGACGACAAGCTCACATCGCGACGTTGTATTCCTTAGGTATTGTCTGTACGCATACAGGTAATCAAGCACATACCTTTAGCAGAGTACCGACTTTTTAAAGAAATATTATGACTCTAAAAATGAAATGATTTATCAGAGATATTTGAGTCATCATTTTACCACCTCATTTTCAGCTTAAAGAACGTTTACTTCCTTTTACCTAAACGCCCTTCACGGCCCTTGTTACTGACAGATTGTTGTGTTGTGTTTTTACAGAGGGTTTTAGATTAGTATACCTACCTACTTAGTTTAACTTCGAAAATGTAATTCTATTAAATCCTACTCATGTTTAATAAAGTGTTAGCGATATTAAATTAGACGAAGAGCCACATTGAAAAAAAAAAAGATTAAAACTTCATTTGTCATTAAACTTGCTGTATATAAATGTATTTTATTCAAATTTATTTTAATAAAATAAAATTAAAATAAATAATATTTAACAGATAATTTTCGCAACCACCTGTATGCCTACAAAGCAATGTAGGTACCTAAGCGTATTTACTAGGACCAGCTAGTAAGTCCTCATACTGCTTACTCCGTAAATGTTCTCAACAAGCTACAATATTATAGTTATAATTTATATAGTCTTTATTAATTATATTCCTAGTATGCGACGACAAAATGCAACGGTGTAGATACATTTATATTTAAGTGGAAATGCAAAGTGCGGTAGAGTGCCAATCATAATATACAGTGTCTTTAAATTATTAAAAATTTGGAAAAACGTTTATCTTATTGTTTATTGACTTAACGGTATTCTAAATTTAAACAGAAGATATGACTGCATAACTGCTTGTCGACTTATGTTAGTCACCTATAAGAGAAAATCGTATAACTCTTCGATGTGTAAATAGAGAAACACTACTATAAAAATCGAATTCTTTCATGTTTTTTTTTGTCAGCGTTCTGGTAAAATCGAATGCTGATTGGGTGGAATAAGAGACAAAACAATCCCTGAGATACGATAATTGATTTGTAGATACATATATTAATTACCAATATTAAAATAAAATGAGAAAATACTATTTTTAACTATATGTAACATAATGTTACATATAGTTAAAACATTTATATGTTAACATTTATGTTAACAACATTTATACCTACCTAAAGTATAGGTAGGTATAAATCATATCTCAAGGATTCGACCTTTCCTTAGTAAGAATTTTAATATCATCGTATCGTATTCACTCAGTAGGTTTTATTTCAAGACCGCAATAAAATAAACTTATTTGATGGCGTCTGTTTGTACAAATTTGACTCTGATCGAAAAATATTACCAAATTGGTAGTTTCTTTTTGACATAGTAATCAGATAGCTACCATGGAGTATAGAGGTAAGGAGTACAATCTCTGATGGGCTCATATGGGGAAAATTGTCCGTCAAACATGACTAAATAATAGTTCGAGAACCGACCACAGAGGCGCTAGAGTGACAGAGAGAGATATCGTTTTATTATTTTTATTAAATTTTGGTTTAAAAATTAAAATCTTTGCGTAGTAAGTATCCGACAAACATAATCAAATAATAGTTCGAGAACCGACCACAGTGGCGCTAGGAGTGTGATATCGTTTTAATTATTTTTATTAAATTGTGGTTTAAAAATTAAAAACTTTGCATAGTAATATCTTTATTAGGCGCTATTGAAAGCGGAATCCTTTTCTCATTTCATTATCTTTTCTAATTTTGCCGCTTTCTTTAAAATTTACACTCTTACTACAGTGGCGTCGGCGTCGCATAATTGAAGCTTTTTAGCGGACACTTTTTTAACATAGAGATGGTCCTCCTTATCTCCACACTCCATGTATCTACCTATACCGACCCATAGTCTAACAATATACTTCGTCAGGTAGGTCCGAGATAGTGACCCCTTGGGTGACACGAGCCTTATGTCATTACTTGTATCGCTGGTTCTGGTTGGTTCATTTCGTGTTATCTATCTAATACCCTTAAACGAGCAATTCTTGTATAAATATATATAATCTGAATCTCGTAAACGGCTCCAACGATTTTCATGAAATTCTGTATGCAGGGGTTTTCGGGGGCGATAAATCGATCTAGGTTGGATTCATTTTTAGAAAACGTCGTTTTATTCGTGTTTTTAACAATCAAATATATAAAATCAATGTACATCTAGCGCCATCTAACGCAACTCGAGCGAACTACATTAAACTACACTGGAATAAGGTGCAGAATAAACAGTATCAGGGTGTACCAAGAGAGGGCGCCACTTAACTTTTTTTTTTATTGGAAGAAAAATAACAAAAACGTGATGTTTGGGTAGCCTAATATTGCCACTTAAACTGAAAAAGATGACTCTTTATTAAAACATAATTTCTAAAAAACACAATTTATCAAAAAAAAAAAAATACCGAGCAAAGCTCGGTCATCCCGGTACTGTTGATATAAAGGGGCAACTGGATAGTGACGTCACACCGAGTCGCTCTCGGAATGCAAGACCTTGTTTTCTTAGACCGACCTATCTGGCCAGCGTGGTATAGTACGTCAAACCTCCTTTCTAAGGACAGGCATTACTAAAAATTGACGGTATAGTAATCAAACAGATTTGTTTATCGCAGTCTAGAGTGTGGTGTATACGATACGATCGAAGGTCGTTCTAAAGTGAGAGGGGTAGAAGGTCGTGCATACTAACAGTGGTCGGGCTTGCGAGCCGGCATGAGCGCGCAGTGCTGCAGGCCGGAGCAGGCGGCGGCGCGCGGCAGGCAGGCGGCGCCACACGCCACGCTGTCGCCGCACGCCGCCCCCTCCGCACCCTCCGCACCCTCCGCGCCCGCCCCCTCCGCCACCGTCACCTCCGTCCACACGGCGCGCCACCCGCCCGCACCCACTGACTTATCCGCTATTATAAACCTGGGACAAGTCAATTCATGTTTAAACATCTTTCTCTACTAAATGTAAATTTTAAAAACCTTACTTGACTGCCTCGTTGGTCTAGCGGTTGACGTGTGCGACTGCTGATCATGAGGTCTTGGGTTCGATTCCTGGGTCGGAACAAATGTTTGTATGATCTACAAATATTTTTTTCGGAGTTTGGGTGTTTTCTATGTATAATATGTATGTATTTACAAAAAAAAAAGTATATATGTATTTGTATCAGTTGTCTAGTACCCATAACACAAGCTCTGCTTAGCATGGGACTAGATGGCGATGTGTGTTAGATGTCCGAAATATTTATTTATTTATATTTATAGTAAGAGAGGCTAGAAACTCTTCTAGTGATGATTCATTACGTGCTAACTACGGTAACCATCGCCTGGCAGGCCTCAGCCCAGCACATCATCAACTAATATGTTTTTGAAAGTGTAAAAAAAATTAGAAAAAAAAACTTGTTCCTGTAAGCCTGATATTTTTATAGGATTTAGTTAGATTCATTAAGCAGTTCAAAAACAAAATGACAGGCGATGCCGATGAGCACAAGTACCTGCCAGGCGAACAGAAAGACACACGCCTTTCTTCAATTACATCATCAATGTAAGTAAATTTTATTCTAAAAAGTTGTAATTCATAATTATATTTGTTTGTCTGAGAGATTTAAAGAAAGTAGGAACAATTACCGGCGCGGCGGTGCTAGCTAGTATATTTCCTTGACAGGTGAGGAGAAAGATAGCACTGGAGTGCAAGTAAAAATGTGTCTGAGCACACCGTTCGATCCTAACACGACAAACTTCTCATTATTAGTCATAAATAACATTAAATCGTCGAAAGCATCTAAATCAATGCGATATACATGTCAACTTATCAACAAAAAAGCTCTTGGTCCATTATTTTTTGTCATCATTATGATCAGTGCTACCGAGCTAAATCCACCTAAAGCCTGTTTTGTCTGTCTGTCTCTGTGATGCACGTTGTGCGAGACAGAGACAGACAGACAGACTTGCGCAAGTATACTTTAACGTGTATGCCCGCCTTAAGTAATAAATATTGTCACTGCATCGCGCTGAAGGTACAACTTCGTGCCGATTAGTAGGTATGTAAATTGATAAAGATCAAAGGTCAATAGTTTCATCTATTGATTGATTTATTCAAATGATATAGTAAACTGATATCGAGGTTTTTAACAATTATGTTGATTTTGGATCATGGGTTGTACGAGTAGTAAATCCCTTTAGTCCCAAAAGGACAATGGCAGGTTTGTGTGAAACTTCTGTACTGCCAACTGCCATGCGTATGTCAAGGTAGGGACTGTTTTTGTATTTATTTGGCTGTTAATACCACCAACACTAACATATACTAACTATATACTCACGATAGTCTTATCGAGTTGGATGAGGAGAGGTACTGCCAGCGGCCGGTGGGCGCCTTCTCGCCGCACAGCTCAAGCGGAGGGCCAGGGTTCTCGTACCATAATCGTAACACTGCCGCTGGACATCCACGCTCTGAAAATGTGAAATAGGGCATGAACTATGTCTTTGTATTGTACATGTCTATTGTTTATAATGTTTAGCTTGTTAAAAGATTTATTTATTCCTACTCAGAAAGTAAGTAGGTAGTCCGGGAACCCCAGTTTTATAAGTTATTACTATCAAGCAAATTTTTCGTGAGTGGCTTCATTTTGATGAGGGCCCACCTTTCACCTTACAAAAATTTTCGATTGTGGTAGCAAACGGGGCTAGCAGGGAAAAAAACTTTTGAGCGTAGACCGGGATAAGTACCTACCACGCAATTTGTAGGACAATGTGTCTGGTAAAATTTAGAATTTCGACATATAGCTTTCCTTAGCCCATCCATAGTTTTCAGTTAAATATATATTTCTTGGCCTTTTGAGATAAAGGTAAGCAACATTGCAATTACTTTTAAATTAAAAAAAATTGCAACGTCGATCAAAACATGGAATATTTTTTTCATATTAAACAATTGCTTAATAGTAGCTATATTAACCTGTTAGATGTCCTTCGACGGCGAAATATTCGAAATTGAGCAATATTCTCTTTCCAGGTCGCGCGGTCACGAACCAGTTGCAAACCCTGGAGGCTGCGCCGCGCGCTGGAGCCTCGTACGTGAGCGGGTAGCGCGGGGACGTGATCACGCCCCACTCCGCACCTGACATATTGCCGCCGCAGTCACCGAATATCGACTTCGCTGGCTGGAATACAAATGTTCAATTAAGACTATGCGTCGTAGAATTAGTGTTGTGCTTGTATCATGCACATGATCACCGTTCATGTACATATATAATAAGTAGTCCTAAGTAGTTTGCACGTGGGAGAGCCACGCTTCGGCATGAATGGGCCGGCTCGAGCGGAGTGGCCGGATACCACGGCCTCACAGAAAACCAGTGTGAAAAAGCGCTTGCGCTGTGTTTCACCGCGTGAGTGAGGATACCGGAGGCCAATTTTTTTTTTAACGTCTGGAAATCCCCTCGGACCGTCACCCCACCGGGGCTTACGGCGGGGCTGTGTGTCGGACTCGAACCGACTAAAACCACACGGTGTGCCACTCTGAGCCTGAGACGGGAGGGACCCAGGAACTGCTGTTATTAACACATCCAGATCCCTCCCAGCGCCTGCCCGCACAGAAGCGGGCACCGTCACCTGATTACTCTCAATTTAGGCGACGTACGGCACATGCGTAACGTCACCTCCTCGCGGGCGGCCACTAGAGCGGATGGAAGGGAAGGCCGTCCCGACCATCCGCGGCCACACTCAGGGCGGCATGAGGCGCTGACAGGCGCCTCCGGCGCCCGGTTCGCCGGCGGCGGATTGGGTCCGAGTGGATATCATCCTCCCGGGCCTTCTCCGCCACCTCCTTCTGCGAGATTACATCTTCGCAGAAGGTTGCGACCGCGGTAAAACTGCTGTCGCTACCGGCCATGGAGCGTATGACGGCCGGTAGTGAGAGATCTCCTCCGATGATTGCAGTGAGGGCCCGACGCTGCGGCGCCCAAGCGGGGCAAACCGCCAACGTGTGCTGGGCCGAGTCTTCACTGCGGTCGCAGTGGTGGCAGGCGGGATTCAATTCCCTCCTGGCGACCGAGTGCAGGTACTTCCCGAAGCAACCGTGCCCGGAAAGGACCTGCGTCAGTCGGAAGGAAAAGGTCCCGTGCTGCCGCCCTGCCCACTCGAGGATGACCGGCTGGAGAGCCTCCACGGCGGCAAAGCCAGCGCGTGGAGTCTCCAGCCGGAACAACCAGCGAGCCATCGTGGCTCGACGGGCGGCTTCACGCCACTCGCGTACCTCTTCGGGCGGAGGGCGATAGCCATACTCCGCCTGATATTCAGCCACCCGTCGATACACTTCCGCGAGCACTTCTGCCTCCAAATCCCACGGGGGTGTTCCGGCCAGGGCGCACGGGGCCCGAACCGGTACGTGGACCGAGTTGACCTCTATGGAGGTGCCATGGGGCGGACCACGACGGGGCCCATGAAATAATAGGGCCTCCGTCTTGTCCAGGGCCACCCGTAAGCCCAGCGCCTCGATGCGCCCGACCACCAGAGAAACACCCCTGGTGGCCAGGCGTGCCGCCTCTTGGAAGTTCGCCCCCCGGGCTGTGACAAGAGTGTCATCGGCGTAACAAATGACGCCCAGCCCGGGGGGGAGACGACCTCGTAGGACCCAGTCGTATCCCACGTTCCACAGGAGTGGTCCAAGGACAGACCCCTGCGGAACGCCGCACGACATGGGTCGCCGTCTCAAGACGCCCTCTCGGTCCTCGTACACGACGGTACGCTCCTCTAAATAGTCTGCCACCAGCTGCCTCAGGTACTCTGGCACCGCGTGGTAGTGGAGTGCTTCCCTGATGCAGCTGAATGGCAGACTATCGGATACCGGAGGCCCATAACCCAACCCCTCCCCCATCCCCCAAAGGTCGGTAAAGCACTCGTGACGCCTCTGGTGTTACGGGTGTCCAATCTACGCAGTCAATTTATAGGCAGTGGATTGAAGCAGTTAGGACTTCTGTCTTCTTGATCTACTCCATCACTGTCTTACCTGAATTTCAGTTTTTGATAAAGGTGGTGGATGGATTGGATCAGGAAGAGGGAATTCATTTTAATAGTCGTAAGAATCCTCATAGAGAGCGGATGATTCCTTTTACTGTGGTCAAAGATCTAGACGTAAGATATTCAAGCTAAATGATGACTGGATTATGATCATACATTAAGATAACAAATAATAAAATATGACCAGTTCAAGGGACCAAAATATGAGTCAAGATATGATATCTACAAGATCCTGTGACGATAATTTATTGAAAATGAATAAAGTGTTCATCTGCCATGCCTCAAATACATATCTAGCTTTGAATCCAGATGCGACAGCCTCAACATCGGTGTGCAAGGCCAGCACGAGGCCGCTGGCACCACGTGGTGAGTGCAGAGGTCCTGGCGTTGCAAGTCCACACCAACGACCCAGGGGCACACGGGTTCCTTCTCGTCCCACCCACCAGGCTTCCACCCAGTCTTCGCTACATGTTGTACCACTGAAATAACATTCAACGAAATAGATTGGGATAAAATAAAAATATCGCACAACAGATAACAAAATGAAGGTAGTCTCTTTCAACGCTTTAGGGACGAGGTCACAATTACTAAGTACCTGGATGACCGAGCTTTGCTCGGTCCAATAATAAAAAATTAAAAAAGTTTAGTGGCGCCCTATCTTGGTACGCCCCGGTACTGTTTATTCTGCACCTAATTCCAGCATAGTCCAATGTAGTTCGCTGGACTTGCGATACATAGCGCTAGATGTACATTCATTATATTTGATTGTTGAAAACACTAATAAAACGACATTTTCTAAAAATGAATCCTACCTAGATCGATTTACCGCCCCCGAAACCCCCTGTATACTAAATTTCATAAAAATCATTGGAGACGTTGCCGAGATTCAAATTATTTCTATAGGCATATATATATATTATTTATATTATTCTTATACAAGAATTGCTCGTTTAAAGGTATGAGATTACGAACCTAGAATAAGTGTACCTACCCGTAGAGGCCAGCTGTAGCATTCCACGCATCAGCTCGCACCTTGAAGTGGTCAAACACAACGGTGACTTGTTCGTTGGGCTCAGCTGCCAGCGTGTAGGTGCAGTTCATTCGCGAGGGGTAGTTCGAGGGGTATCGGGGTGAGTTGAACTCTCCGCGTTTCTTTGCCTCAGAGCGATATGTGAACGCACATTCACCGCCCGGTGCCGCAGTCCCTGGCACTCGATATTCTAGAAAAATATATGCTGTTATTGGAATCTTCACCAGTTTTACCAACTCTTTTTTTAGAACGGTTGGAACTATCTATTACTTTTAAATTCATAGAGTTAACTTAGCATAACACTTTTCCATGTAATGTCTTTTTTCATTGTACTTTATGATTTTTTGAGGTTTCTCAAGCCAACGTTTTTCGTGATGGGGAATGTAAGGGGTACAATTGAATGTACCAAAAATTTGCAAATCATTCATTCACACTAATAATACAATTTACCTTTCGTCCCTCGGGACAGACCAGAAATATTTTTTTAGGACTACCAAAACCTGAAAAAGGGAACACACACCTTGTGATTTTTTATGTGTCTTAACAAGTCCCTATCGTCAATCTAACGATCCAGTTTATCGCATATATTATTATTATATTGCAAAAAAATTTTGACGACTCATATTCACCAGTCTCGAATGTATATTTCGCCTTGAATCCTCTTCCTTGCAACTCTCCGGAGCTAAACACCATAACTAGCCTCGGCCCGTCAGACAGCAAAGGTGGTGGAAAAACCTCCGGTACACTGGTTCCTTCGCCACAGAGCTCTGCGTCATGCTTATCGTACGAGTCTGTCGTTTCCTGACCACGGAGATATACTTTCAAGTACCCTTCCGGACATGAACTGAGGACAACAATGACAACTTAAAATTTATTACGAATGACTCCAAACATGATCAGCTATCTGAACTTTTCAGATTCTTTGGGGTCTGTGTCATATATGACAATTGTTTAATGCTAGATCATATTCTGAATGAGGGTCTTTCGGCATGAATGGGCCGGCTCGACCAGAGTGATACTGGACCTTTATTTCCGATATATATTATATATGCTATGTAAGAGTGAATATAAAATTCTCGTGGTATACTTACTCTGGTTTTGGTTTTTCTCCTTTCGGTATAGAAAAGTTTTGAAATTCTAATCGAACCCTCTCCAAATTTTGTGAATCTTGCATACCGTATATAAAATATCTGAAATAGAAAATAACATAAGTAAGAAAAGTTCACATTAAGCAGCGGCAGAACAATGATATAATGATGCAAATTTTTAAATTAGTGTCTACAGACTTACCTACAAACAACTTTAGGTATATAGGGGAATGGATAATTTGGATGGTACACGAAACCCGTTGATTCCTTTTTACTAAGAATCTTCTGATCACACTCAGAGCCCCTAATGTGCTCGGCATCGTGTTTACTTATAAAATCTGGAAAAAAACACAGAAGAAGTATGTCTATATCTTTTATTAGAATTCATTGAAAAGAAGAGAAATAGAAACTGAAACAGAAGAGAGGACCAATTAAAGAATGATTATAATCAAAAATAGTTTAATATTACTGAGATATGTTTCTTGAAAAGAATATACTATAAATAAACAACTTCAAGTTGTTAACAGTGAGAAATTTGTTATGATATAAATTAATAATAAAGCACAGGACTCACCTAACTTAACAAAACTCTCAGAGAACTCGAAAATACCCTTAAAACCACGATTTTGCGTGTTAGCCGCGCGAGGGAGCGTGTAAAAAGTGACCAAAAGCCGTTCGTCGCTGGAATAGAGAACGAGATTTCGCTGCTGGCCGCAGTATGTGCCGATCACTGCCGACGTGTTGTCGGGCCCGTCGTACACGCGCACCCAGTCGAAAGGACAACTGTTACAATAAAACGTCATAATCAAATGTGACGGCAATAATATTCCCAGTACCTTAGGGTGCTCAACCTGAATGCAATAGTAATAAAAAGAGTACAGAAAAAAAAAATATACGCGATTTTATTTTCTGGCATGAGATCAATCCCATGCCAGAAAATAAAGAGACTAGCCTATAAAACTTATATGTAGACTATAATAATATATTCCAACATTAAATTGAATTCAATTATTAAAATCAATTTGAATTGGCAATTCATACTGTTTGTTGTCACTCCGAAGAATTGTACATAACAAATGAATAAAAGCAGGTAAGCTATCAATATTACTTACTGAGGACCGCCAAAAAATAGATCGAAGTCTCGGAACTCTAGCCGTATCCTCTGTCCTGGTTTTCCGGTGAAGAGATAGTTGCATGTCATATCCTTGGGATAGATTCCTGGGTAGGTCGGCGATAGCAGCAGCCCCGTCTTGCGTTTGCTCTCTTCTATTTGGAACGAGCACAATGTGTTCGGCACTGGGGTGCCCACTTCGTACTCCGCTGAGGAAACAAAATTAGAGTAAAAACTAACTATTATATATGTTCCTGCATTGAATGCTTGAAACAAACAGACAAGACAAAACCCATGGTCATAACGAAACTTGCGCGCCACAGAATCGTCGGTAACTCTTAACGTTACCAAAATATAATACGTATTATGAAATAGAATTAAATAAATGACAAGAAGACACCAGAAGACTTAACGGGCAAAGTACTGAAATAGAAGCTGCAACAGGTCAGTCTTTGGATGGAGAATCGGTTGAAATAGCTTCTTTCGTATTATAAGAATCACAGTTAATTACATCAAGTTGCTGCCAAGATTGTATCATCTTATTATTTGACTATGTTCGTCGCGTTCCTACATATTAATTAAAGAGGTCGTGAATTTTATAAAATTATAGTAATAGTAAGTTGAGTATTGTCCTATTTCAAATTGTTGTATTATTGTATTAAAACAGAAACCGTGTGCTACTTTGTATTTTATTTAATTCTACAATAACTCAAAGTTGCTACTACAAAACACAATTCATAGGCAACGGTTATTTTTGACTGAACCAAACTTTGTTAAAGCAAAACAAGAAGTTCTGACCGTTCCGAGCGATAGTAATAATGTATTTGGACAGCCCAAGTTTGACGGGAACTTTAGTTTGTTACTGTATTATATGTAAGGCGGTATAAAATACTATAAAGGCGAGTGTGCACGTGCTAACGTTATGGTTATTTAAGGCCCGTATTAATAGATAGGTCTCAAACGTGATCTCAAGACCGGCATCAGTTGATACGTTCTCAAGATGGGACCAGCATCTTAATGTCGACACTAATTAATAAACCCATATCAACAGCATCTCAGATGATACCGAGTTTAAGACCACGATCTTAAGATTCGTAATTCGACACCCAATGAAATCCTGATCTTAAGACTTACTACGTCACAATGAACGAACTATTTCATCTTTTGTTCATTACGTTTAGTACTTTCTTAGTAGAAGTATATATCAGCATCTATACCTGGTAGCCCAGGCCAGCGTCCATGACTTCCCAAGTCCTTAAATACACACATCAAAAGTGTCTAGGGATCAAGCATTTTTATGCGGATTTCTTGAGATTGAGATGTGGCTTTGGCCCTGGCCTGATCAGTCGCCAGACTTGAACCCGATTGAGCATGCATGGGATATGCTACAGAGAAGAGCTCTGCCGAATATGGAGGGTATCCAGTCGCAAGAAGACCTTTTTTTGTTGTTGCAACGAACATGGGCGGCCATTCCACAGCGTGATTTGGATGAACTCATTTTGAGTATGCCAAACCGATTCTTGTGTTGTTAGTGTTCGCGGTAGAAACACGGATTATTAATTGTTTAAGTTACCTAATAAAATTTTAAAGAAAACTGTTATTTCAGTCTTTTTTTCGAACTTTAATGTTAGTGGTTCAAATGTCAAAAATCCCTTTATTAGGAAAATGGCAAATTTCTTTATTAATGCAAAGGTGACTTGGTTTATCGTTACTGTGACAAACGAAAACACTTTATTTGATGAATCCTTAAAGAAAATTTTAATTAATATCAATCAGGAGAAAAGTTATTGCAAAAATATATGTTGATCCCTAGACACATATGTTGATCCCTAGACACTTTTGATGTGTGTAATTGCCTATTTATGCTAGCTTGATCTCCTGTTGGTATTTTAATATAGGTATTGTGTAGTAGTGCTAGCAGTCGCGATACTTTTGTAAATATGTTTGACACTGTAGGCTGAGATAAATTAATGAGATCCCCGCAGACAAGCTAAAAAGGTTTTTGTGATTATTAATAAATCGTTTTACCAATGTTTCACTCAGATATACTCATATTTTCATGTTTACAATTAAAGTGATGAAAGTGGTTTAAATAGGTAGGTACCTACCTGAAAGGATGCTGTAGCGTAATACCTCAAAGTTAACAAGACGGCTATTTCTGCCGCAACTGGTAGCCCTCTGTTATCACTTTTACCAAATCATTTCTTATCAACGATACAATATATAGCACTGATTCTTGGTTAAAACGAAATCGTTTTTTAAAGTTTTGCGGAGGTAATTCGAAGGGATTTGTCGCGTCCCTTATATAAACTTTAGGTAATCGAATTAGAAAAGGCCATAGAATATCATCATAATAGTCTAATTCATCGTAATAATTAATTTCGGAAAAAATATTTTCGACGTCCATAGTTCCCGCCACTACAAGTTCACGATCTTAAGTCACGGATCGACTGAACTCAACTATCATGATCTTGAGACGCATCTTAATACCGCTCTTGAAACTCGGGTATTGTTTATTAAACAACACGATCTCAAGTGATGACAGAGTATTAAACCGCATCTTAACTTTTGTTTATTTATATGCCTGGATCTCAAACCGGTCTTAAGGTGTAAGATATCACTTACGCTGATATCGGTTTATTAATACGGGCCTAAAACTAGCTGAACCCCGCGATTTTACCCACGGATATTGTGGTACCGCGGGTAATGCCGCGGGGCGATGCTAGTAAAAAAAAGTAGCCTTAGTTACCCCCTGTATCATCAGCTACCTATCAGTGAAAGTCCCGTCAAATTCGGTCCAGTCGTTCCAGAGATAAGCCGGAACAAACAGACAGACAGACAGACAAAAATTGTAAAAAATGATATTTTGGTATGTACCGTGTATTATTATTATTTTATATATTATTATTATTTAACATTACAAACAGACACTCAAATTTTATTTATTTGTAGTATAGATGATTAGATGCTTTTTAATTTCTAAAATTAGTGTAAGGGCGAATCTTCAAAATATCAGCCTTATAAATCTAACTAGGTATGTACTACAAAACACTGTACAAAACTATTCTACTCAAAAATTGTTTTTTTGCAGATCCGACATTATTAATAGGGACAACCGAAATGGATTCCTGCTATGAAATTCAAAGGTTTATGTGTAGGTACTTTAAATATATCACTGATACATATTAAAATAAAAAAAAGACGTGTTGCACTCGGGGACTGCCGCGGTAAAGCTATTGCTTGGCATTTTTTATCAACTTATGCAATTATAATTATTTTTTATTTTTTATTTATATATGTATAATATTGTGAATGAAAAATACTAAACTATTTAATTAGTACGAACATCGTCACTAGATGGCGTTGATAGCTTTTCTTAAGTAGCGATATGGTTTCGTTACACAGCATACTACTCGTACGTATAAAAGGTTTAAACTATTCCTAATAAATGTCTTCGTCATTGAACGGATTGTTTTATCTACAGTAATATTTTTTTCTTTTAACATGTATACTTACGGGGCGCAAATGCGGTGAGTGAGTATGATAGATACCTATACACCTACATACTTTCTCACAAACAGCTGCTTAAGCCGGACATACACGTTCAAGTATACTTGCGCAAACCCAGACTGTCTTGTCTGTCTGTCTCTGTCACGCACGAAGTGGTTTGCGATGCGATGAAATGATAATCTAAGGATAAAAAACCCCCGACATAATAACCTGAGTTCCCTTTAAAAAGTAAATAACTTTTAAACGACTCAACCGATTTTTATGAAACATGTCTAAGAACACTCGCATGTAACTCACCTTTCATACAAAAAAAACTAAATTGAAATCGCTTCGTCCGTTTGCGAACTACGGTGCAACAGACAGACAGACAAACAGACAGACACGTCAAACTTATAACACCTCTCTTTTTGCATCAGGGGTTAAAAAATTGAACATTAACGTGGTACATTTTTAATTTATTGAATTTATTTTTTTAAATTTCCTATATTTATTAAACACAATGAACGATGCTATACGAATCTAGGGTATGCCTTGCTTTGCCTTTAAAGTTTCTTGAGAAGCGATAACTACAGAAATGCTTATTGTGATATTATAAAAATATAGGTTAATGCTATACTGTGGAAGTCGCCATCATCATCGTTTCTCCACAATACAGTATAAACATATTACTCGAACGAAGCCGGGTTTACACACACGCACACTCGCGCAAGCACCCTCCGCCGCTTAAACGAAACAGCAGGAGCAGGCATACATTTTCGCCGCGCGGTAGAAAGAGAGGGGGGTATTACTTTCTCTCCTACGCCACGCCTACGTCATACGAATATTCGATCAGGACACGTGTACTGACGCGAGTTTAACATTTTTTACCCATCCCAAAAAAGTGCAACAACGTCGTTAAAGAAGTTTTCACCAAAAATGTATTAAGATATTGAATGTATGTACTTACAAGCGTTGATGAAGTGGTAGGTTCCTGTAAAGAGCGTCGGCGCGGTGTACGGTTTGTCTGTGTAGAAGGAGAGCGCTACGGCGCGGTTTAGTGAGACGCGGCGGCGCGGCGGTATCGGGCCGCAGTAGCGACCGCCAAACGCCGAGTTGACGAGCTCGCCGGCCTCCAGCGACGCCACCTCCGAGTATATATCCATATACTCGTGCATGCATCTGGAGGAACAAACAGACCATTATATATTTTGTCATTATCTACCCAAATTCGTAAGGGGACCTCGTTTCAAGTGACTCAATCCCAGGTAAAACGTTGCTGAAGTGCCTATATTCGCACTCATTTCTAGCCATTTACATAAGGAAAGAAAATGTTTAAAAATCTATCATGATTTTGATGTACTCCCAGCCGATTTAAGCCACGAACGACCACGACGAGCCAGAGGCTAGGCGCAGAACCTCTCCAAGGCAAAGGGACACTTCATTCATTGAAATCGGTTCAGTAATTTAGGCGCTACGGTGGAATATACAAACATAGATAGACTGCCAAAACTATTACCCTTCCTTTTGGATTCCCCGGAGTCGGGTAAAAGTTCGTAGTGAACGATCCTTTTATTTTAGATACTCTTAGATCTATTTTCTTTTACACAAGCTCACAATACACTCATAAACAATAGTAGCTATAGATACTTAGACGTTGAAACATAAATTTGTATTCGAACAGTGATCATGATGGCGATTCCTAACATCTTGATCAACAAAGTTACAAGGTTAAAAGAAAAACTTTTCCACTTCAGTAACACGATTTCGCAAAAGGCTACCTCGTTTTCCGCAATGTTTAATCTGAAATAATCGTATTTTCGTTTATATTGGATCACAAAGTCATATATAGAGATCATTTTCGTTTCGATTTCCCAGAATACGTCAAACAAAACTTTTGTCCTGTCACACTTGCCCTACCCTTAAAAGTTTGACCTAATTCCTAAGTCTGTACTCATGCACATAAATAATAACATCGAGGGAAAACATGTTTTATCTCATATTAAAACGAAAGAGTGAAAGAGATGAATACTTACGCTGGAAGCTCCCCCACTGCGGCTCCACTGAAAAACAAATAAATTAACGTTACTGTCAAATAGTTTTGTCGTCAAAGGGCGCGAAATATTTATTGGTTACTTGGTTATATTTCTTTCGTGCCCAATGTTTCATAGTTGTTTATAAATGTTCACAGGACATAGAACTATCGATGTTATGGAATATCAGGTTGTATCGGCAGTCTAGTAATAATCGGATCATGATAAAGCACGGTAATAATTAAAGGAAAACTAAGAAAAGAAGAAAATGAAAGAGTGGAGACAATAGCTCGAGCATCCGAAAAGGAGGCACTTATTCTTCTAAAACATGTACATTACTTTTAGATAAAGAAACATAAAGTCACTTACTCCGGTGGTTTTCCCCGTAGATCGAACGTGCGCAGCTGAACGAGGACTCGTTGGCCTGGAGCCGCCAGGAATGTATACAGGCATTGGCGGCTTCGATTGTTGGGGTTTACCAACTCCGGTGCGTGGAAGGTTCCATTGCTCGCGCCGCCGCGGCTCACGAACGTGCGGTCGCACTCTGGTGGAAGAAAGAAAAAACATTACGATCAAGATGATTGGGCAAATTAATTACCCTGCAAGGTCACATTTTTTGTAAGCAAACCATTTATTCAGCAGTGAGTTCACGATTAACTGAATATCAGCGAGGTAGAGTTACCAAATTCATTTATTTCGTGGCTTCGATGTCATATTTATAATAATTATGATTAGGTTCCCCCAAATATTACAGAAATAAAAACTTTTCAACTCTTTGGGGTTGTATCAAATAGGTTACTACTTCTAAATAATATTTACATTAAAGTATTAATTTACTAATTAATGTAACCGTTAAACAAACCTCATTTTTTGTGAATAAATCATACAACATTTCAATTCTTATACGGCATCTGTTCTTTTAAAAAATGTGATGTATAAACAGGCAGTCACACGTCACAAGCACACAAATTATGTTCATAAATAAAAAGCATTGTCAACAGAACGTCTCCATTGTTTAATTCCCGTTTGCGCTAAAATGGCGATAAACTGATGCGGCCTGTCCCGAGACCCGAGCTTTGTAAATGAGTTTCGGCAATAAAATGTCTAGTAACGAACGATTGTTCATGAAATAACTTCTGTAGAATTTTTTTACAATAGAAACAATAAATTTGAAATATATATGAATGAAAAGAGCTTCAATTATGACGTCATTATGTAAAATGTGTGTTAATAAATGTTTAAATGCAGTAAAAAAAAAGTATTGGAGGATAATATTAAGATTTCTCTACAATCTTAGGGGATTTTTACTTAAAGTTTGTTAATGGGTCATAGATGTGCCTGTTGGTCTAGTGGCTAATAATCATGGGTTCCATTCCCACTTTGGACAAATAAAAATGTGTTATTATTGCATAAAATATAAGGTGAAGATTGACTTGTAACATTTTGGTGTAATGTATCGCGTCCGTGTAACAGAAACTAAAGACTGACTTGTAACGTTAGTTTACATTCGCCTCCACTTGACTGTCGGTTTTTTCGGGAATCCTTTTGAGTGTTACATTACAAGTTAGTGCACGACGCACTAGACTTGTGCTTGCTCGGTCATTTTACGGAGCGATCCGATCTCGTTCATTGAGCCAAGTGAACTAGTTCGGTACTCTAGTTCTTTTAGTACATTTAGTACACTAGTTCAGAGCAGAAATGAATTGTTTGGATGAACGAGGCGATCGTTCATGAACTATATGCCTTTTAGTACGTAGTACACTAGCACCGTATAGCGTAGTACTTTTAATGGTATTGCTTGAATTATACGGGAATTTATATAAATTTTAAAAATTCACTATATTTATATTTCCCTTCCTAATTTACAGGCATAATGACTGTCATTCTAATATGAATTAAGAACTTAAATATAAAAGTTACTGTATCTACGTAAAGGTTAGAGACAATATATATAACATATAATGTAAAATTATAATAACACATTGTAGATATAACTAAATAGTAGGTACAGTAGCCACTTTTGTCCTTTTGAATTTTTGTTCTCTTTTTTCTTTATATTTGTTAACACCATGATCTGTTGTCTGTAACTATACCTATTGAGGAAAAATTAAAATAAAATAAAATTAGAATGGCGCATTTAAAAATATATACTCTTCGTTAATATATTTATGGAACTCGCGGTTTCCCGCAGCAGTAGGGTTATAACATAACATTGAAAGAGAAAGAAATGAACTAGAGAACTAATTTCTTAAGTGCTTTTAACTTTTTTTACAAATTAAGTAATAACGACAACGTTGCCAAACTTTTGAATTTTGTAAATATTAGCTAAATAAAAGTAATAGCTAAAATAATGCAAATAAAGACTAGAGTTCTGTGATTCTGTCATTAAAGCGGCAAAGTACTTATATTTAAAAATGTTATCTACTCTGCTACTCGTTCATATATCGAATTCCCATATATACGTCTCGCTCGTTCGTGGCGGCGGCGGGTGTACGGCACGGCGCGGGCGGTGAGGCGCGAGCCGCGAACGACCGAGCCGACAGCAGCCGGTGAGCCGTGTAGTGTACTATTCAGTACTATATAGTGAACTAAATGAACGAAGTACTATGAGCTTTGAGGAATAGTTCGTTCTAGTTCTTTGTCAGGAACTAGTTCCTTGTAGTACGTAGTTCACGAACTACACAACTCTACGACGCACGTCGCGTCGTCGCGAGAGCAAGTCGCAAGCTGAATCCATCTCGTTTCTCACTCATGATTTTCGATAATTAAAATGCAGTGGGACAACAAAAAAAACCCTTTCATTTATATCGTTTTGTTCTTTTCTTCTTTTTCAAATAACAATAACTTAGTAAAATTAATGAAGCACACACAACCTCTACATCTGACATTATGATCCAAAATGGATGGAGCACACTTGAGCCAAGAGTTCGAATGATACCTACATTACAAACACACGTTACAAGTCAGCTGTGCCGCCGTATTGTAACAAGATCGCCTCGAATGATACATTACAAACACACGTTACAAGTCAGCTGTGCCGCCGTATTGTAACAAGATCGCCTCGAATGATACATTACAAACACACGTTACAAGCAGTGCCGTCTTTACCATAAGGGCACACGGGGCCAGTGCTCAGGGCCCCCAACATCAGAGGGGCCCCGAGGAACCGACAATTTTGTCTCAGACATAATGATATGTTCTCGTTATAATTTACGTACACATTACACTTATTCACAAAAAAATATAGTACACTAGCTGTTGCCCGCGGCTTTCTTCGCGTGGAAGTTGATTATATGTATTTAATTAAAAAGTGTAAGTATGTTTGAATAATTTATTCATATTTTTTAAAACGTGTTATTTATTAACTAGCGACCCGCCCCAGCTTCGCATGTGTGGATTTTAGAGGCATCCATTGACGACGCGATTCGTGCAGTTAAAATCTGTAATATCTTCGAATATATTCATTTAAATCACATACTGTAAAGGGTCATATTGGTCTATATTAAATGTACAATGTATTTAAGTACTTAATTGAATAAGGATCAATTCTATATTGCTTAAATTCGCTTCGTAAATAAACCATGTTTTCTCGTAAAAAGAAAGGAATAAAAAGTGGGTATTGTGGGTTATCCCTGAGAGATAGAATACACCATCGCGGACTTTATTGAAGCCCTTTTTAAGGTGTACAATACTGTAGTACATTATTTTCATCTATCTTGCAGGTTTCAGCCAGCGTTTGCAATATAAGCGCAAAAAATGTGTTTATTTACGACATCACATAGGAAATCTTTAAAATTATCAGTGTTCCTCTTACTATATTATACATATAAACCTTCCTCTTGAATCCCTCTATCTATTATAGAAAACCGCTTCAAAATTTATAGGGACTGACAGACAGAGGAAGCGACCTTGCTATAAACTATGTAGTGATGTTTAATCAAGAACCCATTAATAAGGATTTTCATTCAAATTTTCGAAGGCCGATGGGGCCCATAAAGTTCTTAAGGGACGACCGTGTACATGTTATTGCAGCGTTGGCAGGTACAGGGTAGTCCGACGACCCGGTGAAGATCACGGGACGTCGTGGGATGTCGGTCGCATTGAAATATTGCGGGTGGAATAATGAACAGTGCCTGACTGTCGTAACTGTTTCTCTTAGGGGGCAAGCGTTGTCACTCCTAGAAGCACTACCTGGTTCAGGTAGCGGATATAAAGCATTGTTAGAAGTGCTCGAGTCGAGAACGCCATCTGAAACACGTTTTCTACTCCCAGATATGCAAGAATATGCAAGAATATGTAAGAATAGGTATTTAATATGTATTTGTTATGGGTATCTACATCAATTTAAAGGTTTGATTGTTTCTTATTGAGAAATATATTTACATTTTTAGTTTTGTCCGTCTTCCGCATCTACCGTGTTTTAGCTCTGCATCACCCTAAGGTCGACTAGTAAAAAAATCCTACGGCATTAAGTCCACCTTAAAAATAAAAAAAATATGCGATAGAGCCCAATGCCCAGGACAAGGCCTGTAGCAATGTACGTTGAAAATTGAGAACCTCGTACGGAAAGCGTAGATATTAAAAGCAAACATGCAGATTTTCATAAACAGCATCAAGGACTTGGAAATAACAGCTGCAGTGGTGGCCAAGCCACCACGCTTCAATAAGTGAAGGCCTAATGGCCCTGGAGGTCGAAGCGGTTCGACAGGATATCCGGCCGACCCACAAGCGAAGTCTCAGAGGAAATAAAAGAGATCAACTGTTCTCTTAAGAAGGGTTCTGGGATCCTGTGCTAATATATGGTGAGAGAGATCATCTGCAGCTAAGTAACCCCGCTAAAGAGTTAGTAGATGTCCAGGTTGAAAAAAAATATAGGACTGCCTGGAGGAGCTGTTGAGGAAACGTTGCGAAAAAAAGTTTGTTGAACTAAGACGCACGTTCCAAGGCACCAATCTGGGAAAACATGATAAACAACATGTAAAAGGTGACTTCATGAGAATATGTCTCGATGAGAAAATGTACTCCGACTCAAAACTCGAATTCTTGCTTCGAACTTCGAAAATCGCCTCGAATAATACATTACAAACACACGTTACAAGACAGCTGTGCCGCTGTATTGTAACAAGATCGCCTCGAATGATACATTACAAACACACGGTACAAGGCAGTCTCTACCTTTAGGTATGCGTAGATAGATTATAGGCAGCTATGCTTTAATTATGTTTATCAGCATAATAAATACCGCAGTACAGGGTTGCCCTAATTTTGGATTAGAAGGCCGTGTATGAGTTGTCTGAGATAATAATTTTTATTTTTATTGAAATGAATACAAAAATATATTTTAAGACTATGCGTATTCAGTATTGATTGTTCTGGTCTTAAGAAGAAACCGGTAAAATAAGATTATTGATATCTCTTTATCAATTATAGCAATAAAAAATAGTTGGCAACTCTACACACACAGCTTCCGGTTACACTCCTCCGTTCCTTGTCCTAATATCAGACATATAGGTTTCAGGAAACGAGACGAAGAAAAATGTTATGCATCAAAAGTAAAATCAACTTGAATTATGAAATTGGCTTAGGAAACATTTTAAGCACTTTGTTTTTGTTTAAGTTTTTGTTATTGATGTTACGATTGGTATCTGTAGGTCGAACGGTAGACTCAATTCTTACAAAATAATAATATTTTATCTCTAAAAAAAGCTTTAATATAACTTTATTTATCCACCTATATCTTAAGCCAGCATCAGACGATAGCAATCTTTCTATTTCAAAAAATAAATGATCACAGAATACTTTGACATTTTTGATCTGTAAAGGGTTTGCGTTTAGTGTAAAACCTTCAGTTATGTAGGCACTAAAATAGCCATGTTTGGCGCTGACGCTCCAGGCACTCACTGGAAGCTTTCATTTGAAAAACAGGGAACGTTTCAAAAGCCTCTTTATGGTTCGCTCGGTAAAAAGAAGGGACATGAAACTACTGCGATGTAGTATAAAGTGTTATGTAGTTAAGTGATTAATATATTAGCACTGCGTTCACTTAAGACATTTTTTTTCGTTGACTGCACGTTTGGCCTTGTGGTTTAACGGTCTCCACGCGCCGTTTCCTTCTTCGCCAAGTGTCGTGGGTTCAAATCCCACGTAGGACAACACTTTGTGTGATACACAAATTGTTGTTCTGAGTCTGGGTGTTCTTTGTGTCCGTTTCATGTATGTTTGTAAAGTCCCCCGCGACACAGGATTTATTCCTGGTGCGGGAGTTGTTATTTAAAAAAATAAAATAAAAATAAGATGTTTGTTTACGGAGAATTAATTTAGGAAAATTTTAAGATCTTTCGTCGCTATTAAACTTAATATAATGAAATGTGTACATAAAATCTACGAATTCTCTGTTACATAAAATATTTAATAAATTATACACTATGAGTTCTTTTCATTATTTTTGGAGATGGTTCTCGATTCACCCTCAGTGCTTCGTCATTTATAAACTGATTTGGATTTTTTTATTACTAGCGGCAAAGTCGAAAGAAATTATAAATGTATGTTTGACCGAAGCGCCTAAATTACTGAACTGATTGTAAAGAATGGGGTGTCAAAAGATTCGTAATAATAGCCTGGGTGATATGATGTAAATTTTATCAAAACTTTTTACGTCATAGGATTATAGTTTTTTAACCTTTTCTTGCATGAAAGAGTATATCCCACCAAAAACATTTTCATGTAAAATGTTGCCAAGACGACTGCATATGGCTTACCATGTGAAAAAGATATCAGATCTCATGTAGAGCCAAGGTTCTGAATCCACACGCCCTAACTCTACCAACCCTAACTTCATAAACTCTACATCTCGGTAAAAATGTATGGGTTCGCCGTTTCGCTACCATACAATCACGAAGGGGAAACGAACGCCTTTTGTGTTTGCAAATATCTAGTTTCTGAAGTACATAATGTGTTTTACGAATATTTAGTTTCTGAAGTAACAAAACAGCCAAGCCATACATTTTTACTGAGATGTAGAGTTTATGAAGTTAGGGTTGGTAGAGCTAGGGCGTGTAGATTCAGAACCTTGGCTCTACTTGAGATCTGATATCTTTTTCACATGGTAAGCCATATGCAGTCGTCTTGGCAATATTTTACATGAAAATGTTTTTGGTGGGATTTCATTTCTTTTTGTAAGTTGCTTGAGGCAGTATTTTTTTTCTTTTTTTGGGCTGTATTGATTGTACATCTTCTTTCTTCTTTCGAAAAAGTCCGTGTACCAAAAATAAAACCTCTAGCATAAACATTTGTGAAAGTCTCATACAAACTTCCACCCCCCAAATATGGGGGTTGGGGGGCAAAAGAAATAGGTTTATGAATTTTTCTGTTGTTCGTATACTAAACTTCGTTTACATACCAAATTTCAGCTTTCTAGCACTTCAGGAAGTACCCTAACAGTTTTGATGATCATCAGTGTGTCAGTGACGAAATCGGTGTTTTTTAGGTATCAATAAAATCTAAAGTATCAGAGCTATGCAATTGAAACTTTGTATGTTTCATTAGTCTAATAGTAACATCATATTCTGAGAATTTGAACGATCTGGTATATCGGGAACCAAAGTTATGAGGGTTCAAAAAAACGACGAAACACTTCGAGAAAAGGTAGGTAGTGCCCTTGCGCTCCGCTTGGCTCGTCTTGGCGGGGGCACGTCCGTGCCCCCAGATTTATGGCAATTTAAAGAAAACAAATTTAAAAAACCAATTTAAAGTTTTCTACACCTGTATTACGCTTTGAAGTGTTGGTAAAAATACTTCTTGTATAGTAATACTGGATACATTTATTGCTTTACTTTTTAACACGCTTTTATTAGCTTGACCTGTATGTATGTATGTATGTACGTATGTAACATAATCTTTTAACTTCATTTTCACCTACTTCTAGGAGTCTGATTAACTTGAAAATTTGCACAGGGGTCAAGGGCCGATGACAATACAATAATGTGGAAAAAAAAACAAAAAAAACGAATAAAAAATACCAAATATAAAAAAATAATTAAAAAACTAAACAAACACGCTTTTGTAAATATACCAAACGAAAAAGTAGAAAATAAATTATAGTAGGTTATTTAATTTATAATGTACGAGTATAATTATAGTTGGGCGATCGCCCCAGGCTTTTTACATTAAAATTATTTTCTACTTTTTAGTTCGATTGCTATTAAAGCGTGTTTTTTACTTTTTAAACTATAATTTATTAACTATATTCAATTCATCTATATATTAATACGTAAGCAAAAACTTTGTCCCTTTTTTATGTAAATTATGCGAATGTAGGAAGGAGTATGAAATTTGGCACAGTTAAAGTTTATATGGAGGAGGAGTGCAGAAAGCTAAAATAAATAAAAAATCGGCCAAGTGCGAGTCGGACTCGCGCAGGAAGGGTTTCGCACCATTATCTATACATTTCGAGTTTCTACCGTTATCAATATCGAGCAAAAACGAGCAAAATTTCAACTGTCTAACTATCACGGTTCATGAGATACAGGTTGGTGACAGACGGACGGACTGACAGACAGACGGACAGCGAAGTCTTAGTAATGGGGTCGCGTTTAACCCTTTGGGGACGGAACCCTTAAAAATAAAAATAAAATACCGAATTATGATTGAATTTCGACCACCATGTGACCACTAGTTTATTTAATTATATGAAATAGCTGGTTACAGATATCAATTACAATTAAGTAAATACCATGGTATAACAACTTACTTCGCCAGGCATTCCGAGACACAGCACGGCACAAGCTTACGTCATCTTCGCTATCGCTGGTTCTGGTTGGTTCATTTCGTATTATGTTGCTATAAAGTGGTAACTGGATAGTGACGTCAGCTTCTCGGAATGCGATACCTTGTTTTCTTACACCATGGATAGTGACGTCAGCTTGTGTAACTCTCGGAATGCGAGACCTTGTTTTCTAAGACCATGGTACATACGATGTCCCGCTGAAAGGTACATTCACCTTTAACAGTCCACTGTTAGACATAAGCCTCTCCTTAGAACGGAGGTTTGGACCTACTTTGCCACCCTTGCCAGACGGGCTGGTATTGCGTTGATTTGTTTGGGTCTGGATGTGTTAATAACAGCCGTTCCCGGATCCCTCTCGTCTCAGGCGCAGTGTGGCACACCGTGTGGTTTTAGTCGATTCCGAGACGAGCCCCGCTGTAAGCCCCGGTGGGTTTCCACACGTAAGATTTGTTTAAAGTGTTTTCTTCTCGATTTTCTATAAATTCTTAAGGATGCTTTTTATTAATACATACAATTGCGGTGATATACTTTATTTTGAAAAAGGATGGCTTTGAAAACACTAGCATCGTGTTTACTGTCGGATGCTTCATGTGTTTTTTTTTTATTTTGTGGCGACTTCCACATAGAGCGCAACAGAAATATACTACAGCGCCATCTACCGAAGTTATACTGAACTACGGAGTAACGAAGGAAACTAAGAAACTACCAATCCTGAATCGCACAGTGAAAGTTCTCGCACCGATAGTCATATATACAACATCCCAACATCAATCAGGGCAGTTGGCCCGCCAGGCATGATCACCTCGCCTGGTCGAAGGATCCTTTGTGTTGGACCCGTTCCCCCATAATTTTATTTACGAATCTGGTTATAAATTTTAAAGTATTAGGCCCTTTGTCACATTGATAAATGTCCATATTATAAAAGAGTTTCTCTTTGTTGTCACACTCAACAACATTTTGAAATTTCATTACTTCATTTGACTCTGAATAAAAATATTGCCGGTATTTTTGCGCGTTACTGAACAAAAATAAAAGCAGGGTTTGTTATTGTTAACAAAACTCCTGAACCAAAGTAGGTAGCTAAAATGTATTTGTATAATCTACATTTATTTTTGTTTAAAAGTTAGCCGGGACAGGATGGAGACTCGATGGTGACAGGCCCCAAATCAAAGGTAGGTGGTAAATATTCTCTGGTTTTTAAATTTTATTATCACTTTATATCTCCTTGTTAGGTTACTATAGAAAATAAAGTTTAATTATTATTTTTATATTACAGATAGATAGGTATTTTTTTCTTGACTACGGCAAATCTACAAGGAAGGGTTATAGTTTGGGCAGTCTGTGATATTTGTATGTTTTACCGTAGCACCTACACTACTGAGTCGATTAATGAATGAGGTGTCAATAGATTCGTATTAATTTAGCTAGCCATACACGTACAGATCTGCCCGTCGGATCTGCCCGTCAGGCAGATACGTGATTCACCACACACGCACAGATCTGCCCGTCAGATCTGTGCGTGTCTACTGACGGGATATAGTTATAGGAAAATTTTAAGATCTTTCGTCGTTATTTAACTTAATATAATGACATGTGTACATAAAATCTACGAATTCTCTGTTACATAAAAGATTTAATAAATTATACACTATGAGTTCTTTTCATTATTTTTGGAGATGGTTCTCGATTCGCCCTCAGTGCTTCGTCATTTATAAACTGATTTGGATTTTTTTATTACTAGCGGCAAAGTCGAAAGAAAGGGTAATTTTGGCAGTCTACATATTATAAATGTATGTTCGACCGAAGCGCCTAAATTACTGAACTGATTGTAAAGAATGGGGTGTCAAAAGATTCGTAATAATAGCCTGGGAGATATGATGTAAATTTTATCAAAACTTTTTACGTCATAGGATTATAGATTTTTTAACCTTTTCTTGTATGAAAGAGTATGTTTATGGCATACTCTCATTTATATAAAAAAATAGAACTTCGCGCATATGAACATTGATATTGGCGATACTTTTATGATCTCAACTATTAATCTCATATTTAATTCATATTTAATTTTGTTTATTATTCAAATTGTAATGATTTCAATTATACAAATATTTCATCTTCTTAACCTTTATCATTCCTAAGATTATTTGAAGTCGGCTACTATTACAATTCACATACAGAATTATACAAATGATTAAAAATGTAATTCAATCAAATTGGAGAAATCCTTCGAAAAAGATTACGTTGAAAAGTATACATTGTTTTAATATTAACAACATACAATAAACAACATGCTAAAGCTGATTAAAAAAATATATAAAAGCAATGGGTACATCAAAACAATTTCCAATTTCAAATCTTGCCCGATTGGTGTTGACAGCAAAACGGGATAAATAAATACAAAACGTATTTTACGTAAAATGGGATGGCTGCGATACGATCTACATTGTGCCAGGGTGTCGCACCTATTCGAGATACATTTGTATAATGCTCTTTTTTTATTTGCCGAAGATCCGAATTTTTATTAAAATTCAATTTTACTTCCATTTATTTTCGGGCACCTTTAGCATTTTTTTCGGTAATTTTGTACTAGGGATTGTGCTTAACATCAAGATACGTGCAGTGTTAGTATTACTAACAGTGAGATAACTATACTTAGCTAAAATAAGATCTCTTTTAAAGTTATTAAACTGAAAATCTGGCTCCTAAGTTGTTTTCATAGCTTATATTTCTTTTCTTTTTATCTGTTCATTCATTTCATTTTGTCTTTGGGCACTTTGTTATTTATATTTTGTTCGAATTTGGATCCTTGCATAGGAAGTGTTTTTTCTTTGAGTTCCAATTCTGAGATCTTATTGTAGCGTTTCATTTTTTTATCATTAGAAGACGTACTTGGAAGTTTAGTAGGTGCGGGCACAGCGAGAGTGGCGCGACTTGAGAGCTCCGTAGTCTCTGCCGCGAGCACTGCACAAAAATAATATTTAGTTATTCCTAAAGACCTACTTAATCAATAAAACATTAATTGTCTAGAAAAAGAAGGTAACACGTTGAGTCGTATCGGGTCATCTCTTGTTAAGAAATATTTTGGGTCGTATTCGTGAACGGGTTCAAACGATAGTGATTAGCTTTACCTTTGTAATGTATATGGTATGTAATGGTATGTAGCATTCCATTTACGTATATACGTACAAATGTTCTGAAGTCATTATATTTAATTATCTCTAAATTCGATACCGCAGCGTTTTTGATATACATGAAATTATAGCTATTTATTATAAGTATAGCTGCCCAAGTATTTTAGTTTTTTATTCACTTAGTCAAAATCAAGAACAACTGTGGTTTTTTTACATTTAAATGTATACTAAACGTATCATATGCGTACTACTAATATCAAAAGGGTTAAGATACCTTTTCAAAATTTAAAAAAGTGTTTTACACACCATGAAACTCAGCTTCCATAAAGTAAATTAATAAAAAATTAAGTGTAATACCATACCTACTGTTGACGAAGGAAAAAAAAGCGTAATACAACATTTTGAGAATTTTAATTCTAACATGTAACATAATCAGTGTTGCAAAGTTTAAAACTATCTTCACGGGTGCTAACTTCTTCAATTAATTAACACCGTGTCTGTAGAAAGCCGTTCTAATGCCCCAGGTAAGTTGATAAAGTATTCTGAGAAGCAAGTTATGAAGAATTCACAAATAAGTGTACACCCGCCGACAAGCCTCCATTTCGCAGCAATATATCACTAATGCATTCAGGCTAAGTGAATTTACATAGACACTCATAGTATAGGTACGTTCGTTAATGTCATGAGAGCATCCCGCATTCCCGCCAAAATGACGCTTTCTTTTTCTGTCTCGGTGTAATGGTCATGATTAGAGCGAGAGCAAGTCCTATTGATAATATGACAACTTAATTCAATTATTAGGTAATTATTTCTTGTATAAAAATAAAGAAAGCCTGAATAGTGGTATTTTTTAAAGGATCCTATGTAGCACTCCATTTTATTCTATTGTCGGTCGGCATTCATTATTGTGAACATGTAATTTATTAAATAGTATATGAACAGTTATTATTAAGTGGGCAACAACAAATGATGGTATTTATAATTTCCAACAATTATTTTAAAAATAATAAGAAGAAAAACAGTTTATTTTCTTTCCTAAAAAGTAGTTTTGACATTCGCGGTACCCACTCAATGCCGATGAAAAGATGATGGTAAATTAAATATGGCAATTTATTAAAAAATTTAAGCGTTCCATTAAATAAATGAATCTATTAATTATTTTAAAGCCACTTGTTTGCTGTGATCTTCGTGTATGAGATATTAAATATTAATAATCCTCCATTAACTGCAGCTACTTCATGTTTGTTCTGCACTGCCCATTTATTTATGTGGCACCACATTCCATCGTGACAGTCTCGTGAAAGATATCGTGTATTTATAATACAATAAACACAAGTATTTAACAAACTTGAACCAAATTCCTCTGTCGAATATAAAGTTTCACTTCTAAACTAAATTGTTTATGAGATGGAGTCTTCAACAGCTTGATAAATCTTTTATCCAGTGAGTGACGGATAGAATATAAGAGACAGATTGTGTCTAAAATGTCTAAACTTAATTAAGAGAATAGTCGGTTTTGTCTCCCGAAAGGCAATATAGATCTAACGAGTGACAAACTAAAGCTATCGCGTCCAGTTAGATGGAGTCCAAACTTCGCTAATTACTGCCACGGATTCGTCTAGTGCGGTTTTGCCGCAAAATAGTAACATTTGAGAACTGTTAATTGAGAGGCATGTTATAAAACTGTAGTACAACATTTACAATTTTTAACAAAAAAAAAACCGACTTCAAGAACTAGACAAAATTGAAATGGGACCACATGGGAAACACCAGCTTTCAAACAAAAAAGAATCATCAAAATCGGTTTGCCCAGTCAAAAGTTATGAGGTATCAAACATAAAAAAGTACAGTCGAATTGATAACCTCCTCCTGAAGTCGGTTAAAAACACAAAAAAATGAGCTGTAGGCTGCCAGAAAGATGTGAAAACGTTTAAATAGTTCAGCAGTAATAACAATTATTAGCATAACATACGCTATGAAATGAAAATGACGGTGCGTGCCACACCGCATTAGATCTATACTAATATTATAAACGCGAAAGTTTGTAAGTATGGATGGATGGATGGATGTTTGTTACTCTTTCACCCAAAAACTACTGAATGGATTTGGATGAAACTTTACAGTAATATAGCTTATACATCAGAATAACACATAGGCTACTATTTGCTACGATAACCGACATATACGCGGACGGAGCCGCGGGCAACAACTAGTGTTAAATATATCACATTGACGAACCTGTTGGTCTAGTGGTCCTGACTTCTAAGCCAGAGGTCGTGGGTTCGATTCCCACTCAAGACAAATGCTTGTGTGATAAACACGATCGTTTGTTCTGTGTCTGGGTGTAATCTATATATATAAAAGAGTAAGGTGACTGACTGACTAACTGACATACCCAGAGATCAACGCACAGCCCAAACCGCTGAAGCTGGATTCAGGATTCTAGCTTCAGCGGTTTGGGCTGTGCGTTGATCTCTGGGTATGTCAGTTAGTCAGTCAGTCACCTTCCTCTTTTATATATATAGATTAGCCGAGTCCCGCGGTTATTGTTTTACCTTTACCACCGCGGGGTAAAGCTAGTCTAAAAAAAAGTAGCCTAAGTTAATCCTTATTACGTCAGCTATCTGCCAGTGAAAGTCAAAATCGGTCCAGCCGTTCCAGAGATTAGCCGGCACAAACAGACGGATATACCTTTTTTTTTAAATGATTTTTGTAGTAAGTGCCGTATGTACTTACATTTGCATTTAGTGAAAAGCTGTAAATTTAAAACTACAAACAAACACTTCAATTTTATTTGTACCTAAAGATTTACGTGGTTAAATAGGTAGGTCATTTAGTTAAGGAATGTACTGACCAAATATAGCTTTAAGGATTTAAAGATATCGCGAAATTATTTCTAAACTCATTTGACGCAGCATTGTAATGTAAAATAAATTTACACAACACATTTGTTGTGTCAAACAAGTGACAAACACTGATAGGTACTTGTGGAGCTATGTGATAAAACAAATTTGTAAAAAACTTTCAATACAAATCTAGAGTACAAAAATCAATAACACATCCTAGGGAGACAACACAAAAGAACTAAGTTTACACCGTGCCTATGTGTTCAGGCGAGTCTGACGTCACTTCCTGCTTGGAACTCGTATAACTTAGTCCGACGTGCATCGACGTTTTCTCGACAGTGTACGGCACTGTATAATAATACATATGAGTTTAAAGTTAAAGGTTACATATATATAATAATATGGCTGAGCTACTGTGATCATGCTGGAAGATGGCATAGGAACCTCTTATTCTTTTCGTATTATTCTCTTTCGAATATTAGTTACAAACACTCCTTTTTAACACGCTTCTATAAACTTCATCTGTTTCTTTGTTTATTTGTTTGTAACCGATCTTGGTAGGCATGTTTTTATTTTTTCTTAACTATATTTCTACGAAATTGTTTTGGAAAATCAATTGTTATATTCACCAATAGTTGCAAATGTTTCTACATCAGTCAATCAAACTGCTATATGTAGCTATAAAAAATTCCTTTTTTCCAATTTAAAAAGAAATCCACCGTTCCTTGTTACGTAATACAATAATTCTGCAAGGTACAAGATTATAAATTGAATAAAATTAATATTTTGAAAGCTTTATCTTGTATAAAAGCAAATATTAAATTTAAAAAAAAAAAAATCTTTGAAAAAGGTCCGCTCTGAAAAGAGGTTCACTTCAATTTTCCTTCGGAAAATTATTGACACCAATCAAAATTTATGATTATTTTGTTTTTGGATCGCAGTAGGTGTAGAACAGCGGCATATAAGGCTTTTTATAAGCTTTATTTATGTAGGTATGGGAATATATTGACGTCACTTACTCTACCAGAAGGACGTTGCAAGATTCTTTCAAAATATTACTATTAAGAGGTACTTACTGAGTTGGTTCCTTTTCTTTCTTTCCATATTACATATTTTTAACGCCAAAAGATATTCCGTATTTAGTCTTACTAATAGTCGTCGGTGGTCGAAAGCCGACCATAATTCATTTATTATTTTTTCATTTGTTTTTGCTTCACGTATTAATATTTAGTAGTAAGTTTGTCCATGCAACGGTAGGTTGTAGGAAATTGTTTGATCGATAATATCGCTCACTGTTATTTACGTCGTCGAGTAGTGTCTCCTGATGGTAAGCGATTACCGCCGCCCATGGACATCCGCAACACCAGAGGCGGAGAGAGTGCATTGTCGGCCTTTGGGGGATGGGGAGGGTGATGGAGGGAGGGGTTGGGGTATGGGCCTCCAGTATCCTCACTCACTCGGTGAAACACAGCGCAAGCGCTATTTCACACCGGTTTTCTGTGAGGCCGTGGTATCACTCCGGTCGAGCCGGCCCATTCATGCCGAAGCGTGGCTCTCCCACGTAAAGTCCCTTACCTATATACCTAATACTAACACTTATGCACTATAATATCTTGTACGTAGTTGGCTGGTCTCCGTTGAGACTGACCGCCGTGTCCGGAATCGGCTAGGAGAACATCATCATTATACGTCATGAGTTTCCCCTATTGTCGTATTCTTTAAAAATGTTCGATTGAAAATTCTAGAATGTTCTATTTTGGTTAGTTTGGCTTTGGGTTACGTCATATTTTATTTCTTCAGTATTCATTTCATATTTGCAAATAACCAAGTCACTAAGAATAAGAATAACCTACTTGTGCTGATATTACGGAAACGTACTGACTGATATCTTTTTTTATTTATTATTCTTAATATTGTTTGGAGTTAGCTACTAGTCGAACTGGTTTTAGCTGCATAAATATCGGACCGCCGCGCCGCAACCCGAGGACAACCTGAATTCGAAGGTTCAACAAGTTGTCAGTATATTTGACTGACGACTGACTGACTGATGTATTGCTAAATGAAAATCCCCATAAAATCCTGGGTTATTTTAGCGTTACTTAAAGATCCAATTTAAAGATCTGAAAAACAAAGTGTTAAAAATTTACAGTAGTGCAAAATTTTGATTATAGTTACAAATTCTAGTTAGATTTTGTAAGTTTATTAAGAATAATATAACTTCAATTTTCCTGCTAATAGATGTCAAAATAAGAACAAAGAAGAAATTAAACCACTTTGGTATTATAAATTAAATAACCTTTCGGTTCACCCTCAGGGTTGGAGAGGTCTGATGCCAGTCGCTCCATGTTTTTTTTTTTTTTTTATATGGAATAGGCGGGCAAACGAGCAGACGTATCGCCTGATGGTAAGCGATTACCGCCGCCCATGGACACCTGCAACACCAGAGGCGTCACAAGAGCGTTGCCGGCCTTTGGGAGGATGGGGAGGGGGAGGGAGGGGGTTGGGGTATGGGCCTCCGGTATCCTCACTCACTCGGTGAAACACAACGCAAGCACTGTTTCAAACCGGTTTTCTGTGAGGCAGTGGTATCACTCCGGTCGAGCCGGCCCATTCATGCCGAAGCGTGGCTCTCCCACGGTATATGTAAAAACTGATATTCATGTAAAACCGGTTGAACTAGTAGCCGACCCCAAATCTTGGGAATAATAAAGGCTAGGAAGATGATTATGGTATTTATAAATTAAACAAACTGGCTAACAAAAGGAAACTTACCAAATTATTGTTTACTATATTTATTAAACAACAATCAAAAAAGTATTATCAACTTATACAACTACATATATACATAGGTACATTACTTAGGTGCCAATAAAAAAATTGGGTACAAATATTAATTGCGGCAAACTATACTACTTTGTAATCTTTTTTCCTTCAAGAAAACTGAGAGACAAGTAAATTAATGGCAAAAGAAAATAATACAACTCGCACTCGGCGACGGATCCCATCGCAAAGTTACATAAATTGGATTTTATAAGGGCCTCTACAGAAATGCTTCCACGGATAAAAAACATGAACCACTCGGAGATGTACAACATTCGTCTCTCGGCAAATAATAGGAATCACTTTAAAGTAGAATAACTTCTACTTTTTATAATGGTTTACTTTAAGTAGAATAGTCAGACTGTCTTCAAGTGGGATTCCTGAATTACCAGGATCCACCCTTGACATGATAAAGCGCTTCCTCGAGCTGCATGGCGATTAATTCTGAAGGATTTTGACGAATAGCGTATATACTTTCACTAGCTGACCCACGCAACCTCGTTTACGTCTCCTATTGCCCGTTGTTTAATAATTTTCATTGGTACATCGCTCCTGTAGGTCTTAGCGTGATGATATAGCCTTCCTCGATAAATGGGCTATCTAACACTGAAATAATTTTTCAAATAGGACCAGTAGTTCCTGGGATTAGCGCGTTCAAGGAAACAAACTCTTCAGTTTTTTATGTTAGTATAGATTTAATAATAATAAATAATTAGCCTTCAAATAAGGTATTTTTAATAAGTACTCGTAGTAAGATAAAGAAATACGTTGAGTTATGATCCCTGGATTAGTTCCCGACAACAATGCGACGCAAACACGACGTCTCCATAAATCCATGCGCTTCTATGTTATTTTTGTGTCAGAGTAGGAAATGTACTTATTAAAACTTTCTATGAATAAAGGAGGATAACCACACATAACAAAACTACACTACCCTTATACGTTTTGAGAAATTTCCTTATCAAAACATTCTAAAGTTTCGTACGAGATTCGTAGGAGATGTTTGAGGATGAGAATTGTTGTTTGTTTGCCCATAATATTATTGAACTCTACGCCTGATACGGCTTTTATACGATCATCTATTTTCGATATTAAGGTTATCAATTATACTTTTAGGTTTTATACCTTATTCCATTCCATTAGAAATATATGAATTCATTCTTCGTTTAATCTAGAACTAAATGTATTGTAATAATTAATAATTTTCAACAAAGAATTCACAAAAATACATAACTAAACAATGTCATTATTATTTTATTATTAATTTCATTTCGCAGGCAATAGTGGGTACTATTGCCTTCGAAATGAAATTAAATCTTTTATTTTGCAATTGCGATACAAAAACACTTTTAAAACTTTTTTGAGGAGATTAGTTCGGACTTTCATAACTGGACTAGCCCTGAGAAGAATGGACGGAACAAACTAAGGGATCATCGTCTCTGTTAAAGTTCGGACAATCTTCTTAAAATGCAAAAGATTATTTCAGGAAACAAACGATAATTCTTCAAAAATAGTCGGCCTTTGACAACCTTGGATTAAGATCTCACAGAACAGAATCTCTTTCTTATATTTCTTGAACCTATTTTTAGACTAAGAATATTGAAGTAGTATCGATCCTTTCGTTAGTGGTGTATCAGGCCGTTCTTCCTGTGTTATTTTCGCTTAGACTGAAAGATCAGCTGCAGTATCATAAGCCGATTAAAAATAGTCATCATCTAGCAGTCAGAGGTCAGAGCTTAATAATACTTTCAGTTGCAGTGAAGTTTAATAGACAGTACAGAGGCGCGGTCGATAGGCTTAGATACAGTTTCTGATAAAGATTCTCTATGCCATGTACAGAAACGTCAGTATACGAAATTAAATAAAAAAATAAAATAAAAATGTTTATTTGATTCTAAAAATTACAAGATAATGTTTTAATAGCAGGAACATCGTTTACATAACTAATATAGTGTAGGTATTAGTACTGATTCCCAAACTAGGCCCAAGCCTGAATCTTAGGAAGCAGTGTTCGGTTGCGCAAAGGATGACATAAAAAGGTTGTTTAGAAATTTGCTGTTACTACCATACATTTTAATTTCGTGAAAAGTCTCCTATGGTAAACACATTCAGACATTGTGAATTACAGCGCCTGACTATAACTGTGTACCAACGAAAATGCTGTTGTACCAGAGAATTTGTACTTAATTTAACGGTACTAAATATTATTATTAGGTATAATTTTAATTTATACTTAAAAAATAAAAGCCACTAAACCGATACAGATTTTACTTTTGCATACATCGCTCCTTTGAAAGCTTGGATTTTCACAAAGTTTGAATCCGTTAGGTGGCGCTGTAAAACGGGTCTAGAATTCTTATCTCGCTTTATAATGAAATTTTATTTGTGTGTGTGAGACCTTGGAAGGTTTAGATACAGATGGGAGTTTGTGGGTTGTGCTGGAATGGAGTTTTAGAATTAAGATCTTTGATTTTTTTTAAACTGGTTTTCTAACGGTACTGTAACTATATACTGTTTTTTATTATTATAGTTTACTAGCTATTGTTTGTTTTTTCTCTCTATAAGGAACTTCGTTCTGCCTTAACCATAACATGAAAAAATAATTACCGAATTGGTGGAGTGGTTCTTGAGTTTTGCGCTTAGCAGAGTACACATTTGGCGACTCCGATTTATTTATATAGATTATCTATGGTATTGCAGTGTACATTACATTATTATATTTATGAGTTTGATGTGCGAGTCTTAAATCACACTAATATATAAAGGCGAAAGTTTGGGTGTATGTTTGTTACTTCTTCACGCAAAAACTACTGAACGGATTTGGATGAAACTTTACAGTAATATAGCTTATACATCATAATAACACATAGGCTACTATTTGCAGCGTAGCCGACAAACACGCGGGCGGAGCCGCGGGCAACAGCTAGTCCATATAATAAATGAATTAATTGCCAGTAGAAGGACGTCATGCATTAGGGTTTCGTACCTCAAAAGTAAAAAAGCGAAATCCTTATAAGATCATTTTGTTGTCAGTCCGTCTGTCTGTCTGTCAAAACCCTTTATTTTTATAGATAGTAGTAACATAATAAATAGATATATCACCATAGTATTGGACCTGATATAATACGAAACACGTGAAGAGTATAGCTATTATACTAAGAGCTTTTAGAGGCTCTTATTACGCCCTGAAGACTTGCCCTATAAACGTTTAACCATGTTTATATATGGGAACTTGTTAAGGTAAAAGCTAGATTTTAAAAGCAATTTTTATTCTATAAGGGAGAAGAAGTAAGAGCACCAAATCTAGCCAAACGAACTAAGTGCAGTATCTACTTGATTACGTTAAGTTTTTTCGTGTACTCATTTAACAAAAAGTTTCGTAGATATTTGGTAAATATTAACTTAGATAGCTCATTTGACTGCCTTGTTGGCGCAGTGGTACCGTATGCGACTACTGTGCTTGAGGTCTCGGGTTCAATATATGGGTCGGACCACATCTTTGTATGACCTGCAACTATTTGTTTCGGAGTTTGGGTGTTTTCTATGTATAATATTATGTATGTATTTACGAAAAAAAAGTATATATGTATTTATATCAGTTGTCTAGTACCCATAACACAAGCTCTGCTTGGCTTGGGACTAGACGGCGTTGTGTGTTAGATGTCCGAAATATTTATTTATTTTATTTTATTTGCTTAATTCAAGATTACTAGCTGTTGCCTGCGTTCATGTTGGTTTTCACGGTAAATAGTAACCTATGAGTTATTCTGATGTAAAAGCTATAGTACTGTAAAGTTTCATCTAAATTCGTTCAGTAGTTTTAGCATGACAGAGTAACATATAGTAAATAAAATAAAGCCTTTATTACAGATTTATACAGAGCCACTTAACCTAATAACTATACTTTTTAAATTAACCTTTAAAATTTCACTAATAGTATATTTAATTCAACAATTCAAATTATTAACTTGGTAATTGCATTTCGTGAAAGTAAAGAAAAAATTAAATGATCATACATACATCAATGTACACAAACTTTTGCATCAATAATTAGCATATAAATAAAACTTTAGATAACAATTCTACCCATTTGCCGAAGATTCTCACTTGCAAAATCTCAAGTATCGTTACAAAATAACTTCGAAAAACGAATCTGTATAATTAGTTGAGTGTAAACAATTCGGTGTATCAGTACGACGTGGCCAATATGGCTGACGGAAGCGGCCATCTTGATTGTGTTCACCGGATATTGGAGATCGACGTGCGCCTGTAATTGCCCAGATATTGCGTCCATTTGTTTATCTACTATATAACGCATGTTTATATTAATTCTTATCTGTTAGATTGCTGTTTTGAGGTCTATTTTGCAATAATTATTTCGCAATTGCAATAAGCGATTGATTTAAGTACGTTCACAATTATGAGAAAATTCTTCTAATACAATCTAAGTAGCTTTTGGAAGATGTATTAGTTATATATATATATATACATACGATAATAGAACCAACGCTACCAGGTTTATGAATAAGTTTGGTTGTATACTTTCTCTTAGCACACTTTACAGTGGCGTCAAAACGTAAAAACTCGTTGTACTCGATGTACTCGTTGATAAAATTTGTGAATTTAGTTTAACTAGTGAATTTAAATTTTGAAGTAGTTTAACTTTTTCGAAGAAGGATTTTTTGACTTGAGAACGTCTAATAAATTGATGAACGCCGGCTACATGCACGAAAAAGGATGACTCATTGTCCCGTTACGCTCATTGTACGTCGTTGTATGAGAGATAAGTTGTAAGATACTTGTAGAAATGTTTTCATCAATGTTTTGTTATGACGTTGTCACGTTAAATTATTGTCCGTAAACCGACTTTACAGACAACCAATTTTTTTATTTCAATTATCTATGAGTGGTACACACTATAATAGGAAATTTAAAAAGAAAAAAAGCCTATGAAAACGTAGAGTGTGGAAATAAAATAACGTTGAGCGTAGTGTGCAAACATGAATTGTTACAAATAGCTTGGTGTTTATATTCATCAGTAGGTATTATTAAAAAATGTTGTAAAGAAATTACTATGCTATTTTATCAAAAAGTCGGTTTTATATTTATTTGTGAATAACGCGCCTCATTTAAAATATTAAGATATCATCAATAAATTCACAAAGTCATTTTAGACCATAATTTGATTACTAAATTAAATTTAATCCCTATTTATTTTATCTTTCAATCAATCGTTCAATTATCTTACCAATTTAAACTAATCAGTCTTTATTTAAAAAAGACCACCGAAACCAGAATTAATAAATCTCCAAGTTCAAAAAGTTCCCAATTAAAATGAAGAAAAAAATCCAGGTTGGTTAGACACTAAAAGTTATAAGGCATTAAGAAAAGGATTTCGGGGGTCGCTTAATAGTTTAATCTTTATCTGTAACCGTTGAGGCGAGATAATTTAGGGCCGGGAGCAGAGATCGACCCATCACGCCCCTCGATTACCCCGACAAAGGATCTCTTCACATTTTCAGGAAAGTTTAATTTAGGACTTCTTTTGTTTTATTTTCGTAATGCTGAGAAGGATGGCTGACACAGTAGAACTTAGCCTACAATGACCTATAAACGATTAAGAGTTATTTTTAGCAACATGAGACATAAGTCTTGAAAAAAAATACATTATGTATTGTAGTAAACCCACATTTGTTTAGTAAATCATTCAACCTGATAATATATTCCATTTCCCAAAAAAATATTTAGGGTTTTACAATAATGTTAACTGGAGCTACTTCCCAATAAAACATCCAGATAGACTACAACCCCTATTTCAACAATTCAAAAGGTTTCATACATCTAATTCGATGGTTATTTCATCTATAAATTGAAAAGGATACAATCAACAAACGATAGTGGTCTCCAAGGACACCGATTGACACTGCGATAACATTACGATTATAATATTTTGTTTCATTTCCGTATTTTATTTCAATAACAAAAGACTATTCAGCGTTGCTAGTAGTAATAAATAGTCTGCGAAAAGGAGTATCCGAACGGAAACTTTTAGATATTCCATTTTCAAATTCGTATGAAGCTCTTCAAATTTTATTTCAATGGCGCCAATTATGACAGCTTAGAACTAACAGCATAGACTAGATATAGAAGATTGAATGAACGAAAAAGATAAAACTCATAAAAGAGATAAGATTTTTAACATAATGGAGAATAGTTAACCTGAAACGAATAGTTTCTATTTTTCACGACTAAAACACAGAAACAATAAAATATGTCCAAGCGCTTTTACAAAGTACAATTACATTAGTATGCGAGGCGATTTGTGTACAACTTATCTCTGCAGAACACCTGAGCTTTGAGGGATGGAGTTGACCCGAATAATTTATGGGTGAAATTAATTATCTTTTGTATTCCACTGCATATTACAAAGAGCGTTTTACTTCTAATGCAAGACTATGAAACATCAATTTATTTTCTTCTCTTATGTATACTTAAATGAAAGTGTAGAATGCTAACATAAATTATGAAATTCATTTTGTAAGGAACAATTACTGTTATTTATGACAAAATTAATGCCGGTTATTGAGCTTAGCAGAGATTCCCATTGTTTAAAGTGTTTACATAAATTAACATTATGTTTGATTACAGTATGATAATACTGCAACAATTTCTCTCAACTTTGTGTACCTATAGTGTCTCCTACAACTAGCTTTTAAAAACTCAACTACTACATTTATATTCACATCCTAATTTAAAAAGCAAATAGAGAAATTGCTGTGAAAGTAATAGCAGTATCTTGAGCCGTTTTTAATCCTACACTTCGGCTTGTAGTTAGTTCTGCTTCTTCTAATTGCTGCAGACTTAGTCCTGTTTCTTCATATAATGTCCATTATTCTAATTCCGTCGCCCTATCAGTTATTGTTTTCCTAATTTGTTCTTTTACTTTGTCCTCTATTACAATACCAAGAAGGATTGGAGCCTATCTTAAAAATACAGCTAAATACAAGTTTTAATAATAACTAGTTGTTGCCCGCGGCTGCGCCCGCGTATATGTCGGTTATCGCGGCAAATGGTAGCCTATGTATGTGTTATTCTGATGTATAAGCTATATTACTGTAAAGTTTCATCCAAATCCGTTCAGTAGTTTTTGCGTGAAAGAGTAACAAACATCCATCCGTCCATGCATACTTACAAACTTTCGCATTTATAATATTAGTATAGATAGTAGGTATAGATATAGATTATTTTTACGGGAATTAACGCGATCACTTATTTAAAGGTATAACATACCTCTGATATGCCTGACGTTTCGACCAGGTAAATAAGTGATCGCGTTAATTCCCGTAAAAATAATTATTATTATATCATGGAAAGCGAAAGTTTAAAAGTTAGTAAATACAAGATAACATTATTTGTTCCTTGAGCTCGGTAATACTTTTACAAAGTAAAAATACCTTTTAGCGATATATCGAACTTTGAAGGAGATGTCAGACAAGTACTAAAAAGTGTGACCTTAGATGCCTTACCAACATATCATAAATTAAGTCCCTCTTTGCGGGTGAATAAAAATTTGAACCTTTGCTTAAAATGTCGATTTTAAGCAAAGGTTCTTCAATGGTCAAGTTAAAAACAAACATAATTATATAATTCATTAAATTAATAAAAAAAATCATGTAAGTCTCGATTACAAAAAAAATGCATGAAATTGGCTCGAATGCGCCTTAATATAATTAATACAGTGCAACTTAATATCTAGAGACTTTCAAACTAAAGGATTTTACAAAGAACAAATCCCGACAGAATTGCCTAATGTTCTTGTTTTTATTCAATGTTTACCTCATTCTTTTCCATTACTGGTTCAATATACTACAATTAAAGCAACGTGTTTTATCGCATTTAATAAAGAAGTCTCATTTTCGATCACCAATGATGTAATGGACAATTAAAGGGATATTGGCTTCACAGAGAATCCGTAATTAATTAAAATTAAGAATGTCCGCACTCTCAAGTCGTACGACTGTTCATAATGGCTTAATTATTTAAACTCTATGCAGGATTTATAGTCTATATTTAGAATTTGTGCTTTAGAATTTTAATTTAAAATTGTAGGTACTGTAATTTCAAATTAAACGGGTTATGGTCAAAAATATAGAAATTTATAACTAGTGTTGCGGGTGTCCATGGGCGGAGTTAATCGCTTACCATCAGGTGATACGTCTATTTTTAAGGACAAAAGAATGTATTACATTTCTAAAGATTCTTGGCTGGTTTCTAGTAAAGCTAAATGCCTACCGGACCCTAACGTTATTTGAATGCACTCCTTTTAACAAAGGATAAAAGCAACATGATCTTGAAGATAATATAATGATTCAAAACGATGAGACCGATTTACTTGAACTACTTTTTCGTGTTCTTAAGGTAACTTCACTAATAATTTAATTACCGTAGCAACTGTTATTAAAATATGTTATCAAGCTGTATTGTGGCTATAAAATACATTGTAGGTACTTACCTTTGTGTATGAGAGAAATAAATAAACTATTATTATTATGTCCAAGTTATTTTCTCGTTCACGTAAATAAAACGTGCATGTCATAGTCATCTGCAGAGAAATGTCATTAAGGCATTATGAATTGATTTAAATGGATATTTGGTTGTTAAGTCTGATTTATTTCGTTAACAAAAAGCATAGCAGTACTTTCTTAAAATATATACGTAATTCATTAAAGCAGTAAACACGGAATTAGGTTACGGAAAGTTAAGTCCTTAATTCGTGGACAAATGAATTCTGAAAGCACTCTAAGAATTTTTTACCCTAGTTTTATTATTATGTTCTGAATATTCATGTAATCGTGAACAATGCCCCGACATTTTTCTCAACATTCGCAGGTGCATAATTATGGTGTTGGAGAAGTCGCCATTTTGTAATGCAGCTGAGAATTAAGATGGCGGCTCGGTTCTCATTAGCGCGGCCGTTGCACTAATTGCAACCCTACTCGACAGAACTAAACTAAAACATAAAAATATACTCCTCACGTCATTCACACTCTTATTTGTATTTATACGAGAGATACTTGAATTATAGCACACTATATAAGTAAATATTAGTTTTTAGGGTTCCGTACCAAAGGCAAAAAACGGAACCCTTATAGATTCGTCATGTCTGACTGTCTGTCTGTCTGTCCGTCCGTCTGTCTGTCTTTCTGTCCGTCCGTATGTCATAGCCACTTTTTTCCGAAACTATAAGACCTATACTGTTGACCTTGGTAAGTATATGTATTCTGTGAACCGCATTAAGATTTTCACACAAAAATTAAAAAAAAACAATAAATTTTGGGGGTCCCCATACTTAGAACTGAAACTCAATTTTTTTTTATGGATTCTATGGATTTCTATGGAGAGGTCTTCAAAAATGATATTAAGGTTTCTAAAATCATTTTTTTCTAAACTGAATAGTTTGCGCGTGAGACACTTCCAAAGTGGTAAAATGTGTCCCCCCCCCCTGTTACTTCTAAAATAAGAGAATGATAAATCAAAAAAAAAATATGATGTACATTACCATGCAAACTTCCACCGAAAATTGGTTTGAACAAGATCTAGTAAATAGTTTTTTTAATACGTCATAAATCGTGAACCGGAGAAATAATTACTACACACTATTATTAAAACATCGATCAAAGTTACAACGAACCTTTATATTATGTTATTTGCTGCTTCGGAACCCTTCATGGGCGAGTCCGACTCGCACTTGGCCGCTTTTTTTTAGATATGATTGTTAGTGCAAAAGCGCTTGTATCCTGATTTATCAGTCACACACATTCTTTTTGTATTAGATGTAATATTCATTTAGGAAGAGTGCTCTCTGACATCACCCTATGTCTCTTAAAACCAGAGCTATATTTTAAACGCAGGTGAAAGTGCAAGGAACGACAAGTTTAGTTCAGATAAGTATTCAAAAATTCCTCTATTAATTAAAACAATGATGTCAGGAAAGAACTTCACCTACAACATTGCAAGGTTTGTAATAATTTAGAAACCTTGCAATGTTTAAATGGACCTTAGACATGGTAGAGTATATCTGTAGCTAATAATTACTATATAATTATTTTGTCATGTTAGTATATGATTTATTTAGTCCAAACTAAATCGGTCTACTTGTTACAGAATCCGACACTAGATTACACTTGATTTCGAATACTCAAACTAAGTATTCCTTGCTCTATACCTAATACTAACAATCATCGAGAGTCGAGTACGTCTAAGTTCTAGTACAGTTCCAGAAGCAACCGCAATGTTGTTCATATTACGGTAGCCGGATTCCGTATGCAATATAGGATTTTGTGGTGACTTTCACATATCGAGAACCAAAAAGCATACTACAGCGCCATCTACCGAAGATACAACGAACTACGGAGTAACTATCTCATGACTAAATCTACTAATCCTGTATCGTGATTTAGAATTTCTCGCGCCGATTAGCATAAATACACAATTATTATTATTTTTACGGGAATTAACGCGATCACTATTTCAAGGTACTACATACCTCTGTTTTGCCTGACGTTTCGACCAGGTTGCACTGGCCGTGGTCACAGCCTGTGACGTGTAGTACCTTGAAATAGTGATCGCGTTAATTCCCGTAAAAATAATAATAATTATATCATGGAACGCGAAAGTTTAAAAGTTAGTATAAATACACAACTTCCTAACATCAACCGTTGAACCGCGGACCGTCGGAGGATCTTACCTTTGTGTTGGAGGGACATGCAGTCCCGGCCCTTTACAATGTCATACCTAAATTTGTAACAGATGTAATTTTAGAAATTAAGAAGATTTCTATCGTATTTCAACCTACTAAAGACGTATCTACAGAAAAAGTAGGTAGCGGATTACTGTATTTCTCTTTTTGATTACTGTACCTCCGTGATGTTGCCTCCGCTCATACCACGTTATTTTTCATGCGCTCACGCTGTAACTCTATGTATTAATCTATCTATTATTTCAGGAGCACGTGGAGTTGGAAGCGGTGGAGGTGTGTTTTGCATTGGATTAGGTAATTCGAGAGGGTTGAAGTCAATGTCGGGTTCACCAGTAAATGGGCTTATGTTATCGTCAAAGTTCAATGGATCAGAGTCTTCTATAGGATTTACAGGGTATCGTGAAAGCGCATCGGCGGCTGCGTTTAATTTACCTTTTTGGTAACCAATTTCATATTCATACTCAGAAAGCTTAAGACGCCACCTCTGAAGTTTGCTACCTGGGTCTTTGTGATTCATGAGCCAGGTCAATGGTCGATGATCAGTGATGATGAAGAATTTGCGCCCATAAATATATGGACGGAAGGTTTTGCAGCCAAAAAGGACAGCCAGGAGTTCTTTTTCAGTAGTATTATAGTTTGACTCGCTTTTATTGAGTGTCCGAGACGCGAAAGCTATTGGTTTTTCATATCCTTTAGCCCCTTGAGAAAGAATTGCTCCTATTGCATAGTTAGAGGCATCGCATGATAAAATGAATGGTTTGGAGAAGTCTGGGTATATCAAAACAGGCGCTGAAGTTAGTTTGTTTTTAAGTTCATCGAATGCAACTTGTTGTTGGTTTTGCCAGAGGAATTGAATGAATTAAATAGTAAAATAGTATTTAAATCGCGATGAATGGACACTGTGAGCGATGTCAGCTCACTGTCAGTTATACTCTGTAAACTATCTCATAATAATTTAAAAATATTCGTACAATGTAGTAAATTCTTTCTATACACACGTTGTTTCGGTACACAAATCTTGATTTTAGTTTGACTGTACTAGACGCACGTATCACCAGCAAGGTGTTGCTGAAAATCAGCGCTGTATCGCCAATGATGCAGCATCATGCTGAGCAGCATCTGTTTTTAATGTACACTGCGACGCAACTTAGCAGCAAGTTTTTGTATTGTATTTATATTAATTGTCACTATATTAACCTTATAACCACTCGTATGTCATGTTCAATACCTAACTGTGCTTTAAGTTAATGCTTCAATTTAATACTGTAATATGTACCAGTTCCTTTAATAATGTGTTGTGTTGCAATGTCGTTAAAATAAATGATTTTTCTTTCTTCTTCTTTCTATTCGTATGTATGTATCTAAGTAATGGAATCTCTGTAAATGATTTTTATTTTAAAACATCGTATTCAATTAAAACTTCGCATACTTATCAAGAACCGATGATAATACAATAATTAAATAAGTTTGGCTTATTTTGCTGATCGTGGTCTCGAAGATTACTATTTTTTTCTATATCTGATAACGGTAGAGTCGCGCTTCTTTACGATAAAGTTTTTTTTAACCATTTTCTTATTTACATAAATTATTTTCTACTTTATAATTCGGTTAGTTACAAAAGCGTGTTATTTAATATTGTTTATTTATTTAACGTAAATCAGTTAATCATTAAGTGTCTTTGTTTAAACACTAAGTAATTAATAAAAATAAACGGATTTTAATTAATTTGAACGGTGACTGCTGTACAAATAAATTACAACGCGAACTTCTGTAATATTCATGTTGTGATTGTGAACCATTTTCGATCGACAAACGTTCCAGTTCCAATCTGTTCACATTCCTGTTAAACTTCTACGTACATTTATTCCGGGGTCGTCTGTGTGCTTACCTGTAAAAGAAATAAATACATTTAGTACATTATGGTAATTAATTTACTTAATGATATTCTATTTAGATAATGTTGGTAAGGTAAGATGATTATTAAAGTAATAGATTTATTTATTAGAGATTGCCTGTCAGATGAATTTTGATCATTTTGTATGTATGGAGTGTATAAGGAGTACAATCTCTATGTTAAAAGAGTGTCCGCCAAAATGCACTAATAAGGTGACGCCACTGTGCAACGAGTGTACATTTTAAAGAATTAAAAAAGATAATCAAATGAACTATTATTTGTTTATGTTTGTCGGACGGGATACTACGTAAAGTTTTAATTTTTAAACCACTATTTAATAAAAAGAATTAAAACGATATCACACTCTCGTCTCACTCTAGCGTCTCTGTGGTCGGTTCTCGAACTATTATTTAGTCATGTTTGATGGACAATTTTCCCCATAAGAGCCTATCATAGATTGTACTCCTTACCTCTATACTCCATGTTTGTATGTTTTATTTTGCTTTGGTGACAGTTCAAAGTACAGACTAAATCTCTATAGTCTATGTAGCCGTTTACACACATATTAACTTCAATGAAGTAATTCTCTCTCTCTCTCTCTAAGTGCCATCTCCACCCCGGAGGTCGGCGACCATATGTCTGTACGTCTCCCTGTTTTCAGTCATGCGAATTAGTGCATCTGTGCTTCCCACATCCAACCAGTCTCTTAAATTTCTCGTCCATGATGTTCGCCTTCTACCTCTACTGCGCTTACCCTCAATCTTCCCCTCAATTATCAGCATTATGAAGTCATACTTATTACTTCTATATATATATGCCCAAAATACGCTGCTTTTCTTTTCTTAATTGTTTCTACCACCTCTAATGAAGTAATTAAGAATTCCAAATTTGATATTGTTTTAAAAATATTACGAGGAGTTTTCTGCAAGTGTGTGTTGTGTGTAAAAGTACACACAACACACACTTACACTGTAATACATGGATTTATATCAACTGATTACTATAATAGACAACTGTATAGTATCCATAATACAAGTTCTGCTTAGTTTGGGACTAGATGGCGTTGTGTGTTGGATGTCCTAAATATTTATTTATTTATCACTCGTGCATGTGTATTTGCATGTACGTAAAGCCCTCGGTGCCCAGTTTAGTGATAGTGCCAGCTTTTGACTCTCCGGTGTAATATAACCGTATTACCACCACGATGTAAAAGAGTGTACCCCGTATGAAGGATTTTTTTTTCAGTAGTATTTCATAAAAACAGCGACATTAAGCGCCCCGAATACGACATTACCTCACCTTGAATATTCACAAGATATTAGAATGTCTCCACATTTTTATCTGTCAATACTTCCTTCCTTCACATTCAATCTGCACCTCGCAAGCGAAGACGAATTTTTATACCTCTATAGAAATATTTCGACATTGAAGCGTTGATATTGGGGGGCGGAATTATTACTATACCCGGTTTATACCGGCGCTTAGTGTAAACACAGATATTTGTCTTTTGTGTACGGGCACAAATTATCCTGTGGAACTTTTTTATAGCATCTGTAATATTTTTTTACAACGTTGATGTCCATGGCACTGCCGCCGCCATGCCATGACTACCTTCGCCAGTATCACTACCTTCATATTACGGATAGTAGTCTCCAATACAACGGTTACGATAATTTGACTGCCGCGGTGGCGCAGTGGTACCATATGCGACTGCTGTGCTTGAGGTCTCGGGTTCGGAGTACCGGATCGGACCGTACGGAGCCCTAAGTTGTCGGTGGGAACCCTAAGCACCCTTTATTAAAGTAGTTTAACAAAATATTAAACTAAGGCAATACCTACCCTCACTAACTTACTTCGCTGGCTCAGCGACCCAAAGTGTGTCTTGGCCCCTGATAGTGTATACTCGTAATATGTCATTCTTTATTATTATACTATGGCTATTTAGAAATTTGGGGTGAGGTAAGTTGTACAGAGATAAATCTGCTTACAATCTCTTCTAAAAATATTCATCAGAATATAAAATATCGAGTAACAACGAGCTTTAACAAGAGGTTTTCAGAAAACGTTTGCGATTTTGATCAAGGTAAAGCCATAATCAAATTTTAAAACTTTTTTACGAGTTTGCAGGCGATGGTAACTAAAATGGCGGGTAAAATTGTGGCGCGTATTTCACTGAACTGGCAGTGAGTGGCGTTAGTCAAGTGAACAGTAATCACTTGTGGATCGAAGGACCACTCACAAAATGTCGAGTGCTTCCATTCCGATATTTTCTACGATCGGAATCGTAATCAATCTGGGCCTGTCTACCGATAGTGATTTGAAATAGCTTTTATTAATTATTAAAACGATTTCTAAATATCTATTTAGATATCTAAATAGTAAAGGGTAGGTAACAGGCTAATATTTTATTATTCTTGCTTCATTATTTTAAATAGTAAACTAAAAAGTTGTAGTGTTTTTTAAACAATAAAATCACTGACTGATCCAACGAGCCGGGTGACAATGACAGACATTAATTGTTTCATGTAAGTGACACAAGCCTCTTATTTATATGCATAACTCTTTACATGACTTTAAATATCCAACTGCTTACTTTAAAATATCCAATCATTATGCAACAGGCAGATATTTGTGGCAAGAATATCTTCATAAGTGTTCACAAGGTGGCTTGTCGTCACACGTCCCTGATTCATGCTAAGTACCTCAGCAAAAGAAATTATCATCATGTTTAAATTATCACTTGCCTTCTGTTTAAAAGCTAAACCTCCCAAACATTTCATCGCAATAATATTTGAGATGTTTGAGAATCAATTTTACCAAAAACCGCATTACTGTAAGAAGATTGAACTGACTGTTCCTTTTATATACTCCTATAAAACATAAACTTGTAACTCTAATGGTCCGTACTCACATGCGGTATTACTCGATAGTTTTACTCCAAGACGAGTAAAAATTAACGTATGTACCGCAAACTCACAACTTGAAGGCTCGCATGGAGCCGGCTTGATAGAATTTAAAAAAGTAATTTCCTTCGCATTTACTCGAAGCGAGCCATCGAGCTTGACGCAAGCGTTAAGTTGCGTGTAGGTGACCGCGAGTGGCGCGAGTCGAAGCTTCAGTCCGCCGTTGACGATTAACGTAAAAACTGTTTTAGAACCTATTTTATAGTATATTCAGGCATCCTTAAATAATTGTCATAATCTTCGGGACTAACTTCCTAAATGTAGCCGCCGCCTTCTTTGTTGAACAGACATCATTTGGCTCCAACGATTCGCTGAATACTGAAAGGCGAGCCAAAATCTGCGTCACTCGATCGATCAATGCTGAATGTGTGGACGAAAGCCTGCGCCGTGGTTCTTATTCGACATGTTTGCTCGATCGAGTAAAACCGTATGTGAGTACTTAGCACGAGGGTTGACCTATAAACAGTCCCTATAATCGCACGTGTGCTAAACAAAAGGCGAACAACAAAAGCTGGCCTTGGGTCAGTAGGGTCAAGAGGCGAGCGACGTCCGGAAACTGGGGTTGTATCTTCTACAAACCCGCTTTATACTTGTAGTTAATAGAAACTGAGTTGTCGGATTATATGGATTTATTAAAATAGGGTTGGAACTTTCCGTTGGAAAATGTTTCACGTGAACTATTTTAAAATGGAAAAGAATTGAATGATTCGTTGTTTTTGGTTAACTTAATTTTCGTCTTTAAATGAACTCATTTAATTTCTCATTTTAAAAAGAGAACTGTTAATAAAGTAAAAAAAACACATTTAAAAAGTGTAAAAAAAGAACCATACCAGTTGAAACCTGATTATGGTTTTTTCAAAACAAATTATTTATCAAATATAACATTTATAATTTAGTTAAAAAAAATATGTTATTAAAATATTTAGACAAAATTACTTATAACACCGTTCTGTTTTCCCTTCGTGATGTTTTTTCAAAGATACCGCGGAATATAAAAATAAAACACTTTGACAGTGTCAGCACAGGTTGAGTGTCAAATTTATAACAAAGCGATTCTCTCTAACGAAGTTCAGGATAAATTGATTTCACTGCCCCATCAATCCGGGCGGTCCCCTTTGCTTCACAAAAGCTTGCGCATCAAACTACCTTTGGGCAATTTTGTTGAGTCTTAAAACATGCTGATTTCAACGATAAAAAGGTATTTTTTTACAAAATTTAAATCCCTATTATAAAAACTAATGTCTATAAAGACTTGATGAACTAGGATACTTTGCAAACCGCAGATGATACTTTTCGAATCAACTCGTTATGTAGGTATTTATGGTAAGAACACGAGAAGTAAAAGCAAGAACAAATACTGGTTTTAATCTTACTATTTCCTATTAACTAGTATTTTATTTAGGTAGAATTTAAGAGAGTTCTTGTAAAGATCAAATCGAAAATTTAAAACATAAAAAAATATTACTGTACAAAGTTTTGACAAGATAAACAACTAGAAATATTGAGCAGTACCACCTGTACCAGTGTCACTCAGACTGACACAAAACAAATCGGAAACCCGATAAATCAATGATACTCCGCTTGTTTCGGCCAACAGTCGTTTCAGAGAGTTAACTACCGAAAATAATAGACTACGAGCTACGAAATACACTCAACCACACTAAACATAATTCGTATTATTTCCAGACATTAGATTTAGCCTCCGATGAGATGAGAAAATTGCCAAGAAACTGGGTCACAGAAAAAATATCGCGGTCACAGCATCTTGAGAAAAGCAGCGGTATCGACGACAGTATCGCATTGTGTGCGGGTATCCCTCGTTTTGTTTAGCACTTCACGATGAAGGGCCCTCATTGACTGTCAAAGGAACGACCTGACATCTAGGGGAGGGAAATTAGGAATTACTTGTAAAAGTCCTCTACCTATAGGAACTTTTTACAAGATGCTTACAAGTAATTATGGACGTGTGTGGGAGGTGTGAAGTAATAATTATTACTGTAATTAGTACATTATCAAAAGAAAAGAGTTGAAAGTTTGTGGCAAGCTTTATGAGAGGGATACTGGGTAGTAAGACAATCTTCACTTCTCATTTTCAAATATTATTAATAGTCATCAATCAATGTGTGAAACTTCAGAGCATTAGATAAAAGTTACTGAAAGTAGTGTCTGTAGAAACTATATTATAAAACCAGAATGTTTTTCAAGATTTACGTTCAACCTGAACGTGACACTGAAGTTTGAATTCTTCCAAAGTATACGTTCTTGAAGAAACCTTTTGTATGAATAACTGATAATTTTATTTCTTCTTGTCTCGAGCGACCTGTCTATAAAATTTTATGATGAGCCCCGTGTTAAATGGTTATTTGTTTCGAACATAAAACATTTTTATTAAATTATAAAAATAAATTGAATATTTTAGTTGTATACTGACACATAATACCCATAAGTATTATTTTCATGTTATTGACTATTTGCTTAGAAAGTTTTCAAAAATATTGATTGGTTGGAGAAAACACAGTTGAAATTATATTTAAAAAATTACACTATGTGACAGATGGTTCGAAACCGACGAAGTAACTTTGAACAAGCGTCATGTTTACACTTTTATTTTAAATCAACTATTTTTTCATTCTTTACGTGCCAGTTTTATCGCAAACTAGCTGACCCGGCGAGCTTCGTATCGCCATACTTACTTATCTGTCTCAGCTTCCCGTCGCGGACAAAAAAATTACTTTTCCCGTTATCTTTTAATTTTTCTTGTACACAAACCTTGTCCTAACAATAAAGAACACATAATAAAAAAAAAATCGTTTAAAAAAACCGACTTCAAAAACTAAAAAGTATAAAATAACTTTATTTGTATGTGCTACCTATTCATAGGTTTGAAGTCGGTGCCAAGCCAAATGTAATAGTAGGTACCACACTCGCTGCTATGTATATATCATCACGGTAAGACCAATAGCAGCGGAGCACCAATGAAGAATGTTTCAAAAACGGGGGAAAATTATCACGCTACGGGCAATAGGAGACGCTGAAACTGTTGCATGGGTCAGCTAGCTTTTATATATATAGATGTTAATGATGATAATTTTATGTTTATAATGTATTGCACAATACATTATAAACATTAAATTAACAGCTAAAATGACGTTACTGGTGCCGACTGTTATAAAACTGGAGAGTTTGTTGGTTTGAACACAGGAATAATAGGTTTGAATACAAATATTCTTTCAGTGTTAGATCGCATATTTAGCAAGGAAAGCCACAACCTATATATCATCACGTTACTACTAATAAGAGCCGAGAATTACAACAAAAAATGTTGTAAAAACAAAGTTTTTTTGTCATTCGAGAGTCGCAGTCAAAGTTCAGGCAAAATTTAATTGAAACGTTGCTAAATTCGCAGAAATCGTGACTTAAACCTAGAGTTCGTGCCTTAATGAGGAATATAATCGCTTATTTAAGACGATTGTGGAAACTTGATGAATGGCGATAGGAATTGTTCAAGTGTTAAGTGCCAACAAAGATGGATGGTTGTGCTGATAGCTGTAGACTTGGATTTTACTGCGACTGTTAGCGTCATTTATCACTCGTTTGAAGTTTTAAATCTTCTGTTCTAGTCACGTGACCTGGTGTAGAATTTCTATTATGAGACCATATCGTGTTACTAATTTTAGAGAATTATTTAAAGAATCTAGTAGTTTCTGATTATTTTGTTTGATCTGTAACTTTAGGTGAATTAGAAAAACTATTTTTGATTTTAATATCAGTCAATGTTACATGTTATTTTTGACTGTGAATGTAAATAAAATAGGGATAAGTGTATATTTGGGGAAAGAGAGAGAGAGCGATACATTTTAATTTTTTTTGTCAGTTTCTTTGATAAAATATGAGTGTAAGTAGGTATGGAAATCGATAAAAATACATATACCTACCGTGTTTGGTTCGAACTTGAACCACCTGTGTGAGATGCTTAAATGTCATCTGTCACTGCTTTTCAAATAACTCACTAAAAAAATATATTAAAAAAAAAACAAAAAACTACTATCTTTAACGATAAGTCGAAATAAAAATTGTTTGTACAATCCCTATTGTACTATTTTTAACGCCCCACCCTTTTTCACAATCATACTTTTTTTTTATTATTTTATTCCTATATTAGGAATAATTTTTCAATGTTTAGTTCAAACTGTCATTAAAACGTGTGTTTTAGTTTTTTATTACACAGAAAAAACAGAAAACAAAAAAGAAACAGAAAATAAGAGAAAAATAGTTTGTCATAGTTTAATGTCATAGTTTTTTATAAATATAAAATTTAAATGAAATCTGACCGCTTGAAGTAGGTCAAATCACAATACAAATGTGTTTTCTTTACAACACGACGATATACACTTCTGTTTGACCTCTTCTTAAAGTTGATCTCAACAAAAACAACGGATATCAGCCGAGAGTCGAAAGAACAATATGCTTCCACTATCACCCCATCAATCAAAAGTACTGGTAAACAAAAGGTTCATATCCTCATTTGGACCACTTAATATTATTATTATTGCGAACATAGAAAGTAATGGAAACGAACAAACAGTTACGATTTCGTAAAACAAAATAAAAGCCAGATGTACCTCCAGCCTTTAAGAGATAGGATCGATTTAATTTCAATTGCATTGCAAATTAGTAGTATTAAGTTGGATACACATTGGGACATACTTTGCTGCCTAATATTTAAACTGTATATAGAAAAAAAACTCGACTGGGCCAATATCAGTCATCTTTATTAATTTCAGGTTTTTTTTTAATTTTGATGTACCCAGTGTCACTCTCACGACTGAGACGAATCTATTGACACCACCCACATAAAAAATATGACAAGCTGTTTAGGCTCTAGGGCGTGCCAAAGAAATACTCGAAAAACATATCCCTCCTTCTTTCGTAGTCGGGTAATAAAGCTTCATTAAGCAGGTAATATCATTGATGGCCTTATACCACTTTTTCAAGCTCTTACAGGCAAATGTGAGATAAGAAAAAAATAAAAAACGATATTACTCAGGTCAACACCGTACATGTTTAATGCATTATTTAAGAAATTAATGAAATATTTAATTATGTTACAAGTGTAAAATAGAAGTACACAATCAAACAACATCAGTATTGTCCAGCATTTCCAGCAGAACTGCACGTTTGGCCTAGTGGTTTAACGGTCACCACGCCGTTTCCTACTTCGCCAAGTGTCGTGGGTTCAAATCTCACGTAGGACAACACTTTGTGTGATCCACAAATTGTTGTTCTGAGTCTGGGTGTTCTTTGTGTCCGTTTCATGTATGTTTGTAAAGTCCCCCGCGACACAGGATTTATTCCTAGTGCGGGAGTCTATAAAAAAAACAAAAAAAAAAAAAGCATGTCTTAATATCAAACTTATGTAGAGCGACTATCGAGCAACAGTTGCGCAACAATATTATGTAATGGAAACACAGCTTAACAATTATTATGAACCCGAGACATGTTTGCTATTTCGAAATGAAATTGTTTTGCAAACAAGAGCGTAGCGAATGATTTTAACAGAATATGGAATTCGCTACAGTTTGTCTACGGAAGTGCTACGAGGAGTATTCTACAGGTGCATAAATGTAATAGTTTTAGCTTGTTTTTTATCGGATTGTGAAAGAAAGAATTGTATTACACATAAATTATAGACTAGCTTTTACCCGCTACTCCACTCACGCGGGTGGAGTAGCGGGTAAAAGCTAGTCTATTATAGGTAGGTCGGATATCGCGGCAATAGTTAAAAAAAAAACCTAAGACACTCTTAAATAATGTGGCTTTCTATCAGTATAAGGGTTTTCAAAATCGGTTCAGTAGATCTAGAGATTATCGTCCCCTACAACCTCACAAATTCACAAACTTTACGTCTTGATAGTTTTAGTATAGATTAATTATAGGGATACTGATAAACATACTTATATGATCCTAAATTCATACATCTTAATATATTTAATTTTTCTGTGCGTGTAAATTGAAATTTTATGTAAATCTTTCACAATTGGACCCCGTAGGTGACGCTACTGGCGTCAGTATATTATGAATTCTGAGGCGTATGAAGTTCGCCGGGTCATCTAGCTACTACTGACTGACAGAAAAAAAATGGAATTAGGACTGCCGATAGAAGTGAAAACTTATAATTTAGAATGTTATTTATAAAATGTATGTGTAAAATAAGAAATTTCAGTGTTTAATTGAAGATTTTCTCCTACCAAAAAGTGCTCAACGCGGGCAAAGAAGTTTTCACTTCAAAAAACAAGTTTCTTATTTCACAGCGAAGATTTTTAACCGACTTCAAAAAAAGGAGGAGGTTCTCAATTTTTTTTTATGTTTGTTACCTCATAACTTTCGACTGGGTGAACCGATTTCCATGATTCTTTTTTTATTTGAAAGCTGGTGCTTCCCGTGTGGACCCAATTCAATTTGGTCGTTCTTGAAGTCGGTTTTTTTTTTGTTAAAATTTTGTATTATTTTTAAGTGTTTAATTTTTTCAAACTCAACCATATGTAGGACATAGAAACAAAACGTGTTACTAAACATTAAAATACCCAGAAAAAGCAAAAATACCAACGATGTGGCCATTCATTTTAAAACCATAAAATCTCTTTTATTGAACTCCAGGCCACAGGCAGAATGTAGGGCTTTGTGTCCCAAGCGGCTTATACCTATATATATATATGGATGTACCTTTATGAATATTTTACGTACTCATCCCGCATATACAATCGCGGTTGAATGTTGCCACTTCCCAAAAGTATCATTCCTCTCAAAAATCCGTTTATTTTTTAACAATAATGGTATTAATGGATGTCGACTTCATTATTTCAACAAATTCTAATGTGAATATCTGGGGTCTGTATAAAATTTAATTATTCATTTTAACACGATTGGCGGTCCACTGTGTCAATGTTTTTTTAGGTAATTGTTTTCAATTATCATTTTATTTTTATTATTAGTATGATTTACTATTTTAAATTATTATTGTACATAACAATACAAATGATAATCATGAAAATAATTATTTGTCTTCTTTAACCATCTGTAGAATTTGTCCTGTTAAAATTAGATTGACTACCCAATTTTACCACGTGGAAAAAGCCATTCAATAAATGATATAACATACGTAGTATTTCACAAGTAAGCTACAGCTAATTAAGTTTAATAAATTAATTAAGTCATAACAACAGTCATAACAGCAAAACAAGCGGAGGAATATGGCTTGAATAATTTTTGCCCCTAAAGGCCCCTACACCCATTATTGTCTTCAATGGTGAGGCTTTAATATAAGGAGTAATATTTTAAACAATTGTTTTATTTTCAATCACAGAGTTACCCGAAAAAGTCTGTCCTATACTTCAATAATGAAAATATTTCAAACAAACACTGTAAAGCTACAATTTCATGTCACTTTTAAGTGTTTTATATCAAAACGCATTATTCTTTAACAAAGGCTTTCTTGTTAAATACGGCTGAGAGACCCTCGCGTATCCCCTAAGGCAATTTCAACTTATTATACTGACAAATGAGGAGACTGTGGAAGACTCGCAAGTGAACCCCGATAGATCTTTTTATATCACACTAACATTCCAAATTGAAATCGGTGCAGTGATAACTGTGAAAGCGTAACATACAGAGTTACTTTCAAATGAGCAGACGAGTGAATTATTAACAACTAGCTTTTGCACGCGGCTTCGCTCACGCAGACTTTCATCCCCTGATTCACTTTTAGGGGTGAAATTTTAAAAAATCCTTTCTTAGTGCTCACTTACGTTATATAAAGAACCTACACGCAAAATTTCAGGATTCTAGCTTCAGCGGTTTGTGCTGTGCGTTGATCTCTCTCTATGTCAGTCACCTTCCTCTTTTATGTCTATCACTGCCTCGACCGGGGCGGTACTACCCTCTTACACAAGATCAACCTAAAGTGGAAGCATTCATGCTGTCGTGTTTTGTTGGTGAGTGCGAGACCAGAGGCTCAAAGAAGCAGAAACACCCCAATAGACCTCGATGGTGTGGGTAACAATGCTGCATTATCCGCATATACAATGAGTATAAGTACCACCACTCTAGACTCCACAGGCGCTCATAGCCCAGTTGCACTCGGTGATTAGAAACAATCACCGAGGGTAAACAACAACGGCGCGGTCAGTACTTGGATGCCATGAGCGTCTCCGTGTTTCGAAGGGCACATTAAGCAGTCGGTCCCAGTTGTTATCGTAGGATAACAGTCGTGAAGCTTAGTTGGAGGCCTTTGGGTGGCTTAAAAACATCCAACGGCAAGATTACGTAGCCACAAGTTGTCTTGTCAGTTACCAACCCGCACTCGGCCAGCGTGGGGACGTATGGCCTTAACCCCCTCCTGAGAGGAGACCGGAGCCCAGCAGTGGGACGTTATGGGTTGTTGATGATGATGATAAGTGCCACTACTCTTGGATTCTACTCATGCTTTTTATCAGGCAGAGTAGATTCACTATAGGCTATATAAATAAAAACTCTCTAACCAAATGTGGTCAACTCCAGCGCTCCTTGGAATCTAATCGTTATAGTACAAGAAAAAGGAAGGATATAGATTAGCATTAGGAAAACGGATAGGATGGAGGAGCTAGGTTAATCGATATCGTCACTCTCGGATGAGCAACAGGAGTAGCATGCCAGGGGTATGTGATCTGTATTTCTCTGATCAGAAAGGTCACATATGGTAAGATAAACTTCACCTGGTATAATATATATATGTATATTATAGTACCTGGATGTCATGATGGATGATGGGTATTCTTTCTGATAAATTTTCTAAAAATGAATCCTAACCAGATCGATTTATCACCTTTGAAACCCCTTGCATACTAAATTCCAAGAAAATCGTTGGAGCCGTTTCCGAGATTCGGATTATAAATATACAAGGAATCCTCGTTTAAAGATATTGTGGTACTCGTACTTCAAGCACGCCCTGGGGGTTATGTGTAGTCAGTGGACTAATGTACCTGAAATTTGGGAAATAACAACACGACTAAATGTATTGTACGCTTTTACTGCAAGATAAGTATTTTTTATAATATAGAAATACAATTATTTATATTTCACTGCCAGGAGGTCTTGACTCCGCGACCCCTGACGTGTATCTCTTATTCGGCATTCAAAAAATCAAAGTTTCAAATTATATAAATCAAATTTAGATATTCGCTTCAAACAGGGCTTTTCATGTGCCAATTGCACAATTCGACGCAGAGGTTCTATAACTCTGCACCATGAAGGCTTCAATCGCCACAATACGCACAATACAAAATTTTTTTTTTTTTTTTTTTTTTTTTTTTTTCGTGGGTAGTCAACCAAACCAGTCGCAAAGTTTTTCGCTCTGTAAAATTAATTTATTTTATTTAATTTTGTGAATATTAGTGGACTTAAATGTTGCAAATTATCAGCTAAACGTTCCAGCTGCCGGATTCTACAAAATTTCTTCATATCATTTCCTCAATATAAACCAGTTTAAATTTCTAAACACTCTTACAACATGACAAGTGTGCAAGCCATTACTGACCTTACCATTATGTTTAACAAAAGAATGGAAGAGTTTGAAGCCCAGCTCACCAAAACATCTAGCCCGTCTGCAAGTGTGACCAGTTTATCTATAGAATTTTCTGGATTTAGAACATTCGTCACACAGGCCCTACAACTGCTGCAGCAGCAGGTGGAGGTCCTGTCACACACCGTGGATGGCATTGAGATGCAAAGGCGACGGAAGATCCTGCTCTTGCATGGTGTCACCGAGACAAGCAATGAAAGTGTTGCAGACACTGCTATAAAAACCATCTCACAACGCTTCAAGCAGCAGGATATCACAACAACGGACATCAAACGCTGCCAAAGATTAGGTCGGGCAACTTCCACCAAGAAACCTAGACCTATACTCCTCAAATTTGCTGATGTGACCATACGAGACAAAATATGGTATAACAAAACAGTACTTAAGGGCACTGAGGTCACTTTATCTGAGTTCCTGACTAGGCCTAGGCACGATCTGTTTATGGCAGCCCGCGATAAGGTAGGAATAGCGCGGTGTTGGACCAGGGAGGGCTCTATTTACGTTTTGGGTCCAGATGAAGCGCGTCATCGCATCGGGTCGTTAGCCGAGCTGGACCAAGTTCTTGCTACATTACCAAAGCCGCCCATCGCAGTCCCAAAAGCCACCGGGACGAAGACTAGACGTGCTGTTGTCACTAAAAAGTAATATACTTACTCGCCATGCATACTACAGCCCAGGTGCGATTCATTTTTTTTTTTTTATGTTTGTGAACATATCAAATGTTTACAATTATTTAAGCAAGTACCTTCTTATAAACTTTAATCACAGACCACATGACTTTAATGTAAACAGTTTTGTTGTTTTCTCGTACAAAAACATTGACAGATACTGACAGACAGCAATCAACTTGTCATTCTATCTGATCGTGTTTCGTTTAGAAACACAAGACCTTTGCATTTATTCCAACTCTGAAACCAAGGCTTTCTATTTTCATGTCTGGATTGAAAAGACATGGATTTAATTTTTTAAACTGCTATGTATTTAACATATTTTGTTGGTTTTAAATTATGTTTTGTTTAATTTCTTTTTTAACTTTGTTTTTTTGTTTGATTTAATACTTTTTATTTATAATTTCAAACTGTTATACTGGTTTGTATTAAACTGGCAACCGGCAGATGGAGTTAGCGTTCTAATATTTATATTTTCATTTATTTAATATATCTATTTAATAGTTTACTATATTTATTCTATATACTCAGTTATATTTTATATATTTACTTTATTTTAAACGCACTTTAATTCAATTTCTTAATCATCTATTTGGAGACTTGAGATGTCTGCGCCTGACTGTAGTGATGACAGCACGGACTTCCTGTCTGCACGTAGTAGTGATGGTTCCCAGGTTGATCCAACAATTGCCGAGACTCTTTCATCTCGGTTCTCTGACGTTCCCAAAAATCTAAACCTTGTACACATTAATGCTCAAAGTGTTCCGGCACACTTCACCGATATACTGGCATGTTTTGACTGTACGAATTTACACGCTATACTTATTTCTGAATCGTGGCTTAAGCCTTGCTTACCTTCTTCTGCATACTCTTTACCAGGGTTCAACCTCATCAGGAATGATCGAGCCGTGGGTGGCGGCGGTGGAGTTGCTATCTACCTACGATCTCATATTCCCTACTCTGTTGTTAGTTTTTCGCCGCAGCCCCCTCCAAAGAATGCGGGTGAACATCTTTTTCTTGAAGTTGAACTCCTTCACTCTAAAATCCTTCTTGGTGTGTTCTATTGTCCTTCTTTACGCATAGACTTCTTCTCATCATTTGAATTGCTACTAGAGCAACTCACCCCTTTGTACAGTCATACCATAATCATGGGTGATTTCAATACCTGTCTCCTCAAAAACGATTCTCGGTCGTCTACTCTTCAATCTATAATTAAATCTAGCAATCTGTCTATTCTTCCTTCCAATGCAACCCACTATTTCCCACACTCCACTCCGTCTCTGTTAGACCTCATCCTTGTTTCCTCCCCCAACCTCGCAGTTAGACACGGCCAGTGCTCTGCTGACGAGTTTTCCTACCACGACTTGCTTTATCTGTCCTATCGCCTCCGTCCTCCTAAATCAAAAACAAAGATTATTCTGCAGCGAAACTTCAAAAGCATGGATGTGGATGCCTTGGTTAGGGATGCTAACATCATCGACTGGACTCCTCTTTACAATGCTGACTGTATAGACTACAAGGTGGAAGTCTTTATCGATAAATTAATGACTCTCTACGATGACCATGCGCCAGTGCAAGAAATGAGGGTCAAACGTCTTCCGTCACCGTGGCTGACTGAGGAAATCAAATCCCTAATTAAGAAAAAAGCGATAGCTAAGTCCAAGTATAAAAAGAATCCCAGCGATAGGAACCGGGACAAATATGTAGCTATCAGGAATCATTGCAGTAAGGTGTGTAGGAATGCGCAACGCCGATACATCCACAGCTCCGTTGAGAAAGGAGATCCAGCTAAAGTCTGGAAATTTTTAAAGTCACTGGGAGTAGGCAAAGCTGTTCACGATCCGTTTCCTAAAAATGTCAACTTAAATTCACTAAATCAACATTTCTCTGCTTCGTCAAATTTTGATATAATGACAAAAGATGCTACACTAAAATTTCTCACTTCTGCCCCGACTCCTGACTGTATCCCATTTTTCTTTAGTCAATTTTCTGATTGTGATGTTAAGAAGAGCATAGTGTCTATAACTTCGAACGCAGTGGGCTCTGATTGTATAAGCCGTAATATGATCCTCCCAATCCTTAATGAAATTCTTCCCGTAATCTGCCATATCCTCAATTATTCAATCTCCTACAGTGTATTCCCAAAGGTTTGGAAGGATGCTGAAATTATACCCATTCCTAAAAAGAAAAACCCCGGGTGCTTTTCCGATTACCGCCCTATCTCTATTCTCCCTTTTCTCTCCAAGGTCCTTGAACGTCTCATCCATATTCAACTCTCGAATTATCTATCCACAAACCTGCTACTGAATCCTTTCCAGTCTGGCTTTCGACCCGGTCACAGCACCACTACTACCCTTGTACACATCACGGAGGACATAAGATCGGCTATGGAGAATGGTGAGCTAACAGTTCTGACACTCCTAGACTTCAGTAACGCGTTCAACACTGTTGACTTCGATGTTCTGCTATGTATACTACGCTCTCTCAACATATCTCCAACCGCGATTGACTGGTTTCACAACTACCTGTGTGGTCGCCGGCAGCGCATTAGTATTGAAAACACCGTTTCATCTTGGTGTAATACTACAGTCGGTGTACCACAAGGCGGCGTGCTCTCTCCCCTACTCTTCTCTGTTTTTATAAACACCATCACTAATGATCTGTCTTCTTCCTACCACCTATACGCAGATGATCTCCAAATTTATACAGGGGCAACACTGACCAATCTGACTGATGCTGTTAACGCCACAAATGCTGACCTAGACAAAATATGTAAGTGGAGCAGCACCTACGGCCTGAAAATAAATCCATCCAAAACTCAGGTAACAATTATTGGAAGCTCGCGAATGATCTCTAAAATTGATTGGACGGGATTGCCTGGAATCACTTGTAATGGCACACCGATACCGTACAGTGACAAGGTTAAGAACTTGGGGATTTACATCGATAGTACCTTATCCTGGGGTCCTCAGCTACAAGAACTGAGTCGCAAAATGTTTGCTGCTGCAGGGTCTTTGCGCGAAGATTACGCAATTTTCTCCCTATACCCACCAAGATTGCTCTTACACAATCCCTTCTTTTTCCCATCCTCGATTATGCTGATGCCAGTTATCTAGATCTCACTGAAGACCAATTGAATAAGCTTGAGAGACTCCAAAATTTATGTATAAGATTTATATTTGGATTACGCAAATATGATCATGTCTCCGATTATCGTAAACAGCTTATGTGGTTACCCATCCGCCTTCGCCGGAATGCTCATATTCTTTCTCTTCTTTATAACATTTTATTCAATCCTCTTACTCCATATTATCTTAAATCCCGGTTCACCTTTCTACATGACACACACTCCAAATTGTTGAGATCGTCGGAGAACCTGAAATTGAAAATGCCAGGACATAGTACCAAATTCCTCGACCACTCCTTCACTGTACAGGCAGTTCGGTTGTGGAACGCGCTACCAATAACGATAAGACGTGCTCAGACATTAGCTGCTTTTAAGAAACAGGTGAAGGAATATTACATGAGACTACATGACCTGTAATTAACAAAACTTCACTTGAGTAAATGTGGAATATATATTAATTAATATTATAGATATCTATTAATATTTCTATGTATCTATTTAATCATCCACACTAGTTGTTCTCATTACTTTATATAATACCTATGTATACATACTGATTTTCCTATCAACTATTAATAACACCAGGCACTACCCTTTACTTTCCACGTCTTTCTTTCCATCCCATGGTTGCCTGTAAGAGATTGCCTTCGGGCGATAAGGCCGCCTATTGTACCTCCTAGCTTTAAGTTACCTTTGTAAGTAATCTGGTGTACAATAAAGTGATTTATTATTATTATTATTATAATACGCCTAAAACTAGCTAACTATCATCTTACAATCATGCATTTAACAAAATTAAAGAAAATAGATACTGTCTTTATATCAATTTCTTGGATATTCATCAATTTTGATATCGAAGTACAACTGAATACTAACAAGTATACCTACACAATATACATTCATTGTGTATATCGTCTATTGTATTTTAGAAATTATTGTATAACCTATGATTAAAAATGTAGTATTAGACATATCATGTCCAATAACATGGAATTATTATTGTCATTTCTAAATTCTCAGCTGTCGAATTTTATAACAATAAATTCTCTCTCTCAAATTTTAGTGAACAAAAGAACAAGTTTTGGCAATAAGGCCGCCCTTTGTACATTATTATACACCTGACATTTTATGTACTCTTTTGTAATACAATGTACTGTGGAAGAGCCACGCTTCGGCATGCGTGGGCCGGCTCGACCGGAGTGCCACGGTCTCACAGTAAATCGGTGTGAAATAGCGCATACGCTGTGTTTCACCGAGTGAGTGAGGATACCGGAGGCCCATCCCCGTTCCAATCGCCCAAAGGCCGGCAACGCACTTGTGACGCCTCTGGTGTTGCGGGTGTCCATGGGCGGCGGTAATTGCATATCATCAGGCGATACGTCTGCTCGTTTGATTATCCACTTGCTCAGTAATACTATTCAAAGTACTATATTATTTATAGTAATCTTGCTAGACATCATTTCAACATTAAATGCGCTAGAAATCAATTAAAACTTTGCAAAATCTACAGTTTTATTTTCACCTCTTTCGACGCTGGAATCACACTTTTATTTCGTCCTAGCTGTTTCCCGCGGCTCCAACCGTGTGTTTGTCAGATATCGTGCTTTAAAGTAATCCATGTGTTATTTTGATGTATGACCTACATAACTGTAAAGTTTAATATAAATTATTTTTGTAATTTTTGCGTGAAATAGTAACAAAGATCTATATTATATCCTCACAAACTTTCGTATTTATAGTACTAGCTTTTACCCGTGGCTTTGCTCGCATTTAATAAAAAGTATCCTATGTTACTTCTAATACCTCCAAGAATATGTGTACAACGTTTCATGATGATCGGTAAGCAGTTTTCCGGTGAAAGCGTAACAAACAAACTTACATTCACATTTATAATAATACTAGCTTCCGCCCGCGGCTTCGCTCGCATTTAATAAAAAGTATCCTATGTTACTTCTAATACCTCCAAAAACATGTGTACAAAGTTTCATGATGATCGGTTAAGTAGTTTTCGCGTGAAAGCGTAACCAACAAACATACTTTCACCTTTATAATATTATGTGTCATTAGGATACGATTAGAAGAAATAGGATTTTTTCGTATAAACGCAGCTACAAAATAAAATCGGTTGAGTTGCCCGATATCTGCATACAATAAAGATATTATTTTTATTTCTATCTAATAGAAGACGAGTGCACTCAACGGCGAAAAACTAAACGAAGTTAGTCACCGGTCTGATGCAGTTTCATACCGAGGATTCCACAACTAAAAGAGTGCTTTGTACAAATATTATAGCTATCTACCTATCTCTCTCTCAAGTCGTGATAAACAAATTCTGTAGATATTTATTACTATCAAAACTGTGTAAATGAATTCCCGCCGGGAAAAAATTAATAAAATATTTCGCTTAACTGTTTTACTGGCTTTGAGCTAAATTACTGTAAAATTTAATCTAAAGCCGTTTAGTAGTTTTTGCGTAAAAGAGTATCAAACATTCACGCATCCTCACAATCTTTTGCATATATATTATTAGTAGGAAAATGTAAGTGAACACTCTAGTACGTGACTGTTTCAAAAGCAATTTGCAGCCGCGTACGATTTAATTGTAAAATCGCTTCTCGACCCCTGTTGCCTCTAGAGACTGTAATATGGAATTCTCGAAAAGGATATAAAAAAGTATATACAAGTACACTGCAGGGAGCTGGCTACTAAAATTGTAAAATATTAATTATTCGATAAACCCACCCAATAATATTAGCTGCGGAGAAAGAACTCTTATGTTATTATGTGTCTTTACTATTCAATAACATCAGCAACATAGCGATGCTTCCTATGACACAGCATGTCAATCATTAAAAGCTGATCCTTCCCATAATGAAAACAGACCGTTTTTAGTTTGTACTGACTACAGTCCTTTTTACTCTTATAACGAAAATTTTACAAACGTACAGCAGTTGAACCCCTCTCGGCTTTCCACTTGAGTGATTTTATGCAGACTCGGAAAGTAATGTAATTGTTTTATATCAGTACAAGGGCGCCATGCAGGCGAGGAAACCACGTCGCAACCTGTCGAGTCAACCAAGCGTTCTGATTTGATTTTATACCGAAGTTCAGGGATCAGTCAGTTGTGAGAATACGGATCATGGCTTTGGTGGAAAATCGAAAAATGCCGTGGCATATACCTACGCTTTTACAAGCTTTTTATTAACTTTCAATGTATATGTATGCTTGTATGTTCGGGTGATATCTTGCAACTCAATTTTGAAGCAAATATCTATAACCAATTTTGCTGAAATTTTGCAAGCATATATATACAGCGTGACAATACAATATTATAATGGGTCGCTATGCTCCATTGTCTGCATTCGCAATGAGTATGGTGGCCACCACTCTTGGATTCTGCTTATGCTTTCCATCAGGCAGAGTAGAGTCATTTTGGCGGGATAAACATAAGAAAAAAAAATTACATGGAGCTGATTTGATGCAGGAGCTGGAAGGTAGCCATAGGAACTCTGTAAAGAAATGTCGCAACATCATCGAGTTTGGACTCGTTCGATTCGTCTCGAGGCATTTCATTAAAAGCTTGTTTTTAAAAAGCTTTTTAATTTAATTTATTAATGTAACATGTTGATTTTATTGCTCACATTGAGATTTAGATACATTTTCCCTTCAATTTATGTAGGTACTGCCTTAAGTTTTTGTTAGCATATCTTCGTTATGTACATGTACTGGTTGGTGTATTGTATTTGTGTAGTTTGTTATTTAGTATTAAGGGTTTGTACCTAGTAACTGGCCAGAGCAAGAAAGCACTGATGAAGATAAGAAGAGACTCGCCTTTGGCGCTGTGTAAATCCTTGGATAAATTATATATTTCATTTATTTATATGATGTGTCCCTCGAGTCGTTTTTATGTTAATGTGTACAATCTTCTTATATATGCAAATCAATTGCTGTTCGTTTGTCTCGCTAAAACTCGAGAACGGCTGGGCAGATTTAGATGATTTTGGTTTGGTTGAAATGTTTGTCGTAGTCCAGGGAAGGTTTAAACGGTGAAAAAAAATCAAATGTCACGTGTACCTAGCTGTGCTTTTATTTATTTGATTTGATTTATAATAAAATTCAACAAAGTCTATTATAACTAATGTCGGAAAACTATTGCCAAGTGGTGGATAATGTAGTAGAAAAAACTTGAAGTAAATTATTCTATTTGTTAAACTTACATTTCGTTAAATTTTTAATTTTTAACTTTGTTTTTTTCTATCATCTATATCAGCTAATAATCTTTTCAGGGAATATTATTCTGAGAAAAATTAGATTACTTCTTTTCATCAAAATACCACTTTCTATGACTCATTTAAAGTCCATATTACGTTGCAAAAATCATTTACCAAACTTCTTCTTTACCAATTCTTGAAGGTGATCATTTCATTATTGCAGACTAAGAGACTACGGCTTAGTCCCACTAACCATCACATCACCACAGTCGTCTGACGTCTCTCTTAAGTAAGCCAATGGATTAATATAAAGGCTCCATGATAAGGCGACCAAATTCAAAAGCCGCCTAATCTCTCCTTACTTTGACTAGATTAATGTAAAACTAATTAGCAATGCTTTTCATCTTGGCCGTGTTATTAGTTTTTGTACAAAATGGAGCTTCTTACAAGGCGTTTACCTCAATACACTCACACAAATTATACAGTAGACGCATAAAGGCTCCACTGAAATTTGACAACACAAAAGTTGCCAACTTTTGTTTGGTGGAGACTCGGTTTTACAGAAACTTTTATCACCAACACATGTTGACAACATGAAAGTTACCAACTTTTGTTCGGTGGAGGCTCGGCTTAAGGTTCGTTGTAAACATAAGTCGCAAAGATATAACAATAGATACTATTCATCTTAAATTATAAATTCTTAAGTAACTGTGTCTAACTGTTAGGCTAAACGGCTGCAACAATTTCAATGAAATTCGGCAAGGAGATACTTTGATTCTTGAGGAAGGACATGGACTAATCTTTACCGTGATAATCGACATACAAATTGTTGGATTCTGGGGTCTCTATCTTCTGGGTCTTTTTGACTATTTCCATTCATGAATATGTGCAAAATCTCCTGCGACACATTCTTTTTTTTTTAAATTACAATAGAAATGGCCAAAGAATACATCAAAATTACTTACACGTGTTTAAAAAGGTTGTAAGTAATGCGAGTTATTACCAAAGACAAAAAAACAGTCAGTTAAAGGAAACTGAGCTCTATAGCAATCCGGGACGGCATCTCGCTTTATTTCCGGGACACAAATGAAGGTACCTCGCCGTATACGCGATGAGGGATTGGAGAGACAGGGAATGAAAGCGGTTATAAGCCGACTTTATTGCATATTAAGCATCTGACAGGCGTTTATATATAAGTGTAATCCATCAAAAGCCTTATTACGAGATGATGTGCAATGGTAATGATGCTGGCTAAAAATTTTATTACAGTGTTTATTCCCGCGTTAATCTGAGTTGAGTCATTCGAAATTTAAAAGGTACCTATTTGTTGAACGTAGAACGTGGATATAAAGCATGTTAACATTTCAAAATGGTTAAATATTGTCAGAAGTAAAAATGTTTTGATAATTTTATTCACCTGTAATTAAGGTAGCTCAATATTGTTGCTCAGCGTGTGTGGGTTTATCTATAAAACTAATAAAAACAGGATTTATTAAATAATATCTTATCATACCCCAAAATATCAGAAAACTGTAATTAGAGGTAGATTAGATATACCAGATCAATATTAGCGATTAATATAAACATGGAAATTTATTGCGCACTTTGATAAATAGCTTGCGTTTATTGGAATTTACGTGAGCTTGTCATATGTTCAACTATTTGTTTGTGGTTTTTTTCCTTTTTCCGTCCTTCTAGTAAGTTCTACTAGAGCCTTGTAAATACCGTCTAAATCTTATATATAAAATTCTCGTGTCACAATGTTAGTTACCATACTCCTCTGAAACGGCTGGACCGATTTTTATGAAATTTCGTGTGCAAATCGGGTAGGTCTGAGAATCGACCAACAACTATTTTTTATACCCAATTTTTTTTGCGTTTGCCAGATCAGCTAGTAAATTATAAAATACTAGTTGTTGCCTGCGGCTCCGCCCGCGTATATGTCGTTTATCGCGGCAAATAGTAGCCTATGAGTTATTCTGATGTACGAGTATAAACTATATTACTGTAAAGTTTCATCTAAATCCGTTCAGTAGTTTATGCGTGAATGAGTAACAAACATCCATCCATCCATACTATATAGATTGCCACAAATTAATATACATAAAAACTATCTGTCATCACAAAAATAATTTTGGAGTCTGTTAAATGGTGTACTTATACTTTCGATACGTGTCAAATATATAAGACCGCAACTGAATATGTTTTGTAGAAAATAGTGTCAAAATAAACATGAATTAATTTTTTTATCAACATTTTTAAAAGACCCTTAAATTTACTTTTTTGAATTAACTTCATATACAAAAATACAATTTGAAGTTAGGTAGAAACTTTGAAATCAGAAACAGTGTACCTACACTCTTTTTAATTTGCCAAGCAGCTCAGAAAGCCAAACATTTCGAATAAAGTGAAGTTGTACCTAATAATTTACGCAGTATTCTATTCTGAGACACTCTTGAAGGGATAACTTGTAATCAATAAAACTTTTGTTGGAAAGTTAGAAACAATCATCATCATTTATTTTTATTAGGTCTCTTATAGTTCATGTTTATTGAGATTGTCAGTAGGAAACTTTAAAGTTCACGACATAACTTGTGATACAAAACAGTGTTTTTTGTCAGTGTTCATTCCTCCCACCAATGATAGCGATCACCTTGATGAAGTTTATAATACCTATGGCCCATAGATAGGCATACAATCACTAACTTAATTCATTGGCGAGAAGGATGAGCTTTACGGCGATTCACCGTGTTCTTAATCTAAACTAAAATCATTAAGCACTTACTGGAGTGTGTGGCTTCAATGTTCTTCTCGGCGTTCCAAGAGATATCTCTTGGGTAGAATCTTCTCTGCTCTGCTTCTTCACACAAACATAAACTCCTAAAGTGCTGTACAACTTCCAAGGTATTCGAATTACAACAACTCGCTTCAGCTAACGCGGAACGCGCCTACAAAACTCGCGAGTCCACGACCTAACACAATACGGTTTATCACTAAAGAAACCGCGGGTCGATGGACAACACAATTAGCTTACTATCAATTGATTTTCACAATTACAAATAAATCGTCGGCCGGTTTCAACACGCGTCTTTTAAGTCCTTTTTCTACACATTAACCCCAAACGTCAAAACGTCAAACACGAACCAGCGACAATCAAAATGTTGCCAGTACAATGACGTTCGAAATCCAACAGTCAGTATTTGTAGTAGAACTGTTTTATTCTTAACAAATTTCAAAAAAAGAAGATCATTTATACACTGTAGTCCTTAAAATATAAAGCTTCGTATCTGTGTCATTTGTCACTAGTGTCATTTATTTTATTTATTTATAAACTCCTAAACCTTTGATAATGTCATAGAGCGAAACCGACAAGGATTAAAGTTAATTAAAATAGTGAAATAAGTACAAGTGAGTTTAATTCTAGAATATACTTTTAACAGGTTCCATCAAGTGCCGACTACCGAAAGTATTGACACCATTGACACACTGAAATTGCTTTGAAATTTATTTTGATGATAAAGGTACCTACAACAATGTTCTTAAAGAAATATACGTGCGGAATCACAACATATTTGGCCTAGCTACCATTGATATTTTTAGGAAAGAATTACCAGTTTAAAAGTAGTTATTTTATGATATACTGTGTTATATGTGATATACCCTACTTGAGAACGGGAAAGAATGGCTGAGACGATTCCAGGGTTAAGCCAAATCCTCTTTGTGAGCAACTCGTTATGTTCGCTCCAGTGACGACTGCGGCTGACAAGTGCATTCGACTACAACCTTCAAATAGAGGTACTTATAATGATACATTTAAAATACTACTTCAGTAATGTGGAATTAAGTTTATAGGATTATTTATTACATACAGAAACAATTACAAACGTTCATCCTTTGTTTTACCCTTTAGGATACTTTAACTTGAAAAAAAAAATTTCGTTTAAAAAAACCGACTTCAAAAACTAAAAAGTATAAAATAACTTAATAAAGATTTAATTAAATACACCTCATATGCTAACCTTTAATATTAATGAAACACTATTACTTGTATGTGCTACCTATTCTTAGGTTTGAAGTCGGTGCCAAACCAAGTGTAATAGCAAGTACCACACTCGCTATGTTTCGAGACGACCGTCAACGAGTGCTTTAGCCACACGCGGATAGTACTAGATAGTATTCAAAATACGATAAACTACGTAGTCATTTATAAAGCCGAGTCTCCACCGAACAAAAGTTGGCAACTTTTGTGTTGTCAACACGTTTTGGTGACAAAAGTTTTTGTAATTTCCTCGTGTTGGCAACAAAAATTGTCAACGAATGTTGGGAACCGTGTTTCTGTTTTTTTTGGCGACAAACTTCAAAAGAATATGCTTGTTGCAGTTATTTTTTAATGGCTCTGTGGAGACGCTTAGTTCGAATGTTTTTCAAATTTTGGCGACTCGGTGTAAACACAATGGAAAAAAAAAGTTTTCTGAATAGTTGCCTTTACATTTTCATCTTAATTTCCTATTATAAAAGGGTATTAAATAATAAGTTGTAGATACTAAACAGTGGAAAAAATACCTCTCTTCCGCTAGGAGCCACCTTTCACCTCCATATTCTGGCCCACCACGATGATGAGAATGATGAACACCAATAACAAGACCAAGATGCAGCAAATGGCGACCGCGAGCATTGCCGCGTGTTCGCCCAGCTTGGCGGCGCCCTGCGTAGCGCAGGCCTGCGCCGCGGTTAGCGTCGCCGCGACCACTCGCGCACTAATTCTGAACGATTCGCACGCACCCACACAAAGACACTCGATGACACGTTTCTGCACTACACAGTTGTTCCAATTTTAAATTTCTATAAAAATTCTGAACTCTTTTTTTGAACTTTATTTATGGTTTATATCACTTTTTTAGACGACTTTTATGTCACTTAACAATTCACACACTATTATTTTAGATTTATTTCAATTGTATATTATTCTACGTCAAATTTGAGTATATATAGGTATTACGAGTATAAACTTGTTAAAAAATGTATGACGTAAATCAAAATTATTGCCAAATCTACTAAAAGATAATTTGAAAATTAGATGTAATTTGGCAAAATTTCCGTGAAATGTAAATCTTGGAGTTGTTTATAAGTTTATTGCCAACCCACACCTACATGCGTAGAGTGCCTTCTAATTTTTAATTTATAACCTGCTATACCTTGGGTCCACGATGTATTTAGGTAAAACTCTAATTAGATTTTAAATAAAGCTGAATTTTTTACCTTCCATTCGAATTTAGAATGTATAGACTATAGACACGAATAGGACACAAGATACCGTCTCGAGAGGGGTAAAGCACAATCTCTGCTAATTCATAAGATAAAGTCTATGTAGATTTAATACTAAATAGCATAGGGGCTGTACGTATACGTCAAATAGTAGATAGCGGTACAGGGCGTCATCCTAAAGGTTTATTAATTACTAGCCCTTAGGGTTAGAATTTCGAAAATTCCTTTCTTAGTGCTCACTTACGTTATATAAAGAACCTACATGCAAAATTTCAGGATTCTAGCTTCAGCGGTTTGGGCTGTGTGTTGATCTCTGGGTATGTCAGTCAGTCAGTCAGTCACCTTACTCTTTTATATATATATATATATATATATAGATAGATTCCATTCAGAGAAGCATCACGTTTATATTCACTTCTACGTACTACTATTATAGTACGTACTATTATATTATGCTAACAGCTTTTATGGATAAAAGTTCTTGTCAATGATCTAAAATTTACCTAAGAGAAAGCACTTAGCTACACAACTTGATTTCTCCAATACTCATTTTTCTATTTAAAATTACTTCGCAATCACAAACCTGACAAAACAATGTTGTAGAAATCTTTTTTCTGTACAAGGTCCAATTTGAGTCCTTATATTTATTGTGAAGGCTTTTGTGGAGGTCGACCTGGTTCGTAATGATTTGTAAAATGAAAAACACAGAAAGATCATCACCGTCGGCCATGTTGCCGCTCACGGTTGGCGGGATTTAATCAGAAATGGCGGACACGGCAATTTTTTATTCACGTCTGCTTTATTGTGATTACTGAGTTTTTTCTATACTTATTCATAGAGATTTTAATCAACCGAAGATACCTATGTGCTTTTACCAATGTAAAAATAAATATATTACAATCTGAGAGAGCCAAGACAGCAGATATAATTTTAAATGTTAGTTAAATATTTTATTTGGTTACCATTGTATGTAAATTTGAAGATGGAATCAGAGTCAGAGTAAATTAATATTAGGTAAGCTTTTGTAAAAATGTCGATTTAGTGTTATTTACAATATAAATCATTAATGTACTATTACTTGTTAGGTGTAATAGCTGACCAACGTAACATCATCTGCGTCTTTTAAAAATAAGATTTTTTTCTCGTTTTCGTTATATTTTTTATTGATGTTTATTGTTTAACCTCTTTGATAGATGGACTGTCCAATAGTCAAATATATTTTCAATTCGGATCAGCAGTTCCTGCTATTAACGGATTCAACCAAACAAACAATTTCAGCTTTATAATATTGGTGTAGATTGTAGAAATACCTTCCATTCCAAACCGGGTTTCCTATATCAAAACTGTAGCGACGCAAGTCCCTAAAATTAACACTATAAAAACAGCCTGATTAAACCGCAATCAAGTAAAAGATAGTCCCTAACTCAAAATTATAAACTCTTTAAAACATAGCCAAAAGGGAAATAAAGGAAAGGTGATAGTTAAGTGAAATTTTCTCCCCAATTTGTTAAAGTAACACTCTTAATGAGTATTGCGAGGGAACAAAGATCAGGCCGCGTGGGCTTAATGACCTGTTTCTTACACAGGAGTGTTTGGTTACCATCTGCAACTTTTTAATTTGCTTTGGAAATAGATAAATATAAACTTTATTTCGCTGTTGTGTGTTTGGAGAATAAATTTAATATATGCTGTAATTAACAAATTCTAAGATTAGGTACAATATTGTTATACTTATATTCGTGAAGCTCATAAATGGCATTTTATTAAAAAAAGTAAAAACTAAAACCCAACTACGACAAAAAACGACGCTGAACAAGTATGAAACAAGTTTCAAAAGCCACATGTTACGTAGAAATGTACCATAACACATTAACAACGTGTCTGTCTGTCAAAATCATAACGCTCCTTTGGCTTTGCCGTAGTCGGGTAAAAACTATTAATAATAAAATGGTCTTATTTACCCAACTTTGGGGAAGCCAAAAGGAAGGGTAATAGTTTTAGCAGTATACATCCATATGTGTGTATGTTCCACCGTAGCGTCTAAACTACTGATTCGTAATAATAAATAAATAAATATTTATATTGTTTTTCTGTGTTAGGAAAAACACAAACCATTGCCATGTATTTTTTTTTATTTTTTTTTATTTCATTTAATTTCTTTCTTATACTAAGGCTACAATATAACAATAAACCAAATATTAAGCGACATCTTCAGGTCATGGACAAACCGTAACAAGATAACTTACACCCAGAGGGGGAGGATAGAGGGTGAAAATGGATGGGTTAGTTATCAACAGACAGAGGGTAAATAATGGATGATTTATCTCTGATAACACAAAAACATGTTCGAACAACTGTGACTGTTTTTGTTTCAAGGCTTGTGACGTCACGATGTGCACAGATAAGATATAAGAGAACTGGCTTTATGAGCCCTTTTCGATTGTTTAAAGGTAATAATATCTAAGACGTTCGGTTCAATCAAGTAATTTTTAATCCAAAATAAAAAAAAAACATGGTCTTTTGAACTAATCTGAGCTCGTAGGACCATGCAGATTTTTTCTGACTTTGTTTTCCTAGATCTACTTAAGAAATGCAACTATGATATTCTGAAGCATAGTTACGCTGAATGAACGACATAGTACCTGTAATACTACCATAAATTGGGTGAAAATTTAATCAGGAATAAATAATTTTGTTCATATCTCTTACAAATAACATTTTAACAAAAAGAAACCGACTTCAATGTTCGACTCGATTTCTCTTGGATGCCATCATCAGATCTTAGTGTCCTTATCATGGTACCACCGTTTGAATATCTCCTTTCCATTAAACAAATCGGTTCATAAACGAAGTTATCCGCGAACACATAAAAAAGAAGGTCGAATTGAGAATTTCCTCTTTTTGTGAAGCCGGTTAGAAACTGTGACGTATATTTTTATAAGTTCGAAAAATCAGTATAGATCTCTATCCTCACCATAAATTTAAGTAAAAAAAAACAGTTTTGCAAAAGTCTGATTTCTCTAATTTATCAATGGTGGCGATAAATAAATGGAAAATGAAAATCCTTCTTTAACCAGTTTTGTTACTTTTACTTTAACGAAAAAATTGCAAAAATTACGTACTGAAATAAAAATTTTAAGTGTCCTAGTTCTTAGTGAATAATGCTTTAAACAAAGCAATAAAATTCTTTGAGAACATTTGAAGGGACATCAGAAGAAAGGTATTTCTCCATAAAAATGGCCTTCATGCTTATGCTAATATGATTCAAGAATTTTTCTATTTATTCTTATCTACACATTTGATTAAATGATGTCGTCATCTTTGGTACATCTATTATATACTAGCCGACCCGCGCAACCTCTTTTGCGTCTCCTATTGCCCGCAGCGTGATAATTTTCCCCCGTTTTTGAAACATTTTTCATTGGTGCTCCGCTCCTATTAGTCGTAGCGTGATGATATATAGCCTTCCTCGATAAATGTACTATCCAACACTGAAATAATTTTTCAAATCGGACTAGCGGTTCCTGAGATTAGTGCGTTCAAACAAACAAACAAACTCTTCAGCTTTATATATTAGTATAGATAAGTAATTCTCGTGTCAAGTGCTGCGCACAATAAACTCCGAACCGAAACTTTTTAACTGATTTTCACCGTTTTTTAAATGTTTTGCTGGCTTACCTAAGATAGGATAGTTACCATTATCATAACTTGTGTTGGTTAGCTGGTATATATATATTATGAAGTCATTTTTTTGTGAATATGCTAGAGTCAGTGCTTTTAAAGCATGCTTTTTAAGTTAAGTTTATGCGTACTTGAGTAAGCCGCAAAGCAAAAAAAAATAGACGTCTACTTTTTTGTTAAAGTTTAGATTAGATTAGGCTTTCACATCTAATCAACTACTGCTTTGATTTTTGAGAAAGAACATAGGCTACACTTTACCACGATAACCAAAACATGGGCGGGCGGAGCTGCGTTCAATTGCTAGTCATTCAAAAAACAAATTAACCACACAGCGATCGATCACCCTTTCTTCCTGCAAAACCTAAGGGACACTAATAAAAAAGTGAATAGTCTATAGGACAATAAAGATCCAACCATATATCATGGCTGGCCCTTCAGACTTCGACAGCATGAAAGGGACATTCTCAGGCTTGGTATTCGGGATGAATGAACGCTGTGTACTTTATAGTCTGTACGTGATTCAAATGCTCGATTTACCAATATGGTATACTTCTTGAGACTATATTTGAAGATGATTTCCATGTTAAAGTAGCAGCGTTTAGATCTTATTTAGTTAAGTATACTTTTCAACTAAGTCAAAATTTTAATAAGACCTTTTTTGCTTTAAAGCCAAGGCTCACTAGGGTACTAGTATAATCTTTTTTTTTTTTTTCAATCAGATAGCCGTTATTTTAAGGCTTTTTATATTTTAATCAGCGAAATAGTTTTAATGTCCTATGTAAGATCATTATTTATTATAATTCCGCTAATCTTCGCTAAATAATCCTGCTTCATATAATCTATATTTAGGGTATATGCCCTATATATAAATTTACATATATAGACATCGCAGCGCGTACATATCGCGAGGTGTAAGGGGACGAACCACAATCTTTCGCTCCCAGCCAACCTCACCTGCACGCGGTGCACCCTGCTGAACGACGAACGAGGCTCTGGCGACCGGCCGATGGCGGCATATCCATCCCAAAAGGCGTAACTAAATATGACAGGCCGGTGACGGCACCGGTGCAATAAGCTACGCCCTGTGATCACCAACCCGCCTGCCCAGCGTGGTGATTATGGGCAAAACCCTCCATGCGTAAGCACCAAAGGCCAAGGCCCCTAGTTCCCGGTAGTCCTGCTATTCCAGGTCATGGTGGCGACCACGGTAACGGCGGGACAGGGGGTGCAAAGAATCACCGGGTTACGGGAGGCCACCACAAACTACTGACCCTGGCAACGTTTAATAGCCGCACGTTACGGCTAGACTCGCATCTGGCACAACTTGAGGTGGAACTTGGGAAGATTAGATGGCATATCTTAGGGTTATGTGAAGTCCGAAGAGAGGGGAGGATACCATAACCCTCGACTCAGGCCATCTGATGTACTTCCGCGAGTGAGACCAACTATCCCAAGGTGGCGTGGGGTTTCTGGTAACCAAGTCGCTGTCTGGCAACGTTGTGGAAATGTTCAGTGTGTCGAACAGGGTGGCGTACCTTATTGTCAAGCTTACCGAGAGGTATAGCCTCAAGATAGTACAAGTGTACGCACCGACCTCGGCCCACTCGGACGATGAAGTGGAGGAAATGTTCGATGACATATCGAGGGCCCTCCACTTCACTACTAAAACCCACTACAACGTTGTTCACTTCAACGCCAAAGTGGGACGTACAAAATTGCAGCGAATCGGTAAAAGGATCTCATGGATTTGGAAACAGGAATCATAGGGGGCAAATGCTCGTCAACTTTCTCGAACGAGAGGGGCTGTTCTTGATGAACTCTTTCTTCAAAAAACGGCCCCAAAGGAAGTGGACGTGGCAAAGCCCCGACGCTATGACCAAAAATAAGATCGATTTCATCATGACGGACAGGAAGCATATTCAGAGACGTCTCAGTGATCAATAGGTTTAACACCGGTAGTGATCACCGACTTGTCCGAGGCTCTCTGAATATCGACTTTAAGGCTGAACGTGTCCGCTTGATGAAATTTAGGCTCCGACAAACTCTGCTCCAAGTCGCAATGGGATCTGAAAAATTCCAGTCCAATCTCAGAGACAGTGTTAACAACTACCGACCTATATCTGTCTTGTCTGCTCTTTCAAAAATTTTAGAAAAAAATTTGAACTTTCAGACTAACAAACTTTCTAACAAAACAAAATATCTTAGCAAGCAACCAGTTTGGGTTTAGAAAAGCGAAATCTACAGAGAATGCCGTTGCATCCCTTATAGACAATCTCATAGACAAGATGGATAATAAGCAGAGGTGTATTGGTATTTTCCTTGACCTCGCCAAAGCATTTGACACTGTCTCTGTTTCCAAACTAATAACGAAGATGAGTGGTGTGGATGTTCGAGGACAATCTCTGGAAATTTTTGAGAGTTATCTCAGTGACAGATCACAGTGCGTTAAGATTGGTTCAATAACTATTAAGTTTGTTTCCCTTGGCTACGGCGTCCCTCAAGGCTCAATTCTTGGCCCAACACTCTTTTTAATCTACATAAACTCACTCTGCAACCTATGCATACCAAATTGTTCTATCTATACATACGCCGATGACACAGCCCTTCTTATCCACGGCTCTAGCTGGCATGAGACGTTCTCTTCTGCTGAGTCTGCTTTGGAGAGTGTGATGGCATGGCTCTCGGCCAATCACCTAACTCTTAATGTAGATAAAACCATGTATCAGGCCTTTACACCCACCTCTGGTACGCAACCTGATTCGGAGACATTTATATTAAGGGCTCACAGCTGTCAACCTAATTCTGAAGAATCTTGTAACTGTCCAACTCTAGTTAGGACCGATTGCATTAAATACCTCGGCATTTTAATTGACAACCATTTAAACTGGTATGCACATTTAAATAGTTTGACGTCCCGTGTTCGCAAGCTCATATGTGTGTTCAAAAAACTTCACCACTCGGCTGGATTTGACGTTCTCAAATTGGTTTATTGCTCGCTCTGCCAGACTATTGTGGCTTATTGTGTATCTGTTTGGGGGGGTGCTGCCAAAACAATCTTATTGCCGCTTGAAAGGGCGCAAAGAGCAGTACTAAAAGTCATGACCTGTAAACCTTTTAGATACCCTACCACTCGACTATACAACGAATGTAAACTCCTCAGCGTTCGTAAAATCTTTGTGCTCCAAACGGTACTACGGAGACACAGCACCCTACAATATACTCCGGAAAACCAGAACACACGCAGACCGTACAGAGTTTGCTCGAATGTCACTTTCAGAAGCGCACTTGCAAAGCGCCACTTTCGTGTTATAGCAGGACATCTCTACAACACCCTTAACAAGCACTGTGGTATATACAACCTCTCAAAATTCCAAATTAAAATTAGGGTGACTGACTGGCTACTCGAGCAGGACTATGAACAAACGGAAATGCTGCTTAGAATTACAATTCTATAACATCCACACAAACACACACACACACACTTTTACACACATACCTTACACAAACTTACACCAATTCACACATGCATGCACGCTCACACGTTGAAATGACGTTAAATTGGTTGAAATATTTATGCACGTAAAAAATGTACCTATGTTTTAATTGAGAGCGGGACTGGTATCCACAACACAAGTTTAATCTTAATGTGGATACCAGAGCCTGACAATTACTGTAAAACTAATGAAAATGTTATTTGTATGAGGAAATATGTATTTGATTTTGCGTAAATAAATATTATTATTAATCTGGAAAACAGATTTGCTGCCGTGGAAACCACAAAAGACGTAAACCAGAACTTTGAAAATGTGGTTCAGATCCTTAGGGATGAAGGTACGAGATTTTGTGAAATGCAGCGTAGAAGCAGGAAGTCAAAGCTTTCAGAGAGGACACTACGGTTAATGAGGGAACGACGTGAGAGCCCACCTGTCACTTCGTCTGTCGCAAAGCGGGCTCTTAACCGAGAGATCAGTAGGCTTGTGCGACACGGTCTCCGATGCTCTAATACTCTTTCGATTGAAAGAGCGATCCAGCAGAATCGGGGGTCAAAAGTGTTTGTACAATCTCTTGGACGAAGCCACCTGATGAGGTTGACTACAGCAAGTGGAGAAGTCGTTGCTTCCAAGCCGGCCGTCCTTTCGGAGGTGGAAAGCTTTTATAGCTGTTTATACGCTTCGCATGCATCTCGACTTGATCCCGAAAATAAGGACACTAGAGCCACATTAACACGTGACTATACCGAAGATCTGCCAGAAGTCAGCATTGACGAAATCGAGATGGCTCTTGGACAGCTGAAAAATGGAAAAGTCCCTGGAGAGGACGGCATTACAACAGAGCTGTTGAAAGCTGGAGGTACTGAGGGAGCTCCAAAAGCTTTTCAACGCTGTCTTGTTCGAAAGGACAACTCCAGAGGCGTGGAGTAGGAGTGTGGTCGTCCTGTTCTTCAAAAGGGTAACAAGACCAGGTTGAAGAACTATCGGCCCATTTACCTTCTAAGCCACGTCTACAAGCTGTTTTCAAGAGTCATCACGAACCGTCTTGCGCGAATACTCGACGAATTCCAACCACCGGAACAAGCTGGGTTTCGGAGCAGATATGGCACACAGACCACATCCACACAATGCGGCAGATTATACAGAAGACCGAGGAGTATATTAAATATTTCGGACATCTAACACACAACGCCATCTAGTCCCAAGCTAAGCAGAGCTTGTGTTATGGGTACTAGACAACTGATACAAATACATATATACTTTTTTTTTTTGTAAATACATACATATTATACATAGAAAACACCCAAACTTCGAAACAAATATTTGTAGATCATACAAACATTTTGTCCGACCCGGGAATCGAACCCGAGACCTCATGATCAGCAGTCGCACAGGCCAACCGCGAGACCAACGAGGCAGTCAAATCGTATAATCAGCCCCTATGTCTAGCATTCGTGGACTATGAGAAAGCCTTTGACTCGATCGAGATCTGGTCTGTTCTGGAGTCCCTGCAGCGTTGCCAAGTGGATTGGCGATACATCCAAGTGTTGAGATGTCTCTACGAAGCCGCCACTATGTCTGTCCAAGTACAGAATTAACAAACAAGATCCATACCAATGCATCGAGGAGTGAGACAAGGGGACGTTATATCCCCGAAATTGTTCACTAATGCAATGGAGGACTTGTTCAAGATGCTGCACTGGAAAGGGCGCGGCATCAACATCAATGGCGAATACATCTCTCACTTGCGATTTGCAGACGACATCGTCATCATGGCAGAGATGCTGCAGGACCTACAACAGATGCTGAATGACCTAGCTGACTCTTCTGTACGCATCGGCCTTCGGATGAATTTGGACAAGACCAAGGTCATGTTCAATGAACATGTTATACCGGAACTGGTTGCGGTACACGGTGCCGTTCTCGAAGTTGTTCAACAATATGTATATCGGGCAGACTTTGCAGTTAGGTAGAAACAACTTTGAGGACGAGGTGAACTGAAGAATCCAGCTGGGTTGGGCAGCATTTGGGAAGCTTCGTCGAGTCTTCTCATCGTCGATCCCACAGACGAAAGTCTTTAATGCGTGCGTCCTACCCGTAATGAGATACGGAGTCGAAACGTGGACACTTACGATACGGCTGGTCCACAAGTTTAAAGTCGCTCAGCGTGCTATGGCTCTCCATAGCACGCTGAGCGGCTATGCTCGGTGTTTCTCTAAGGGATCGTATTAGAAACGAGGTTATCCGGCAGAGAACCAGGGTCATTGACATAGCCCACAGGATTAGCAAGCTGAAGTGGCAGTGGGCTGGCCATATTTGCCGTAGAACCGACAATCGTTGGGGTAAACGGGTTCTTGAGTGGAGACCGCGTCTCGGCAAACGTAGCGTAGGACGTTCACAGGCCAGGTGGAGTGATGATTTGCGCAAGACGGCTGGCAGAAGCTGGATGCGAGTAGCCGAGGATCGAAGTAAGTGGCGTGCAATTGGAGAGGCCTATGTCCAGCAGTGGACTGCGATAGGCTGATGATGATATAGACATCGCTATATTTATTATTACTTTATTATCACTATTATACTTGAAGAAAAAAATGTACACCTTTCTAAACAAATACGGCACATGATGATAAATACGAGGAATTGGTATCTATTAAACCTTAACATTTTTCTTATACAGGTATTAATAGACCTCTTATCTCATCCCTAAATCACACCTTCCAACCTCAGTCACTATCGCAAACACATCTAGATCATAAATAATTCACGCGTCTACCGAAATAAAACGGTAACTATTGATCTATTTACACTTTGTATATATAGATGTAGGTATATGAACCGCTCGCTCGTATCAAAACTAGATTAAATACCAATAATTGGCCTCATTTCCACTATTCTCATGACAGCACAACCACTGTTACTATTTATAGAAAAGGTTCTATAAATAGTTGTCTTGTAAATATATCAAGATTGATTTATTACTGTAGTCTTGTTCATAAAAACAGACCCAAAAAGATATTTGTTACGGACGGAGTTTCCTTTTTCCCAATAATAAATATTCAATCAAAGACATCAAAGAGTTCGCTTTTAGATGTGTCACTGTTGCCTAGTATATTGTTTTTCAAATATTTTTGATACTTTACAATACGGAACTAGGCCCTACCACACGCCTACCACTATTGCGATGCGTTCGTGTGAGAAGGAATATAAGCTACTCTACGCAGCGTGCTTAAAAAGTGGCCTATCTCTTTTCTCAAGAATTACTTAAAGCATCTCCATGCCAATTTCATTTAAAACGGTAAAATTCAATTTAATTCTACCTCACCTTTTCTCTGCATTGCTCAATCGGTCGACTGGCAGAGAATGCCTTAGGCATTAAGTCCACCGATACATGTATTTCTGCATAAATAAATAATAAATATAACGGTGCAGTGGCTTAACCATGAAAGACACATAGAGTTGCTTATAATAGGTCTTTACCTATGAAATTGCCGTTTTGTATGCAATAAGTGAAAGTACTTATTTTTTCAAACTTTTTTATTTCTGTTATTCGAAGTAATCACCCATGCAATCGACGCATCTTTGCCAACGCATTGGCAGTTTATTGATGCTCTTCTTGTAAAAATCAGCTGGACGGGAGGTAACAAACTCTTCGAAGGCATTTTGTACTGCTTCTCGGGAATTGAATTTTTTACCCACTAAAAAGTTGTCTAAATTTTGGAAAAAGTAATAGTCGGTAGGTGCAAGGTCTGGTGAGTATGGAGGATGAGGGAGAGCTTCCAACCCCAGCTCTTGCAGCTTGGAGACTGTCTGAACTGACAACATCATTTGGTATATATTATTAGTATGGTTATTGGACTCAGGATACTATTTTAACATAATACCGTTTTTTAATTACAACTTAAATTACACACTCCATTTATCTACGTCACCCAAAGCCTAGATTCCCGAAAATGTTCAAGACTTTTGTTCGTCCACCTTTTGCGGTCATAAATGCAATCATAAATGCATAAATGCAAGAAGCTTTTAATATGCAATTGAACCTAAAAGCGGTAGAAACGCGACCTAGTACAATGCTAAGGAGAACCTACCCTCGACATAAATACTTTGGAGTTAACAAGAAAACTATTAAAAAACGATCTGGAACACAAGTTTTAAGAAAGAATTTGCGGATGAAACTCACAACAGTGTACGTGACAGCTCAAGATGGCTACTTCGATCATAACCGTCGCTTGAATAAGCATAGATGTTTTTATTTACGTTAAAAATGTACACTAAGTAAGTGGCAGTTTCACCAGATCCTAATAAGGTTTCAGATAGTATCTGCCACATAACACTATTTTACAAATAAAAATTGCTGATAAACATAAATAAGTAACTGGATGGTTTTTTTTTTGTAAATTTTCTAAATATTAATTAGGATTAGGAGCTAGATTGACTAATCACCCCCGAAATCCACTGCAAACTAGATTTCATGAAAATCGTTGGAGCCGTTTCCGAGGTTCATCTATATTAATATCTATATTTAGACTAATATTATAAACGTGAAAGTTTGTAAGTGTGGATGGATGGATGGATGTTTGTTACTCTTTCACGCAAAATCTACTGAACAGATTTGGATGAAACTTTACAGTAATATAGCTTGGGGGGGTTGATTTAGCCAGCCACCAGCCAGGTCTGCAGTTCCGTGTTGGGGTATAATAGGAGAGGTCTGTGACATGTTTGCAGCTTGCCTCAAATACCTACTCAAAAAATGGTATCAGCTCTCGGACCAAGGCCACAACCTCCTTTCTAAGGAGAGGCCTGTTTCCAACAGTAAGAATCTATATCTATATACTTATAATAAAAATGTAACAGGTCCAATTCTGTACATTAAAGATATTTTGAAAATTTTTTTTGGAGGGCTCTCTATAATCAATCAATGCATTTTTTTTCTTTTTTGTCTGTCTGTCTGTCTGTCTGTATCTTGGCCGCGCATCACTCTGAATCTACTGAATGAATTCAAATGAATCTTGGCATAATCTGAGTTCATAATACGAGGTAGGACATGGGATACTTTTTATCCCGAAATTTAGCACGGTTTCTTAGAGAGAGAGGATGAAAGTCAAAATATGTACATACTAAGTTGTAATTCAATAACACATAGTCCGATTTCTTTCATTTTTTTTTTGCTAGAAAGAAAAATAAATAAAAGATAACGTCTTTCTTTGTCCGCGACTATACACTGCCTGTGGGAAGCTGAGACAGATATGTAAATATGGCGGTAAGAATTTCGCCGGGTCAGCTAGTGATAATAATATGTAACTAAATTATTTCACTAACCATGCCGTCTTATTATTATAATCAGGCATTTCTTTCTAACTCTATCTACGCAATGTATGTATAATACTGAATCTCATCGTAATGACAGATTGACACAGAATGTTCATGAGTCATTCAATGACGTAATTGAATTCCCTAGTTGCTATAATAAACCGCATGAGGGTGGTCTTATCACATTAGAAGCTAGTGGAGCAATTCTTGTATGTGTGATTATATTTAATCATATTTATGTAGGTACATTTACTAGCTAACTTCGTCTGTGTCTTCTATAAGTAATACATTTTGCACCGATGCTGGACTCTATTGGTCTTAGCGTGATGTTTTATAACATATAGCCTTCCTCGATAAATGGGCCACTTGTGGTGTAATATAACATTTTTTTTTATAAGTATGGCCCGCTAAAATGACTCTACTCTGCCTGATGGAAAGCATAAGCAGAATCCAAGAGTGGCGGTCACCATACTCACTGCGAATGCAGACAATGCAGTATGGCGACCCACACCATGGCGGCCTAGTGATGCCTCTGAATCTTTTAGTCTAGTCAACAAGTATGAAACTTGTTGACTAGACTATTTGGACCTCCGGTCTCGCACTCACCAACGAAACACGACAGCACGAACGCTGTCATTTTACGTTGATTTTCCGTGCGAGGGTAGTACCGCCCCGGTCGAGCCGGCCGGTACTCTTGGTGAGATTATAAAAGGAAAATATATAACTCAAAGTGCATTTTTCCAAGGGCATTATTAAATCATGTCCAATTAATGTTAATCTTGTTATTGCAGGCTTCTGAGGCAGCTAATCAAATCGGAACAAGTCAAGAGACTGCCTTCAAAACTGAATGTATTCATGCGAATGCGGTTAAAAGCCTTCCAATTTGATTCCGAGATTCGGTACGCGACGCTATTTTGAGGTCAGGTAATTTGCAACGCGGTTAAATTATGCAATCGCTGCTGTCATAATTGAGGCCTACATTCTATATTGGATATTTATGAGCCGATAAAATCTATATCTATATTATTTAATAAACTTCAGCAGTATGATAAATGACTCTCGGTTCGAATTAGTTTCTCTTAATTGAAAGCAAAAATGAGATCATAACTAAATCGGTATACTAAAATCTCAAGTTTGCTTTTTGCATTTAAAATTGAAAGCTCAATAAATTACGTATTGCAAAGCATTGCAGGTTACAGAATGAATGAAATGATATATCTGTCATTAGCAATTTAATCTCATTCGTTCACGCCAAAATCCATTCAGGGTTTTTAATTTTACCAGCTTTGTAATTAACATAGATAAATTATTGATATACCTATGCTTACCTATTATTGAAAATTAAAAGAAAATAAAAAAGAATATACCTACAAAAAACCAAATTAAATACTAAGGATATTCTTTATAACTGAGCTAATGAATCTAACAAATTTTACATTAGTGAGGGCCTCAGCTAAAAAGTTTTTTTTCATTTTCCTTTTTGTACATTTTCCTTTGAAGTAAAGCTCAGATATTTTTATTTCACATATTTTTTTGAAATACAGTGTGTGTGATAAGAACGTGACCGTTTTAAATTTTGGACTGCAATTTATAAAAATAAATATTAGGCTGAATAGAACAATCCTTTGCCTATGCCTAAAATGCATTGTAAAAAACATAAGTTTTCCCTCCAGTTTTCCTTGTGTAATTTTTTTTTTTTAAATGAGTGCCGCGTACGCTTTCCGATTTGAAGCTGTGTTTCTCTATACTCATCCGAAAGGACACAAAATGTCCCGCGATCAGGCCGCCATTTATATGAAAAAGTCCAAGGCCTTCGTGAGCAAGTGGGTGAAGAGATATTCACAAACAAAAACCGTCGATGACTTACCAGATCGTGGCAAATCGAAAAAGACGTCGTTTTTTCGGAAGATGGTCCCCATTTCATCTCATCCACATTTTTTATATTTTTTATCATTAATTTCATCACGACGAAGACTTGAAGACTTATGATATGAAGACTATAAACACTTGACATTGGCAGAACTAGCTGATCCGAGAGATCCGGCTGGTTGCTATTTCATCAAAAGAAGAAGAAAAAGACGTCTGTTGCAGAGGATAAGCGGATTGTGCAGCTGTTTGCCAGGAGTCCTTTATTATCACTTCGCTCTGGGCAAAAAAAGTTGAAGGAAAACGGTTTAATCATATCACTTGATATCATCAAAAGGCGTTTAGTTGTAAATGGCGTGAAATATCGAAGCACTATGAAGAAACCACTCCTTTCTGAAACGCATATTGAAAAAAGGCTACATTGGGCGTGCGAAAAAAAACCGTGATAGGGACAAGATAATTTTTTCTGATGAAGCTTAATTTTGGGCAACCGGTTACTCGACTCGAGCTTGGACTACGGTTGACAATAGACTGATGATACGTACCATGAAACACCCTTTAAAGGTGCATGTTAGGGGATGCTTCTCAAAAAAGGGTTTCGGAAATTTGCACTTGTTTACCGGTAGTTTGGATGCTGAGAAGATAACGAAAATTTACGAAAAAGCATTATTGCCGTCGGCTAAGAAGATGTTTCCACACCAAAATGATTTCAGGATTCTGCAAAAGGATAATGATCTTAAACACCGAAGTCGGCTCTACACCACTTGGAAAGCAGAACATGGTATTAACGTATTTTACTGGCCCTCACAGTCCCCTGATGCCAATCCAATTGAAAATGTTTAGACTTGGATGAACCTTATTAAACTAAGGTCAAAAAATTTAGTGACCGTCGCTGATCTTACTCGAGTACTGCAGTCCGCGTGGAGGTCTTTACCTCGCAGCTGTGCTGAAAAATTGGCAGAAAGTATGCCGCGAAGATGCCAAGCGTTTTGGACAATAATGGAGATTGGACGACGTATAATAGAAAGCATCAAACAGCAATAAAATACTTAATTGATTACAATTCATCGTTTAATATTTCTAAGATTTTCATTAAATTTTGCCGGTCACGCTCTTTTCGCACATAGTGTATACTCTTTTTTGTACTTTAGATCAAAAAGAATACCAACGCAACGATAGCCGGTTAAGTCAGAAATAAATATTTCAAAACATGAATTCTGTAAAAGGTTTCATTTTTTTCTTATTGACAGCACATATCGTAGAGTGACCAGGAACTTCATACGTAACTAAAAGGGGATTATTATTAGCAATGAGCGGGTTTTTATGTATAAGGGAAATGAACTAAGCACCGCAAATAGTTATCGGCATAAATTATCATATTTGTAGAAAATTAGCTTCTTACACGAATTCCATTGCAAGGCATTAGGCGGACTTAAGTTTCAAACGTCGTATTTTGAAACAAATTATATTTGCAAGGAGGCCTGCCACGTTTAGGGAATTCAAAACCAGGTTCGACCTCATTTCGTCCTGTCGACATAAATAGCCTCAATGCTTTAGAATTTTTAGCAACTGTTTATTAAAGGTATTTTCCAATTGCCGAAATAACTCTTTAATGTATCCTACTTCCTTCTAATATTATAAACGCGAAAATTTGTAAGTATGGATGGATGGATGTTTGTTACTCTTTCACGCAAAAACTACTGAACGGATTTGGATGAAACTTTACAGTAATATAGGTTATACATCAGAATAACACATAGGCTACTATTTGCCGCGATAACCGACATATACGCGGGAAGCCGCGGGCAACCACTAGTTATATATAATTCTCGTGTCACGTTGTTGCTCACGATAAACTCCGAAACGATATAACCTATTATGCACGTTTTTATAGCGTGTTTCTGGTAGAGTGCCCAAAATAGGATAGTTAACATCACTCTTAGACCAAGGAGCCGAGCATGATTGAAAAGAAACTCAGACGAAGTTCACGCAGCTTATCTGCTAGTTAAATAAAAAAAAGTATTTGATGAGTTTTTTCATGAAATTGATTCTATTTATTAATTTCTTGTGTTAATGGCATTGAAATTCATTCTTATTCTATTCTTTAATATAAAATAATAAATAAATATTTTCGGACATCTAACACACATCGCTGTCTAGTCCCAAGCTAAGCAGAGCTTGTGTTACCAATCGAACCCGAGACCTCATAATCATCAGTCGCACACGCCAACCACGAGACCAACGTGGCAGTCATGTTTTTCTGTTTTGTCCATATGTTTTTTTAATACGACTTAAGGATTAATTTACAATACAATTTTTTTTTGACGTCATGTTCAGCGTTAAAAATAAGTTCGCTTAGATCTTTAGAGTTAGAGATCTTGAAGAAGAAGGCTTATACATGTATATTATAGTAGAGAAAATCCGAGAATTTCAAAGATCTCCGTGCGATGCCAGGTCGGGTTGCTAGTCAAAAACAAATGAGAAATGTAACACAAATATTCACAACTGCGGCAATATGTGGGCAACCACATAGCGGTGCAAGTATGAAACCGCACAGATTCGAAATGCAAGAGAATATCGTGAATTGAAGCTCAACTTAAATGTAGATGTATTAGTAGTCTATGGACTTTATGCATGATGAAAATACTTGGAAATAAGTTGCTTTAAATTTGTTACAAATATGTATTTGACAGTAAGCTTGCTGTTTTTTTTAACCGACTTCAAAAAAGGAATAGTTTCTATGTTCCACTGTTTGTTTAAGAAATGTGTTCGTTATTTCTATAGCGAGGCTCTATCTGTACAACTTAAAAATATATTACTTTTGTTTGTTAGCACTTAAGGCTCCCTATCACGTAGTTTAGGAACGTATTTACCGACTTATCCAATTTACTGGATGCTGTAGCTGACCAGGTCCAGCATCCAGTCATAAGATGAGGAAGATAATTGGACTGAAAGCAAAAACCAAATACACGCATAGTACCGTATGCCCCTTTTTAGAATTTTGCAATCTATGTATATTTGTATGTTCTACCGTAGCCCTTAAACTACTGAACATAATTTAATGAATGAAATGCCAATAGATTGATAATAATGATCCGGGTGACATAGGTTATTTAAATTTTATCAAAACATTTTACGTGGTCGAGTCATAGTTTTTAAAAACATCTAGAATATCTATATACCTATATAAAGTTACCTACCTAAGAAGTACCAACGAAGACAAATATTTTAATTACGCGGTGAGAACTATTAGCTGTGAAATGAAAGTATTTGAATAAACTTAACACGTAAAATATTTAGTCAAATACTAGCGCTACAACCACTATGGCTCCACCACCATGTATATCGGTTACCTTGGTAATCATTTTAAGGGTTGATATGTAGCCAATGACGTTTACAAATAATGTGGCTTTCTATTGATAAAAATATTTCAAAATCGGTTCAGTAGATCCGTAGGTTGTCACCCTACAACTTTACAAACTTTACCTCTGCATAATGTTAGTATAAATTTAACAGTTAAGAAATAGACTCTTCTAATATGGTAATAATAACTCCATCAGCATAAAGGTTGAATTAATTACCGCTAGAAGACTTAAGAGCTTTCTGAAAGCCTATTATTATGCTAAGCAATTGCCGGCAACAGTTGAGTCTATCCACCTTTTGTTAAGAAGCTCTGAGCGATTTTTAATTGAACTTATTTTCTAGAGCCAGAGCAATGAATAACTACGTAAAGTACTAACTTTGCTGCTTCGTTGGTTAAGCGGTTAGCGAACGCGACTGCCAATCAAGAGGTCTCGGGTTCGATGCCCGGGTCATTCCAAAAGAGTGCTTTGTTGGGTTCTTCTTGCAGGGAATTCTTAATAACAGCACGGAGTATAGAAGTTTGGCGGTGTTTCACGCCCGTACCTCGGAGAGCAAGTTAAGCCGTCGTCGGTCCCGGTTGTCATGAACACAAATATACTGAAAGCTAGTTCAATCTCTAATTTAGTTCACTCTCAGAGTTGTGGAGTCCGATGCCAGTCGCTACGCGAACTGTGATTCAGATAAAATCGGTTGAACTAGAAACCAACTCCAAATTAACTTTAGAATAATAAAGGCTGGAAAGATGAGGAAGATGATGTACTTAAAATTGTTGGCAGTGACATTTCTATTAACGGTTTTAACTTTGATCCCCAGTATTATTTTGTATTAAATACACTTTGTCTTATAAAAATCACGTTTCACCGTGGGAGAACTACGTTTAGACTCAAGTGGGCCAGCTTGACTGGAGTTATACCACGACCTCATATAAAAACGGTATTTTAGGTAATTCTTCTTCTTCTTTTGATGAGATGGCAACCAGCTATTTCTGCCGATATCGAGTATTTAAAGTCTTCAAATCATAAGTCTTCGAGCCTTCAAGTCTTTGTCGTGATGAAATTAATAATAAAAAATATAAATAATGTGGATGAGATGAAATGGGGACCGTCTTTCGAAAACACAAAAAAACGATCTATAGGTCCGTAGCATATAGCTTTATCTCTGTGACAGCTGTCACTAATGTCATTTTAGTACTAACGAGGTACATTTTTGGTGTGATTTTTTTTATTTATAATGTACTAGTTGTTGCCCGCGGCTCCGCCCTCGTGTATGTCGGCCAACCAACTCAGAAACCTTTGTGGGCTCATGCACAACACTTTTGCTGAAGATCATGACATAATTAAATGCATTATTTACGATTCTATAAAGCACATACAGACAAACATTCATTTTTATATATATAGATTGCACTTCAATTGTAATCAAACTGGCACGTATAGAATGTTTGCAAAAAAAATATTCGCTTTTAAAATTCGACTTTAAAAATTAAACGAATGTTTGTCACAAAGTGTCAGCTAACTCAGTTTTCTGTAATAACTTATGCGATATATTCCGGCGAGGTGCAAACTTAGCTCGGCTGCATAGTAATTTGTCGTTTTCGTAGCCGTCTGTCACAGAGATTAAACTATCAATTGACTATAAACAATATTTCAGTGGCTTTTCCCCTAAGCTTTTCCCTGAGTGAATGAATGTACCAAGGAAGCAAAGACTTCTTTTCCCTAAAACAAAATACGTTTAGCTACATTATTTCTGACTCTAATTCAGCACAGTAACTATCTATTGCTAAAACGGTCTGACAGATACACGCCTATCTATGGATTTACGTCTAAAGCAGTGCATAATTCAGAGGCTGTATTTCTCAACAGGCGCTCATAAATTCTGACAAGGAAGTGATAATGGCGCCATTTAAACAGTTGTCAGATACGAATACAGCGCCATAGAAATATATTTTTTCAGTAAATTGACTTTTGAACAATGGCATATTTATTATTTAGCTTTATTATTGTAATCAACAGTATCAAGTAGAAGAAGTAACAATGTAAGTGCTAATTCTTAGGTTTAAACTGGTAGCATAGGTTGGTAGAGTTTAAATTAACAGGTTATAATGTTGCCAACATACAAATGTCAATCATCCATCAACCAGTATAGTCATAAGCTTTTTTGCCTTCAAACAAGCTTATGTAGAACAGACAGACAGTACTAAGAATAAATCACAAGAAATTTTCACACAAGAAGATTTGATACAAGATCTACTCACTTTGTTAAGTAAAGAAAAAGATGTCAAAGATGGATAAATAAAGACCTCTAACATTAATTATGTTTGACTTCGGTACAGAAAGTTTTGTCACATATAATTTATGTGTAAAGTAAAACATATCGGAGAAGTTTGGGTAATGTTACGGTAATGTTTATGTTCAAACCATTAACCTAATACGATTTCATTTATTTTTCAAAAAGAATTTACAAAGCAGCTTACGAATAGTGATAAAACTAGTTTTATAGGACGGAATGAAACAAAACAACTAGAACGCCATCTAGGTGAAACTTTAGATTTTAATAGATACTGATTCTACATCACGCAGTAACGGGATGAGTATAGAACGTAGATTATAGATAGTAGATACGCTCTAATTGTCTATACATTTTTAGTTATGTATAAAACCAGCCTAGACGTATGATGCTTACAAAAGTATGTCTGTCTCTTACTAACCCAGCTGTCTTGACATAAGTGATAGAGCTAAGATATCTGTCATGGAGTTGTTTTTTTTTACATTTTATTATGACGTCATCAAACCCCGCCTTGAGGCCAATTTTTTGACAGGCAGCCATTTTAGGGGAAGATCTGTGGAAGTACTTGTGCTGTCAAAATCCTGGTGTTTCAGACGTTTTCTTTTGTTTTCGTAGTGATTTGTGCTTATTTGTTTACTTCTCGCTGTATTAGAAAATACTATTATGCAGCAGGAATCATGGTGCAGTGTTGTATTACAGGTCGTAAATCATTTTCTCGGAAAAAGACCGTGGATTATCTTTTTTTATGTAAATTCCAAATTTTGGTATACTTCACGTGTTAATTATGATTTCTACTTGTGTTTAATTATTGTTTATGCTTTTTAAAATATTTATTAATACATAGTTCTCTTAGTTAGTGTGTATCAGCAAGAAATTCGGTTTTAATAACTTGTTTACAGTATCGCGAAGTTTTGTAATGTATTTTATCGATAAAAGCAAAACTGTGTTAAATATTAAAGTTATTTACAATATTATTGTTCACAATAATACATGAATTGCAAACAGCAAAATAAAGTGAAATATACCAAGTACGTGTGATGTTTCTACAATGATTACATTTTTTAGTTTCTTCTTTTGGAACACAATAACAGTTTAGAGTGATATGTCTTTTGTTTTTAGATTTCTAAAAAATGAGCGTCTTCATAAGTTTTGGAAAGAAAACATTGGTATCGAAAACATAAAACCTCAGTTTGCTCACAGCATTTTGAAGAAAAGAAAATTTTAAGAAAAAATTGACAATCAAAATTTTGATCAGAAGACTCAACTAGAAAAGTATTACTTCTATATATATAAATTTATTATGGAGTATTTCGAATATTTTTTCAAACGGAAATTCTGATCATGAAAGCACTCACAAATTAATGTTTATAAAGGCAATTATTTTTATTTATTTAATTATATTATCTATATATATATATAAGAGTAAGGTGGCTGACTGACATACCCAGAGATCAACGCACAGCACAAACCGCTGAAACTAGAATCCTGAAATTTTGCATGTAGGTTCTTTATATAACGTAAGTGAGCACTAAGAAAGGAATTTTTGGAAATTCCACCCCTAAGGGGGTAAATCAGGGGATGAAAGTTTGCGTGAGCGAAGCCGCGTGTAAAAGCTAGTTTAGATATAGGATACAAACATTTTGGATTAATAACTAAAGAAGTATTTGGACTAAGTTAATATTGTTTCGGAACGAATAAGAATCATTAGTAAAATGACATGATATTTTATTAGATTATTATTTCCTTTATTATTATTCTTTCTCTTCTTTCTTACATAATATATTTAATATGAACATTTATTTTAAATTAGTCCTTTAATGGCTTATCGATATATTAGGATACAAGTAAACAAATGGGTCGCATCACTATGGGAGGCGGGGTCGACGCCATTTTAGGGAAAATTTTGGCACCACATCCTTCACACTATTTCATATGCTCTATATTCTATAATCAAAGGTATAGAAGTATGTAATAGGTTTATCAAGTTTACTGTATGTATAATGATCCTGATAAACCAAGGGGCGCAGCTAGTTTGTAATAAATAGGGTTTATGATTAAATTACTTAGTTACTACGTCACTTGTCATACCTTAATTGGATGTTTCATACGCCTACGTCATGTCGTATTAATACCGATATTCGTCATAAATGAATACCATTTACGACAGGCACCCACCGCGTATATTACGACGCAGCCTAAGTTTTACTACTGTAATAAAACAATGTCGTTAGACCTAATATTGTGGCAATTATGAACCCACGACCCGCACCCTGTCAATTATATTTACATTGACAATCCTATTGTAGGACCTTCAAGAAGGCCAGGTAATCTTCATTAAGACTAGATATGTGGCGCTTTCATATAAAGTGAATCAGAAATATTCTACAGTGCCATCTAACGAAGACCCACTGAATTACAAAGTGATAATATTCATATATCGCGTTATATAAAGTTCTCAAGCTGATTGTCGTGAGAACTTTACACATCGTAGTATGGATACAGCTTTCTAACATCAACCGTTGGATCTAAGCTCTCCAGGCGTGATCACTTCACCCGTTTGGAGAATCTTCTCTTCGAATTGAGAGACATGACAGCCATTCCTCCACAGATATGTTATCACTAGAAATTGTGTTTTCAAACCTCAGTTTTGTTTATTTAAAGAGCTAAAAACATATTAGAATTTATTGAAAATGTCTCAAAGATATTTAATATTATGCAATTGCAATATCTATCCAAATCAATACGTCATAAGCTGATGAGGAAGTTGACAGCTGTCACTGGGTATCATAATTTCAACTAAATTTTAGACTACGGAGCGCGGACTGCGGACTACGCTCATTAGACTACGGAGAACTGTCAATCAACGTAACATAGTTTTGACGTGATAACGTCTAATAAATTGATGAACGCCGGCTGCATGCACGAAAAATGATGACATTCTGTTACACTAATTGTCTCGTTACGTTCTTGGTCCCGTTAGGCTCATTGTACGTCGTTGTATGAGCGCCGTATCTATCTCTCATCATTTCATCAATGTTTTGTTACGGCGTTGTCACGTTAAACTATCCTCCGTTAACCGACTTTACAGACAACCAATTTTTTTATACGATTAATTTTTCATACACGGTTTTTTTTAAAATAAGTGCTTTATTTTAAAACTTCACTAACCCTTCTAACTTTACATCATTAAAGTCACAGGCAAAAAATACCGCACCTTTTCTAAATTCTTTACAAGTAGTTGTTTTTTATGTTGATAATGATTTCCTAAGCTTTACTTGTTCTTGGCATAAGCACAAACCGTGCATTGCCATTCACATTAGAAAAAAAAAAAAAACTCAGAAATAAGGGTTGCCAGAAATAGAATATAAACTTAATTAAAATTTATATAAAGAACAAAAACAACCGCAATAATAATTGCCACAACTCTTTCAGTCAGTTTCAGTCACAAAGTTTTTTGTGTTTGTTCAACTTTTTTTCAGATGGTTCATTAAGGCTGGAAGGAAACGCAATTAAGAAGTAATACGGCTTAGACATTTTTTTATTATTCTTGTTGTATGCCATAAAATAAATTAAGCAAGCAGAAATTAATATGATTTAATCTATATCGTTGACTTTAAGTATTTGATATCGGGTTTGATGAAGTCAGCTGTCTATCTCCAATATTATGTTAATCTTAGTATATTATCAATACAAAAGTATACGTTATACGAAATTTTCATAAAGCTCAAAAATATCAAAGCAACAACGTAACAAGGTTAAAGTTTTTAAAAATGTTTCAGAACATCGTTTTAAAAGTTTGACTGTGAATAAGGCATCATAGATAAGGCAGATACTCTTTTAAAAAGTATATTTGATTCACAAGTTTAACACTACATTAGATTTTTTTTTTGAATTCCCGAAGGCGTTAAGTCCACTTTTGAATAACATGTTCATTAAAATGAAATAAATTAAATTCGTTTTGCACAAAATGTTGTTGAATATTGAAGTATTCCCTAATTTCAAATACTTTCTGTATTTTAAAAGCCCTCCTTTCAAATATAAAAAATTTATTCGGTTCATTCATCACGTAGTAGTAGTACTATTCCCAGGTAACAAAAAGCCGAATTGAAATGCTATTTTGTTATTGTTGTTAAAAAATCGCTCTAGTCTGTGCATATAATTTAGGAACAATTGTCCATTACTATCCTCTGTCTGTCAGATATATTGAAGTAGAAAACGAACACTACGAAATTTATGAAAATCGTCGCATGCCTCATTATGTCCACCCAAATTATGAGCCATACCATACCATGAGAATAACCAGATGTTACGAAGTAATTAAATATTCATCCCGAACTGCCAAGGCCTATATAGTAGAAATGTTTCGGAAATTGGTGGAAATTACTGTTTCGAAACTCTTGACCTACATTCGATAAGGAAAAAACATGTAACTTTTCGACTTCGAGGCATGTTGTCTTTACTATTAGTTCTTGGAGGGTTCTAAACGCCTGTTTCGTGTAATTACACCATCCATAGCCCAATGACGCAGAAATTTCTCAATACGCCGCAATAGTATGGGTCACCATGGTGCATTGTTGTGCATTGGCTGCATTCGCAATGAGTATGGTGATCACAACTCATGGATTCTGTTCATGCTTTCCATCAAGCATAGTAGACTCACTTTAGCAGGCTCATTATATAAAAGTGTTTTTTTTAAAACAAAGCATAACCTCATTCGTGTCTTGATAAAAATAATCGCGAGAGTCACTTGACTATAAAAGAGGACTATCAGGACTTTTAATGTTTAGAAAATAATTTACCAAGTCATAATCACTGACATTTGTTTGTTCCGTTGGCTTGACTTTCTAATGAAGCAGAGGATACAGTCTAACTCACACTTTCTTTAAGTTTGACTGGCAACGGCAATAGATTCAGAATTCAGACTAGCACAGAAATATACTGCATAATCCATTCGTTTAGATAGAATCGGTGCACTCGCACGCAATTGTGGTTATTGTTGTCAAATACGAATATATTAATTCATACAACGGCTTAAACTGACAAATCATACTTGCTTGGGTGTACGCCGCAGGCGGGGCCTATGATTTTGTGGCGGCTTACCGCACGTTCGACAGCGGCGCGATCAATGTGACCGTATCTAAGCGAATGGACTATACCTAGGAAAAAAATTGGCTAGTAAATGACAGGAAATGTCTGTTGAAACTAAACAAATAACTCGTGATTTAACCATGGAATCACTAGAGGACGAATACTTACGACTCATGACGGAAAACTTAGGACTACTCGAAAGGCGCAGAGTAATCTTCAAGTCCATTTTTCTTTTGCTGTCCAGTCTATTCCATTATGAAATGTGCTCCCACTTGAGATCAGGAAGTTAACTAACTGTGATAAATTTATGGTAATAAAAGAAATATCTTCGTATTCTCACTATCTAAAACTTAAATAATTTATTCTGTATGTAAGTATATTGTATAAATATTTAATTGTACATTTATCTATGTATTTCTTTTAAGGTCAATTGTTATCTTATATTTATTGATTCATTGTTCATAGCTTGTTTCCTGATATACTTGCACCTGCCACATCCTTACTCACCCATCCAAAGGTAGACCCTGATATAAAATGCATGTAATAAATAAAATAAATATTCTGAACTAGTGACTAAACTCACTTGTTTTCTCGTTTTAAACAGCAATATCAGTTCCTAATAAAAACCGCGAATTAATGATGACTTCTTTTTCATTTTAAAATATTTCATAAAAGGTATGTAGCCATTATGTACATTTTAATTTAATATTGTAATGGTATATTGACCTAATAGAACATTATTTACTAATTCCAAAACAACCTTTATTGAATCAGAACCATATAGAAACAAACAGAGCCGTTAATTGTAGCTCCTTGTGCTTCGTATCGCCAATAGGAGTTAAGGGCACCCTTTCATGTTAATTGTCCCATTAAGGGCGGTTTTAGTAAATATACTAACGTCACTCATCTGCAGCTAGTTTCGGTGGAACCTTGAGAAGGGTTGACACTGTGATTAAAGATGTGCGTCGAAGTTAGTTGGTGCAGAAAATTAAAATAGACCTTACGGAAATAGGTGTTTTTAATTTTTTTAGATCTATCTATCTAAGAGATAGAACACATACATAATTTTTACGTTTTTCCTCTCCACAAGAACCTTCCCTGTGCCTTAACGAATTGGACGAGCGGTTCTCGAGTTTTGAGCTTAGCAACACATTAAACGATTCATTTTATATGTATAGTCTGCATCTCGGAAACGGCTTCAATGATTTTCGTGAAATTTAGTATGCAGGGGGTTTTGAGGGTGATAAATCGATGTAGATGTAGCTAGGATTCATTTTCAGACAGCAAAAAAAATAAAGGTCATCCAGGTACTGTAACATTATGTATGAATAAGACTGTAAACATTTAGGATTTCTTTTTTTTTAAATCGGTAAAATATGAAGATTCTATTCGAACATTTAAGAGGTAATTTAAATAATTCTTGTTTTAATTGAATTAATTGTACGACAGGTTGGTCTTATTTCAATTTGAAGAAATAATTCTACCTCTAAGAGTAGAAAGAGTAATTGAGGAATGAACAATACCGATTATTATAATTAATCTCATATAATGGTGATATTTATAGCGTAGACTAGCTTTCACCCGCGGCTCTGTATGTTGATTATTGCGATAAAAAGTAGGTAGGTCATATTTCGACATCATATTAGAGCGTTTTCACACTATCCGATCCGATATCGGTGTCGGGCGCGGATACGTAATCGGAGGAAGTAAAATTTATGTATGTGTCGGCTCCGATATCTGATTTCGGGCCGGACAATATGAAAGACAGATACATATTTCATAAATTTTACTTCCTCCGATATCGGTATAATGTGATCCGATAATGTAAAAACGCTCTTAAGGTTGACTGGTAGAGAATGCCTCATGGCATTAATTCCGCTTTTGTGCAACATGTGGATTAACTTGAAATAAATAAATAAAAAGTAGCCTGTTGATACTTTGATTCCTGGGGAAGGACTCCCCAAAAATCAAAGTGTCTTCATGCTAAATTTGGTTGAAATCAGTGCAGCAGTTTGGCCATAAAAGCATAACGGACAGACAGACAAGAGTTATTTTTAACCGACTTCCAAAAGGAGGAGTTTCTCAATTTCATCGGTATTTTTTTGAATTTACAATCTATACCATATATATTATTAATATTATAAAGCTGAAAAGTTTGTTTGTTTGTTTGAACGCGTTAATCTAATAGCTCATTTATCGAGGAAGGCTATATGCTATATATCATCACGCTAACACCAATAGGGGCGGCGCATCAATTAAGAATGTTACAAAAACGGCAGAAAATTATTACGCTACAGGCAATAGGAGACGTAAATAGTTGCGTGGGTCAGCTAGTATTATATAGTACCAATGGATTATTCTATTTTAAGGTGGCAGCAGAACATTAAAGTATATAATAGAATTTATCTACTACGTAAAAAGTTTTGATAAATATAGCCTGTGTTTAAAATGAATCTATTGACACCTCATAGCATAAAATCGGTTCAGTAGTTTAGACGTAACATACACATGCCATGACAAATATCACCCTGCCTTTTGGATTCGCCATAGTAGGTAAAAAAATCTATTTCCTGCAGTTTAATACGTGCAAAATATAGTTATGTATGTATTATTATAAAGGCGCGTCTCCACCGAAATTTGGACAACACAAAAGTTGCCAACTTTTGTTCGGCGGAGACTCGGCTTTACAGAAAATTTTGTCACCAACACGCGTTGACAACACAAAAGTTGCCAACTTTTGTTCGGTGGAGTTCGGCTTAACACCTTCACACTTTCGTAAAATCTTTTTTACTTTTACATTTCTATATATTTAAAGGCTGACATTTAAAAGACATCAAACGCGAATATTCTTTCAGAGTGGCAAAGAAATGGTAATCGCTTTCCTGTCTTTATCCCCAGTTATTTATGGTGTTCGCAATACGTATTTGATATCCACATACTTGAAAAGAAGGCATTGTGACATTTCGAAGTAGGAAAATAATCCATACTTATATATTACAAATGCGAAAGTAACTCTGTCTGTCTGTCCTGCTTTCACGGCCAAACCGCTGCACCGATTTCAATGAAATTTGGTATAGAAATACTTTGATTCTTGAGGAAAGACATAGGCTACTCTTTCCTGCGATAACCGACAAACACGCGTGCGGAGATGCACGCAAAAGCTAGTATGAAATACTTTCTTGAAATAAAATTCACGTGTTATTATTTAAATAGTGAAATAAAAGTACAAGAGAGTTTTATTTTCAGAACGTATATTCATAATTTTACATTAGATTATCTGGAGTTTAGAAAAAATAATACAAAAAAAAAAACAACTTCAAGAACTAGACCAAATTGAAATGGGACTACACGCGAAACACCAGCTTTCAAATAAAAAAAAAACATCAAAATCGGTTCACCCAGGCGAAAATTCTGAGGTAATAAACATGTTAAAAAAATACAGTCGAAATTAGAACCTCCTTTTCGAAGTCTTTTAAAAAAGAACACAAGTCATAGACGAATTACTGGCCAGCACTGTAAAGAGAAGGAAAACTTCATACAAACCCTATACCAATACATCTGGCCAGCGTGATATGGTAGATGGTAGGCCAAAAACCTACTTTCTGAAGGGATTTATCCAGCAGTGCACTATTAATTGCTGTTCATGTAATGTGATAAGTTCCTTGATACTATTTTAGTGGCATTCAATGAATGAGTGAATAAACTATTTCAGCAGAAACCCATAAATCAGTCAAATTAATAATGCGTGCGTCGTGTATACTAAAAGTAACCACGTACATACCTATCATTTTTCATAGTTTAGCATCGATAAAATAACATTTTTGGTTAGCTTTTATGTATCATAATGAAATTTATCTAAATCGGTTCAGCGGCTGTGAAAACGTAACAGACAGACTGATAGAGTTACTTTCGAATTTATAATTTTAGTATGGAGTGTGGATTTGCCTCACTATAGGTTTTTATGGTTCCTTAAAGTCACAAACTGAAGTGCTATTTCTGGTACAGTAGTATTACATAAGGTCATCATCATCGATTACATAAGGTACACAACTCGTTCGATGGTCTTGGTGTACGTTTTTATAATAAAATTCCTACACATGTAATCGACCTTCCTGTAAATAAATTCAAGCTGACTGTAAAAAATCACCTTATTAGGAAAGCCTATACGATCAACGATTATCTAAACGACAAACAGTCATGGGCGTCATTAGAATTTAGATAGATACACACAAACTTCTTTGTCTTTTAATAAAGCTAAATATTAACAAACCATTGTTAGTTGAAAGTAATGCGTGGCGATTATTATGGTAATTTAATTAATAGTGATTTTTATCAGTATCTCGACTATGGTTTGTCATGCTCACTAAAATGTCATTGCTTGCGGTGTCGTCGTGGGACGGGTCGTTTCCTTCCCTCTGATATGGCGAAGGAGGTGATGGCTGGTCCAAGCGTCATACTCGTGAACGGGTGCTGCTTGGGGTGACTGGTCGGCCTAGTCAGCGATTCTTTAGACAATACTATTATTCTGGTTCGTTCAACTGCAACCCTAGCCTCTTAATCCAGTCACGAATTATTTTCAAAAGTAGATTTTGCAACTGAATGTAAGTGGATGTGCACCTTGTTTTTTATTTTGTTCTATGTTTAATAGACTCAAACCTTCAACGTTATCACTGAGTGTTTTTTTTTTGTTTGTGCGTTAGATTTTGGAGCTTTTTAATAAAAGGAATTTCAGGTGGCAACAGCTTGCATACTGTTTACCTTACATGTTATACTAATACCATTGTACCTGAAAATCAGATTTTGAAAAAGAGTAGCCATGAGTTTCTTTGCCAGTATTCTTCTCATGAGCTCTACGCATTTTGGAAACTGGAAGTTATGGATCGACACAGGCAGGCAGTAGATTTTGGTGTTTTCGCCTAATTTACCTCTACAATACAGCACATGCTGTGGCCTCTGTCTGTGTCGATCTATGATTTTTAACTATAACTTCAATTTGACGTTCATAAGTGTCGCTTGGTGTCTTAGATGAATAAATGATTTTGATTTGATTTGACACGATTTTTATTTAAAATCTACCAAATACACAAATCTAATTTTAAAAATAATAAAATGATTTCATTTAATGTAGGTCAATCTTAAAAACCTTTTTTTAACGCCTTCGCCCACCAAAAGTAGATTTTAACTTTTTAATAAAATTATTGAATCCGTTTAAAAATATCTTCATAAATATAAATACCACACTAAAAATGTATTCGAATTTATTAAAATTTCAAACTTTATTTGAACACTAACAACACCTAAGTAGTCAAACATACAACACTACAACTTTTTTAAAACTCTAAAAAGATCCTATAACTAATATAACAGCACTACGATCACTGGTTAGAATACATATTTAAAATATTTTGATTTTGGAACCCGCGTTTTTTTTTAAATATTTTCGCGGTATTTGCGTCGCGTGTAGCGGAGTGTTGTATCCACGAAGTACAGACGCGCACTGGCGACCTGACGCGTGTAGGCTACACCGGAGGGCGGGCGGCGCGGCTCAATTCCATCACATGCCAGCATCTGCCTCCGATCGCCTCAGACCACCTCAGATTAGGAAAAACACCTTCTATAACACACTTTTAATGGATTCCGGATTAACACTCACGGATTTAGTAATGAGAAAGTTGTTAAAAGTACTTGGAAGGTTTTCCGTTTTATATATTTCTAAGTTTTAATAAATTTGCTATTATAAATCATACCTCATTCATGTTAATTCATGGGTATTTTATAACTAATGATGACCATAATCAAGATTCGGTGATTTTTAAACCCTTGGGAACTCGATTAAAGTTACACCCAATAATCAGGTTGATGATATTACGACACTCTTTTATCGTAATAAATTAACAAGTTGTCGGAATTTTTACGATTTGCTTTATAGCATATCACGTCATAAGCAAATTCCATAGATTTATGGAGGATGGTTGTTCTCATCTCAGCGCGAATAACTAAAAGCTGCGTCATTTAAAATATTTCTACACAAAGAAACCCTTTCTTGATCTTTCTCTTTTAATATAATGCCTTCAAGAAATATACCACTTATATTATTCTGCCTCCATTATTGAAATAACGAGCTATACACATTTTCTCCTTGAAAAAGTGTTTTTTTTTTCTTATATTTTATATGATAGGTATATGAATCTCTATCTGAAAATATGCAGCTAACTTATAAAAAAATCTAATACAAAAATATTAATTAAACAAATTGTTAACACTCCTTAAAATCTGACCTATAAAATCTCTAATTATAACAAATAAAATTATGGGTGTTAACGAGATCTTAAATTACGAAATTTATGTTTCGTAAAATGAGATCTCATGGAAATAAGTTTAAAACATTTTGATAGCAGTATGATAAAGTTTCTTAGACATATATTATCAGGTCAGGAAATATAGTCGATCTATTAGATTGTTCTATATTAAACAAAATTTAACGAAAGAAGAATAAGCAAAACAATAAGGGCCATTAAAAATAAAAGAAGAAAAAGATTATACCTTAATTGCAAGTAGGCGGCAACAAAAAAAAACAAAAACGTTGAGTAACAGTAAGTAACAAGTAAAGTGTTCTAAAATTGAAATTGCAAGAAATTCCTGAGTTGCCATGCTAAAAAGATCTATCTACAATTTCTGTATCGAAATCGCAGCAGCGGTGCATATATTTTGTATAACCACTTTACAACCTATTTATTGAAAAACTGAAGTAGGAAGGCGGGAACGAGGAACTAGAAAGTACACACATCAAAAGTGTCTAGGGATCAACATATGTGTCTAGGAATCAACATATATTTTTGCAATAACTTTTCTCCTGATTGATATTAATTAAAATTTTCTTTAAGGATTCATCAAATAAAGTATTTTCGTTTTTCACAGTAACGATAAACCAAGTCACCTTTGCATTAATAAAGAAATTTGCCATTTTCCTAATAAAGGGATTTTTGACATTTGAACCACTAACATTAAAGTTCGAAAAAAAGACTGAAATAACAGTTTTCTTTAAAATTTTATTAGGTAACTTAAACAATTAATAATCCGTGTTTCTACCGCGAACACTAATAACACAAGAATCGGTTTGGCATATTCAAAATGAGTTCATCCAAATCACGCTGTGGAATGGCCGCCCATGTTCGTTGCAACAACAAAAAAAGGTCTTCTTGCGATTGGATACCCTCCATATTCGGCAGAGCTCTTCTCTGTAGCATATCCCATGCATGCTCAATCGGGTTCAAGTCTGGCGACTGAGCAGGCCAGGGCCAAAGCTACATCTCAATCTCAAGAAATCCGCATAAAAATGCTTGATCCCTAGACACTTTTGATGTGTGTACCTATTATAGACTATGGGCCCGTGTCGAAAATTTATGGGTCATCTGAACCACCAGGAGACCTTTTTAAAAACATACAGGGGCATAAAACAATAACATTGAGCACTATGCCGTCACTTGTAAGCTGTCCAACCGAGTACAGGTGAAGGGGAGGTGGTAGCAACCCTCGATTTTTCTCCCTTGTCACATGATTTTTGTACGGAGTTGCGGAATAATGTATTAAAAGAGGAAATGAAATTGTGTGAAAACAAAGTTGGATTTCTTTTTTGATTTCCCGGCGCTTCGCTCGGTCAATTTGGTTATTTGATTTTGTACGGCATCGGTTCCATACAATTTCAATACCTGTTCTAATCCATTATTCCGCAACACCGTACAAAAATCATGCGGCAAGGGAGAAAAACCGAGGGTTGCTACCCCGTCCCCTTCACCAGTACTCAGTTGGACAGCTTACAAGTGATGGCATAGTGCTTAATGTTATTTTTTTGATGCCCCTGTATCTTTTAAAGGGATCTCCTGGTGGTTCACATGACCCATCAATTTTCGACATGTGCCCGTAGTCTATTAGTAATACTAGGAAATCAAAGTTGGAGAACTGTACATAAAAAAATCGGTAATGATTATATATTAATATAGGTAGGTACCTTATCATTACCGATGTCTTTTGATTTTCCTTAACGTTAGTACAGCGTCTTTTAAGTTGAAGTTACAATTAAAGTTTTCGATGCGCTGCTAAAAGCTATTATAAAAATCATAAAAGATTTTCATAAGAAAACGTCTTATGAAAATGTTTTATCGTAAATAATGCGTACGCTATATTAACAAGCTAAAATTAAAAATTAAAAAAACCCCCTACTCAAGCACTTAATAGAGTAATCATACGCCAATGATAAATTTTACACATTAATTTACAAATAACATTCTAAGTTATAAGTTTACACTTCTATTGGCAGTCCTTATGACTGCCCATTTTCTTTTTGTTTATATTGAAGAATATCGGAACAAAACCTTTAATAGTCCACTGCTGGTCATAGGCCTGTCGTTAGGATATACTGCAGCTGGGGGCACGGTCGTGCCCCCGCCAAGACAAGCCAAGCGAAGCGCAAGGGCACTACCTACCTTTTCTCGAAGTGTTTCGTCGTTTTTTTGAACCCTCATGACTTAGGTTTTCGATATACCCGATCGTTCAAATTCTCAGGATACGATGTTACCAATAGACTAATCAAATATACAAAGTTTCAATTGCATAGCTCTGATACTTTTGATTTTATTGATACCTAAAAAACACCGATTTCGTCACTGACACACTGATGATCATCAAAACTGGTACTTCCTGAAGTGCTAGAAAGCTGAAATTTGGTATGTAAACTTAGTTTAGTATACAAACAACAAAAAAATTCATAAACCTATTACTTTTGCCCCCGAACCCCCAAATTGGGGGGTGGAAGTTTGTATGAGACTTTCACAAATGTTTATGCTAAAGGTTTTTTTTTGGTACACGGACTTTTTCGAAAGAAGAAAGAAGATTAATTACTAGAAATACAGCTCAAAAAAAAACTGCCTTAAGCAACTTACAAAAAGAAATGAAATCGCACCAAAAACATTTTCATGTAAAATATTGCCAAGACGACTGCATATGGCTTAACCTTAACCTGTGAAAAAGATATCAGATCTCATGTAGAGCCATAGTTCTGAATCTACACGCCCTAACTCTACCAACCCTAACTTCATAAACTCTACATCTCAGTAAAAATGTATGGCTTGGGTGTTTCGTTACTTCAGAAACTAAATATTCGTATAACACATTACTTCAAAAACTAGATATTTGCAAACACAAAAGGCGTTCGTTTCATCTTCGTGACGGTATGGTAGCGAAACGGCGAAGCCATACATTTTTACTGAGATGTAGAGTTTGTGAAGTTAGGGTTGGTAGAGTTAGGGCGTGTAGATTCTGAACCATGGCTCTACATGAGATCTGATATCTTTTTCACAGGTTAAGCCATATGCAGTCGTCTTGGCAACATTTTATATGAAAATGTTTTTGGTGGGATTTATTACTAACTAGTAATATTAATTTTGTATGTTTTTTAAGTTTTCGAATAACTTGTTTTAGTATTTATGTCCCACCCTCGCTTCCCACGGGTAGTGTACACTCGCGAACTCAAATGTAATACTTCCGGTTTCTTTTTAATTTTCTTCTATACAAACCTTGTCCTCACAATAACATACACATAAAAAAAAGAATTACTTATTTACATACATTTCGATGTTTTATTTTTATTTATATAGATTTTTGTTTTATCGACATGATACCATTTATAGTATTTTTCTTTTATTGACTTCTTATATTTAATTTTATTTTCATTATTAAATTTTATTGCTTTCTTATAAATACGTATTTATTTTCTTAAATTCTTTTAATATCTTTTAAACAGACTTTAAAAATTGACACAGAAAGTTTCAGAAAAACTCGCTTACTTAGGTATTCATATTAAATTTAATCGGGAGTAAAATGTGAAGGGTAGAAGCCCTTGGCTTCTATCGAAACGTGAGAAGTATGGGATATACTATTACTAAAGTTAAGCGGAGTAAGTAGATTATAGACTGGTATAGCTGTTATAGATCCTCATAGTCTATTTTGAACTTAACTGTCAGATGACTACAGATTTTGATGTCACGAGACTCAGATACAGGCAAATATGTCAGATAACTATATATGTATCAGTAACTTTTATCTATTAAATAGTGTTTGGCACATAACTATCTAAAAAATTACCAGGAACTAGTGAAACTAACCCTAATGATTATAATTTTAATGTTAGATTTTTTTTTACAATTAAATTAGAGCACATTAGTGCAGGGTTTGCGGTGCGCTACGCTTACTGAAGCTGGCTACGTTTACTGAAGCTCGCTATGCTTACTGAAGCTAGCTACGTTTACTGAAGCTCGCTACGCTTACTGAAGCCCGCTACGCTTACTGAAACTTGCTACGCTTACTGAAGCTCGCTACGCTAACTAAAGGGCGCTAGAGTAATGATTGCACACGGGTGCTTCACGGGCTAGAGACGCTTCTGGATCACATGCCTTTGAATTGTCTGAAGTTTCAACCAGAGGGCCAATTGATAATTGTTTTCAGGTTCACGATGCCCGTGATCACAGGCTGACTGATTTCAGTTAAGTTCTTTATTAAATATCCGTGCATATTAACTGCAAGGACGACATAGTGATTAAGGCGGTCAATTAGCCGCTTTCTACTGCCCTAAGAGTTAAACAAGGTTCAAAATTCGCATGGGGCAGCACTTATGGGATCCACAAATAGTTGTTCTGAGTCTGGGTGTTCTTTGTGTCCGTCTCTCATGTGTGTTTGTGAATTCCTCCACGACACATGATATATTCCTAGTGTGAGAGCTGCCTTATAAAAGAAAAAAAATGCATGAAAGGCTACAATTATCTTAGACTTAGTTAATATTTTCTTTCTTAGCTTTTCTTTTTAATTTATTACTGTTTTTCTTTCAAAAGAATCGTATGTCTCGTTTACATCTAAAAAAAGTGTTTTTTTATTCTTTTTATATTTGCAATTACTTTTCATTATACCAGCTTTCGTCAACGGCTTCGCCCGTGTATATCTTAATTATCGCGGTCCTTCTTCAAAAATTAAAAAGTATCGCTCTGCCAAATTTCATTTAAATTAGGGCAGCGGTTTACCTCTGAAAGCGTATCAGACTGACAGATAGACAGAGTTGCTTTCCAATTTATATTATTATAGTATGGATTATATTGCTGTAATGGTAAGCGGAGAGAACTGGGTCACTCTGTCGTTATCCATGTCCCATATCAACCCTCGTACACAATTTTGAAACGTGACCGATGACAGCTTATATCTCTTTTCAGAATTAACAACATGAAATTCCCGCCAATATAAGATTTAAATTTCGAATTTTCATAGATAAACTAAGAAGATGTTAAACGAACAAATCAAAGTGTCGATAAAAAAATCTCTGTTAAGCCGTAGAGATGATATCGTTTGAATTTTAGGAATGTGATAAGTTTACCACTGTAGCTTTTTATTACATTACAACCAATTTTGAGTGTTATACGAATAACCAATGATCCGAGTAGCAATAAATAATACATTATAATAAAAACAACTGACATTCTGTACCTATTGAACTAAAAGATGGTCGGTAAAGCCGAAATGTGCTTGAATGGAGACCGCGATTAGGCAAACGTAGTGTAGGATGGACCGACAATTTGAACAAAGTGACTGGCAGCACATGGATGTAGCCAGCCGAAGACCGGGACAGTTGGCGCTCCTTGGGGATACCTTCGTTCAACAGTGGACGGCGATAGGTTGATTAAATAACAACTGGACTCATCACACACACGTTCATTTGATCTTAACCCTGATAGAGCTTGTTCTATGGTAATGTACCCATATACGTACATTAAACCCAAAAACAAGAAAATGATCATGCTCATGTCTCGGTAGGTAGCGGTAGCATAATGGCTTGGGCGTCGCAGCGTCGGTTCGCTATATTGTGGTTGCCGGTTCGAACCCCACCCACTTCCTACGTGTATCCACTCGCATTTAGCTTAACACGTGGGATTAAAAATACTAGTAATACGTGTTCTACATTGCAAGAAACCAAAAAAAAGAATCCCGGGTCTTACTTTCCTTATTTAGAAATCCTACCTTGCTCCTGTCTTTTGATCTCCGACGGTATACAAAACGATGAAATCCAGTGTCTCATTATTCCTTTTTTATTATTCTATAATAGTGATATTTTACTATCCTCATAGTGGGCTATAAATAAAGCGTGTATTAATTAATATAAAGTAATCTTAAAACATGTACGAAACATTAAGCCCGCCAAAGCATAGTACGGAGAAGTTTTTTTTAATTGTGATCGGTGTTTGGACTTTCAGCAGGAATTACCGAAGCTATCCGAAGCACAAACCTCTTTACCGAGGCAACGCGCAGATACCAAAAGATTTAAAAGGCAAAATGTGGTTGAAAAAGTTGCTGTGGTTTCAACATGAAATATGTTTGGCTTGCACCCTTTTAATCCTGAACCCTTTGCTGATTAAAATAAAATTTTAACTTGTACAACAGTATGAATACAAATTGACGAGTTATTTTAGGCGAATAAAGATTTTGTATTTCTAATCCCTCTCCTGAGAGGAGACCTGAGCCCAGCAGGACAATATGGGTTGTTGAAGAAAGATTTCATTATTATTTTTATTATATACTAGCTGACCCACGCAACGTCGTTTACGTCTACTATTGCCCGTAGCGTAAGAAAAATCTCCCGTTTTTGTAACATTCTTCATTGGTACTCCGCTCCTATTGGTTTTAACATGATTATATATAGCCTATAGCCTTCCTCGATAAATGTTCTATCCAACACTGAAAGAATTTTTCAAATCGGACCAGCGGTTCCAGAGATTAACGCATTCAAACAAACAAACTCTTCAGCGAATGGATGCGGGCTGTCCTAGACCGGAATAATTGACGCTCTTTGGGGGGGACCTTCGTTCAGAAGTGGATGGCAATTGGTTGATATATATATTAATATATATATACTTATTACATATAAATTGTAAAATAATAAAAAAAGGGACTAACAATATTTATATAAGCGTCAAAAAATTCCTCCGCATCCACGCCTGCTGGTAGCGTTCCCAATATTATATAATATTTATCTATAGAATATCCGTCCTTATATGCGTATGTAACTTCTGTGCTTGAGGTCTCATATTCGATTCCCGGGTTAAACCAAATGTTTGTACGATCCCCAAATATTTGTTTCAAAGTTTCAGTATTTTCTTTGCATTAAATGTATGTATTTACAAAAAGTATATATGTATTAGTGCTTAGTTTAAAATTAGATGGCGTTGTGTTAATTGAAATAATCACAAATTTTAACAAAAAAAAACGACTTCAATCTGGACCAAATTTAAATGGGACCACACGGGAAGCACCAGCTTTCAAATAAAAAAAAATCATCAAAATCGGTTCACCCAGTCGAAAATTATGAGGTAACAAACATTAAAAAAAGACAGTCGAATTGAGACCTCCTCCTTTTTTTGAAGTCGGTTAAAAGTGTATTTTAGCTCAGTTTATCGCCATTCCAATTTACTAATTCTTTAAGCAATGTCGATTACCGTGGTTTTGTGTCAAATCACTTTGTAATTTTTACTGCAATTGAATTGTTATCATTGAGTGGTACTCATTTTTCTGTGTTATAATATAATCATCTTTTAAAGATATTAATATTATCATTTATAGAAACAACTCTCTTCAGATGCTTAGAAACTATGCATACCCTTATTAGGATAGTTCCAGAGGTAGGATTAACGTATAATATGTTGAAATTAATATCTGAAGTTCATGAACTTCGGCGGGTGTAACATAACTTTGAAATTTCATATTGATAGATAATTAAATAGTTCCTAATTCTCAATAAACTTGAATATGCCTAATTAAAGCTTAATTCAGAAGCTTATCTATACAAATAAGTAAAATTGAAGTGTATGTTTGTAATTTAAAATTAACAGCATTCCACTAAATGCATATGAAAGTATATAAGGAACGTGCACTATAAAAACAATTAATAAAATGTTTGTCTGTCTGTATGTATGTTTTTTCCTGCTCTGGAACAGCTAGACTGATTTTAATTAGACATATAGCTAACTTAAGACTACTTTTATTTTAGAAACAAATACAAAAAAAAAACAAATTAAATTCATTGAAATAGTGAACAAAATTCGATTCCAAAGCAACAAACACGATGTTTAATACCGCAGGGCGCAGCTAGTGTTAAATAAGTTGCTGACGCAGTAACACTCAGCATAGCATATTACCTGACAGTACGATTACGACAGTATTCAGCGGAATATTACTTTCTTAAATTATTTCTTCATAATTTACTCGTTTTCTTTATAAGCCTAGAAAATTCGCCTGTTTTGACAAGATAAATTATGGTTCGATATCTGTGAAAAATACAGGTAAAAGAATACCTAATTTAATGGAACTGCATCATCGAAAAGGTTGAATTAACTAGTTGTGGACTGTGGTGTAAATTGAGGTTATTAGGAATATATCAGATTATTAGAAATATTTAATAAACCAATGCAATAACATAAATAATTTTAATAATCAATATATATAATCATTTTCCAAACACATTTTTTCGCAAATTCCCGTCCGGGATATGCAAAGCGTCCTACTTTTAAACCCGCGCTCTGTTTCGCAGACATTTTCATAAATTTTCGGATGCGTGTTTGTGGTAGCTTTTATATATATTTTATGTGTCGCTTTATTTACAGACGGTCCTTTCAAAAAGCTTGGATGTACAGAAATATTCCCGGGATTTTTCCTTCGTTCCCTACATTTATTCTCACCAGCTCAAAAAGAATGTTAACACATACACACATTTTTACATACATAAATGCAAATAAAATATGATATTTTTAGAAATGATTTTAAATTGTACTGCAGGTTGAACTATCTTAATATATATAAATCTCGTGTCACAATGTTTGTCCTCAATGGACTCCTAAACCACTTAACCGATTATAATAAAATTTTCACACCATGTGCAGTTCGATCCAAATTGAGAGATAGGATAGTTTAAATCTCAAATTATAGTCGCAATTTTAATTTACTGCTAATTATTGTATATAAATATGGCGGTACGAAGTTCGCCGGGTCAGCTAGTAAAACTATATATATATTCTGCACGGTTGGCCTAGTGGTTTAGCCGGTCGCCACGCCGCTTGCCAATTCGCCAAGTGTTGTGGGTTCAAATCCTACACGAGACAACACTTTGTGTGATCCACAAATTGTTGTTCTGAGTTTGGGTGTTAATGGTATCCGTTTCATGTATGTCTGTTAAGTCCCCTGCGACACAGGATGTTTATTCCTAATGAGGGAGTTATCTTTAAAAAAAAAAATATATATAACAATAGTTCGTTCGTCTTTAATACTGCTGTTGCATCTACTGCTGGACTAATAAACTTCAATTTGTTTTACGTTTTAATTAATAAATAAGCTCATTAATTATTTTCCCAATTTCTCAAATTGAATTTCAATTAAAACCGATACAATTTGGTTAGTCCGTCCACCAGGGCTGCGTTCCCCGTGGAACCTTGTTAGTCTATACAGCCCATAGATATAGAACCTCGCAAGTTGCAGACCGATCACTTGGTGAACGGATGTCAACTAGAGGCGATACACCTATGTATAGCAATATAATAAAATTACTCACGGATGTGGTCTGTTGGTTTCTTCAGTCTTCGCTGCGGTGCGGGGATCCCCGGTCGATAACCACGCAAGTTCATACACACCACACCGTTTTACGATTTGGTATCGAACACAATAGTTATGTAGTGTAGGTACTGATTCATCTATAACTAATCTTAATATATATATTTCTTGTGTGCGTGTGTATGTGACTGAACTCCTCCTAAACGACTGGACCAATTTTGATGAAATTTTTTGTGTGTGTTCAAGGGGATCTGGGAATGGTTTAGATTCACAAAAACGACTGGACCGATTTTGATGAAATTTTTTGTGTGTGTTCAAGGGGATCTGGGAATGGTTTAGATTCACAAAAATGTAAACGATGTTACGTGGGTCATAAATATGGCGGTACGAAGTTCGCCGGATCAGCTAGTATACTAATATTATTATAAAGCTGCAGAGTTTGTTTGTTTCTTTGTTTGAATGCGCTAATCTCAGGAACTACTGGTCCGATTTGAAAAATTATTTCAGTGTTGGATAGTTCATTTATCGAGGAAGGCTATAGGCTATATTTTATTTAAAAAAAAATAGAGATCCGTAAGAAAATTGCTATTACGTAACCCACGGTGTAAAATTGAAAACTTATTTTTCCGTGCGCTGCAAAGAGTATTGACAATAGAACAAAATAATGTATTACGGGTTTGTAGGGCCCATTGAGATCTACAAAAAAGTCCGCGAGAGCATATATCTAATTATCATGGTTTAGTCACAATAACCGCTTTTGTGTTCAAAAAAATTATTAAATCGTCTGAAGAAAGAAACTACGTTAAATGTATATCGTAATATTAATCCTTATCCAAATAAAGCATTATGTTATCAAGGGTATTTATGTAGAAGTAAAATACTTTTTGTTTCATCCCATTTGGACATTTCGTTTAGAAGTTATCACCAGTATAAGACGCTAAGAGTTAGTACCTAATAATGAGTTATTTGGCAAAGAGTTTTTATCAACATAATACCTAATAATAATCTTTATCCAAATAAATGTGTTCTTGATTATGAGTTATGAGTATTAGAACTTAGAACAGTATAATAAATACATCTATACTAATTGGCCCGTTTATCGAGGAAGGCTATATATTATCACGCTAAGACCAATAGGAGCGGAGCACCAATGAAGAATGTTTCAAAAACGGGGGAAAATTATCACGCTACGGGCAATAGGAGACGCAAACGACGTTGCGTGGGTCAGCTAGTCTATACTAATATTATAAAGCTGCAGAGTTTGTTTGTTTGTTTGAACGCACTAATCTCAGGAACTACTGGTCCGATTTGAAAAAATCTTTCAATGTTGGATAGTCCATTTATCGAGGAAGGCTATAGGCTATATTTTATTTTCAAAAAAATTAGGGATCCGTAAGAAAATTGCTATTTTGTAACCCAAGGTGTGAAATCGAAAACCTATTTTTGCGTGCGCTGCAATAAATATTGACAATAGAACAAAATAATGTATTACGGGTTTGTAGGTCTCATTAAGATCTACAAAAAAGTCCGCAAGAGCATATATCTATCTATCATGGTTTAGTTACAATAACCGCTTTTGTGTTCAAAAAAAATATTAAATCGTCTGAAGAAAGAAACTACGTTGAATGTATATTGTAATATTAATCCTTATCCAAATTAAGCATTATGTTATCAAGGGTATTTATGTAGAAGTAAAATACTTTTTGTTTCATCCCAATCGGACATTTCGTTAAGAAGTTATCACGAGTATAAGACGCTAAGAGGTGGTACCTAATAATGAGTTATTTGCCAAAGAGTTTTTATCAACATAATACCTAATATTAATCTTTATCCAAATAAATGTGTTGTTGATTATGAGTATTAGATCTCAGAAGAGTAAAATAAATACATCTATACTAATATATAAAGCTGAAGAGTTTGTTTGTTTTTTGAACGCGCTATTCTCAGGAACTACTGATCTAATTTGAAAAATTCTTCCAGTGTTAGGTAGCCCATTTATCGAGGAAGGCTATAGGCTATATATCATCAGGCTAAGACCAATAGGAGCGGAGCACCAATGAAGAATGTTTCAAAAACGGGGGAAAATATCACGCTATGGGCAATAGGAGACGCAAACGACGTTGCGTGGGTCAGCTAGTTTTAATAATAAAGCCAGTCTCCTGTTAAGCAGCCGTTGGGTTCATTCAATTATTTAAAATCAACCTCTATTTTTAAATGTCTTATACTAATGTACTGTGTCTAATCATGGAGCAACACGGTCCGCCGAACGGAGCTCTATGGTGTCTAATATGAATAATTACAAATTAAAAAAAAAACGACTTCCTACACGGGAAGCACCAGCTTTCAAATAACAAAAGAATCATCAAAATCAGTTCACCCATTCGAAAGTTATGAGGTAACAAACATAAAAATAAGTCGAATTGATAACCTTCTCCTTCTTTGAAGTCGGTTAAAAAATGAGGCGTACCTGACGAATTAAAGAAAATTTTTGACAGCGGAAGGATGCCAACTACCCAAGACCGGGATAGTGGCTTTTTTTGGTCAACCTACGGTCTAGTACCAATAGCCCGGATTTTAGTTTGGTTGTAAAAATACACTGAAATATTGATATTCTCTTGTGGCAACAGTTCGATTAATAATGTAAACAAATCAAACTTTAATCTATAGATAACAAATAAGTAGAAAGGTAACCAATCTATATTCCAAATGGAATACATTTACATAGCAATTTTAAACAAGAATAACTCTGTGGCAATGTCCACAAGCATCGAGAAAAATACGAAAAACTGCATCAGTGTCTAGCGGCGGGGAATTCCCCTTAAACCCGGCCACCGAGGCTGGAAAACGGCCGCTACAAGTGGCACCAAGCGAAGGATTACATTACTCCAATCAATTGGGCTAACAAACCAGACTACTACAGACCCTGCGTTCATAAATGTAAGGTGATAGACTGTTAACCATACTTATAAACCACCGACTTTGACGCGCGCGACTGAAGCGGTCGCCACGCCGCTTTCCACTGGGCCAAGTGTCGTGGGTTCAAATCCCACATGGAACAACAATTGTGTGATTCACAAATTATTGTTCTGAGTCTGGGTGTTCTTTGTGCCCGTTTCATGTATGTTTGTAAAGTCCACCGCGACACAGGATATATATTCCTAATGTTGCAGTTGTCTTTAAAAAAAAATGTACATGTGGCACTCGGGGACTGCGGCGATAAATTTTTTTTCGGACATTTTAACACACAACGCCATCTAGTCCCAAGCTAAGCAGAGCTTGTGTTATGGGTTACTAGACAACTGATACAAATACATATATACTTTTTTTTTTTGTAAATACATACATATTATACATAGAAAACACCCAAACTCCGAAACAAATATTTGTAGATCATACAAACATTTGGTCCGACCCAGGAATCGAACCCGAGACCTCATGATCAGCAGTCGTACACGCCAACCGCGAGACCAACGAGGCGATAAAGCTATTGCATAGCATTTTTTAGCAACTTGTGCAATTATAATTATTTATTTATTTTTTATTTATGCAGTATTTAATTTTTTCTTTGAACATGTATACTTACGGGGCGCACAAGCGGTGAGTGTGGCATTATAAAGATATGATAGATACCTATACACCTATATACTTTCTCACAAACAACTGCTTACGTATTCGTCCGATTTCGGAGCAGCTCGTCTCGATCCGTGCGAGCTTCGGGTGTTAGGTTTTATTTGTTTTCGTTACGGAATTTCTTGATTCGATCGCCGCGCTCAAAGCCCACGATAAAAGCTATGCAATAGCTTAAAACCCTTCAACTTTTCATACCAACCAGTACATATACTGTATAAATAGACCCATGAAGGTTTTTTATACAGTCTTCAGAATACTAAAACTTAGTCTTTGTTATCTGTGACCCCTCGGTAATATAAAACAGGCCGGAACGATACAACCCTACTTGACATAAAAATTACTGGCTTAGAGTGCTCATTGAGCTACAATGTGTACTTGTCTGGTATGAATAGGATACTAAACAATTGACAAAAAAAATATTCTACAGGTTGTTCTAAAAACGTGTTTATTTACGTCCGTTATTTTTTGCCCGTTTTTTTAAAGACAACTCCCGAATAAGAATAAACATCCTGTGTCGCCGGAGACTTTACAAACATACAAGAAACGGACACAAAGAACACCCAGACTCGGGACAACAATTTGTGGATCACACAAAGTTTTGTACCGCGTGGGATTTGAACCCACAACACTTGGCGCAGTAGCAAGAGGCGTGGCGACCGCTGAAACCACTAGGCCAACCGTGCAATCATCATCATCCTATATAGTAACCATAAGTAAATAAACTCAAATAAATTCACGCTTATTATAAAATCGTGGAATTAATGCTGCGTTTGAGGTCTTGGGTTTGATTCTCAAGTCGGATCAAAAGTTTGTATGATCTGCAAATTTGTTTCCGAGATTGGGTGTTTTCTATGTATAATATGTATGTATTTACAATAAAAGTATATATTAATATCAGTTGTTTAGTACCCATACCCTTCCCAATCCTGCTTAGTTTGGGACTAGATGGCGTTATGTGTCTTAAGTCAAATGGTCCGGCTTGACCGGAACATACATACATTAATTTATATTATTGTATCGTCGCTATGTGATATAAACGTATCATCAATAAGTATAGCCTTAACAGAATTATGTTGAAAAAGTCATACCTGCAATGTATCGCAGAATTTGCATACCTAACTAAAGTAATATGTCATATGTGAAATCGGAACACACCCTGTATGTATAGACGGCAAAAAGGAAATTGCCCCACACCCCATTGCGTTGACTGAACGGACTTGGAACGACGTATGAATTGCTACCGTAGTTTTTCAATCTGTTCTGAAGCTGTTAGTAGCTTACCACTACCCACCTGATCCTCTATCACATCAATCGCCTTTGACAGACTACTGCTGGAAATATGAAACTTCTTAGAAGGAAGGCAGGATTGATGGAGGATGATAGTCAGGATGACCTCTGGCCAGGTGCGGGTTGGGGAATGGCATGACAATGTTGTTTTTTTTTACAACGCCATCTATTCCCAAGCTAAGCAGAGCTTGTGTTATAGGTACTACACAACTGATACAAATACAGATATACTTTTTTACATATATACATTTGTAAATACATACATATTATACATAGAAAACACCCAAACTCCAAAACAAATATTTGTAGATCATACAAACATTTGGTCCGATCCGGGAATCGAACCCGAGACCTCGTGATCAGAGCAGTCGCACACGCGAGACCAACGAGGCAGTCAAAACTGTGTGTTGCCGTTGGATGTTTTTAAGCCGCCCAAAGGCCTCCAGCTAAGCTTCACGACTTTTATCCTTTGATAACAGTGACCTCCGAATCACGAAAAATAAACGAATCATGTTATTTCAATCACATACAGTATTAATGTAAATGGCACAGTGATATGCAAAAATCATCCTTGGATCTTCGCTGTGTAAGTAATTAAATTACATGATACATACTCAAGGTGAGTTCCCTTTCGGACATATTTACATTTTACAAAAGGCATGTGTCATCATGAGTGTGTCATAGGTAGGACTGGTTCACCTACGGGCTAAATATAAGCCTCTTATCAATCGAAATATCACGTCGCAGTTCGATATATCTATACTTATAATAAAAATGTATCAGGTCCAATTCTGTACATTAAAGATATTTTGTTTTTTTTTTTTGAAGGGCCCTCTATAATCGATACTGAAGCCAAAACTGTAAATTTTTCATTTTGTCTGTCTGTCTGTCTGTCCGCCTGTCCGTCTGTCTGTTTGTCCGCCTGTCCGTCTATCTGTCAGTCTGTCTGTCTGTCTGTATCTTGGCCGCGCATCACTGAAACTACTGAATGGATTCAAATGAAACTTGGCATGATTTGAGTTCATACTACGAGGTAGGAGATGGGATACTTTTTATCCCGAAATTCAGCACGGTTTCCTGGAGAGAGCGGATGAAAGTCAAAATATGTACTTAGTTGTAATTCAATAACACATAGTCCGATTCTTTTTTTGCTAGTAAGAAAAAAAAAGATAACGGGGAAAGTCTTTTTTTGTCCACGACTGTACACTGCCTGTGGTATGCTGAGACAGATATGTAAATATGGCGGTACGAAGTTCGCCGGGTTAGCTAGTTTTAAATAAATAGATATTAATTATTATGTCTGTTCTGTAAAAGGTGATTTGTTAAAATCAGCTCAAAATAATTGATAAATTAGTTACTGCATTTTGCTCAAGTATTGGTCATTGGATGAGGGCACCATAGAACCCATTGTTGTGGAGATTTTTGGAGGAGGTCTATACCCAGTGGACATCTTTCGGCTGAGATGATGATTATTGTCCATGGTTTCACTTCAGTTATTTATATTTGTTAGCAAGTTAATGTACGAGTTACATTTAAAATACCAAAATGGTTACAAAAAAGCCATAAAATATGCAGACTTCCTTGAGTGTCTGCAGGATGTTATTATTAGATCTTGATTCTATGACAATAAAAAGCACTAGAAAAAGAAATATTCATTTTTAAGTCGGGTCCAGTATTAAAGTAATAAAAACTAGCTGACCCACGAAACTTCGTCTGCATCTTTGTTCAACCATGCTCGGATCCTCTTAGTCTAAGCGTGATGTTAACTATCCTATCTTAGGCACGCCAGCAAAACACACATTTTCAAAAAAGTGACAGTCAGTTACATAGTTTCGAAGATCATCGGGACTATCGTACTACGAAAATAATATATAATAACCTGTTTCTTTTTGAACTCCCTTAAAATAAATGAAAACCTACATATGTACATAACCGAATTTAACCTTTTAAAATCATTATTTCGAATGTTTTTCGTGTATTTCTCCACAACATACCGCTGTGTCATGTTTGTACTCCCACGCAGAGAGCCTCAAGCATTAATTATATCAAAATGTAGCCTGTTTATTTTTATAATTATTTTCTTTATCTTTACAATGGCTCGGAGCGGTATTGGCAAACGTTATAAAGAAGCTTTTAAGCATACAGTTTCTTTAATTATTGTTATATTGTTGCTAGCTTTCGCCTGCAGTTCCACCTGCCTGTGTATCGGATGTCGAAGTAAGAAGTAGCCCATGTTACTTGCGTGTTACAGCTGTACTGCTATCTCTACCTGTTCATCATCATCTTCTCTTCGGACTTCGACCTCTGGGTCTTTTGCCTTCTAATTTCTCCATAACTACCATTGTCTCTAAATTAGTAGCCTTTCTAATATGATATTGTTATTTTTTTATTAAAATCAAGCACGTCTTCTCCAAAAAATAAATGAGATATACTAAGAAAATATAATATATCTACGTATTTATACAAGAATGCATATATGTATACAACTAACTGTGGAGGAACGGGGTGTGCTGTCCCTCCGACACAAAGGGAGGATCCTCCGACCAGGCGAGGTGATCATGCCTGGCGGGCCAACTGCCCAACGGTTGATGCTGGGCTATTGTATATATGATAATTCGCGCGAGAACTTCTATTGCGCGATTCAGGATTAGTAGTTACTCCATGTTGTGCGTTACTTCGTAGTTTGTTATATATCCGGTAGATGGCGCTGTACTGTGTTTTCTTGTTGTGCTGTATGTGGAAGTCGCCACACTAACTACTACTAACTGACCCACGCAGCTTTGTTGCATCTCTTTTCAATCACTCAAATTGACTGATGTTAGTTAACTATCCTATCTAGCAATGCACATATTTTGAAAAAACGTGAAAATCGTTAGATAGTTTCAGAGTTTATCGTGGGCAACAACGTGATACAAGAACTCCCTTGGGCTGGGAACGACAAGAATTTTTTCGCTATATGAATAAACGTAAATATTGATAAGATAGTGTCGGAGCTCATCGTGAGATACATATATATATCGTATAATAAATGACGTATAAATTTTATGATGATTCGGCGGTGCGCTACGGCGGCAATCATCTACTGTTTTGGTTTCCTGGCAAAGAACATTCTAGGGAATATTATATTTCTTATCATTAAAACGCATACCAAGTTGAGATGAGTTGTAAGTTTAGTCTTCCTAAAGTAAAGTAAAGTCTTAATATTAAACTAATGTTTTGTTAAACCCGTCTTAAAATGTCAAACACATTCGTAGTACTTGCTACGTGCTATGGCGTAGCGAACAGCTACGATGTAGGGCAATGTACCGACACTGATTTTATATGACTGAGGATAACATTTGGATAGCACAGTCTGGATGTCATAAGTGTCGAATTCGATATTCGAAGTCTGATATTTCAAGATTTTATTATAAATTCTAATGCAAGTTATACTTCTTTAACTTTATTTTTAACTAGCTGAATCCCGCGGTGCTACCCGCGGTCAGTGTCGTACCGCGAGTGACGCCGCGGGGTAGCTAGTCTAAAAAAGTAACCTTAGTTACTCCTTATATCATCAGCTACCTATCAGTAAAAGTCCCGTCAAAATCGGTCTAACCGTTCTAGAGATTAGCCGGAAGGCAGTTTGTATACATACATATACATTTAGTAAAAAACGGTTATTTTAATATTTTAAACAGACACTCCAATTTGATTTATTTGTAAAGATGTTACAGATCCATAGTTTAGATAAAGACTATTAAGCAAACTGGAAACCTAAAAAAGAAAAAAACTGATTTTTTTACAAAGGATAAAATTGTGTCTATGATTTCATTCTTAGTTCTGTTAATGTTTTAAGATAAATATTCGTTTTGTTAATTGGCACGTTAAACTTTAAATTCTGAGTGGCAAGGCGAGTTGAAATCATAGATTGACATTAATAAACTAAAAATTATAAAAGGGGATTTATCTCAATTCACGTCAAACTCTAAACTCGTCAAAGTTAGTGAGCAGTAATGATTCAATTACGTCTTTTCAAAATGAAGTAGATAAATTTGCTGAATAAAAAGAATAATTGAAAGTTTCGCACAATTTTTTGTTACCTGATACTTGAATCAATAGGATCCACAGGATATCTCACAACCAAAAACGTATTAATTATGTACTATCTTACATTCCAATTTACCCACATAATACGAATAGTCGGGTACATAGATATAATAATAATAAATGGGTGTTTTCTATATACAATATGTATGTATTTACAAAATAATCACAAATTTTTACAAAAAACAAACCGACTGCAATCTAGACCAAATTAAAATGGGACCACACGGGAAGCAACATCTTTCAAATAAAAAAAGAATAATCAAGTCGGTTAAAAAAAGTATCAGTCCTATTCCCAGTCTAGTTTATTATTTATTCATTAAATATAAATAATTAATATTTTAACAAAGAAGAAACCCACTTTAAAAACTGGACCAAATTGAAATAGCACCACAAAGGAAGCCGGTTCACCCAGTCGAAAGTTCTGAGGTAACAAACATAGAAAAAAAAACCGTCGAATTGAGAACCTCCTTCTTTTTTTAAAGTCAGTTAAAAAAGAAAATCTAACCTTAATGTAATAAATTATGTTAATTTGTTTGTGAAGACTAATTAGCATATGAGAGACTTGACGACTTTTGAGCATGAGGTAAATTACCTAAGTTTGCAATTTATCGACCGACATTTCTTATTACGTATTTAATTGGAAAGAAGTAGTAAAGAAAAAAATACATTAGAATTTCAAATGATTTTGACAGAATAATTTTGCCGAGTTTTCAGAACCAACGACTGATGTGGAAAGCGCTCAACAATAAGTATAGTCCTACCAGCCTCGCTTCGTAAAAAAACGATCGAAGGACATACTAAACTTTATAATATTCTACCTGAGATCAATCACATAAATATTTACGTAAAAAACATACACACAATCTTCTACTTTACCTCCTACAATATAAAACTCAAAACCCCGTGAGAAGGTACGCTAAACCAAGAGTGAGTGATTGAAATGTAATTTATCTTTCTCAAACTCCGCTGAATGACTAATATTTGATGTGTGATTATAGAAATGTTTGTTTACTATATTTAAAAGGTTTGAAACCTAATCTATTCGATGAAATATGACGGTTATAACCTCATTACAGTTTTCTACTTTATCTTCTATATACTTATAATAAAAATGTAACAGGTCCAATTCTGTACATTAAAGATATTTTGCAACTTTTTTTTGGAGGGCTCTCTATAATCGATACTGAAGCCAAAACTGTAATTTTTTTACTTTTTGTCTGTCTATCTGTATCTTGGCCGCGCATCACGACGAAACTACTGAACGGATTCAAATGAAACTTGGCATGATTTGAGTTCATACTACGAGTTAGGACGTAGGATACTTTTTATCCCGAAATTCAGCACAATTTCCTGGAGATAGGGGATTAAAGTCAAAATTTGTACTTAGTTGTAATTCAATAACGCATAGTCCGATTTCATTCATTCTTTTTTTGCTTGAAATAAAAAAAAAAGATAACAAGAAAAGTGTTTTTAGTCCGCACTATGGAGGAATCGTTTGTCGGTGAGAACTTTACAAACATACATAAGACGGATACAAAGAACACCTCGACTCAGAACAACAATTTTGTGAATCACACAAAGAGTGGTCCCATGTGAGGTTTGAACCTACAAGACTCAGCGCAGTAGAAAGTGGCGTGGCGACCGCTAAAATAAATTAGCCAACCATGCAGTCTATTCATAAAACCATACTCGAACTCATGTTATGAATTAAATGTAAGATCTTATTCCAGGTGAATCTTATTTTAACATATTTCTTAATACGTCTAATGGCTTTGACTAACATAAACAAGTAAATTAAAACAAATAGCCGATTAGATTCACTGAACTCGAATATAATTTATCACTGTGGGTTGAACCAAAGAACTCACGAAATGGGGTTTTCCTGTTTTCTTAACCGAAGTTTTTTTATACTTGATGCCATATCACAGACCATTGGATAACATTTCTATTTAACTGTGGGTAGTTGTGTCAACATCAATGTATCTACTATCTATATTATTATAGAGTTCAAAGTTTCTTTGCTTAAATGGGCTAATCTTAGAATTCAGGTTTTTATTCTATGAATATTTTTTTGATGAAAAAAAATCACATGAAGTCACGTCAATCAGCCTATTAGAGTCCACTGCTGATTATATGACTCTCCGAACTTCAACTGGACCCAATCCAAGCACAATCTACGTCAGTTACATTTCTCTACTCAGACTATTCATCAGTTTATTTGACTGAGGGGCGGGCGTCCACTCCAATACACGTTAACAAACTCACAATTTTTACCGGACTTCGGCGAAACCAAAGTAGAAGAGGTGAGATGAGAGAGAGATGTTTGTATGTTGCCCCCGTAGCGCCTAAACTACTAAACTGATTTTAACAAGTACAATTTTAACAAATACAAAAACCGACTTCAAGGTTCGACTCGATTTCTCTTTGATACCATCATGAGATCTTAGTATCCTTATCATGGTACCACCGTTGGGATATCTTCTTTCCATTAAAAAAAGAATTATCAAAATCGGTTCATAAACAACGATGTTATCAGCGAACACACATTAAAAAAAACATATATACGGTCGAATTGAGAACCTCCTCCTTTTTTGAAGTCGGTTAATAAATGAAGTATCAATAGATTTGTGATAATGACCCGGGTGACATAGGCTGTAAAAATGTTATCAAAAGTCTTCACCTAGTCGGGTTATAGTTTTTAAAACTTTTTCTTGTGAAACAAATCATCTTAGAATCTTATATTTCTTTGATTCATGGAAAAAATCCTCAGCCTCTTATCATCCTAACACTCATAAAAGAGCCTTATTTATTATACAGGTTAGTTGACAGCGATTTGAATCCTTAAAATTTTAAATGTTCTCAAACAAAAAGGTAAGTAAAATACCTTTATAATTTCTTCAGTTTTTCAAACAATTCCTTCTTCAAAGAACCCACGGAATGTTCTAGAGTTAGAGGCGTGTTTATGAGTGCCAACGTAATTAAGTTAATGGCCTCCGCGCCAAAATGAAAAATGAGAGGAAAAGCAAGAATAGTAGATGAAAACAATAGACCTTGCATCCAAACTCTTTTGAAAATATGAATTTAATTGTCCCGAAAGCTTTTTAAAGGTGGAATATGACTGTTTTTAAGAAAAATATTTGGAGAAACTGAAATGGCATTGTCTAAAATGCATCAAAAATATTTCAAAGCAAAACGAATATGAAATACGAAAGTAATGATTGCTATAAGTGAAAAATGAGGATCCTTTTTCACTGTTGCTAGTTACTAGACAAAGTTTTATTAGTGCTGTTTGTAAGATCACTAACAGAATTTGTTTCTCGTGTTGAGAACAGAATAATTTCCCCTATAAGCTTTAAGTACTACGGGTATATTGTGTAAGTAGAAAAAGATTTAAGAAAGGCTTTTAACTACAAATCTTTTAGTATTTTTACTTTTTGTACTTAACTAAAAACGAAAAACCTTAAAAACTATCAAACGATTAGGTAGGAGTTACAAAAAAAAATCACTCTGAAACGTATCTTCTTCGAATTTAGAACCCGAATCCTTATTGATCGTCTCCTAACTTCTGTAGAAAAGGATAGTAGGTCTCAACTCATATGTTAGAAAGAGATAAAAATATTTTTGTTGGTACAGTCTTATCCCAGTGAGGGTGTCTATATCTTCGGATAGCTGTAACAGGATTTTGCGATCCTTGAAGCGACTTGAGCGAACCGAATCTTAATAGCTCATTAATATACCCATATCACTGATTCTGATAACTTCGTCGGCAATTATTATAATCTTTGCTCCCTACACCAATATATTATCAATCTAGAAATATTGACGATGAAATTATGCGATCGATGTTTTTTAATTTGGTTATAAGAAATTTTAATTCAAGTTACCATGGTCATTTTATTTGTTATAAACGGTACACTTTCCATGAATTTCGGGAAAGAGTTTTCGGTATTTCAGCACTGTTGGTTTTTTGGTTAATGATTTTGACTGCTAACCCTGAGGTCCGGAGTTCGATTCTCACCTAAGACGAATGTTTATGTAATGAACGCGATCATTTGTTCTGTGAATGGATGTATTTATCTATGGGCGCCCCTGATGGCTACGTGGTTGCGCGCAATCAGCTCCCTACGCTCAGCGTTCCCGTTGCTCGAACAAAGCTTCAGTACGCCCCCCCTATATCACGCTTTCTAAAGCTTAATTTATATGTATATATTTAGAAATGTATATCAGCAGTTTGGCTTCCATAGTATAAACTCTGGATAGTGTGGGACCAGATGGCCGTTTGTGGAATGTGTGAGATCATTATAGTGCTGGCAACAATTCTAATCTAGCAAGATTAGAATTGTTGCCAGTACTACGATCATGGGTAAACAAAAAAGCATGTTTATAAAGACCTATCACCGACATATGTATAAGTAATATAACTAACATTTAACCAATAAAATACACTTTTAAAATTGACATTTATGGCTCGGTGCCGTATTTATATGTATAAGCGAAGACGTTCCTAGTTTGATTCCTGCTTAGTCTAGCTAGACCTGTTGGTTTACTGGTTGAATGCTGATTGCAGAATTGAAAGGATGCCCACAATGGAAATACACTAACGCTACTAACTTGAGTCCATTCCTAACAAAACCAGTTATGATAGTCAAAAGTATAGTAGTAAGGTAAACCAACCATAAAAACCTTTGGAATGAGAACTTTTTGGGAGCCGTAAAAAAAAAACGAAATAACTTCAATGTTAAGATTTTTTCAAACATTCAGTAGACTCAAAAACATTGTAGAGAAGAAGAGACCTGTATTTAAAAATCACAGACAAACATTTAAATTATATTTATTCTGTGTATTCATCGGCCATGTGCAAAGTACAACTTTATTTAGGTTCTTTGTGATTTCGTAAAGGCGTTCTACCAAAACGCAACTAACGCTTGTACCCGAAACACATTTTTTTTTTTTTGTTTTTTTTTTTATGGTATAGGCCGGCAAACGAGCAGACGTATCGCCTGATGGTAAGCGATTACCGCCGCCCATGGACACCCGCAACACTGAGGCGTCACAAGTGCGTTACCAGCCTTTGGGGGATGGGGGGGGGGAGATAGGGGGAGGGGGTTTGGGGTATGGGCCTCCGGTATCCTCACTCACTCGGTGAAACACAGCGCAAGCACTATTTCACACCGGTTTTCTGTGAGGCCGTGGTATCACTCCGGTCGAGCCGGCCCATTCATGCCGAAGCGTGGCTCTCCCACGGTAAGTATGTTTAATCTTATATGTTACATAAATAACGTTAAGTCCTGCATCATGTATTGTTAATAGCAGGATAAATGAGAATATGTACTCACCGCTTGTGACTTGAAGAGTTGTTGCGAAGAGGCATAGCAGCGACAGCGACAGGCATCCGAGCGAGTTGAGCCAATATGCCGCGGCCATACTGTATCCTACACAAACAAACTTTATAAATAATTGAATAGAATAGAAATAATATACAGACTTTAGTATTTAATTAATTGAATAATTTGAGAATTATGTGCTCATTCGTGACAGGGCGAATCTACAAGCCTAATTAAAAAAGTAACGATTTACCCGATATGGAGACCTAATCAAGAATATCACTTATAAATATGTCTTAGTATTGCGATTAAAAAAAGAATATTGTAACAATCTCAATCCACGATTAATAAAATAACAAAGTACCATAAGAAATTGCCGCGTAGAGTCAACACAAGTTGTAAATAATATTTTTGTCCCTTAAATTGTTATGACAGCTGATTAACTTGCTTAAATAGAAAAAACAATGCAATATGTTGCTAGAACTTCTGATTCTGTCAACTGCTCTAATAGATACTGCTTTACCTTTGTCTTGAATGAAAAAAAATGTATATTAAGTTCCTATGTTCTCTACAAAGTGGAAAAACCGGAAACACTGATTTATCAGGATCTGATTGGAACAAATTAAGCAATATTATGTTATACACATACATACATTAATAAATAGTGTTATACTTCTATTGAAGCAAAGATGAGTAAAACCAAAATATTATATTTTCTTTAGTAGCACTGCCACCTAGTGAATATTGTGTGAACTATCTCACAGGATCGCTTTTCTAGTGGCGCGCCATTAAGAAGGTGATTTTAACAGGCATTAAGGGTGGTTTGTAGTATCGACTGAAACGCCTAGATGGCGCTAGAAACGAAGTATTAAAAAATGCCCCCCATTATGACATTTTATTATTTATATTTTTAGGTTATTTGATATTATAATTATCATCTAAATGTATTTCAACATTACTTGAGTCGTATTTGACTTTGATATAATACAATTTACACAATATAAGCAATTTCTAATCATTAAATTACGGTAGCACATTAAACTTTCGCATTCGTAATGGGACAGTCGGGATTATTAGGAAAGCGAGTTTTATTGAGTTCATATATCCTCCGGACCACCTTATAAAATACATTATGTTTCAGGACAGGGGTCTAATGTGAAAACTACAAGTCAATCTTGAAACAAGGACTGTTCAACATTTCATCTTTACTAATATTATAAATAGCTTAAGTTTGTCAGTTTGCGAAGTTGTAGGGGGTAATCTCTGGATCTACTGAACCAATTTTGAAAATTATTTTACCAATAGACAGCCACATTATTTGTGATTGGCATATCTACCCGAAAAATGATTACCACGACATCTGACATACACGCGGGCGGAGTACCACTAAAAGCTAGTAGGTAATGCTACATACACATAGCGTGTAGAACATTTTTAACGGATAATTTAACTTAAGATAACTCATGATAAGTAGAACCTTCGCTGAAATACTTTGCCAACAAAGAATATTTGTCTGATTGTAAATTTCACGTATTAGTAAAACTTTTAAGTTTACTCTGTTTAAAATTAAATAAGTTACAATTATCATTGTAACTTATTTCATTTTGAAACGAAATATTCAGTGTATAACACTGCAAAACAATACTTAAGCAGGAGAAAGATATCTGTGATTTTAATAAGTCATTATTAGACAAATTGAAATCAAACCAAAATTATGTTTTACAAATAATAAGAATTTGTTCATATACGAAACAACGGGAGTAGAAACGAGTGTGAATGTATAATTTTATATACTCAAGGAAATAAACACACACATGAAATTAAAAGGTCATTAAAAATGAAAAGTGTTACCATATCGTCAGCATGTGTGTTTGCGACGCGGCTCACCGCCCACCGCAGTTCACCTGAAACAAACAACAAATCAGTTGTAGTTACATAAAAAATGCGTTTTTAATCGAATTACGAACAAATTGAAATCGGAAAGGTCTCTCCAGCAGTTGACTGCGATAGGCTGATGAAGAGAGAAAAGAGAATGAGAAGAAAGTACCTTTTTAAAATATGACATTTATACAAAAAAAAAAATATCATAATATAAATATATATTTATATTACGAGAAGAAAATGTTTGCGTTAATGCAAATGAAATCATATTATAAATTGCTAAACCAGAACTTACTAATTTTGCAGCCGGATCTTAGACTACCTAAATACTTCGGCTACTCGCTTGCTACGAGTCAACATGGCGCTACAAGTGCGTAGAGATAAGATGAAACCACTGACGAAATATATACTATTGTGTCATTGATGAAACGAATTAAGAAATAGTAGAACTTTTGATGGGTACTCTTTGACAGGGGAAATAGTCACTTAGTAATGTATTTCTTCTTTTCTTAGATAGATGGCGATAAGGTATATTTTGTTACCACTTAGATGCTGCAAGTATGTAAATATGAAAAAACCTTTTATACTGTGAAAGTTTGATTCCATTAAGAAGATTAATTAACATACTACCTGACCCGCGTAATTTTGTCTGCGTCTTTCAAAACAAATATATTTTCCTTTTTCATTTTTAACCGACTTCAAAAAAGGAGGAGGTTCTCAATTCGACCGTATATACGTTTTTTTATGTGTGTTCGCGGATAACTTCGTCGTTTATGAACCGATTGTGATGATTCTTTTTTTAATGGAAAAGAGATATCCCAAAGGTGGTACCGTGATAACGACACTAAGATCTGATGATGGCATCCAAGAGAAATCAATCGATTCGAAGTCGGTTTTTTTATTTTGATAAAATTTTACTAGTTACATCATTTTTCTATAACGCTGAACTCCTATAGACGGTAAAGGGATGTTATAACAAACAAAAATCCAAACTCCATATTAACATTATAAATCCGAAAGAAACTCTGTCGATCTACATGTTTGTTACGCTTTCAGTGTAAAATTTTTGAACTGATTTGGATGAATAAATAAATGTTCGGACATCAAACACACAACGCCATCTAGTCCCAAACTAAGCAGAGCTTGTAATATGGGTACTAAACAACTGATATGAGTAGGTACATATACTTATATTTTGTAAATACATACCTATTATACATAGAAAACATCCAAAATATTTACAGATCATATAAACATTTGGTCCGACTCGGGAATCGAAACCAAGACCTCAAGCACAGCAGTCACATATGTTACCGCTGCGACACTGAGGTAATCAAACTAATCGATACTTCTATACTAATATATAAAGCTGAAGAGTTTGTTTGTTTGAACGCTCTAATCTCAGGAAGTCCTGGTCCGATTTAAAAATTATTTCAGTGTTAGATAGCCCACTTATCGAGGAAGGCTATAGGCTATATATCATCATGCTAAGACCAATAGGAGCGGAGCACCAATAAAGAATGTTACAAAAACGGGGGAAAATATTACGCTACGGGCAATAGGAGACGTAAACGAGATTGCGTGGGTCAGCTAGTTTCGGTATAAAGATAGATTAGACCTTAGAGAATGGTATTATAAATTACTTAGATTATTAAATTAATAATCAAAGATAAATTACTTATTGTCGCGATAACCCGCTGGAGCGAATGGGGAAGGTAATATAAGTATAAATTCAAACAATATTTTTATAGTTAATCGTCTTCACCAATTGAAATAACACGAGAAAAGTTGCCTCTGTCAATAAAAATATGATTGCCGCCAATACGACTGTTTTCTTTTCCGTTTTATGTCAATAGGGGAGCGCTTTATGTCAATAACGAGTGTGAAAGAGCAAATACCTTACACAGTTTCCATGTTTCTTTTAATCTGTCAATTCTAAGAATAATGTAGGCACATTTCTTTTTAACAGACTTCAAAAAAGGAGGAGGTTCTCAATTCGACCGTATATATGCTTTTTTTATGTGTGTTCGCGGATAACTTCGTCGTTTATGAACCGATTTTGATGATTCTTTTTTTAATGGAAAGGAGATATCCCTACGGTGGTACCATGATAAGGACATTAAAATCTGATGATGGCATCCAAGAGAAATCGAGTCGAACCTTGAAGTCGGTTTTTATTTTGTTATTTTTTTTTGTATGTTACATTTTAATATTGGTAGCGCGCCAATGCACTTCTACAACATAAATCTACTCAGAGGTCAGGGGTGATGCAATACGTGTCTAATCAGACTTCTGTACTGCAGAAACTAGACTCTAAGTAGCCGCTGATCGATACTAGTATTAGGAAACTGAAAAGTTTGTTTATTTGTTTGTTTGTTTGTTTGAACGGTCTAATTTTAGGAAGTACTGTTCCGATTTGAATTTTTTTTACTGTTTGATGGCCCAGTTATTGACGAAGGCTGTAGGATATATATCATCAGGCTACGACCCAACAGAGCGGAGTATCCATGAAATATGTTGCAGAAACAGGAAAAAATTAATACTTTAGAGAGTTTCATAAAAAATGGGATAAAAATGTGTTATATTTTTGACGCGTATCTTGTATGTGTGTAATATTGTTTATTACCTCTTCACTTTCAAACGATTGCGCGGAGTTATTTAATTCATATATCGTTAGATTCGTCTTAGTAACCCAATTATCACCAGACAGTGACGCTAAAAAAATTAAACAAAATGAGAATTGTGAACCTCTGTGTTTATGGTAAAATAAATGTTTTTTTTGGCTATGGCAACATGGGTATCAAATTAAAGGGTTCACCATGTCGAGTGTCGAAGCACTTCAAAAAAGATGGTGGCCATGTTCGTTGGAAAAACCGGCAATGTTGCGACTATTGCACTTAAACATTGTAGAACGGTTAACACAGAGTGGTATACCACAGCTTGTTTACCACATATCATCACCGAACTTCGAAAATCTAACTCAAAGCGACGCATCATCCTGCACCACGACAACGCAAGCTCACACAGCGCTCGTCAAACGATTGAGTATTTGAAGCAGGAAAAAGTAGAAATTCTTGACCATCCTCCATACAGTCCTGACCTAAGCCCTAACGATTTCTTTACATTTCCTAAAATTAAGAAAAATCTTCGTTGTCAAAGGTTCCAGTCCGGTGAAGAAGCAGTCGACGCTTTCAAGTCAGCCATTTTGAACACCCACTTTAGAGTGGAATACTTGTGTTATAATAACTGGTTTGAGCGAATGGAAAAGTGTATTAAGCTACGTAGTGAATACTTTGAAAAACAATTAAAGTACTGTAAGGTTCTAGTTGTATTTTTTGCGTCAAACGACAAAACTTAAAAGGCATGCCTCGTATAGCGTCCACCGTACTTCACTTTTTAATGAAGAATAACATTTGGGTAATACTGATTTTTTGAATCAGGAACATTTATGGCAGATCGTGATGATTTTGACTACTATAATTAAACATTTAAACTGTGAGATATAGTCTAATCTGTGAATAGTCTGGCAGTTAACGGGTTAGATAAGGAAACCCGGTTTAGAATTATCAGTTTCAATCTTTCGTTTCTACAGAATCATTCAGCTCATTTTCCGCCCTCTTCCAGTCGACCGATCGTTTTGCAACTACCATTAATTCCAGCCCTATTGACTGTTCCGACATCTCTCTCTTTCACGTCCCTTTTGCCACCAACTAATCCCTTTTCGGAAGGTTTTATGTTGATCGAGTATAGGCGTGATAGACTATGGGCTCATAGATAATATAATTCGATGTTCTGAACGGCGTCATCAATTTTATGTAATATAGATTCGATTAAGATGATAGGGAACTTGCATGAATATATTATCATTAAAATGGCCTTATTAGAGCTAAGTGATTATTATTCGATTAATCTAAAGCAAGCAGTTTCGCCGAAATAAAACATTAAGATTGTTTGTTTTAGGCAATGGTCACTTTAGAATAGTTTTGTGCCTATTTACCTATGAAAGCGTTAAAAAATTGTGTCCAACGATTGACCACTTAGTTACGTCCTTTTGTTGAATTGAAATATGTGTTAACTGTAATATTGTATTATACGCACAATTATTTGATTACTGGCACGTTAGTTTATATTCGCACACACACCTAGGCAATAAACTTAATCCGTTTGTTTGTTATTTTTGTAGTATTACCTTCCATAAACTCCCAATTTTCCTAATTAATGTTGCGCGTTAACAAAATGTCATTCATATGGAGAAGAACCGGCAAGAAACTCCTGGAGTTACTCTTTAAAAAAAGTTGATTAACAATTTTTGTGTACATTATTATTTATGCATCCGCTATATAAACATAGAAACTATTCTAGAATCATGGACAATAAGAAGGAAATCTTCTTCTTCTTCTCTTCTTCTTCTCTTCTTCTTAGCGTTTCGACGGCAAACGTTTCGTGTCGGTGTAATTAAATTTTAACAGACCAAAACGCTGTCCCTTTTTGAATTCAACCACAACCCTTTGGTTTACGTAACGCTGGTCAAACCTTTCAACGATTTATGCATGAAGTGTTAAGGGGACTTGATGACATCTGTTTTTCTTATATGGATGATTTAATCATATTCTCAAACCTCAGTGACCATGAAAAGCACTTACATAAAGTACTCGAACGCCTTAACCAGTATGGAGTCACACTTAACATCAATAAATGCGAATTTGGTAAAAACAAGATACAATTTCTAGGCTACGAAGTATCATCAGATGGAATCAAACCCACGGAAGAACGCGTCCAAGCGATAAAGAATTACCCGAAACACACTACGATACAAGAACTAAGAAGATTTTTAGGCATGATTAACTTTTACCGCAACTGTTTACCTCATCAATCAGAACATCAATGCCTACTCAATAAAAACTTACACAACTCTAAGTAGAATGACAAATCACCAATTCAATGGACTCCTCAAGCTGAAAAATCCTTTGAGCAATGCCGCCAAAGCATACTCGAAGCGACTACACTCACGCACCCAATACCTAACGCGCCACTGTGCTTATTAACTGACGTATCCGACACGAGCCTCGGCGCTGTACTACAACAAAAAGTTAACAACATATGGAAACCGCTTGCCTTTTACTCGAAAACAATGAATGACACACAGCGTAGATACAGCGTGTACGATCGCGAATTACTAGCTATGTACACCGCTGTTAAGAGCCCACGCCGGCTGATTGAGGGTAACGATCTCACTATATGCACAGATCACAAACCCCTTACCTACGCACTTACGAGAGCACCGAATAGCAGTGATACACCGAGACGAGAACGGCAACTACACTACATAAGTCAATTCTGTTCAAATATAAAATACATTCACGGAGATCGAAATAAAGCAGCCGACGCATTATCACGAATATCAGAAATAGAAGTACTTAATCGCACAATCGACTACAATAAATTAGCAATAGAACAAGAGAACGACACAGAACTACAAGCCTGCATGAAACAAAGTAATCTCAAGCTTTCACACATCACACTACCCGGGGGTCAACGACCGATATGGTGCGAAACATCTACAACGAACATTCGACCATACCTACCACTAAGTTATCGTTTTGTATACGAACAACAAGAAAAATAATGACTACAAAATTCTTCTGGCCGTCTATGAACAAAGATGTAACTACGTAGTCAAGGTCATGCATCGGTTGTCAACGCGCAAAAATACAAAGACACGTAATTAGTCCACTCAGCGAGTTTCAACAATCATCGCGTTTTGAACACCTACACGTCGACATAGTTGGACCGCTACCACCATCAAGGTATACTCAACATCAACTATAGGTATTTAGTTACAATGATCGACCGCTATACTAAATGGCCCGAGGCAATACCTACTCGTGACATCACCGCCGAGACAGTAGCGAAAGCTGTTTACGAAGGATGGATAACACGATTCGGTTGTCCATTACGAATCACAACCGACCAAGGCAGACAATTTGAGTCATCACTATTCCACTCACTAATGAAGAAACTCGGCGTCACTCGCATACGCACCACTGCATTCCACCCACAAGCAAACGGACAGATAGAGCGATGGCATCGTACTATGAAAGCAGCACTTATGGCAAGATCCTGGAGTTGCAGATGGAGCGAGGAACTACCTACTGTGCTACTAGGACTACGTACAGCACTTTGTCAAGACTCTTCAGTTAGCCCTGCCCTAATGACCTACGGTTCTCCACTGCGCATCCCGTCGGATTTCTTCGTGCCTACAAAGCCGAACATAAACGACGCAGAGTTCGTTCGTCAGCTGACCGAAACAATGTCGTCATTAACACCTACAAAAAGATCGCATACATCGAACCTGCACACATTCGTACATAAGGACCTACAAACATGTACACATGTGTTTGTGCGAAACCACACCGTCCGCCGTCCACTTACACCGCCATACGAAGGTTCTTACAAAGTTTTACAACGCCGCGCAACTGGCAAACAATTCACCATTCAACTATCATTACGTACGACAGTAATATCAATAGATCGACTGAAACCAGCCTATACATATAGCGACGAACAATGTACATCACATCCTCAAACATATCCCAATACGACAATGCAAGCAACACCGCCAACTTCGAGTACCAATACTACGAGTGCAGCCGCCGCGACGTCGAGCAACACAGATGAGCCAGCCACGAAACGCAACACCTACGTCACCCGAGCCGGGAGGCCAGTTAAGCCCAACGTACGCTTCGCTTGAGGGGGAGTAATGTGGCGACAGAGCGCCTGCGCTGGCGCCGTCCTGTCGCGCCATGCGTACGTACGTCCACTCGCTGCGCTAGCAAACAAATTGTGAACGGAATCTCAGCGCGCGCACGTATTTACGTAGACAATAATCGTTCTCTCTCACTCAATTGTATCACTCTCTCACTCACGCGTAAATTCAAGCTTGCTGGTACAGCCACGAGTTGTATGCCAATTTTGTGTATATAGTAAGGTGCATTTTAGCAAATAAACAAGAAAAGTCGTAACCTCCTCCGAGTTTCACTACTATCCTATCTACGGAACAAAGGCTTACAGCTGGGCCGGTTAGGATAGTGAACCATCACCTCTCCCTGGTATTTAGGCTACGGATCAAAAGCTAAACAGCTGGGCCGGCCATATACCTAGATCCCAGTACCTATACTCTCAGCCAGCTGGCATAGCGTGTATGACCAAGTTATACGCAAACTATACGGGTCAGCAAGCACTACAGCTACCCCGAAAACTGTATTGTCGGTGGCAGCCATCAGATCCTCCCTCGTGCAGGTGTCCGGGCAGGCAGGGCATAGAACAGAAGAAGGAATAAATAAAATAAATCTGTATCTATACTTATAATAAAAATGTAACAGGTCAAATTCTGTACATTGAAGATATTTTGAAAATTTTTTTGGAGGGCACTCTGTTATCGATACTGAAACAAAAACTATTTTTTTTTTCATTTTTGTCTGTCTGTCTGTCTGTCTGTCTGTCTGTCTGTATCTTGGCCGCGCATCACGCCGAAACTACTGAATGGATTCAAATGAAACTTGGCATGACTTGAGTTCATACTCCGAGGTAGGACATAGGATACTTTTTATTCCGAAATTCCGGACGGTTTCCTTGGGAGGGGAGATGAAAGTCAAAATGTGTAATTAATTGTAATTCATTAACGAGTAGTCCGATTGCAATAATTCTTTTTTTGTTAGAAAGGAGATACTCTGAAGATTGTAGCATAAAGTATTTAATTTATCACAATCTCTCTATCTATTGGAAAAAAAATTATAAAGAATTTATCATTACGTGAAACGACATGTAGTGACATCTATTGCCAGCCATGCGTAATTAATAACACTTTGATTAATATATCGTGGAATAATCGTAAAACGTATTACGTATAATTCGGTGTAGCATTAAGTATTTGATTAATCGAAATCTCTCTATCCATAAATTCAGCACGGTTTCCTGGAGAGAAGGGATGAAAGTCAAAATATGTACTTGGTTGTAATTCAATAACACGTGATTTCATTCATTCTTTTTTTGCTAGACAGCAAGTACTTTAAATATTGTTCCGTGATCTATTTATACATATATCACGTATAATAAATCTGTAGACGTTGAGTTTGTCGGTTTCTTTGCTTAAAACAGCGACATCTCTTGGAATCAAGTAACTAACTTTACAATAGGTACGTAATATGATTTTCTTTTGAACGTATAATAAAAATGTGATGTAACAGATCAATTCTGTACATTAAAGAAATTTAGATGTTTTATCGGGAGGGCTCTCTAATCGTTACTGAAGCAATGAATTTTGAAAATAGTTTCTAAACTTAACAGCGACATCTATTGGAATTAAGTAACACTAACTTCACAGTAGGATGTACCTATCCTATATACGAGTAATCTATATATGATTATTTTTTAAAGTAGGTATAATAAAAAAAAACATTAATTCGGTACATTAGAGAAATTTAGATTTTTTTTAGGAGGACGCTCTAATCGATTCTGAACCAAAAACTAAAATACCATAATAACGTTAAATGGTCATTGTAAAGGAGGTCCAAATGTATGAAGGAAGACGACTTTTCAGTAGACTGTATTTAATTTGCTGGTTTTACAGTAATAGATTACTAGAAAAAACTTGCAAAGTTGACAAAACAATTTGTATATCTTCTTCTTCTCTTATATCCTATAAAAAGCGGCCAAGTGCGAGTCGGACTCGCCCATGAAGGGTTCCGCAGCAGCAAGTAGCATAATACAATTTTTATTATATTTTTATATTTGTGTTGATTGAATGAAAGGTAAATTGCAGTTTACGATTTATGACGTATTAAAACCAATTTTCGTTGGAAGTTTGCATGGTAATGTACATCATATATTTTTTTTAGTTTTATCATTCTCTTATTTTAGAAGTTACAGGGGGGGGGGGACACACATTTTACCACTTTGGAAGTGTCTCTCGCGCAAACTAATCAGTTTAGAAAAGTATGATGTTAGAAACCTCAATATCATTTTCGAAGACCTACCCACACCCACACGTATGGGTTTGATGAAAAAAAAATTTTTGAGTTTCAGTTCTAAGTATGGGGACCCCCATAATTTATTGTTTTTTTCTATTTTTGTGTGAAAATCTTAATGCGGTTCACAGAATACATCTACTTACCAAGTTTCAACATTATAGGTTTTATAGTTTCGGAAAAAAGTGGCTGTGACATACGGACGGACAGACAGACAGACATGACGAATCTATAAGGGTTCCGTTTTTTGCCTTTCGCACGGAACCCTAAAAATGAATTGCTGTTCGTTTGTCTCGCTAAAACTCGAGGACCGCCAGGCCGATTTAGCTGATTTAGGTTTTGAAATGTTTGCCGTGGTTCAGGGAGGGTTTAAACGGTGAGAAAATATGGAAAAATTGCGGGGAAGATAATAAAAACAACAATTTCGTTTTGCCCTTAAAAACTGTTCTACCAACTTTCCTGTCAAACTTTTGACTGTCAAATTGAAGCACTTATTAAATTAAGGGTTTTAAATAGGCATCATATATTATTACACGAATGAAATTAAGGGTTTTAAATAGACACCACATATTATTTATATATTATTATCGCGTATTTTAATATTATTATTTTGATGGTTGTTATTGTTGGTTCATTCAGAAATTGTCATTGTATTGACATATTTTGTTAGTTGTCACTATTAATAATTTAAGGTTGTCACTGTTTAGAATGCAAATAAAAATGGTAAAGATATTAGATAATATTTTTAAAATTCAGTATTAACATATCTATTTATATAAAAATGTATCGCCGAAATGTATGTACGCGCATAACTTCCGATCGGCTGCACCTAATTAAATGATTCTTTTTTTATGTGTAGGACCTTATTGTTAGGACAAGGTTTGTGTATAATAAAAATTAAAAGATAGCGGGCAAAGTCTTTTTTTTTGTCCGCGACGTCTGTCTGTATCTTGGCAGCGCATCACGCTGAAACTACTGAATGGATTAAAATGAAACTTGGCACGATTTGAGTTCATACTACGAGGTAGGACATAGATTATTATTATTATTTTTTTAATTTTTTTTTTTTTTTTAATAACGGGAAAAGTCTTTTTCTTTGTCCGCGACTGTACACTGCCTGTAGGAAGCTGAGACCAGCTGAGACAGATATGTAAATATGGCGGTACGAAGTTTATTTTTATTCTACCCTTCCTGAATATTTTCGCTCCATTTCTATTCTTCCCTTCCTGAACATTTTCACCGAATTCCTATTCTTCCCTTCCTGAACATTTTCACCGTATTCCTATTCTTCTCTTCCTGAACATTTTCACCGTATTCCTATTCTTCCCTTCCTGAACATTTTCACCGTATTCCTATTCTTCCCTTCCTGAACATTTTCGCCCTAATTCTATTCTACCCTTTCCTGAATATTTTCGCTTTATTTCTATTCTTTCCTTCCTGAAAATTTTCGCCCTATTTCTATTCTTCCCTTCCTATTCAAAGTGCTGCAGCTTTCACAAATTACTTATAGACAAGTCTGTTCTGATTTCTGAGGACTTTTTATTTTTATTCTGTAATTTCTGAGATCTTTTTATTTTGTCTAAATATAACCATAAAACTAGATAAGAAAAATTTAAAGTTATGTGGATTAGGATTTTTAACTCTTACCACAGTAAAAAACAAAAAAGGGAACGCCTCAAGACGATCGACGAGAGATGAGACCGCCTATGCTCAATTAAAGTGTAAAATAAAAATATAGTTTTGTGACTAATAAGAAACATTGTTTTTTATTACTTAAAAATATTTTTAAAAAAGCGGCCAAGTGCGAGTCGGACTCGCCCATGAAAGGTTCCGCAGCAGCAAGTAACATATATATATATTTTCTATATTTGTGTTGATTGAATGAAAGGTAAATTGCAGTTTACGATTTATGACGTATTAAAAAAAAAGTACTTACTAGATTTCGTTCAAACCAATTTTCGGTGGAAGTTTGCATGGTAATGTATATCATATATTTTTTTTAGATTTATCATGCTCTTATTGTAGAAGTTACAGGGGGGGGGGACACACATTTTACTACTTTGGAAGTGTCTCTCGCGCAATCTATTCAGTTTAGAAAAAAATTATATTAGAAACCTCAATATCATTTCTGAAGACCTATCCATAGATACCCCACGCATGGGTTTGATGAAAAAAATTTTTGAGTTTCAGTTCTATGTATGGGGACCCCCAAAATTTATTGTTTTTTCTTATTTTTCTGTGAAAATCTTAATGCGGTTCACAGAATACATCTACTTACCAAGTTTCAACATTATAGGTCTTATAGTATCGGAAAAAAGTGGCTGTGACATACGGACGGACAGACAGACAGACAGACATGACGAATCTATAAGGGTTCCGTTTTTTGCCTTTGGCACGGAACCCTAATTATGGTGTACCTCCAAAATTTTTAATCTTCTTAGATGTACCTTGAACCCAAAAAGTTTGCGGAACACTGAATATACTATGGTGATGTGTGTTACTTCGACCTGAATGCAGACCTCCTTAACAAGCTTGACCGTCTTCTTAATAACTGCATTCGATTTATTTTCAATATTCGAAAGTATGACCATGTGTCTGCTTTGCGTTCCCAGTTAAAATGGTTACCTATTCGCCTACAGTGCAATCATCGAGCACTTACCTTCCTATTTTCATTTCTCAACTCGCCATCCTTACCTACCTACCTTGCTCCGTATTTCCGATACCTGTGCTCTAATCACGATAGAAATCCTAGCTCAGTTAATAATCTGCTTCTCTCATGTCCGTCTCATTACTCCGACTTCGTGAACTGTTCCTTCTTTGTTCGAGCAGTAATGCTCTGGAATGCGCTCCCGCTCGAAATCAGGATGTCCACTAACCGATATACATTCAAAAATAAAGTACATGAGCTCTTTCTCTATGAACTGGCAGAATTTTCTAATCTATAGCTTACCGTCCTTTTTAAACGACTTCCAAAAGGAGGAGGTTCTCCATTTAATCGATTTTTTTTCTTAATGTATGAATGTACACGGATTACTCCTCCGTCAATTTGTGGACCGATTTTGAAAATTATTTTTGTATTCGAAAGGGTATGCTCCTCATGTGGTTCCATGACCACCATATCTCCTGATATGGCGTGACCTTGAGCGGGATAGCTGCTCTTCGCGTAGAAAAAAACAACCGAAGCGTCGGTGACGTCGTTGACGTTCGTCTCGAAATATAGCGAGTGTGGTACCTACTATTACATTTGGCTTGGCACCGACTTCAAACCTATGAATAGGTAGCATGTAAAAGTTATTTGATACTTTTTAGTTTTTAAGTCGGTTTTTTTAAACGAAGTTTTTTTTTCCATTATTTAGTGTATAAATGTTGTATTTATGTATACGTAATCTGTATATGTATATCTACTTATATATGTATGTTTGTATGTATAACGTTGAATATGATGTGATTATTGTAAATTTGAACGGACTTCTTATGTATATAAGATTTCACACACCTGCCTTATAAGATTTCTCCACCACCCGAAGGTCGACTGGAAGAGAATGCTCTGGGCATTAAGTCCGCCGATGTACATTCTTAGTGCATAAAGTTAATAAATAATATATAAATAATCTACATTGTATTTATATTTCCAAAAAAGTGTGTGTGACCAGTTCCTAAAATTATCATCTCAATGTAACTAACACAACATCCACATCTGGTAGTTCTTAAACAGTTTCTAAAAGATACTTTACAATAGGTACGTTATATAATTACTTTTTTATCGTATAATAAAAATGTAAAAGATCAATTTTAAGTTTAAAATACTTGAATTATGAGTTATAATTTTTAATATAAACAAACATATAACTTAATAGTTATGATAATTTACCAGAAACAAAACACAAAATGTGTGTGAGTGTGTGTGTTTGTTACTCTTTCACGCTAAAACTTCTAAACGGATTTGGATGAAACTTTCCTGTCAAACTTTTGACTGTCAAATTGAAGCACTTATTAAATTAAGGGTTTTAAATAGGCATCATATATTATTACACGAATGAAATTAAGGGTTTTAAATAGACACCACATATTATTTATATATTATTATCGCGTATTTTAATATTATTATTTTGATGGTTGTTATTGTTGGTTCATTCAGAAATTGTCATTGTATTGACATATTTTGTTAGTTGTCACTATTAATAATTTAAGGTTGTCACTGTTTAGAATGCAAATAAAAATGGTAAAGATATTAGATAATATTTTTAAAATTCAGTATTAACATATCTATTTATATAAAAATGTATCGCCGAAATGTATGTACGCGCATAACTTCCGATCGGCTGCACCTAATTAAATGATTCTTTTTTTATGTGTAGGACCTTATTGTTAGGACAAGGTTTGTGTATAATAAAAATTAAAAGATAGCGGGCAAAGTCTTTTTTTTTGTCCGCGACGTCTGTCTGTATCTTGGCAGCGCATCACGCTGAAACTACTGAATGGATTAAAATGAAACTTGGCACGATTTGAGTTCATACTACGAGGTAGGACATAGATTATTATTATTATTTTTTTAATTTTTTTTTTTTTTTTAATAACGGGAAAAGTCTTTTTCTTTGTCCGCGACTGTACACTGCCTGTAGGAAGCTGAGACCAGCTGAGACAGATATGTAAATATGGCGGTACGAAGTTTATTTTTATTCTACCCTTCCTGAATATTTTCGCTCCATTTCTATTCTTCCCTTCCTGAACATTTTCACCGAATTCCTATTCTTCCCTTCCTGAACATTTTCACCGTATTCCTATTCTTCTCTTCCTGAACATTTTCACCGTATTCCTATTCTTCCCTTCCTGAACATTTTCACCGTATTCCTATTCTTCCCTTCCTGAACATTTTCGCCCTAATTCTATTCTACCCTTTCCTGAATATTTTCGCTTTATTTCTATTCTTTCCTTCCTGAAAATTTTCGCCCTATTTCTATTCTTCCCTTCCTATTCAAAGTGCTGCAGCTTTCACAAATTACTTATAGACAAGTCTGTTCTGATTTCTGAGGACTTTTTATTTTTATTCTGTAATTTCTGAGATCTTTTTATTTTGTCTAAATATAACCATAAAACTAGATAAGAAAAATTTAAAGTTATGTGGATTAGGATTTTTAACTCTTACCACAGTAAAAAACAAAAAAGGGAACGCCTCAAGACGATCGACGAGAGATGAGACCGCCTATGCTCAATTAAAGTGTAAAATAAAAATATAGTTTTGTGACTAATAAGAAACATTGTTTTTTATTACTTAAAAATATTTTTAAAAAAGCGGCCAAGTGCGAGTCGGACTCGCCCATGAAAGGTTCCGCAGCAGCAAGTAACATATATATATATTTTCTATATTTGTGTTGATTGAATGAAAGGTAAATTGCAGTTTACGATTTATGACGTATTAAAAAAAAAGTACTTACTAGATTTCGTTCAAACCAATTTTCGGTGGAAGTTTGCATGGTAATGTATATCATATATTTTTTTTAGATTTATCATGCTCTTATTGTAGAAGTTACAGGGGGGGGGGACACACATTTTACTACTTTGGAAGTGTCTCTCGCGCAATCTATTCAGTTTAGAAAAAAATTATATTAGAAACCTCAATATCATTTCTGAAGACCTATCCATAGATACCCCACGCATGGGTTTGATGAAAAAAATTTTTGAGTTTCAGTTCTATGTATGGGGACCCCCAAAATTTATTGTTTTTTCTTATTTTTCTGTGAAAATCTTAATGCGGTTCACAGAATACATCTACTTACCAAGTTTCAACATTATAGGTCTTATAGTATCGGAAAAAAGTGGCTGTGACATACGGACGGACAGACAGACAGACAGACATGACGAATCTATAAGGGTTCCGTTTTTTGCCTTTGGCACGGAACCCTAATTATGGTGTACCTCCAAAATTTTTAATCTTCTTAGATGTACCTTGAACCCAAAAAGTTTGCGGAACACTGAATATACTATGGTGATGTGTGTTACTTCGACCTGAATGCAGACCTCCTTAACAAGCTTGACCGTCTTCTTAATAACTGCATTCGATTTATTTTCAATATTCGAAAGTATGACCATGTGTCTGCTTTGCGTTCCCAGTTAAAATGGTTACCTATTCGCCTACAGTGCAATCATCGAGCACTTACCTTCCTATTTTCATTTCTCAACTCGCCATCCTTACCTACCTACCTTGCTCCGTATTTCCGATACCTGTGCTCTAATCACGATAGAAATCCTAGCTCAGTTAATAATCTGCTTCTCTCATGTCCGTCTCATTACTCCGACTTCGTGAACTGTTCCTTCTTTGTTCGAGCAGTAATGCTCTGGAATGCGCTCCCGCTCGAAATCAGGATGTCCACTAACCGATATACATTCAAAAATAAAGTACATGAGCTCTTTCTCTATGAACTGGCAGAATTTTCTAATCTATAGCTTACCGTCCTTTTTAAACGACTTCCAAAAGGAGGAGGTTCTCCATTTAATCGATTTTTTTTCTTAATGTATGAATGTACACGGATTACTCCTCCGTCAATTTGTGGACCGATTTTGAAAATTATTTTTGTATTCGAAAGGGTATGCTCCTCATGTGGTTCCATGACCACCATATCTCCTGATATGGCGTGACCTTGAGCGGGATAGCTGCTCTTCGCGTAGAAAAAAACAACCGAAGCGTCGGTGACGTCGTTGACGTTCGTCTCGAAATATAGCGAGTGTGGTACCTACTATTACATTTGGCTTGGCACCGACTTCAAACCTATGAATAGGTAGCATGTAAAAGTTATTTGATACTTTTTAGTTTTTAAGTCGGTTTTTTTAAACGAAGTTTTTTTTTCCATTATTTAGTGTATAAATGTTGTATTTATGTATACGTAATCTGTATATGTATATCTACTTATATATGTATGTTTGTATGTATAACGTTGAATATGATGTGATTATTGTAAATTTGAACGGACTTCTTATGTATATAAGATTTCACACACCTGCCTTATAAGATTTCTCCACCACCCGAAGGTCGACTGGAAGAGAATGCTCTGGGCATTAAGTCCGCCGATGTACATTCTTAGTGCATAAAGTTAATAAATAATATATAAATAATCTACATTGTATTTATATTTCCAAAAAAGTGTGTGTGACCAGTTCCTAAAATTATCATCTCAATGTAACTAACACAACATCCACATCTGGTAGTTCTTAAACAGTTTCTAAAAGATACTTTACAATAGGTACGTTATATAATTACTTTTTTATCGTATAATAAAAATGTAAAAGATCAATTTTAAGTTTAAAATACTTGAATTATGAGTTATAATTTTTAATATAAACAAACATATAACTTAATAGTTATGATAATTTACCAGAAACAAAACACAAAATGTGTGTGAGTGTGTGTGTTTGTTACTCTTTCACGCTAAAACTTCTAAACGGATTTGGATGAAACTTTACAGTAATATAGCTTATACAGGTTACTATTTGCCGCGAAAATCGACATTCACGCGGGCGGAGCCGCGGGCAACAGCTAGTCTTATAATAAAAATGTAACAGGTCAAATTCTGTACATTGAAGATATTTTGAAAATTTTTTTGGAGGGCTCTCTATTATCGATACAGAAGCCAAAACTATAATTTTTTTCATTTTTGTCTGTCTGTCTGTCCGTCTGTCTGTCTGTCTGTCTGTCTGTCTGTATCTTGGCCGCGCATCACGCCGAAACTATTGAACGTATTCAAATGAAACTTGGCATGATTTGAGTTCATACTACGAGGAAGGACATAGGATACTTTTTATCCCGAAATTAAGCACGGTATCCTGGAGAGAGGGGATAAAAGTCAAAATACGTACATAGTTGTAATTCAATAACACATAGTCCCATTTCATTCATTCTTTTTTTGCTAGAAAGAAAAAAATAAAAGATAACGGGAAAAGTGTTTTTTTTGTCCGCGACTGTACACTGCCTGTGGGAAGCTGAGACAGATATGTAAATATGGCGGTACGAAGTTCGCCGGGTCAGCTAGTATTTACTAAAATTAACGCTATTGATACATGTACATATTTTTGTATTCAATAAAGTAAAAGTTACATACCTACATGACTTTTACGTTAGATAACTAGGTAGTTTAGCGGATAACCGATGCTGATCGCTCCCCCAATATTATAACAATGCCTAGGCACTTCCTAGCCTTTATTAATATAAAGGCTAAGAAAATGAACTAGGTGGTTTAGCATAATGTAACATTATCTTAAATATATATTATTTTTTACTTAATAGCTGAAATTAAAGGTTTGTTATTCTTTAGCGTCAATCTTTTTGAGCAATATTAATGAGACAGAAAAAGGTATTTTAAAGTTATCTATAAAGCATCAATAAAACGTGAAAGGAAAAAGAGTAATTTTTCTGAAGAATAATGTTGCCATTGGAGATATCTTTGCGCTCTGAATTATTGGCAGCACGCTGATGGAAAACTGCCATAAATCAAAAGTTGCTCAAACTTCCTTGTCTCTCACACGCATCTCTTGATGTCCCCGCGGAATTGTAATAATACGGAGCGATAATGCAACTTTGTTATCAAGAGGTTTTGGAAATTTTAACACTAAGTTCAGAGTATAACTTTTGCGTAAAGAGTTAAAGAAAAGATTTCTTTTTTTTATGTATGACATAAAAAAAGTGCCTCTACTCTGCCTGATGGAAAGCAAAAGCAGAATCCAAAAAAGAAAAAAGATTTACTAATATCACTTAGTATTTAAAAAAAATCAATCAGTAGTCCAGTTACTATGGTATAGGATCTGCTAAGTTTAGGGTCATAGGTCTACGTGTAGGACAAAAAAAAGTAAGTAAAATTAATCTATAATTTACCCCGGATTAATTCACCGTACACGCCAATAACCTTCATTCCTTATTCATGTTATATATGCTATCAATACGTTTTACTCTCACGTATCAGAGAATTTCCTATGATCTCTCTAATACCATTTGCACGGCAATCCATAGGTTTTCGTTATTTGAACACGCGGGTTAGCAAATGTGGCGGCAGTTTGTCTCAGTTACACGGCCGTTGTAATAAAGGTTGTCTGCCTTCATCCCCTGTTCGTTTCCTTGAATTATTATTTTACTTCGTTGCCCGAACCTTGAGTGTTACTATTTTGGCTTATGACAAGATGGATGAACTGTTGGATTATTGGTGAAAGGAGAAAATATACTGATTATTAAGTATCATCTTATATATAAAATTTTCGTGTCACAGTGTTAGTTACCATACTCCTCTGAAACGGCTGGACCGATTTTTATGAAATTTGGTGTGCATATCGGGTAGGTCTGAGAATCGACCAACATCTATTTTTATACCCCATTTTTTTTCAAGGCAAAACAACGTTTGCCGGATAAGCTAGTCTGTTATAAATCATTCTTGTATCACGTTGTTGCTCTCTAACTATCTAACCGATTTTCAGTTTTTTTTTTAATAAAAAATGTGTTTTGCTGGCGTACTTAAGATAGTTAATATCACGCTTAGACTAATAGGAGTTGAGCATAATGTAAAAGTTGCATTGGTCACCAGTCAGCAATAATATAAGTTTGTAGAAAATTAACGATCTCTTTTTGAAAATATTAACAAGCAGGTCGTATGTCATTAGAATGTCTATAACGGCCATCGTTGTTTTGATTGCAATAAATGAGGTTTAAGTTCCATTTGATAAAAATGTTTGCGTGCATGAATGTTCATTTGCAAGTCTATAATGCTAAAATATTAATATTACAAATAGTACTGTACATGACTGTACTTACGAAAATATATATCTAAGTGTTTTATATATGTGTGTTCTAAAACGCATCTTACAAGCTGTTTTAATTTTTTTCTCTAACATCTTTATCCCCCGAGGCGTATACAGACGATTTTTTAGATAAAAAGACGTGATCGTATGTTATATTACCTAAAAAAAAACAAAAATATAACGCCGCTAGAAATTGTATTTAAAAAAAGATAGCCCGACGTTTCAATCGGGTTGCAATGACTTTGGAAGCAAGTTGATTCTACTACTCTGCTGTCTCTACGTCTCTTAAATATTACATTGTAATATATCATATAATGAAATCCTCTAATAGAAACACAGTTATATTTTACAAGCTTTTTATTAACTTGCAATGTATGTATGCATGTATGTTTAGGTGGAATCTTGCAACTCAATTTTAAAGCAGATATCTTCAACCGATTTTGCTGAAATTTTGCAAGCATATGTATACAGCGTGACAATACAATACTATAATGACATGGATCGGTTCTGATGCTGGAGCTGGAAGGTAGCCATAGGAACTCTGTAAAGAAACGTCGCAACATCATCGAGTTTGGACTCGTTTGTTTCGTCTCGAGGCATTCCAGTAAAAGCTTGTATTTAAAAAGCTTTTTAATTTAATTTATTACTACACACTGCACCTAAATCGTCACCAAGAGCCTTTAAAAGTTCACTTCTGGACAAATTTATCTCCTGAGAAAGTAGGTTTTAGCGTATTATATTACCTAAATAATCATCAACAAATTATATTAATCTATGTGTCAGAAAAAATCACCACAAAATAATGAATTTCAAATATCGAACGACAGATTGCGCCAGCAACGATGGCGGCGAAACACTATCTTCATTACACCTCGTAAAAGGAACGCTTTTCGGATTGGTAGGTATACGATTTTCAGCTGCAATTTCCCCTGCCACGAATATCTACTGAGTGTTTAAAATTTTATCAAGTTTTTGCCGTTGTTCGTACTCAAATGTCCAACCGACGCCATCTTATAAAAATTTTAAACAATTCTTTTCAATTGATACGCGTAAACAAACCCGTTTGAATACATTTGTGCATGTGAGCATGAATATTGTAGTGTATGTTTATAGATTATAAACGTAATATATAGTCACTCAGCATTTCATAATATTAAAAAATAAAATATTACTTTCTCAGTATGGCTCTCCTATGGTTTTATTATGACTTAAAATGGTTAGTTTTTTTAATAACAAATAAGCAGATCTTATAGATATTTGACTGCACGGTTGGCCTAGTGGTTTAGGCGGTCGCCACGCCGCTTGCCAATTCGCCAAGTGTTGTGGGTTCAAATTCCACACGGGACAACACTTTTTGTGATCCACAAATTGTTGTTCTGAGTTTGGGTGTTAATTGTGTCCGTTTCATGTATGTCTGTAAAGTCCCCCGCGACACATGATGTTTATTCCTAATGCGGGACTTGTCTTTTTAAAAAAAAAAAAGCATTTTTCCTGAGATGGACTTGACCCACTCTGACTTAGAATTATAGACCCATGTGGACTGCCTAATGCCTTAGACTGTCGAAGTGGCAAGGCAGTTTTAGTCCTGACAGGAGGACAAACAAGTGCACCGCGTCTTCTTAGTGAAAACCCTGTATCTAATGGTAATTACGAGTGTAGTCGCAGTACAGAGCGCAGAATAAACAACTGCCTAAACGTAAGAATCTGACATTCCTTATAAAGTTTAGAGGTTGGGTAGTCACGTGGCTCGTGGTACATAGTTTTGAGGAGAGCCCTTTGTGCCCTCTCCAGTTGCAGAAATAATGTTTTGTATGTCCCACCCCAGACAGGAATGCAGTGGCATACTCCCATATATGCCTTATGCATCACCAACTCATTTTCAGACCGGCACAGATCTTTGAAAACATAAAGGAATGGTCCGGGAGCCAGGTACAAATTTCGTCAATTATTTCCTCTCGAGCAAAACTTCGTAAAAGGCATTAGGAATAAACAACTGCCTAACCGTAAGGATCTGACATTCCTTATAAAGTTTAGAGGTTGGGTAGTCACGTGGCTCGTGATACATAGTTTCGAGGAGAGCCCTTTGTGCCCTCTCCAGTTGCAGAAGTAATGTTTTGTATGTCCCACCCCAGACAGGAATGCAGTGGCATACTCCCATATATGCCTTATGCATCACCAACTCATTTTCAGACCGGCACAGATCTTTGAAAACATAAAGGAATGGTCCGGGAGCCAGGTACAAATTTCGTCAATTATTTCCTCTCGAGCAAAACTTCGTAAAAGGCATTAGGAATAAACAACTGCCTAACCGTAAGGATCTGACATTCCTTATAAAGTTTAGAGGTTGGGTAGTCACGTGGCTCGTGATACATAGTTTCGAGGAGAGCCCTTTGTGCCCTCTCCATTTGCAGAAGTAATGTTTTGTATGTCCCACTCCAGACAGGAATGCAGTGGCATAACCCCATATATGCCTTATGCATCACCAACTCATTTGTAGACCGGCGCAGATCTTTGAAAACATAAAGTAATGGTCCGGGAGCCAGGTACAAATTCCGTCAATTATTTCCTCTCGAGCAAAACTTCGTAAAAGGCATTAGGAATGTATATTATGAATACTCGTGACCGTCAGCTGTGACTCCGTTGGTGGGGCAGGCAGTGGCAGCCAATCCAGCATCCAGAAAAAAAATCAGTCACTTCCTCCCATTTCAAAATTTGTAGGATTATAGTTTACCTAATATTTTGAAGGAAAAATAAAGTCAGCTGATCATAACATGGATTATACGTCAGCTGGGCACTGGGCTGGGAACATGACAAAAAAAAATCCAATGATTTCCTCTCGTTTAAAAATTTTGATGGTGATAGTTCATATGCTACTACGAATAAAAATTAATGTCAGCTTGCTCACATTAATTTTTATCACCTAATGAATCTTATCAGCAGACGACTTTTCCCTTGACTTACAGCAAGCTGATTCTTTACAGTATTTACTAGAGCATGTTAACAATCCTCTTATAAATTTTCATCCCAAAGGAAGTCACGTTTCTTAAGTGATTCAGTGGTATACTTGATTTGAGAGATTTGATAACCAATATGAAGTTTAATAATGGAGCAAATGTTGGTATAAGTAAATTAATGAATAGCATAATTTTTCAATTAACGAACTTTTATTTTAGTGAAGTGATTAAAAATATAATGACAACTAATCATTTTCATTCTCGCTTTGACTTGAGTGGCTTTCAATCTATCGAACAATACCTACCTTTTTTTTATTTTCTTCTATACAAGGAGGAGGAGGTTCTCAATTCGACCTTTTTTCGATTCGATTATGTCTTTTTTATTTTATTTTATTTGTGTTCGCGGATAACTTCGTCGCTTATGAACCGATTTTGATGATTCTGTTTTTAATGGAAAGGAGATATCCCAACGGTGGTACCTTGATAAGGATACTAAGATCTGATAATGGCATCCAAGAGACATACGAGGTAGGTAGGTAGTTAGTTTTACATTTGTTTCATTTTAATCGGTTCATAAATAAAAAAAGTTATATCCCACCCAAAAACATGTTCATGTAAAATGTTGCCAAGAGGACTCCATATGGCTTACCCTGTGAAAAAGATATCGGATCTCATGTAGAGCCAAGCTTCTGAATCTACACGCCCAAACTCTACCAACCCTAACTTCACAAACTCTACATCTCAGTAAAAATGTATGGCTTCGCCGTTTCGCTACAGTCACGATGGCGAAACGAACGCCTTTTGTGTTTGAAAATATCTAGTAGCTTCTCAAGTAATGTGTTATGGGAATATTTAGTTTCTGAAGTAACAAAACAGCCAAGCCATACATTTTTACTGAGATGTAGAGATTATTCAAACTAAATAATCACCTCGATAACCGACATACATACTCGTGTAACGAGGACAGAGCCGCAGGCAAATCACTACATAGTATAAAACAAAGTCGCTTTTTCTGTCCCTATGTCCCTATTTCCCTATGTTTGCTTAAATCTTTAAAACTACGCAAAGGATTATGATGCGTGTTTCTTTAATAGATAGAGTGATTCAAGAGGAAGGTTTTCATATATAATAAATGCATAATATCGTATGGAAACACTGTTAATTTTCGAGGTTTCTAATGTGATGTAGCAAATAAACACATTTTTTAGCGCTTACTTTGCAAACTCTGGTTGCACCCTACGAGATAGATCAAAATAATGTACTACAGTATTGTACACCTTAAAAAGTACTACAAAAAAGTCCGCGACGATATATGTCTATCTCTTAGGCATAACCCACAACAACCATTTTTAATTCCTTTCTTTTTACGAGAAATAATAGGTTATTTACGAAGTGATTTGAAATTTTCATCCAAATTTAAATACAAATTGAATCCTTATACAATTAAGTAAATTAAATACATTCTGCATTTAATATAGATCAAAATGGTCCGTTACAGTATCTACTTTAAATGAATATATTCGAAGATATTACAGATTTAAAATGCACGAATCGTGTCGTCGGCGGGGGCATCTGAAATCAACCCGTGCGAAGCCGGGGCGGGTCACTAGTCTGAAATATATCTAAAAAAAAACTCGAACTGAATCGAACACAAGACAAATTAATAGTGTTAGCGTCACGTTAATTAAGAATGATTTGTTAATTGATGCAATTGTATGAAATACTTAGGATTGGTTTTTGTTAACCATAATTTTGTAATTTTAATTACCTGTATCGATATTGATTAATATCAGCATCGATATTAATAAATATCGATACATCTGTTTTTGATAGGGTAGCAACATTATAAACTGTGGCTTTGAGATTGCGCCTCCATAGCGGGGCATTATATTGTAATTCGTGGCGCCGTCAAGTTGTCAGTACTATTTATAACAAGTAATCCTGAAGTTTTTCTGAGTTGGAGACATTGATCCTTCAATAGACATATACTAGCTGACCCGGCAAACGTTGTTTTGCCATAAAAATAAATATTCAAGGGTGGTCACCCTTATCATTAAAGGGGTATGTAAAATAGATGTTGGCCGATTCTCAGACCTACCCGACATGCACACAAAATCGGACACACGGAGAATTTTATATGTAAAGATTAACTTTCGCCCGCAGCTTCTCTCGCATTTAGTATAAAGTGTTCTATGTTACTTCTAATACCTCCAAGAACGCGTGTACAAAGTTTCATGATGATCGGTTTAGTAGTTTTCGCGTGAAAACGTAGCAAACAAACTTACATTCACATTTATAATAATAAGGATTATTAGGACTAGGATATAGTTTCAAATTAGGTACTATATAGAGAAAACATAAATTATGTTTTTATAGATAAGTAAGGTAACCTTGCAACCCTGATATTTCAATCTTTCAAACTCAAATTAATTGAAGCTACAGATTGAAAAAACAATTGACGTAAGAACATATAAAATTCAAAACTTCCAGAAAAATGCTTTTACTCAATAAAAGTAAACAAGAAAGAAATAGAAATCGAAATTCCGGAAGTATCTTAGACACAGTCGAAAGTCCCTTTAATATCCGACAGACAAGTCGTGCCTCCCGGCGTTGGCCGCGAATTATCATATAAATGGAAAAGGAATCGGTGGCGAGTGTCCTTTTGGGACTCAGCTTAATAACGGGTCATATCGTGACCACGGTTATATATACTCTGATTAACCTTTTCGTTCCTGTATCGAACAATAAGTATTTTATTGTCAAGTTTATTTCCCGAAGGCATTTTAGATATTTATGTTTTCTGTACACAAAGTGGTGTTATATTTTTTTTCGGTTTTGCTTTTTGTACTCGTTGTAGTTAAACGGAAGGGTTTTGATAGTCTATATATGTATGTTTGTATGTTCCACCGTAGCGCCTAAACTACTAGACTGATTTTAATGAATGTGTCAACAAAATAACCAACTTCAAAAATCGAGGAGGTTCTCAATTCGACTGCATTTTTTTATGTTTATTACCACAGTTATTATGTTTATTACTTTCGACTGGGTGAACCGATTTTGATGATTCTTTTTTTATTTGAAAACTGATGCTTTCTGTCTCCCATTCCCATTTCTATTTGGTGCAGTTCTTGAAGTGGGTTTCCTTTTGTTAAAATTTTACTTGTTTATCAAAAGTGTTATACCGTGGGAGAGCCACGCTTCGGCATGAATGGGGCCGTTTCAACCGGAGTGATACCACGGCCTCACAGAAAATCAGTGTGAAACAGCGCTTGCGCTGTGTTTCACCGAGCGAGTCAGGATACCGGAGGCCTATCCCCCTCCCCTCCCCCCAAAGGCCGACAACGCACTTGTGACTTGTGTCTGGTGTTGCGGGTGTCCATGGGCGGCGATAATCGCTTACCATCAGGCGAAACGTCTGATTGACGACGTTTGACCTCTATTCCATAAATTATCCATAAATTTCATATGTCCTTTCTCAAGAACCAAAGTATCTCTATGCCAAACTTCATTGAAATCGGTGCATCGGTTTAATCAAAACGTAACAGTCAGACAGAGTTAGTTTTGAATTTATAACATTAGTTGGAATTTATTCGTACATATAACTGATAAAGTAAACTAACTCTCACAATGAACCATAACAAAGTGCTGAGTTTGTGGCGTGCTTTATCTCTCGGCACAACCGGAACAGATTTCTAAGCTGTAGTCTATTTTCATTCGGTTATGCGTAACATTAATCGCCATTTTATTTAAAACAAAATAAGGTAGTCTTAACACTCACCATTAGGTATCTATCTAATACCTTTAAATAATAATAATAATATAATAAATATTTCAGACATCTTACACACAACGCCGTCTAGTCCCAAGCTAAACGGAGCTTGTGTTATAGGTACTAGACAACTGATATAAATAATAGGTCTTTACCTATGAAATTGCCGTTTTGTATGCAATAAGTGAAAGTACTTATTTTTTCAAACTTTTCTATTTCTGTTATTCGAAGTAATCACCCATGCAATCGACGCATCTTTGCCAACGCATTGGCAGTTTATTGATGCCCTTCTTGTAAAAATCAGCTGGACGGGAGGCAACAAACTCTTCAAAGGCATTTTGTACTGCCTCTCGGGAATTGAATTTTTTACCCACTAAAAAGTTGTCTAAATTTTGGAAAAAGTAATAGTCGGTAGGTTAAATTTTGGAAAAAGTAATAGTCGGTGGGTGCAAGGTCTGGTGAGTATGGCGGATGAGGGAGAGCTTCCAACCCCAGCTCTTGCAGCTGCTTCACGACAACGCGCGACCCCATACTGCGCAACAGACAGTCTCCAAGCTGCAACAGCTGGGGTTGGAAGCTCTCCCTCATCCGCCATACTCACCAGACCTTGCACCCACCGACTATTACTTTTTCCAAAATTTAGACAACTTATTGCATACAAAACGGCAATTTCATAGGTAAAGACCTATTACATGTGTACTTTTTGTAAATACATATAGGTATACATATCTTACATAGAAAACACCCAAACTCCGAAACTAATATTTGCAGATCATACAAACATTTGGTCCGACCCGGAAATCGATCCCGAGACCTCAAGCACAGCAGTCGCATACGCTACCACTGAGCCACAGAGGCAGTCTTTATAAGCAATTCTGGTATATATATTTATTCTGAATCTCGGAAACGGCGAACGAATTTTATGAAATGTAGTATGCAGCGGGTTTCGGGGACGATAAATCGATCTAGCTAGGATTAATTTCTAGAAAACTAGCTGACCCGGTGAACTTCGTACTGCCATATTTACATATCTGTCTCAGCTTCCCACAGGCAGTGGGAAGCTGAGACAGATACAGATACATTTCGGTGATTCATTTTTATATATATAGATTTACCAAAAAAAATGATCAAAGCTCGCTCATTCAGGTAATTATTAGTTTTAAATAATAAAAGGGAATGCTTCCTTTAGTTTTAAAAACTTAAGCTTACATTTACTTTAAATATGGAAAAATCTTTAAATGCCAGCAATTAAACTTTACAAAAAATTAAACGAGTTTATAACAGATACAAAATAACAATAGCCTAATTGTAAAAACTGGTAGCTAGTAAGAAATAAAATTCTGAACCGTGCGTATTTATAAAATCTTTTGAACTCTCATTCTTTCGATGTCTGTTTTACCTGACATTCTTTTAAAGTTAGGAGAGAGCTAGAGACAGAAGTAGATTTAAAAACAGCTTCCATTATCGCTTAATTATTCTAAACTAGCTGTTGCCCGCGGTTCCGCCCGCTTTTATATCGGTTATCGCTGCAAATAGCAATCTTTTTGTTATTTTGATGTATAAGCTATATTACTGTAAAGTTTCATCCAAATCCGTTCAGTAGTTTTTGCGTGAAAGAGTAACTTCGATCCATACTTACAAACTTTCGCGCTTATAATATTAGTAGGATAACAATTCAATTGAAACCCCAAATATTCAGCTTTTTGAACTTGAGAAAAATGTTAACAGTTTAAGACTTGTGTAGTTTATAAAATTTCAGACATCCGACACACAAAGCAATATCCTTCAAAAGCAGGCAGAGAATTTACTGTGGGTACTACATGACTGATACAAATAAATATTAACTTTTTTGTAAATATACATATTTTGAATAGAAAACAAACAAACTCTAAACCAAATATTAGCAGATCATACAAATATCTGGTTCGACTCGGGAATCAAACTCGAGTCCTCAAGCACAGCAGTGGTAAACGCTACCACTGCACCACCGAAGCAGTCAAGTAGTATAGTTTTATTTGACTTATTACATTTCCGACGCCTCCAGTTTTTTTTTAATTAATTTCGTTGCGAGTTCTAAAAAAGTTTAATTTTTCCTGGGACTTCCTGAGTGTCATAGCTCGATGTGTTCGTTGGTCACTGATGTTGATCCTGGTATTCAGAATGCACAGTGGTGGCGTGTGAGCGCGATTAGTCCCTTATGTAGTCATTTTATGTATGAGCCTGCCAAGACTCCTATATTCTGCCTGATGGAAAGCAAGAGTGGTGGCCACATTTTCACTGCGATGCAAACGATTGAATAATGCAGTATGGTGACCCACACTATAGCGGCCTTTTGAGATGCTTCTGCATCGTTGGGTGTCCATTTTCGCATACAACATGAATGCTGTCATCGTAGGTTGGTTTTCTGTGAGAGGGTAGTACTGCACGGTTTAACCGACCCGTTCGTGCAGAAATCAGCGTGGCTCTAATACCTTGTTCCTAAGTTATGTGAAAAGAAACAGAGATAATATTATTAATAATCGCAATAGCAACTACATTTCTCTTTGAGGCAAACTAGATGTTCGGAATTCCTAAGCAAGTCGCTTACCCGATATATCCGCGACATAGCTATAGCTACGAGCGTCTAACTTCGTAGCTCTGTAGAGGATCGTAGACAACTCGTAGCCCCACGAATATCAAGCATAACTTTTAGCAAACAATTAAAAGAATTTCTTTATGAAACCAAAGTATTTTGAAATTGGTTTTGGCAAAGTTTAGAACAGGTGTAACTTCTGACGTCAACTTGTAAAAAAATTATGAGCTTTTTTGTTTGAATGTTTTTCCGTATTTTCAGTTCAACTTGATTGACGTTTTCATACATTTTCTTGCCTAAAATCAAAATATCATCTGCACAAAGCTCGGCTTCGTCCAAGTACAGAATCAGCATACAAGACCCATACCATTGCATCGAGGAGTGAGACAAGGGGACGTCATATCCTTGAAATTGTTCACAAATGCAATGGAGGACTTCTTCAAGACGCTGCACTGGAAAGGACGCGGCATCAACATCAATGGCGAATACATCTCTCACTTGAGATTTGCAGACGACATCGTCATCATGGCAGAGACGCTGCAGGACCTACAACAGATGCTGACCTGGCTGACTCTTCTGTACGCATCGGCCTACGGATGAACTTGGACAAGACCAAGGTCATGTTCAATGAACATGTACTACCGGAACCGATTGCGGTACACGGCGCCGTTCTCGAAGTTGTTCAGAAATATGTGTACCTCGGGCAGACTTTGCAGTTAGGTAAAAACAACTTTGAGAACGAGGTGAACAGGAGAATCCAGCTGGGTTGGGCAGCGTTTGGGAAGCTTCGTCGGGTCTTTTCATCGTCGATCCCACAGTGCCTAAAGACGAAAGTCTTCAATGAGTGCGTCCTACCCGTAAAGACATACGGAGCCGAAACGTGGACACTTACGGTACGGCTGGTCCACAAGTTTAAAGTCGCTCAGCGTGCTATGGAGAGGGCTATGCTCGGCGTTTCTCTAAGGGATCGTATCAGAAACGAGGTGATCCGGCAAAGAACCAGGGTCATCGACATAGCCCATAGGATTAGCAAGCTGAAGTGGCAGTGGGCTGGCCATATTTGCCGTAGAACCGATAACCGTTGGGGTAAACGAGTTCTTGAGTGGAGACCTCGTCTCGGCAAACGTAGTGTAGGACGTCCACAGGCCAGGTGGAGTGATGATTTACGCAGGACGGCTGGCAGAAGCTGGATGCGAGAAGCCGAGGATCGAACTAAGTGGCGTGCAATTGGAGAGGCCTATGTCCAGCTGTGGACTGCGATAGGCTGATGATGAGAGCAAACGAGCAGACAAATCAGAAAACTGGCAACTAGAAAACCTGCACCCGTAAGAGATTTCGTACGTACGTATCGCAAAATTTGTTATTATTAAAAATAAATATAAGACCCAACTAACACTTAATTAATTGCAAATTGTCATTTTCATAATAACATTCGTGGGAGATTATGCAACCTTTTTAGGGTTACGTGCCAAAGGCAAAAAACGGAACCCTTATAGATTCGTCATGTCTGTCTGTCGGTCTGTCTGTCTGTCTGTCCGTCCGTATGTGACAGCCACTTTATTCCGAAACTATAAGAACTATACTGTTGAAACTTGTTAGTACTTAACGTCGAGATATTTTTGTAGATTGACTTTCAAATACTGCATTATAATGATCGATTGACCTTGGCCTTTTTCTCTAAAGTTTTAATACCTTGATGTCGAATAGTGTGATGTTACTATCAATGTGTTTTGTTTTCAACGTGCTTTAATTATCTAATAAATAAATAGGGAGTCCGTAGCTGTAGAGGAAACCGATGTTGACGGTGAGCCGGTCTAAGTCCCCGTCAGCTTTCAGTTCATTCATGAGAGTCTTAAGCCTAGTATGGCGTTATGATTAAACGACTTACAGACGAATAAACAAACCAATGCGCGAGTTAAATAAATAAATAATTTGGACATCTAACACAAAACGCCATCTAGTCCCAAGCTAAGAAGAGCTTGTATCATGGGTACTAGACAACTGATATAAGTACATATAATACTTTTTTGTAAATACATACTGCAAATACATGTAATTATTATTCAATATTATACATAGAAATACCCAAACTCCGAAACAAATATTTGTAGATCATACAAACATTTGGTCCGACCTGGAAATCGAACCCGAGACCTCAAGCACAGCAGTCGCATACGCTGCCACTGCGCCACCGAGGCAGATATTAATAAATAAATAATATATAACTACAATATTTTTATATATTTTTAAATGTATTAATGTATGTATGTATTCCCGGACCAATACGACCTTCAAACCTTCAAGAAAAGAGCGTACTCCTTCTTAAAAGGCCGGCAACGCACTTGTGATGCCTCTGGTGTTGCGGGTGTCCATGGGCGGCGGTAATCGCTTACCATCAGGCGATACGTCTGCTCGTTTGCCCCCTATATCATAAAATAATAATAATAATAATAATATAATAATGAGAATAATCCATAATTTCCATAATTATATTATAAATGCGAAAGTAACTCTGTCTCTCTGTCTGTCTGTCCTGCTTTCACAGCCATACCACTGCACCGATTTTAATGAAATTTGGCATGGAGATACTTTGATTCTTGAGGATTCTTTAACATAAGCTTTTCTTTTATTTTTTATTATTAATTTTATTTATTTAGTTTATATTTAGTGGCAAAAGCATAGACTATAGAACTACTTAATGTCTTTCGAACTGACCAGACTTTCATAGATTAGCTCCTTTAAGTGGGGCGAGAAAAAGCATTTCACTAGACCGCCATAGTGTGGGTCACCATGCTGCATTGTCCATATTCGTGATGAGGACGGTGACCACGGTTGGATTCTGCTCATGCTTTCCATCAGGCTGATTAGAGCCATTTCGACAGCTTTTACTTTAAAAAAAACTAATTTCAGCCCGCATTCAAATCGGTTGAGACGTTTTTGAGATTAGCGTGCACAAAAGTACAGACAAACAGACAAAAATTCTAAAAAACATTGTTTTGCAAAGCCTCTATAAAAGTTTTTCTCATATATCTTCCATGTATAGACAGCGACCAGTTACGATTTTATTATATGTATTGATCACAGCATGATATACGGATTACATTACAATAAACAATAGCAATTTCTGTTTTAGTAGCACATACGCTAATGGATTTATAATTGCCTAGCTTTTACACGCGGCTTCGCTCACGCAGACTTTCATCCCCCGATTTACCCTCTTAGGGGTGGAATTTCCAAAATTCCTTTCTTAGTGCTCACTTACGTTATATAAAGAACCTACATGCAAAATTTCAGGATTCTAGCTTCAGCGGTTTGGGCTGTGCGTTGATCTCTGGTTATGTCAGTCAGTCAGTCACCTTCCTCTTTTATATTTATACTAGCTTTTACACGCGGCTTCGCTCACGCAGACTTCATCCCCTGATTTACCCCCTTAGGGGTGGAATTTCGAAAATTCCTTTCTTAGTGCTTACTTACGTTATATAAAGAACTTACATGCAAAATTTCAGGATTCTAGCTGGGTGGTTTGGGCTGTCCGTTGATCTTTGGGTATGTCAGTCAGTCACCTTCCTCTTTTATATATATATACTAGCTGACCCAAGCAACCTCGTTTGCGTCCAAACTACCATCCCCCGTTTTAACCCTAAAAGGGGGTTGATTTCTAAAGATACATTATTAGTATACCTCCACACCGTCTATAGAGCATACATTTGAAATTTCAAGTCTCTTACTTCAAAAACATAGGACTTTCATACAAACTTCCAACCCCCGTTTTGCCCCCTTAGGGGTGGAGTTTGTTAAAATCCGTTCTTAGCGGATGTCTACACCCTAAAAGGAACCTACCTGCTAAATTTCAAGTTTGTAGGTGTTATAGTTTCTGAGATTTCATGATTAATAAGTGAGTGGTATTTCGCTTTTATATATATAGATATAGATTTTTAACTTACTCGAATGTAAGTTTGTGTATGTGATCCAAAATGAAAATCACACCGATCGCGAGAAACACTTTTAAATAAGAAGATCACCTTAAAATAAGATAAATATCGGTATACTTACAGACTGGTTTAAAATAAAAAGCCGTGTGGAGAAATGTACAAGTAAATTCGCTGATTACGACAACGTGGTGGAGTCCATAAATTAACGTAAGGAATATCTAATCAAAAAGTTGAAAATTCTTTTTCATCTTCGTATATATGTTGCTTCGAGTCTACTTTTGGAGCATCAACTGCCGCAGCTGAATGCTAAAGAGGCTGCGACAATATATCTAATTGTGTCTCAAGCTGCTATAGCGAGAACACCCGGAACGCGAAGAGAAAATCAATAGATACACGTCTTCGAGATGTATTCTAGCTTATATTTGTTTTAATAACAACGATTATTATTCAAAATGTTATGCATTATAATGTAAAGGTTTGTTGACAGTAGTCTGCAATCTTATCAGACAACGCGCTATCGCCAACACGCCGACTCCGCGCCCCCTCCCTAGTCGATGCCTTACCACGCCCTCGGGGATCCTCGCGGATGCTGCGTCATGGACCAACGTTTGTCACAGGCAGAGATTTTAACGTTTTTTTGTAATAGATTATGTAATGAACTTACCCGCGTGAGCGAGGTCCCAGTTTGGGCGCCATTTAACGCGTGATATGAGCGCGGGAAGGAGACGTCGCGCGGAGGTGCGAAAACGGACACGACCAGCGCGCGACTGCCGCTCGTCGCAGAAGCGCGTGCGTGTGTATTTTCCGCGCATGTGCACATTTACCACCTATTTGTTTTGCTGTGCGACTCCTATCAGGCTTTCGTTAAAAGCCGCAGAAAACGAGATTATTCTCTCGTATAGATACGGTACGCGTAGCCGAGCAATCCAATGCACGCTGGCTAAAGTTCTCACAGATATTGTCAGCTTTTATTCACGTGGCCCGACATGAATTGCAATGGACATCGCGAGGATTTAAAAGCCGGGAAAATGTAAACAAGGTCTTTGCAGACAGTAGGGATACAAACTGGATGAATTTTGAGTTGAACGGATAACTTAAAGAAATGATATTTCTTTTTACGAGACATAATTATGATCTTTGAATAATCTACTTAACCACCGTGGTATAATTTATTTATTGTTTATAACACAAATAAGGCTTACTACACACATCAAAAGTGTCTAGGGATCAAGCATTTTTATGCGGATTTCTTGAGATTGAGATGTGGCTTTGGCCCTGGCCTGCTCAGTCGCCAGACTTGAACCCGATTGAGCATGCATGGGATATGCTACAGAAAAGAGCTCTGCCGAATATGGAGGGTATCCAGTCGCAAGAAGACCTTTTTTGTTATTGCAACGAACATGGGCGGCCATTCCACAGCGTGTTTGGATGAACTCATTTTGAGTATGCCAAACCGATGTTCTTGTGTTGTTAGTGTTCGCGGTAGAAACACGGATTATTAATTGTTTAAGTTACCTAATAAAATTTTAAAGAAAACTGTTATTTCAGTCTTTTTTTCGAACTTTAATGTTAGTGGTTCAAATGTCAAAAATCCTTTTATTAGGAAAATGGCAATTTTTTTTTATTAATGCAAAGTTGACTTGGTTTATCGTTACTGTGATAAACGAAAACACTTTATTTGATGAATCCTTAAAGAAAATTTTAATTAATATCAATCAGGAGAAAATATATTGCAAAAATATATGTTGATCCCTAGACACATATGTTGATCCCTAGACACTTTTGATGTGTGTATATATTATTACTATACTGATACTAATATACTACATTTTACTTTATATTACTGTGTAAATGGTGCAGTCCGTTTATTCATTACCTACGGAAAAGCACCTCCTCCTTATTGAAGTTGGTTAAATATACCACGTTCGAACACTAAACAACAGTTCTTGAGGTTTTTTATAAACTTGATTTGTTTTTTAGTTTGGATAGTTACAAAAGCGTGTTTTTAGTTTATTAAACTATAATTTATTTTTAATTATTTAATAATTAATGATGATATTATTAAGCCTAATAAAGAGGTCAAAGGAGTCGGCTACATACAAACATACATATACAGGTGAAGCAAATAAAAGCGTGTTAAAAGTCCCGATTCAAAAATGTAAAAAGACGTATATATCTATATTAATATTATAAAAGCGAAAGTTTGTAAGTATGGATGGATGGATGTTTGTTACTCTTTCACGCAAAAACTACAGAACGGACTTGGATGAAACTTTACAGTAATATAGCTTATACATCAGAATAACACATAGGCTACTATTTGCAGCGATAACCGGCATACACGCGGGCGGAGCTCGTAAATATAACGTAATAAATCTAATTTCGTAAAATATCTTTTTTTCTTTATGAAGAAGAGGTATAGGACGCCAAGTTTTTATGGATAGGTACTATTAAAATACTATTTAAAACAAAACAAAAATATGTTAATTTTTACTTTTTCTATCCAAAAATACTAAGGATACGTTTCGATTTTTTCTACCCAAACATACACAAGCGATATAGGGAAGTTATTTTAAGCACAGCGAACTTGCCGTCATGTAGAGTTACGAGTGCTTTTCCCAATTCCCGCGGAGGTCGTCCCGTCCGCTCACCATTCGGTCACGTAGTCTTGAACATGTACCCTCCTTTTTACTGAAACGTACTTGAAAAATGACAGCTTGGATCCTATACTGTTTAGGTATCTCAGTCTGCCGATTTATGTAACACAGAATTTAGTTTTTACAAAAATACGAAGCGAATTTATAGTATTCAGAGCATTAATTAAAGCTGAATGTTACACTTGTTGTTTTGCTTTTTAACCGTCTTCAAAAAAAGGAGGAAGTTCTCAATATGACTGTTTTTTTTTTATGTGTGTTCGCGGATAACTTCGTCGTTTATGAACCGATTTTGATGAATCTTTTTTTAATGGAAACAAGATATCCCAACGGTGGTACCATGATAAGGACACTAAGATCTTATTATGGCATCCAAGAGAAATCGAGTAGAACCTTGAAGTCGGTTTTATTTTTGTTAAAATTTTCCTCCTGTGCGCGATACAGGATTTATTCCTAGTGTGGGAGTTTCCGAAGATAGATGAAACGAAACACAAAGAACACAGTCTCAGAACAGCAATTTGTAGATCTCACAAAGTGTTGTCCTATGTGGGGTTTAAACACACAACACAGCGCAGTTGAAATCGACGTGGCGACCGCTTAAACCACTACGCCATTCGTAAATGTTCAAACCTAGCTTCCCTCTAACTCGACTAAATTTAAGTGAACTAAATAAGTTCAAATTTAGGCTTTTAGTCCAGCGATTATAAGCAATAATTGGAACTGAAAATTAATAAAACATTTGATTGCATGGATGGCGCAGTGTTCAGAACTGTCATCTCGTCGCTTCCTACTGTGCTGAGTGTATGTGTGATATCTTCGTGTGATCCACAAATTGTTGTTCTGAGTCTTGGTGTTCTTTGTGTCCGTTTCAAATATGCTTGTAAAGACCCCGCAACACAGAATTTATTCAAGCGCGAGAGTTCTCTTTTAACAATCAATTTCATATCTTTATAAAATTTAGATTTAATCAACGTTTTTTTTTATGTTTTAGCTGCCAAAATGACTTTGCTCTGCCTGATGGGAAGCATGAGCAGAATCCATGAGTGGTGGTCACCATCCTCAATGCGAACAAGGACAGTGCAGCATGGTGACCCACACTATGGCGGCCTAGTGAGATGCATTTTCACGCAACGCTTAAAGTACCCGGGATCATAGTGGGAGGGAAACACGTGCGCTGGTAGTGAGTTCCAGATTTTAACCGCCCCTTACAGGAAGGAAGTACCGAAGCGATGAGTACGAGAGCCTTTATCTACCACTCGGAAGCGGTGACGTCCAAGGCCGTCACGTGTTGTCCTGTAGAGGAAGGGAGAAGGGTGGACCAGTTGGAAGAGCTCTTCAGAACACTCTCCATGACAAAAGCGATAGAGGACTGCCATAGTGGCGATATCTCTACGCAACTGCAGAGGCTCAAGGGATTCGATGGGTTCGGGACTGTCGATGATGCGCATTGCTCGCCGCTGCAACCGGTCGAGTGCGTCAAATAGATACTGAGCGGCTACATCGCAAAGATGAAAACAGTACTCCAACTACGCCACGCAAGTGCGCACCTGGATCTTGTAAAAGGGACACAGATATTCGGGCGAGAAGAACCGTCTCACCCTGTTTAGAACACCTAGCTTCCGCAAGGCCGCCTTAGTGGCACTCTCAACGTATTCGCGCCGGTATTTCCTAAGAATTTATCTGGAAAGAAATTCCTAAACAAACTACAGATATGTCTTTCTTAAGTTCGTGAGCATTGGTTAAATAAAAGCTATGCAAGCATAGAATAGGGTCTGGGTTGGCCTTTTGGAAAAGGACTACATTTTTGATTCCGCCTATTCATGGAGACGGCATACCAGCCCCGGCGGTCCAGCCATCGTTATATAAGTTGCCGTCATATTAAATAACACGGCACACGCAATGAAAGCTCACAAAAGGAATAGATTTCCCCTGTTTTTGCAACATTTTCTATTAATAGGTACTCAGCTCCTTTTGTAGCTTAAAATTATATATTTTAGAAAATCAAAGGTTACTAAGCCATAAGCCATAGCCAAAATGCCTTAAGGCGAAACCGGTCAGTTGTAAACATATTTAAAATAGTGGAATAAGTAAATGTGAGTTCGATTCTAGAATGTATTGCAACAAGTTCCATCAAGTGCCGACAATCGAAAGTATAAATTATACCTAAAAGTTAAAATGATAGTTTATTAACTAAATGATTTTTATCGTATGTATTATTTATATATTTAATAAAAACGGTATTTACCAGTAAATAGTTGTTACATTGTTATTCTTGATTTTGGAGCATGTGTATATTAGAAGATTGTTGACGGTTGTAACCAATTGTTGGTAGGTAAAACTTAAATATAAAAAAAATGGATCCTTCCTAAGATTAGCGCGTTAAATTAACCAAACAAACAAACTCTTCATCTTTATAATTTAGAAAAAAATAAATTTTTATTTCTTTATTTTTAATCGTTATAACTTTTATGTCCTTTTTTTGTCAAAATAAAGCAACTTCTTGTTAGCTTATTATGAACTCGTTTCTTGGTTATGATTTCACAATTTAATTAATCGATTATCATAAAATTTTGCTTACTATTGTCCTTAAGAAAAATGTATGTCTTTTTTTCGTTTTAATGCTAACAAAATAAAATTAACATTTATTCCATCGTAGTATAAAAATATACGTTAAAAAATAGAAAAAAGGAGATGCTTACACGTGTTTTAGCGATCGTTATGATATTTGAAGCCCTAAGCGCGGGTGGACGCTGTCCGGTCGCGAGTATCATTCAGTTCCGGGCTGACTTAACCTAAGTGCAGTGGTGGCGGGGAGGGCTGCTTAGCTGCCCGGGTCGTCGGTTTTGTTAAGTTTGGAGCGGCGCAGTTGCTGGATGTAGTGGCGAAGGATGGGCTTGTGCAGCGCTAGTTGCGGTTTGAATATGTATATAATACATATTATATAACACTACCTTATTTATAATATATATATAATATGTATTGTTCTCACAATAGAAAAAAACCGGCTAAGTGCGAGTCGGACTCGCACACCGAGTCGGTACAAATCTGTAGGTACCTATATTATATGATGTAACTAAAAATTTATGCTTTTCGCAATTTTTCCTTTATCTGTGCTATAAGGCGTTGTTCTGAGTTCACGGAAAGTACCCTGTAGTTTTTAATTCCCTTGCGAGTGTTGAAAATTTGCAGCATAAACGCCTTTAACTTTTGATTGCGTTGGCTTAGGAGTTTGTTTTTATCAAAGCTCTAAGGGACAGTAGACCTGAGTATTTGATATGAATTTCAGTTTAATACCTTCACGCGTTCCTGAGAAAAAGGGTCTTGACAGACAGAAGGACAACAAAGTGATCTAATAAGGGTTCCGTTTTTTTCTTTTTGAGGTACGGAACCCTAAAAAGGTAAGTTTAAAAAAAGTTGAGTAGGTACATTTGTTATTACTAGAGATCGGTTGGTTTTCAAGTTCCAACATTATTTGAATCCCATAGAAAACTCAAACTTATAACAAAAAAAAACGACTTCAAGAACTGGACCAAATTGAAATGGGACCATGCGAGAAGCACCAGCTTTCAATTAATAAGTAAATATTTCGGACATCTAACACACAACACCATCTAGTCCCAAGCTAAGCAGAGCTTGTGTTATGAATACTAGACAACTGATACAAATACATATATACTTTCTTTTTTTTTTGTAAATACATATTATACATAGAAAACACCCAAACTCCGAAAGAAATATTTGTAGATCATACAAACATTTGGTCCGACCCGGGAATCGAACCCGAGACCTCATGATCAGCAGTCGCACACGCCAACCGCAAGACCAACGGGGCAGTCAAATAAAAAACTCAGTCGAAAGTTATGAGGTAACAAACATAAAAATAAAGGTACCTAGACACCAACTTTATCCCTTGAGGAGGGCAGTAGTTCAAAGTCCTCTATTTTTAACCGACTTCAAAAAAGGAGGAGGTTATTATGGTGACAAGGAGTTTTTATATACCATAGATTTAGTTTGACAATGTATTGACTTATTATTTACTGTTATTATTCTTAGTGTCATCTATACTTATAATAAAATATACTTATAATAAAAATGTAACAGGTCAAATTCTGTACATTAAAGATATTTAGAAAATTTTTTTTGGAGGGCTCTCTATTATCGATACAGAAGCCAAAACTGTAATTTTTTTCATTTTTGTCTGTCTGTCTGTCTGTCTGTCCGTCTGTCTGTCTGTCTGTCTGTATCTTGGCCGCGCATCACACCGAAACTACTGAACGGATTCAAATGAAACTTGGCATGATTTGAGTTCATACCACGAGGTAGGACATAGGATACTTTTTATCCCGAAATTCAGCACGGTATCCTGGAGAGAGGGGATGAAAGTCAAAATATGTACTTAGTTGTAATTCAATAATACATTGTCCGATTTCATTCATTATTTTTTTGCTAGAAAGAAAAAAATTAAAAGATAACGGGAAAAGTGTTTTTTTTTGTCCGCGACTGTACACTGCCTGTGGGAAGCTGAGACAGATATGTAAATATGGCGGTACGAAGTTCGCCGGGTCAGCTAGTTTAGCTAATAAAAGCCTATATTCTTGGTTTATCGTAATTCTACAATTGTATTAGCTAAATATTACTTATAAATATGGACAAATATCTCCGACCAGAAAAATTGAGCAGATAGTTCCGCTTCAAAAGCATGGGAACATTGGAAGAAGACATTTGAAAATTTTCTTACAAGCAGTGACGAAATAAAACAATCTGCCAAAGATGAAAAAATAAAGCTAAATTTATTAACGAACCATTTATCGTCGAATGTTTATGCATTTATTAGTGACTGTACTTCATATTCAGCTGCTATTGACTGTCTTCAGAAAATTTATATCAAACTTTGGTTTGATATAAATTTTCTGAAGACATATCATTCTCAAGAATATCATTCATGCTAGACATCTGCTTGCGATAAGGAAACAAAATGGTGGTGAAGATGTTAATTTAATACATATATTCGAGTATTAAAACTACTTGCGAAAGACTGTCAATTTCAGAAGGTAGACGCAGAGACGAATGAAAATGACTGTATTAGAGACGCCTTTATTTCTGGTATCAAATCAAACAAAATTAGACAACGTTTGTTAGAAAACTTTACACTTACTCTTGAGGAAGCATATAATCAAGCGTTAACTCAGGAAATGGCTGAAGTTAGTTCACATAGCTTTACTAATTCTAATTTGAATGCTGTCCAAAGCCAACAAGAATCACAACAAGAGACGGTTGCAGCTGCTTCATCAAATAAAAAGTATTTTTTCTGTGGAGGCTCTATACATGCAAGAAAATACAGTCCTGCATTTGAAGCTACCTGTCAATTTAACAACAAGAAGGGACACTTCGCAAAGGTATGTCGCAGTAAACAAAAGACTGTGGCGTCTGACTATATAAGCAAGAATAAAAGCAATTCAGCTTGTATCACAGTTGTAGCTGCTTCTCTGGAATCTTTAAAGAAGGCAACGGTTACAGCTTACATCAAAGGAATTCGCGCACAAGCACTTATTGATACTGGAAGTTTTGTTAGCTTTATCGACAAAAACTTTTTCGAACTTTGCAATTTAAAAAAGAAGCCTTGCAAGCAAACAATATTAATGGCATCGACTTCACTGACGTCAGAAGTAGATGGTCAAACCTCTGTTGCAGCTGAGATTGGAGGTCATACATACAAAAATCTCAATCTACTCATTGTTAACAATTTATGCGCTGATCTTATCATTGGTCATGATGTTTTGAAGGAACATTCTTCCAAGCTTACATTTGGTGGACTGAAAAAGCCTTCCAAAGTTTGCAGTGTGGCTGCCGCTTCCGTTCCAACAGTACCGCTTTTCCGGTTAACTCCAGACTGCAAACCAATTGCTATAAAGTCGAGGCGATACAGTGAAGAGGACAAGAAGTTTATCGAAGAAAAGATAAGAAAACTTTTGAATGATGGGGTAATTGAAGAGAGCACTTCTCCTTGGAGAGCACAAGTTCTGATTTCGAAAACTGCTAATCATAAGAAACGACTCGTTATAGATTATTCACGAACAATAAACAGATATACACAACTTGATGCTTATCCATTACCGAATATGGAAGAAATGGTATCACAAATTTCTAAATACAATTTCTTCAGTGCTATCGATTTACAAAGGGCATATAATCAAGTCCCAATCCTACCTAAAGAACGCCATTTCACCGCTTTCGAAGCTTTGGGAAATTTGTATCAATTTCGAAGAAATCCATTTGGAGTTACAAATGGGGTCTCAAGTTTTCAAAGAACCATCGATTGGGTAATTCGTAAAGAAGATCTTAAAGGGACCTATGCTTATCTTGATGATATAACTGTATGTGGTAAGAATCAGAGCGAATATGATGAAAATTTGAGAAAATTTATGGCCGCGGTCAAGAAATACGGCCTGACAATAAATAAATAAAAAAGTAAATTTTGACAGCATTCTATAAATATATTAAGATAAAAGATCGTATTATACGACCGTATAGTGAGCGTTTAAGTCCTCTTTTGAGTCTGCTGCCACCAACTGATTTACCTTCCTTAAGGAGAGTGATTGGAATGTTTGCGCATTACAGCAAATGGATTCCAAGATTTTCAGAGAAGATCTATGTCCTTGCTCATACTCAAGTGTTTTCTCTGAAAGCCGACATAATTAAAGCTTTTAAGGAACTTAAAACTGACATTGCCAAGGCAACTATTCATTCTATTGATCATAATGCACTATTTACAGTAGAAACAGATGCTTCTCAACATTCAATCGCGGCTACATTATCACAGGCTGGTCGGCCGGTGGCATTTTTTGCAAGGATGTTGAATAATTGCGAACTTAATCACTCAGCAATAGAAAAAGAAGCTTACGCTATTGTGGAATCCTTAAAGAAATGGCGCCATTATCTCATTGGCAAACCATTTCGACTTATCACTGATCAGAGATCTGTCTCATTTATGTTCGATAATAAAGTGACCAGCAAAATAAAGAACGAAAATATGCAAAGATGGAGTCTGGAGTTGGCACCAACAAATAAATAATATATACCATATAATATATTAAATATGATATAATATACCGCCCAGGTAAACAGAACGACGTTGCTGATGCATTATCACGCGTATGTGCTTCAATGCCTTAACGGAATGAAACATTAACATCTTTACATGAAGCCCTATGTCATCCTGGAACAAGACGTATGTGTCACTGGGTAAAATCCAAAAAATTTGCCTTTTTTTGTAAAAGAAATTGAAGAGATGACAAATTCATGCAGAATATGCTCTGAAATCAAACCTAGATTCTTTAGGAATGAAAATGATCCAATTTTGATAAAAGCTACGTCAGCAATGGAAAGACTAAGCATTGATTTTAAAGATCCTGTTCCTTCGAATACAAGGAATAAGTATATGCTGACTGTGATAGACGAATATACACGCTTTCCATTTGGGTCCCATGTCCAGACATGAGTGATTCGACAGTAATAAAGCATTTAAATGAAATATTTATGCTATTCGGCTTACCATCTTACTTACACTAAGATCGTGGAACGTCTTTTATGTCGGCGGAAGTCAAAAACTTTTTGAACTCTTTTGGAATAGCCTCAAGCAGAACTACCCCTTATAATCCCAGAGATAACGGTCAAGTAGAACGCCTAAATGAAACATTATGGAGAGCGATACAATTAGCTCTCCGTTCTGCTAATAAACCAATAGAAAACTTGTTTCCAACCATTGTAAACAAGTCCTTCCACAAGCTTTAAATTCCATAAGATCATTATTATGTACGATAACACATTGTACGCCACACGAACGAATGTTTACTTACGTAAGGAGATCGGCAAACGCAGTATCCATCCCTACTTGGTTAACCGAGTCAGAGCGAGTACTCATGCGGAAATTCAACAGGACGAATAAATATCAACCTATCGTCGAAGAGGTGGAAATAATTCACGTTAATCCAGAGTACTCTTATGTTCGGCTGGCTGATGGACGTGAATCAACGGTGTCGAATCGCCATTTAGCGCCTTTAGCACAAGACGGAGAAGGTCAAATAGTCCAAGGAATACCTGAGATACTAAATGAAACGAGAGTATCAATGAGCGATGATGATTTCTTCGATACTAATGAGTCTTTTGACTCTACAAACAGCCAACAAAGAGTTGAGACTGATGACGATGTAGAACTACCTACCCCGGAAGAACAGCCTCGGAGAACAGCAAGGGAGCTTACTACCATAGATTTAGTTTGACAATGTATTGACTTATTAATAGGTCTTTACCTATGAAATTGCCGTTTTGTATACAATAAGTGAAAGTACTTATTTTTTCTAAAGACCTATTATTTACTGTTATTATTCTTAGTGTTCTTTAGCTAATAAAAGCCTATATTCATACATCAATTCAACTTTATTCTTTTTTATGTTTGTTACCTCAGAGTTATAATAACTCTCAAATAAGTATAGGTAATTTTAGCAAACAGAGACCTTTTACCACAGTGTTAAGTTTAATATCAATGTTTTATGATTTATGTAGCCTTTGGGAGGCTGCACAAAATGCATCCATAACTTACTCCTAGACGTTGCTGCGTAGGCGGTAAACGCCTAGTCAACAAGTTCCATACTTGTTGACTAGACTAAAAGATGCACAAGCATCACTAGGCCGCCATAGTGTGGGTCGCCATACTGCATTGTTGTATTCGCAATGAGTATGGTGGCCACCACTCGTGGATTCTACTTATGCTTTCCATCAGGCAGAGTAGAGTCATTTTGGCAGGCCAAACATAAAAAAAAAAAAAAAAAAAAAAAAATATTATCATCAAGGTATCATTGGCGTCATTTGTACCACATTTTTTAGTGAAGCCGTATAGGACTATTGTTGAAATTACTATGATTTTTTATGATTTAGAAGGTTTTTTCTTGTATTACATGTTTATTGAAGTTTTGAGTTAATTACGATACCGACCTACATAAAACAGGTATTTTTTTCTCTTTTACACTTTAATTTGCTACTGGCAATAAACAACAAAATGTCATTTGTCATTCATTTATTTTAAAAAATTTAAACTTGGCAACATTGTGTGGCCCTTCCAGAATTAAATAGTGTGACGGGCGAATATTTTATGAATTTTGAGTTATATTTCTATTAAAAATGTCGACATTAGCTGCAGCTTTATCCGTCGCGGGGACCAGATCATCCGGAGCGTCTGTCCGAACGCAAAATGGTAATGTTTATATGGTAATTCACACGAGGCTTTTGCACTCCGGTAGATCACATGCATAGCAGCGTATGGTTACATTTTTGTAAATATCTCTGGAAAACTGTAAAAGTGAGATAAAAAGTTTATATAAAATGTTTCTAGTGGGAATAAAGTATCATGTGAATGTGTGTAACAATATTAGATTTGTTCTTATTTCGAAAATAACCTATGCGTTTTTTTGTATGACTAAAAGGATTGATGATAAAAAAAAATGATTTGCAGTTAGTGCAGCAGCGGCCATTGCCAACATAGTGAAGAGCTCACTAGGACCTGTAGGACTGGACAAAATGCTGGTTGATGATATTGGAGATGTAACAGTCACAAATGATGGAGCTACTATTCTGAAGTAAGTATCTCCAAAATGACATTTTTCCAATCAGAATGTTTTAAAAAAAGCCTAAATGTTGCTTTAAAACCTTATAAGACAACAATAACACCTATTTTGAGTTTCCTTTGTAGTAACCCTGTAAATTTTAAACACTTGTTTGTTACCTTGGTTTCATTATAATGCATCTAATTTATCTATATGAATAAAAATGGATCACTGAAATTTATGTATGCGCATAACTTCCGATTGACTGCACCAAATCAGATAATTCTTTTTTTATGTGTTCATTATTGTCAGGGTGAGGTTTCTATAGATGAAAATTAAAAGGCAAACACAAATACTAAAACAAGTTTTTTGGTAATAATTCACACAAAAATATGGTGGTAGTTCACTGTGTCTGCTAGTTTTTTATACTTTATAAGTCTGGTTTTTAACTGGTAATCATGGTTTTGTAACTGACACCAATTGCAGTATATTTTGCATTTATTCGTTACGCAGTCATAGTCAGCTCTGAAAGTGGTCCACTTCTGAATATAAGCTGACTGGTCATGTGCTGTCCTGATCCAACAGCATCTTATATCAATATATATATAAAAATCAATGCCATTTTCGTTGTAATTTTTAACCGACTTCCAAAAGGAGGAGGTTCTCAATTTCATCTTTTTTTTTTTTATAATGTATTTACATCGATTACTCCGTCAATTGTGGACCGATTTTGAAAATTCTTTTTGTATTCGAAAGGGTATGCTCCCCATGGGATCCTAAGGAAATCGAAGGAAACCCTCAAATTTATAAGTTACGAGCAATTGTCTGCATGCCTTCATATTCTGTAGACATCATTAAATTTTAAATGAAATGATGATGAGAGACTTGAGAAAGACTAAAAAACGAAAAATAAAAAAAACTTCGTTTAAAAAAACAGACTTCAAAAACTAAAAAGTATAAAATAACTTAATTTGTACGTGCTACCTATTCATAGGTTTGAAGTCGGTGCCAAGCCAAAATGTAATAGTAGGTACCGCACTCGCCGCGCGTGACCTTGAGCGGGATAGCTGCTCTTCGCGTTGAACAAAACAACCGAAGCGTCGTTGACGTTCGTCTCGGAATATAGCGAGTGTGGTACCTACTATTCCATTGGCTTGGCACTGAATTCAAACCTATGAATAGGTAGCACATACAAATTAAGTTATTTTATACTTTTTAGTTTTTGAAGTCGGTTTTTTTAAACGAAGTTTTTTATAACTCAAGAACGGGCTCACCTATCCAAACCAAATGCTTAGGCTTTGTTTGGACTATTTAGCAGATGGTTTATGTGAAGTTGGCACAAAATCGGTCAAGCGGTTCTTCATTTATCACATTTCCAACGAAGGGGGCACGGGTCAGCTAGTCCTTAATACATTTGTATTTAAATGATCAGATTACTTAAAATAAAAAGGTTAAAAAACTATGTAATAACTTGTAATAAAAGTTTGTATGTCTATGTCACTCAGGCTATTATTACGAAGCTATTGACACCTCATTCATTAAAATCAGTACAGTAGCTTAGGCACTACAGTCAAACATACTACTAAAATTATTACTAGAGATGGGCCGATCAGTACTTTGGCCGACTAGCCGACTAACCGATTAGTCTGTCCTAAAAAGGCCGACTAGTCGGCCGACTAATCGGCCAAACCGATCGTGGTCTCTGGCATTTCCGTAACTCTTCGTTTACAGCTGATTCGCGCCCCAGTCGCAAACGCCGCCTGCGAACCTTGTTTCTTCATTTATGCTTCTGTAATGGTCGAGTCGGAGCGGTGTTTTAGTGTAAAAAATATTTTTGTGTAAAGATATTATTATTATTGTTGATTGAAATGAAGAGTTAAATGAAAAAGAAAATTACTTGTGCCGATGTTTTTTTAGACTTGGGGACAATGTTTTTGTTTTTTTTTTTATTTGATAGCCTGCCAAAGTGATTCTGCTGAGCCTGATGAAAGCTTGAGTAAAATCCAACAATCCAACACTATACTCACTGCGAACACAGACAATGCAGTATAGCGTGATGAGAGAGGCCTAGTGAGATGCATTTCCACACGCCGCCTAAAGGACCCGGGATCATAGTGGAAGGAAAACACGTGCGCTGGCAGAACAGAACCGTTTAGTTTCAGAGCGTATTTCTACGACTCTGAAGCGGTGACTTCCAATGCCAGTACGTGCTGTCCTGTAGAAGATGGGAAAAAGTGGGATTAGTTGGAAGAGCTCTTCAGAACACTGTCCATGGTAAACACGCTATGGGACTGTCACAGAGGCGATATCTCCCCGCAAGTGCAAAGACTCAAGGGACTCGGTGGCATCGGGACTGTTGATAATGCGGACTGCTGGCCGCTGTAACCGATCAAGAGCATCAAGCAAATTCTGCGTGGATCCATTACAAAGATGAGAACAGTCCTCCACGAACGAGCGAACCTGGGTCTTATAAAGAAGACACAGATGCTCGGGCGCAAAGAACCGTCTCACCCTATTCAGTACGCTAAGTTTCCGCGAGGCCGCCTTAGTGATGCTCTCAATTTATTTTATGTATTTGCTGCCAAAATGACTCTGCCCTGCCTGATGGAAATCATGAGCAGAATCCAAGAGTGGTGGTCACTATCCTCAGTGTAGGTAGTAGGTAGGTAATAAGGACAATGCAGCATGGCGACCCACACTATGGCGGTCTGGTGAGATGCTCTTTCACGAACCGCTGAAAGGACCCGGTATCATAGTGGGAACGAAACACGTGCGCTGGTGGCGCTGGCGAACTCAGTGTTCCAGGTTTTGACCGCTCGGCACAGGAAGGAAGAACCGAAGCGATGAGTGCGAGAACGTATGTCTACCACTCTGAAGCGGCTCGGCCCGTATTGTCCTGTAGAGGAGAGGACCAGTTGGAAGAGCTCTTCAGAACACTCTCCATGATAATGGCGATAGATGACTGCCATGGGTGCATATCCCCTAGATGTGGCCACAACGACCCTTTAGCGTCGATTGGGGAGGTAGCGGCCTCTACCGCAGTCCCTTCGTCGCCTCCTGCGAGCGGGCACGGCCCTTTCCCGATCCCGCTCTGCGGACTACTTCTGGAGCATTACGTCTGCATAGAAGGAGACCACGGCCTCCCATCCCTCACTACTCGCCAGCATTGCCGCGATCAATGCTGGTGGTGACAGGTTTCGTCCGATCTGTCCGACCAGGAGTCTGCACTCGGACTCCCACGCAGGGCAGTCCTCCAGCGTGTGCTGGGCAGAGTTCCGGTCGGACCCGCAGTGATGGCATTGTGCCGTAGCCTCACGTGCGATTCTGTTCAGATACTCTCCGAAGCAACCGTGCCCGGTGAGTATCTGAGTAAATCGATAGGTGACACAGTCGGTCCTACCTATCTAAGCTTCGAAGCTCGGCTGAACGGCTTCGACACACACGAGTGAACCTGGGTCTTGTAAAGAAGACACGGATGCTCGGGCGAGAAGAACTGTGTCACTTTGGTTAAAACACCTAGCTTCCGCGAGGCTGCTTTGGTGACACTCTCAACGTATTCGTGCGGGTTAAGATCTCTGCAGAAATCCATGCCAAAGATATCGAGCTTACCTTGTAATTGCATTTGAGTGTTCTGAAAAGTGGAAGTAGAAGGAATGGAGACTTTTTGGCAGATAACGCGAACACCTGTTAATCTTGGCATTGAACTCGACCAGATTCTGATAGCCCCATTGAGAAATGCCGCCCAGAACATGGTCGAGCTCAGAGACAAGCTCCTGTCGTTTTTCATCAACTTCTGCCGGCTTCACTGCAAGTTGTCCAAAATATCGCCCATGGACTGTGCTGTCGTCTGCTTAACTAAACGGCTAAAGAAGAAACAGTGTGGGCGACAGGACGGAGCCCTGAGGTATGCCAGCGTTTACCTCTAGAAAATCAGAGGCCACGCCGTCACATTGGACCCTAATGCTGTTATGTGTAATCAATGTCAATGATTATTTCTCGTTGTGGAAAGGAAAAAAGTGCAAACACTACAAGCAAACATTTTTTTTTAATAAATGTCAGATGTTTTTTATCAGCAAGTAATTTTAGAATCTGGTTACCAAAAGAAAGATTGCTTTGTTTTACATTTCGAAATGTCTAAAACTGATTATAAATTAAAATTGACAAATATATTATTGAGAAATACACACAAAGTAATAAGCCGAATAGTCGGCGCTTTTTGCCGCCTATTCGCCGACTAATCGTCGACTACGATTGTTGCCGGATAGTCGGCTTTACCGACTAGTCGTCGACTAGTCGGCACATCTCTAATTATTACCCTTTCTTTTGGCTTCACTATAGTAAAAAAGAATGTTCATCTGTATTGCAACTGCCTATAATTCAGATTGTATTATCTATCTTAATTCCTGACTGTATTATCATTAATATCAAACAATTTTTTTCTCAGAATGCTGGAGGTGGAACACCCTGCAGCCAAAGTATTAGTGGAACTAGCACAACTACAAGATGAGGAGGTTGGTGATGGTACCACCTCAGTGGTGATCATTGCTGCTGAACTTTTGAAGGTAAACATTCTTATTAGAAAACTATTTAATGTCTATGTCTCTGTCTATTAAATGTATTTTATGTCTCAATTTCACGGCTAAACCGCTTCACTGACTTCAATGAAATTTGGCACAGAGTACTTTGATTCTTGAGGAAGGACTTAGGCTACTCTTTGCTAAAATAACCGACAAACATGTGATGGCAGAGCCGCAAAAAAAACTAGTGTTTTATGAAACTTCATCTCAACAGATGACAAATCTGAAACTAGGCAGTTGACAATTACATCTACATCTACAAATGATTAGAACTATTGTTTAAGAAAAATATGTAACTTTAATTTTAACTTTAATATTATAAACACGAAAGTTTGTAAGTATGGATGTTTGCTACTCTTTCACGCAAAAACTACTGAATGGATTTTGAGGAAACTTTACAGTAATATAGCTTATTCATCAGAATAACACATAGGCTTCTATTTGCCGCGATAACCGACACACACGCGGGCGAAGCCGCGGGCAACAACTAATAACAGTATACATTTTCCTTATCATTAACCTTAAGTTACATTGTCTAAGGAAGGTTGACTGACTGTCTACTTACCAAGCATATTTTTTTTTACATAATCTAGAGTGCGGATGAGCTGGTGAAAAACAAGATCCATCCTACAAGTATTATCTCTGGTTACCGGCTGGCATGCAAAGAAGCTGTCAAGTACATTCAGGATAACCTCACCGTCACCGTGGAGTCTCTTGGAAGGGCAGCTGTTATCAATGCTGCTAAAACTACCATGTCTTCAAAACTGATTGGAGCGTATCCTTTTTCAAATATACTGACAACTAGTTCAATCTTAAAATTCAGTTCGTTCTGAGGGTTGCGGAGGTCTGCAGAAAAACTGACATTCAGTTAAAACCGGTTAGACTAGTAGCCGACTCCAAATAATATTGGGAATAGTAAAGGCAAGGAAGATAAAGATAGGTGTAGCTTAGAGACTATAAATTCATTTTAACATCAAAACATAATAAATGTGTTATGTTTAATGGTATGAGAAGGGTACAAAATAGACATAAACAGGTTTTAGACTATTGGAAGACCATTAGTCTAGTCTAAGTTTGTATATACACACATCAAAAGTGTCTAGGGATCAAGCATTTTTATGCGGATTTCTTGAGATTGAGATGTGGCTTTGGCCCTGGCCTGCTCAGTCGCCAGACTTGAACCCGATTGAGCATGCATGGGATATGCTACAGAGAAGAGCTCTGCCGAATATGGAGGGTATCCAGTCGCAAGAAGACCTTTTTTTGTTGTTGCAACGAACATGGGCGGCCATTCCACAGCGTGATTTGGATGAACTCATTTTGAGTATGCCAAACCGATTCTTGTGTTGTTAGTGTTCGCGGTAGAAACACGGATTATTAATTGTTTAAGTTACCTAATAAAATTTTAAAGAAAACTGTTATTTCAGTCTTTTTTTCGAACTTTAATGTTAGTGGTTCAAATGTCAAAAATCCCTTTATTAGGAAAATGGCAAATTTCTTTATTAATGCAAAGGTGACTTGGTTTATCGTTACTGTGACAAACGAAAACACTTTATTTGATGAATCCTTAAAGAAAATTTTAATTAATATCAATCAGGAGAAAAGTTATTGCAAAAATATATGTTGATCCCTAGACACTTTTGATGTGTGTAGTTACTACCCTATCAGTAGATAGGGTCGTTTATTTTCACTTTGTAATATACTATTGTGAAATATACAAATATCAGTAAGTGTAGCATATAAGTGCTTGTTCACGTTAAATCGCGGGCGCGGTCGCGTGCGCGATCACGAAATATCAAACATATGACGAGATATCTAAGTATTCACGTACGAAACGCACGTGCGGTCTAAGTAGCGAGCGCGCGGCACGCTCGCGGCAATATCAGACGCGAGAGATGTTTGTGTGTGTTCACGTCGAACTAGCGGCGGAGCGCGCGATTCACCCGCGACGTCAGGTAAGTTCAACCAGTTTGAACTTATCGCTCGCGCAAACGCCTGGCGGCCAATGTGAACACGAGCGCGCAACGTATACCGCGCCTGCAACCGCCGCCGCGCCTCGGGTTCCTACGTGAACAAGCACTAATAGACACCACTGTGCTCCTGTCTGTCTGTCACCAGGCTGAATCTCCTGAACTAGACAGTTGAAATTTTCATGAACAATGTATTTTTGTTGCTGCTATAACAAGAAATACTAAGAACAGATAAAATAAATATTTAAGTGAGGCTCCCATACAAAAACTATATTTTTTTACCGTTTTTCTTCAATCCTAATAATGGCAATAGGTAGACGCTTGCAATGTAACAGACAATGGTACAGACTCCTTTGTACGCGAGTCGACTTGCACTTGGCTGATTATTTTTAACCAACTTCAAAAAAGGAGGTGGTTATTAATTCGACTGTTTTTTTTAATTTTTTTATGTGTGTTACCTCATAACTTTCGACTGGGTGAACCGATTTTGATGATTCTTTTTTTATTTGAAAGCTGGTGCTTCTCGTGTGGTTCAATTTAAATTTGGTTTTGTGTCGAATTTGTGATTATTATGATGTGTAAATCATGTATCAAAATAAAAGTTTGACATTTTATTAAGAATTTATTATCATCATTACAATAATTCCTTAAAAATAAATATCAGTGATGCAGATTTCTTCTCCGAAATGATAGTAGATGCTGCCCATGCCATTAAGATCACCGACTACAAAGGCAACCCATCCTACCCAATCAAAGCAGTGAACATCCTCAAGGCCCATGGTCGCAGCGCTCGGGAAAGTGTCCTTGTTAAAGGATACGCTTTGAACTGCACCATCGCATCGCAGGCCATGCCCAAGAAGATTCTAAACGCTAAAATTGCATGTCTCGACTTCTCCTTACAGAAGACTAAAATGAAGATGGGTGTTCAGGTACTTATGTTTTTATTTTTACTGCCCCTTAAATGAAAATTATAATTTTATGGACTCAAATAGGAAAAGCAAAAAAAACAACAAATTGATTTATTAACTACTTGGTTGCAAGCAGCTTTTGTTGTTAAGGCGGACATACACGTCATGTCTGTCTCTGTCACGCACGTCGACAGACAAACAGTCTAGATTTGCGCAAGTATACTTGAACGTGTACGTCCAGCTTTAGATAGTTTCTGATATCTAATAGATACCTACACTCTGTCCCCAATAGTATATGGTTAGTTATTTAATTTTAGAAATTACTGTTTTATACCAAAACTTGAAACTTTATCGGGCGCAGCTTAACTGTTGTGTCACTATTTTTAACATGAATTGACTTTAACGTGTAGATATAGATAATTATGTTTTTTTACGTTAAACATATTCCAGGTACTCGTGTCAGACCCAGAAAAGCTAGAAGCTATCCGTGCCAGAGAACTAGACATCACAAAAGAGCGTCTTCAAAAGATCTTAACAACTGGAGTAAATGTAGTACTCTGCACTGGTGGTATTGACGATCTCTGCCTCAAGTACTTCGTGGAAGCCGGTGCTATGGGCGTCAGACGGGTCAAAAAGGCCGATTTGAAGAGGATCGCCAAAGCGACAGGAGCTGCTTTCCTGACGTCTCTCACTAATATGGAGGGTGAAGAAGTTTTTGAGCCCAGCATGATTGGTGAGGCCGCTGAAGTTGTACAGGAACAGATCTGTGATGATCAGTTGATTTTGATCAAGGGGTAAGTGGTGTATTCTACTCAATTTGTTTTCCGTCTGAGCCCTTTTTCCCAATTTAGGTTGGGGTCTGCTTTAAGTTTACTACGACATGGTTGAATTTAGATTTTGAACAAGGAGCGAATATCGTCAGACCTTCACGATCTAAGCACTAGATGATATCAACATTCTGTAGAAAGCACCGACGGCTCAACTAAGCCCAGTTGGGCTTACATGTTTCTTACCTAGAAAGATGATACATTACCTTGATACCCAAAATGTCAGAGCAATAGATAAAGAAAGACATGAACACTATTAATAAGTTTCCGTAATTACTTTATACATTGAAAATTTAGAGATAGAAATTTTTCTTCTCAATTAAAAAAAACACTGTTCGAAACCATGATTCATGTTACATTGATCCGTGGCGCACTTTAGTAAGCGCAGCGCTCTTTACTAAGCGTAGCGCCCTTTAGTAAGCGCGCAGATTCATTAAAAGTGTGCTCGTGTGTACCGCACACCCTGCACCGTTAGCAAAGGCGTTTCTGACTACTTTGCCCAGATTTTATACAAATCTTCTCTAATGTCCACTCCACTCCACCCTAAATTCACTAGGATATTTTCTAGAATTGAAATAATAACGTATATGGTACGTGACTAGGCCGACAGCGCGCACAGCCGCATCCCTAATCCTCCGCGGGCCGACGGACGCGTACTGCGACGAGATGGAGCGCTCGGCTCACGACGCGCTGTGTGCCGTGCGCCGCGTGCTGGAGTCGGGCCGCCTCGTGCCGGGAGGCGGGGCCGTCGAGGCAGCGCTCTCCATCTACCTGGAGAACTTCGCCACCACACTCGTTAGTACATCACTCTTATCACTTACCTACTTAGACATTTTTTTTAAGTGAAACTTCTAATGCAACTTCCAACAAGGTTGCGTTAAACGTTTAACGCTACCATGGAGGGGGTATGAAAGCACTGTTGCACGGAGGGATTTCAGCATTTTTTTTTTTAAATAACTGCCACTTTTTTTAAATAAAATATTTCGTACACCTAAACACACAACGCCATCTAGTCCAAAACTAAACAGCGCTTGTATTATGGGTACTAGACAACAGATGTAAATACATATATACTTTTTTTTGTAAAAATATACATATTATACATAGAAAACACTCAAACTCCGAAACAAATATTTCCACATCATACAAACATTTGGGTCCGACGCTGATTTAAGAATATAGTTATCCTGTATCATGGGGGACTTTTATATACGTGAAACACAAAGAAACCCCAGATTCAGAATAACAATTTGTGGCTCACACAAAATATTGTCCTATGTGTAGTTTAAACCCACAAAACTCAGCTCACACAAGCAGAAAGTGTTGTTCCATGTCGAGTTCTCAGCACAGTATAAAAACATTGTGGGAACCGCTTAAAGTACTATACTTTGTTGTTACATAACTTTAATGTTAACCTTAAGATATTTATTTATTTTGTTGATATTCCAAACAAAATAAAAGAAAATATCTTAGAGATATTTTTTTATCGATCTGAACAAAAATTATTTAAATTTTAATGATATAAATTGTTTTGTATGTCTATTATATGCAAAAAAACATTCTTTAAATTTTAAGAAGTTGATGAAGATTTTGTGTAATAAAAATGTAATTGTTTTTGCGCAGAGTTCGCGCGAGCAGCTAGCCATTGCTGCCTTTGCGCAGTCCCTGCTCGTGATTCCCAAGACGCTGGCCGTCAATGCGGCGCGGGACGCCACAGATTTAGTCGCCAAACTCCGAGCGTACCACAATTCATCACAAACAAAGGTAAGTTTTTTTTTTTTTTTTTTTATATGTATGGCTCGCCAAAATGACTCTACTCTGCCTGATGGAAAGCATAAGCAGAATCCAAGAGTGTCGGTCACCATACTCACTGCGAATGCAGACAATGCAGTATGGCGACCCACACCATGGCGGCCTAGTGATGCTTCTGCATCTTTTAGTCTAGTCAACAAGTATGGAACTTGTTGACTAGACTATTTAGGCCTCCGGTCTCGCACTCACCAACGAAACACGACAGCACGATCGCTGTCATTTTACGTAGATTTTCTGTGCGAGGGTAGTACCGCCCCGGTCGAGCCGGCCCATTCATGCTGAAATCAGCGTGGCTCTACTACCTATAAGAATTGAAGTTTGAATTGACCTTTTGAAATGTTCACGAATATTTAATTTGATTTTTATTCATTCCCTTTGTAAATCTGATTCCTAACTAGGCCGACACTGTACTATGGAACCCAGATTGCTAACAAACATACTTATGTATTGCTAAATACATACATATTATAGATTAATTACACCCAGACACAAAATAAATTATCAAACTCATAAGGCAAAGGAAAACAGGGAACTTCAATACTCTGATGATGAAGCAAATGGAACCCACTACTAGACTGATAGGCCAGTCTACTATTAAATATCGCTTTGGCATCTCTAATTAACCTGTCATTAAAAAAAGTGAGCATCTCGGGTCCCCCGACGAAGTGTTAACTTAAACTAATCTAGGTTGAACTATTTACGGCTAGTGCTGTAGGTTAGAGTGAGATAGGAGGAGCCTGCATACTGCTGCCATATGCGTGAGAGAAAGGGAAGCCAGACAGACTGGCGCCGTAACGCGTTACGTAACGAAACGATTTACCCTCCCATAAGGAGTAATCACATCAAAAACGACTTAAGTGCTTCTGATTTTCATTTTTATTTCTTCTCAGGTTGAGCACGCGAACCTGAAATGGGTAGGCCTGGATCTAACCGAGGGTACGCTACGAGACAACCTAGCAGCCGGCGTTCTCGAACCTGCTATATCTAAGATCAAATCGCTGAAGTTCGCCACCGAAGCGGCTATCACGATCTTACGTATCGACGATATGATCAAACTAGACCCGGAACAAAAAGGAAAGAGCTATGAAGACGCCTGTAACGCAGGCGAGCTAGACTAAGCTGATAATAGTTAGTCTAGCACCTAACATTCAACTATAAAACTGTATCTAAGTGTCTAGTTAGGACAGAAGTGTATGGAGATCTCAGTACTCCACTGGACTGAATTGCTTAACTACATCAGAGGTTCCAATAATACTGTAACACAGTAGTATTAAACAATAATATTAACGTTTTATTATATTCCATGTTAGACGAGTTAGAGCTACTATCTTCAGTAGTGACTCTAACTTAGTGCAGTATTGTTAACACAAAAACAGAATATTGAATAATGAGGGTAGTTATGAAAATAATCATATAGATTAGTATATCTACTATCTCTGAATATGCGTCAACATACTTGTACACACATAGACACTACACCAGTGAAATCAAAATTGCTTCATAAAGTAAACATGATAAAATCTATTCACAGAACTGAATAATCCATGAACAACTCATTTTAGGAACGTATGCAGTATGTTCATTCATTAATATGGTAAATAAAATTTATTTTATTTCTAATTTGGACTTATTTTTTTAACTCCTTAAGGAATAAAATATTTGAATTCTATTCCATATGCAGTTTTCATTACAATTAGTAATAAACACAATATTTATTCTATCATACACAACTGCTATGATACTGAATAAATTAATCAATCTAATATAAGTATTTTTATTATAAAAAAAAATATATCAATTGTACTGAGATCTACTGAGTTGCTTGAGGTGCCTATTTGCTGATGCCTATGTTGTGTGTGCATCAACAATTTTAGCTTTCAAAATTAAATAATTTACACCTTTGTATTCAATAATTTTGTTTGTAAGCTCTAAAATAGTATACTTGTTAATTTAATGTTCACCGACTAGGTGTAGGGGAATGTTCTCGAAAATAGCCAAGAATAGAAGGTCATTTTTCATGGATGAATTAAGAAAAAGAAAATGCGCAATACTGTTTTTACTAGGCAAGTCAAAACATTGTTTTTTTTTATTCAGTCATTACAGAAAGCACCAGATATCACAAGGAACAGGCTTATTCGTTTCGAGCACTTTTTCTAGCAACCTTTTTAGTCTTAATATTATTTTGGTTCAACATTTTCCCTTGAAGGCATTTCAGTTAAAACCAACCAGTGTTTGGTAATTATAAATATATTATGTCTCATCGTTTTGTGGTTGAACATTGTCATCTATAACAACAGGGTTCGTCGCCGTCACAATATATGATATCAATAAACGATTGATTTATTTTAAGACCATTGCTTTTAACATGTAATGCTAGTTATTTGCTAGGACGTATCGTACGTCACACTGATAATAAAAATTTCATACTATTGAGTAGTTTGATTTTTCAACTCGCATGACGATGCTCCAATAATTTCAAAATCAATGACAATTTAACCTCTTAAACGTCTACGTGTTTGCGAGTAAGACATGTATTGACAGACAAAATAAAAGTGGCTGATTTGGCGGGAAATTGTGCGGAACTCCGCACAATTAGGTGATAAGGTACTGTACCTTACAGCAGCCATAGAACCGTCGTCACGATAGCCACGAAACCTACGCACAAGGTAACGCTTGCTGGAACCTTATGCTAATAAAAACATGCTAGGGGCAACCTGGTCATCAGCTACCTATAGTCCGAACTACTCCGAACCAAACTGGCGGTTCTGAAGTAAGCGGCGCAAGTAGGTGTGCGCAGGTACAGTTTAGTCGAATTATTAAGAGTGGATTTAACTACACAACCTATTGGACTGTAGCTACCTTAATACAAACATATGTATACAACTTATATACATAATTATATATATCATAGAACATCAACGCTGGTGTTAGTCTACATAATCGATTTAAACTTTAATTCGCTTAAAATTTAAAAGCAATAAATACCCATATATTTTTATTGAAAAGAAATAACTACAATTTACTAATCTAGGGGTTAACTATAGATTTATAAACTTTTTCTTGTTTGTAAGTACAAGTAGTTAATAATAACACATACAACATAAAAATATACTATAAAAGAAATACAAGGAAGTGTCATGTACAAAGACGTGCTTATCATGGAGTATACAGGTAAGGATTACAATTTTCTATATTAACAGTGTACTCTGTGATTACAATCTTTAATGGGCTCATACGGGGAAAATTGTCCGTCAAACATGACTAAATAATAGTTCGAGAACCGACCACATAGGCGCTAGAGTGAGAAGAGAGTATGATATCGTTCTTTTTACTAAATTGTGCGTCTGTCTGTCTTCTGACTGCTTCAACAACAAAAACATATAATTTTATTTATATTCCTAATCACCGTAAAAAAATATTTATTTTGATACCACACTTTTTTTTATATTACTTTTTGGCGCCAAAAATCCTTATTTTTTTATTTTGATGTATCCAGTGTCACTCTCACGACTAAGACGAATCTATTGACACCACTCACATAAAAATACGACAAACCGTTTAGGCTCTAGGCCGTGCCAAAGAAATATACATACATACATACACTCGAAAAACATAACCCTCCTTTCGGAGTCGGGTAATAATAGTTCATTTGATTATCTTTTCTTGCTTCTCCCAAAATTGAGTTTTCTTCCAGCAAACCTTGAGTGCACGAGCACAGAGTACAATGTATCCTGAGTGAATAGAGGATAGTAGAGAAATGTCACATTGTACTCTGTGGAGAAATGTCAATGTCACAATAATGTCAATGATGAACAGTTCAACAAATATTTACGTATCTACGTTTATCGTGTACATTGTAATTGTAGACTGTTGTAGGAAATAAAATGCTTATTAGAACCAAGAATATTATATCTCCTTTATATAGGTTTAATAAAATAAGTTTTTGTAGTTTTTCAACATCAACAGTTTCTATGGCAAAGGTGTTTATTTATCTATTTTAAAACTATTTTAATATCTGAAAATGGTATTTATTCGTATTTATATTAAGTATACCGAAATTAATTAAACTATAAATAAATACATTTATCTTAAATATCTTACTAAAGTACTTCTTAGTGTAGTGTAATTCTCGCTCTAACTCGAGGAGCTGTTCCGATGTGAAGGCGGTTTTTCTTCTACGGGCTTTACTCTCTCGAGGGGTGTCTGAAGAATCCTCTTGGTCTTGTTCTGACTGTTCTGAGTCGTTACCTGGTAAAGAAGATTTATACAAATAGACAGTCTAAACAATTTCCAATCCAATCCAGACTTGTAAGTACTTAAACAGTAATTTTGTACTGGACTTTGACCGATTTTTATAATTTGTATTTCAGGAACAGAGAATAAAAGTAAAAAACTGTGAAATCAATTATGTGAGGGTTGGAATGGGTGCTCAGAATGTGCTATTCTTACCTGGTGCCTTAGGAACCATATGGACAGAAGGAAAATCTCAAATTGAAGGGTTTAATAAAGAAAAGTTTACTTTAGTAGCATGGGACCCTCCAGGATATGGTAAAAGCAGACCACCACAGAAGGAATTCCCAACAGATTTTTATGAAAAAGATGCTGATATGGCTCAAGAATTTATGACGGTAGGTTCTTTATTGATATCTTAAGAGATAGGCAGAAAAGCTGAAAAGAATATTCTATATCACACTTCAATTTCTTTTCAACAGGCATTAGGGTTTTCCAAATTCTCTCTAATGGGTTTTAGTGACGGTGGAATAACAGCTTTAATCCATGCAGCTAAATATCCTGATGCAGTAAATAAGCTGGTTGTTTGGGGAACTAATGCATTTATACTACCGCAGGAATTGGAAATGTATAAAAGTATGTAAGGTATTTGTTCATACAAATTATCCATGTGTCTGTTCTACTATGTACAGATAGAAATATTAATAATCTCAAATTTTAACAAAAAAAAACCGACTTAAATCTGGACCAAATTGAAACGGGACCACACGGGAAGCACCAGCTTTCAATTAAAAAAAGAATCATCAAAATCAGTTTACCCAGTCGAAAGTTAAGTTTAAGTTACGATAACAAACATAAAAAAAAAACAGTTGAATTGAGAACCTCCTCCTTTTTTCAAGTCAGTTAAAAATTGAGTTGATTTCACACTTGTAAAACAAGAGCACAAAAAGCTGCTCAAACCATTCCCCATATTCAGGGCTTGGTGTCCTGGTAATGGAAATATAATTACATACATAATTACTTAATGCCAACTTTTTAACCAACTTCAAAAAAGGAGGAAGTTATCAATTTGCCTGTTTTTTTATGCTTCTTACCTCATAACTTTCTACTGGCTGAACCGATTTTGATGATTCTTTTTTATTTGAAAGCTGGTGGTACTTCCTGTGTGGTCCCATTTCAATTTGGTCCAGTTCTTGAAGTCGGATCTTTTTTGTAAAAATTATCATTATTGTGAGACCCTAGTATCAATACATTTCAAATCTTCTCAGTGACAGAAGTCAGTATTTTTTATTAGAAATTATACTTATTATTATGCTAGTATATGACTTAGTAAGCCAAAGCCTTCCTACTAAGAAGAGGCCTATTAGCAGTGGAAGACTGAAGTTTTTTTTATTGAATTGAGGGAAAACGTGCAGACGTATCTCCTGATGGTAAGCGATTACCGCAACACCAGAGGTGTCACAAGTGTGTTTCCGGTCTTTTATGAAGGAGTACACTCTTTTTTCTTTTCATCTTTAATTTTGAAGTTTTTTTTTGTTTATGTATTTGTTATTTTGTAAACTCGTTATTTAATTCACAGAAATTAGAGATATCAATGCTTGGTCAAAGAGATTAAGGGAGCCATTGATAGAAGTTTATGGAGAACAACTGTTTGCCAGATATTGGGCAAGCTGGGTAGATGCAATGGAGGCTATATATAATAAAAATAAAGGCAACATTTGTTCAGATTTGCTTAAGGATATCAAATGCCCCACTCTTATTTTGTATGGACAGAAAGACCCATTAGTGAACAGTGTTCATGTTTCCCACCTTCACACAAATATTGAAGGTTCCAGGTAAAATAAAGACTTCTTGAGTTAACAGATTAACAGACACACACAGTCACATCTCTATCCCAATTCGTAGACACAGGTGTATAAAACTGCCCATATTTTCTTGACTAATAATAATAATAAATCGCTTTATTGTACACCAGATAACTAAGTACATAACTTAAAGCTAGGTAGGTCGGTAGTACGACTGGCGGCCTTATTCCTCAACGGCAATCTCTTTCAGACAGACGTTGACTAACTTTAGTTCCATAGTTAGGCAGGCCTATTGGCGTCAACCAGGCCTATTGGCTTCAACCAGGCCTATTGGCTTCAACCAGGCAGATATATTTTAAAATATGCCTACATACATATAAAATTACTTGCCATACCCTACCGCTAGGTCAACGAACTTTTTTTGGAAGCTGATACTTTTTACAAGTGCTTATAGTACAAGATCCCAGTCAGCCCAGACTTATGTCATTTTACGAAAGGTGAAATTGTTAGGGTCGGTAGTCTAACATATACTCAGAAAGGAATGGATACTCACTAAGCTGAAAGTGGGGCCGTTTTACAGTTAGCAGGTATCAAAGTTGGAAAAAAACATGCTAACTTACGTCATTTTAAGAAGCCTGAATTTTATCTAATATCATAAAGTATAATATTTTAAAATATTTTCCAATGTGCCAGACACGATCTGAGGAGCATTAAACCTCGCCAGACTCGTTTAAAGTTCATAGGAACTTGGCTTTGGCTATATTTATGGCAGACATACGCGTCATGTGTATTGCTATATAAGTTAGCGTAGGCGTTCATACTTCTCAACAATATAGACTAAAAAGTAACAACACACTAACTCCGAACTGTTCTAAAATATTTCCTAATGAGCCACACAAATCTGAGGGTCAAATAGACATCAACCGAAGAAGACTCGTTAAAAGATCTGCTGTGCTAGGAAGCGCGAGAGCATTAGAGCAATATTTAAGCGCATACGGACAGGTGAGATGCACTTTGACGCTTGAATTTCTATCTCTTACAATTCCTGGCTATTCCGAATTAATGTGTTGTAATTTTTTCTATATCTTTGAGAAGTATGAACGCCTACGCTAACTTATATAGCTAGCTATAGCTATATATTATTATATAAAGCTGAAGAGTTTGTTTGTTCGTTTGTTTGAACGCGCTAATCTCAGGAACCGCTGGTCCGATTTGAAAAATTATTTCAGTGTTGGATAGTACATTTATCGAGGAAGGCTATAGGCTATATATTATCACGCTACGACCAATAGGAGCGGAGCACCAATGAAAAATGTTTCAAAATCGGGGGAAAATTATCACGCTACGGGCAACATGAGACGCAAACGAGGTTGCGTTGGTCAACTAGTCTGCTATAAATATAGCCAAGGCGTTAGTTCCTATAAACTTAAAACGAGTCTGGCGTGGTTTAATGATCCTCACATTGTGTCTGGCTGATTGGAATACATTTTAAAATATTATGCTTAACGATATTATATAAAATTCAGGCTTCCTAAAATGACGTAAGTTAGCATGATTTTTTTCCAACTTTGATACCTGCTAACTGTAAAACGGCCCCACTTTCAGCTTAGTGAGTATCCATTCCTTTCTGAGTATATTAGACTACCGACCCAAAAAATTTCATCTTTCCTAAAATGACGTAATTCTGGGCTGACTGTGATCTCAGTCTATTACTGGAATTTTTGAGTATTGCATCCCTAAGGGGGTAAAATTCTCCAAAAAACCACCATTCTTGGATTCTACTTATGCTTTCCATCAGGCAGAGTAGAGTCAACTGCACTGTTGGCCTAGTGGTTTAGGTGGTCGCCACGCCGCTTGCCAATTCGCCAAGTGTTGTGGGTTCAAATCCTACACGGGACAACACTTTGTGTAATCCACAAATTGTTGTTCTGAGTTTGGGTGTTAATTGTGTCCGTTTCATGTATGTCTGTAAAGTCCCCCGCGACACAGGATGTTTATTCCTAATGCGGGAGTTGTCTTAAAAAACAATTTTGGCAGGCACATAAATAAAATAAAAAATAAGGCAAGAATGGTTGCATGGAAGTTCGTCGTTTCCAATGCAGTGGCGGCCTTAGCTTCCGGACAGTAGCCAATTCAAGTTATAGATTATTAATTACTCATTTTAATATGAATTTTGTACTTTTATTTAATAAAGTACTTACTATCGACTAATTTGAATCATGACCCACCTTAGCTTACTTTCTTACAGACATTCAAAAACAATTAGGTCGACATTCGCGTAAATATGCATTTGCATGGTAACGACTTTGTTATCTGTCATTTAATTACACTTTTTTTTTAAATTTATTATTATCTTTATTAAAAAAAATGCATTTTCTGATGATTACTGTTTTATCTAATATATTATCCACTGCAGTGATGATAAATAAATTAAAAAAAAAAAATATTTCAGACATCTACACACAACGCTATCTAGTCCCAAGCTAAGCAGAGCTTGTGTTATGGGTACTAGACAACTGGTACAAATACATATATACTTTTTTTTTTGTAAATACATACATATCATACATAGAAAACACCCAAACTCCGAAACAAATATTTGTAGATCATACAAACATTTGGTCCGACCCGGGAATCGAACCAGAGACCTTATGATCAGCAGTCGCACACGCCAACCGCGAGACCAACGAGGCAGTCAAAATAATAATAATAACAGGTAATAATTCTATGGATCTCCGAACAGTATTGACGTAGCTTGCTTAATATTTGAAAAGTCTTAAGTGCGGCACTGTAAAGGAGAGACTTCTTTGTTGTTTTGACGGTGTCAAACGATTAATCGGTAAATTGTGTCATGGTTCAAGTTTGTCGATAGTACATAAAGTGTTGAAAACTAAATATTTCTTTTTTCAGAATACATCTATACCCAGAAGGCAAACACCACATCCATTTAAAATACGCTGAAGATTTCAACAAACGAGTGGAAGATTTTTTGTTACTTCCGTGATTCAGCTGAGATCATCACTGTAATTCTATGTTGGGTTGGTGGCGATCACATGTGGTTTCTTTTCTGACATCCCTTTTGGCTATTTTATTTCCTCTTTTGGTGGTTTCGGTGTGTTTATTAATTGTTTGTGCTCGTCTGGTAGTTACTTTTGTGTTTGTGTAACCAATCGTACATTTAGTAAGTTATTTTATATAATTATTTTCTTGCGGGGTATGCCGAGCGACCATGGGGGATGACGACCGTCCTCCTGTCCGCCGGCCAGACCCCTCTCATCCCATTCCCCCACGATCCCAAGAACTTTTTACCCATTCTCCTGTTCTTACTGCTCCATTGTCCAATTTTATAGCAATGGAAGTAGAAATCGCTAGTCAAAAGAGAAAACTCGGCATCGAATCATCTACCGGCCCTACAGACACTAATGAGAATACTCTCACATCAAAACCAGATCGGGTGACTACGCCATCGTTGATTTCACGTTCAAAGTACTACAACATGGATTCTAAACCGTATTTGGTCTATGCATCAATTGTTGAAACAGACCCTACTTCTGGTACTACCCTATTAGATTTGGCCGGTTGGTGCAATGATTAAATATTAAAAATATTATACGAGGGGGTATTAAGAAAATCGGTTGGAATAGAGTTTTGGTTGAATTCGAAGGGCCTGAGGATGCTAATGCCTTTATTGATAATTCATCCATAAGGGTTACACAACCATGATTCCCACTTTTAACATCACCAGGATGGGAGTTATGAAAGGTGTCCCTAGCGACTGAACTGACATTGAGATCATGGATAGCCTGAAATCCCCACTTGGCAAGGTGTTAAGGGTGCGAAGAATGAACCGAAAGGTAGTTACCGAAGGCAAGGCAGAATGGCTGCCTACATCAAGTGTTGTTCTAACATTTGATGGTCAGAGCCTTCCAGACAGAGTTTTCTGTTATTTCAACGCCCTTCCTGTTGAAGTATACTCTTTCCCTACTGTCCAATGTTTCGGATGTTGTAAATACGGACACACCAAGACTCAGTGCCGGTCTAAGCCACGGTGTTTCCGCTGAGGTAGGGATTTTGAAGTTTTGAAAATTTCTGACGTTTTCGTTGAATAGTTCAGCAACCCTTAATCTTTAAATTATAAATTATACATATTCGGATAGGGCTCGTCTATTCTTATCTATTGACTCCTTGTTTGTTTAGCTCCGATACATGGAAGTTTATAAAAATCAATATCAATATTAAAAAAAGGGGTTTTGTCGAATAATTCGATAACCCTTATTTTGGAGAAACCAAACTATACATATTTAGATAGGTCTCGTCTAGACCCGTCTAACGACACCTCATTTGCTTAGATCCGGCAAATAGAAATTGACAAAAATATAATAGAAATACGCTTAAAATAGAAAATACGCTGATAAATAAATTCTACTATCCTACAGACTACACAATAAAAAACAAGACAGACGTATTAAATAAAATTAACACCGGAAGTAACTACAAATACAGAGTCATAAATTTCACCATCCAACAGACCAAAAAATTTGAAATTGAAAAGATATCCTGGAAACATTTAAATTAGAAGAAAAAAAAATAATATATAAGAAAGAATAATTGAATTGTCAAATAGAACTAGATATTAGGCACTATATAAAAATAAAACACGTACTTCTTTTTTAGGAAACAACCAGTTGTAGAGAATAACGTAAGAACAAGAAATAAGAAATTGTGAATAGTAGAAATAAATAGCAAAATTTTAGACACAAAACATAACAATGTACAGTCGACCAAATTGAATCATGACCCCCCATTAAAGTCATTTTCCTACAATTATTCTATACCATTAGGTTGAAATTAGCTAGAACATACATTTCATAAGTAACGAACCGTTATCATTCTACTAGACACTGACAAAGCCATGACATAGACATAGACGTATACTATGGACTATGATAAGTGTTGCACGAAAAAGTTTGTTAGCCAGTGAACGTCCTTATCTATAGGTATATTAGGAAAGATTTGATTGTCTGTTTGTTTGAGACATAGGATTGACTTTATTTCAAAAAATGGGTAGACTTGAGGTAGGAGGGTAGAGGTACCGTAAAGGTAGCGTAGGGTAGGTGTAGAACAAAAATAGAAAAGCATTTATTTGACAGAACGAAGTCTGTCGAGACAGCTACAGTCATACATATTAATAAAATAAAACAGTAAAATTAGAGACTTGCTTTATTTTGTTTATTTCATATTATTAAATTTTAAAAAATGGCATTCACTTTGTAAAGCGAATAAAAAATAAAACTTCTCAATAGTTAATTTGTGGGTTATAATGGTTCCAATGGTTGGAATGGGTCTGTAGTATTACTTCCGAAGCTGGTCGACGCTGCCTCCGCCCTTGGGCGACTTTTGCCCAATTTGGGTGGAGCCAGCGTCGCAACGCGACTCCTGTACACGGGGGTTGTCCGGTCGATGGCGCTGTATGGTGCACCGGTGTGGGTGGCGGCTCTGACTGCCCTAAATAAGGCCCGCCTCTGGCGGCCTCAGAGGGTATTGGCAGTCAGAGCCATACGCGGATACCGCACGGTGTCGACCGAGGCGGCGTGCGCCCTGGCCGGAACACCCCCGTGGGATTTGGAGGCGGAAGTGCTCGCCGAAGTTTATCGACGGGTGGCTGAATATCGGGCGGAGTATGGCTATCGCCCTCCGCCCGAAGAGGTACGCGAATGGCGTGAAGCCGCTCGTCGAGCCACTATGGACAGATGGTCGTTCCGGCTGGAGACTCCACGCGCTGGCTTTGCCGCCGTGGAGGCTCTCCAGCCGGTCATCCTCGAGTGGGCAGGGCGGCAGCACGGGACCCTTTCCTTCCGACTGACGCAGGTCCTTTCCGGGCACGGTTGCTTCGGGAAGTACCTGCACTCGGTCGCTAGGAGGGAATTGAGTCCCGCCTGCCACCACTGCGACTGCAGTGAGGACTCGGCCCAGCATACGCTGGCGATTTGCCCCGCTTGGGCGTCGCAGCGCCGGGCCCTCACTGCAGTCATCGGAGGAGATCTCTCGCTACCGGCCGTCATACGCTCCATGGCCGGTAGCGACAGCAGTTTTACCGCGGTCGCAACCTTCTGCGAAGACGTAATCTCGCAGAAGGAGGTGGCGGAGAAGGCCCGGGAGGATGATATCCACTCGGACCCAATCCGCCGCCGGCGAACCGGGCGGCGAAGGCGCGCCTATCAGCGCCTCATGCCGCCCTGAGTGTGGCCGCGGATGGTCGGGACGGGCTTTCCCTTCCATCCGCTATAGTGGCCGCCCGCGAGGAGGCGACGTTACGCGTGTGCCGTACGTCGCCTAAATCGAGATGTTAACAGCTGATGGTGCCCGCTTTTATGCGGGCAAGCGCTGGGAGGGGTCCGGACGTGTTAATAACTGCAGTTCCCGGATTCCTCCCTTCACAGGCGCAGAGTGGCACACCGTGTGGTTTTAGTCGGTTCGAGTCCGACACACCGCCCCGCCGCAAGCCCCGGTGGGGTGACGGTCCGAGGGGATTTCCACACGTTAAAAAAAAAAAAAAAAAAGGGTCTGTAGTATTACTGGTTAAACCTAAAACCGAGTGTAAGCGCCATGGTTTTCAATAACGTCTAATAATTGATTACGCATAGATCCGATTAGACGACTGCAAATGTCACTTCCCCTCATGAAATCCCAGATTTCGTTACAATGCAGCTCGATTGGTTCTTTAGTCCTCTCGTTCCTGTTATCCCACATTTGAACCATCGAACCCCATACATTTTCTATTGGGTTAAGATCTCGTGACCTAGACGGCAATGGAATGAGAGTAAATTCATCTTCATGCTCCGTAATCCAATTTGAGACAATTCTGGCAGTATGCACTCGACAGTTATCATGAACATAGGAGAATACTGGCACATCTTCACGGGGGTAAACTTTTCGCAAAGTCGGTAACATTGATTCTTCCAATAAATCGACATAGTTGATAGCGTTACGACGAGGAGAAATAGGAACAAGTTCGCCTATGTTTCCAGCATCCATCCATGCTCACATGTTAGCTGAAATACGGCCAGATGATTGGTTGGGCACTACGTGGTCCTCTGTGTATCGCCTGTTATCGTAACGCCACAAAGTTAAGCGACCATGTTGAGAAGAGCGAAATGATTATTCGTCTGTAAAGATGGTGTTTGTCCAGTCGAAATCTAAATAATTACGTGCAAAATTCAATCTCGCAGTATTGTGTGCATCCGTTAAATGAACTTTCTTAGCATGATGTCTGTAATGCAGCCCAGTGCGGTGCAAATTATTTCTAATTGTTTCTAGATAAACGTCGTAACGTGCTGCAAAATAGCGGGTACGAGTAAAAGGATGTTCTTCGTAATGGTGTTGCATTTCCGTTCTCTGTTGGTTTGTGATTCGACGAACCCCATGATTATGTCGTCGTCGGTCTTCAAGGATAGCCTCTTCAGCGTGCCGTCTGATCCAGGTTCTGACCGTGTTACGACTTATATTTAACTCGCGTGATATTTCTCTAACGCCGCAACCTTGCTCACTGAGCACTACAATCCGCGCTCTTTGTTCTACCAAATTGGCCATTATACGATTCGTTTGTAGATGTAAATATATTCTTAGATTTTTATTTTAATATTTTCAGATTTACTACTACTTGACATCTCACACATTTGTCATTTCATTTTAAAAACTATAATACTTTTTCTCCGCAATGAAAACAGTTTGGATTATAAACGATTATATTATTTGAAATTCAAATAAGACTGCTGTATCAAAAATATATCTTGTTCAGTGATGACAAAGGTTTTAATTGCATTGACATCTAACCCGTAATGACGCATTTTTGTTTATATCTAAAACGTACTATAATAATAATAATAATAAATTTATTTCAGACCATGCATACAATTACAAAATTCCAAACTTAAATTAAATTAAAACTTAAAAATAAAATTCACATTGAAAACATTGAGTCAAAATCCAAAATAAAATAAAATCAAGTTCCAATAAAAACAAAATAAAATTACAATCAAATCAATATTAAAATCACAATCAAAATCACAATTGAAAACCCAATAGAGAACAAAAGTTAAAAATATAATTAAAATCCAAAATTATAATCAATATTCAAAACCCTAATCAAAATTCCAAATCATAATCAAAACCATAATCAAAATTCAAACTAAAATCACAGTCAAAATAAAAATAAAAATCATAGGTTTAAGGTATAATAAAAATAATCACTTTTTAAAATTAAATAAATCAATTACAAACTATGTGCAAATAGCGAAGAAAACCTAACTACATTTATGATTACAAAGGAATAATTGGCAAAGTGGGTCATGATTCAATTTGGTCGACTGTACCATAATAAAATAGAAATTATCACATTAGAAAAACACGTAGCAACAATATCGTCATAATAAATAGTCACAAAATTATAAAATAAATAGTTCTAAATAAAAATAAAAGTAGCAAAGTAAAACCGACTAAGAAAGAAAGATGACGGATGAGAGGCACTCGGTGCGAGAGGCATCTATATGATAAATGGCATGAATGACAACTAGAGTAATAAGGTCCTGTCGATATCATCGAGGAAAAGCGGAGAGGTCGATAGACCTCATTTAAAAAAAAACCTACAGTTCTTCCTCCACTAGAAAATCTGTTCCATCCCGTCAAAAGCCCCATTCCCCCTACCAACCTGGTTATGACCATAGGTCCCACCAGGACATTCTTAATAGTTATTCTTTCCCCCCATCTCCTAACGGTTTTGCTTTGACGGGTCACCCTCCCGCTCATATCGAAAATGAAGAGACCATTAACACCATTATTTCTTTGCTTTCCACCTTACTGTCAAATTACCCCTTACCAGACCACGTTGCCGACAACCTAGTCAATAAAATTCAATCCCGTAACATTCCATCTCCTGCAGTGGAACACCAGAAGTGCTCTCCCCAAAAAACATGAAATTTCCTACCTTATAACCTACATAATCCTGCAATATTTGCAATTTCTGAGACGTGGCTAATCCCACGTCTCAATTTTAATTTATCTGGCTATGGAACGCTCCGAGATGACCGCTCTAACGGTTAGGGCCGAGCTGCTATACTAGTTAATAATGTTCTCCCTTCCTCTCCCCTTTCCCTTCCTCCCCATAGAGATGAGATTAATGCTGTTGGTGTTAATCCTTGGCATTAATTTTATATCTGTTTATATTCCCTCCCCCAATCCCTCCTGTTTTCAATATATCCATAACATCTGTTCCTCATTTAATCCAGTTATAATTTTGGGTGATTTTAATTGCCACCATTCCCTGTGGGGTTCTGACCATTGTGATAGCTCGGGTTCTGAATTGGTTGATCTTTTGGATGGCTTGGATTTATGTGTTGTCAACGATGGCTTTGTAGACCTACCCTGTGTTCAGCTAGTCTGACCTCTCAATTGGACTGGAACCGACTGAGCCTCACGTATGGTAGTGACCACTACCCGATTCCAGATGCCTGGAAAACGCAACGGATCATCCCTATATTGAAACCAGGGAAATCTCTTGATTGTTCAGAGAGTTTCCGGCCCATTGCGCTATCACCTGTAATAGGTAAAATTTTGGAACACCTCATAAAAAACAGGTTGGAGTGGTTGGTTGAAAGTTGAAAGCCGAGGCCTTTTGGCTGAATCTCAATTTGGTTTCCGAAAGGGGGCTAGTACAATGGACAGTATTGGTATCTTTATGGTTGATACCCGAATCGCCTTCAGCAAAAATGAGGCTGTTCTGGCAGTCTTTCTCGACATTTCAGCAGCTTACGACAGTGTCCTTCTTTCCGTACTCAGAAGTAAATTACGCTAGCTGAGTATTCCGGCAAAGATACTTAACTGCATCTGTAACCTGTTGACTGGACGTAGTGTTAAACTTCATGTACTAGGAGAATCATATGACCCCAGAACTGTTAGGCGTGGTCTTCCCCAGGGTTCAGTCCTAAGTCCCCTTCTATACAGTATTTACACCTCGGATCTCCACAAGTCCTTTAACAGCGATTGCCAGATTTTACAGTATGCAGATGAGCTTTGTTTATTTATCCCTACTTCTTCCGTGGAACTTGCTAAGGAATCCATGCAAATATCTCTCAACTCCCTAAACCAGTGGTAGATTTCTCATGGCCTTAACTTGTCAGCTCCCAAAAGCTCCATTGTTGTCTTCTCAAGTAAACGTGTTACTCCATATGTCCACCTTGAAATTTCCCCGGTCAAGGTCGAGGAGAACGTGAAATTCCTTGGGGTCATTTTGGACTCTAAATTATCAGGTGTCTTCCATCTAAATTATATCGCCAACAAATGTGAGAAGAAGCTTAATATGCTACGTGCTCTGGCGGGGTGCCCATCCCTTTACTCTTAAACTCATTTATAATACCACAATAAGAAGTTTGCTGGACTATGGGGCATTCCTCCAGTCCTCCTTAAACCCTATTGTAAAGTGACATTGGCTAAACTTGAGACCATTCAATCGAAATCCCTTCGCGTAGTATTAGGTTGTATGCAATCCATCCCTACCAACGCCCTGCAAATTGAGAGTGGTGACCCTCCTCTTCTTCTCCGCAGGCAATATCTGGCCGACAAATATATGTACAAGGGATATTTTCTTAATAATCACAAAATTCTGTCTAAACATTCCATTCTTGATAATTTATGCCAACAAAGCGAATATTGGAGACATAAAGCCCCCCCTTTGATACTTAATTAATTTAGAAACATCTGGAAGCTGGAAGAAAATTCTCCCATTCCTCAGTGTAATAAATTCCCACTCTATGCATGCCCATGAAATTCTAAATTTTGTTCCAAATCTTATTTCTTAAATTGGATTAAATAAGGACACCATCAACGCTAATGACCATTTTCTTTCTGTAATTAATGACAAGTGGCCTAATCATTACAAATTTTATTCAGAAGCTTCGAAATTAACCCCTGATGAGAAAACTGGCATTGCTGTCTACAACTCCAACTCCCAAATATTCCTCCAATTCCAGTGCCCCTCCTGAGTCTTCGGTATTTACCGGAGAGTGCATTGGGATCCTAGAGGCTTGTTTATTTATTTCTTCCCACTCAGCTATTACAAAAGCAGTTATCTTCTCTGATTCAAGTAGGCTATTGTTAAAAACGAATTTAAAGATAACCTACGTAGTCCAATCATAGCAGAAATCAAAACTATCCTTCATTCTTGTTTTAAAAATAACATAGATATTGTATTAGTATGGATCCCTAGTCATACGAATATCAGGGGTAATGAACTGGTAGACATAGCAGCCAAGGGTGCAGTCAGCAGCAGCCTGGCTGATAAAAAACATTACTCGGTCCAGATCTATGACTTGATCCACAAGGGCAAAATAGATCTTTTCAAATCCTGGCAAGAACACTGGTCTGAATCCAGTAAGACAAAAGGTAACTTATATGCTTCTATTCAACCAACCATTCCTCCCAAGCCTTGGTTTTATAAATACAAAGAAACCTCCAAAACTGTCACATCTGTTATATGCAGAATCCGCATTGGCCACTACTGTACCCCAGTTTTCCTTCATAAAATTAGGGTCCGGGACAGTTCTTTGTGTGAATGTGGGCTGGAGGATGGTTCTCTAGACCACATCTTCTTAAATTGCCGCCTGAATAATGCTTTTTCTTTTAATAAAGTTATCTCTAAATTAAAAATACAACATCCCATTAATGTTCGTCACCTCCCCTAAGTTTTCCCTAATCCCCAAATTATATGTGCTTTGATTAAATTTATTTCCACTAACAATATTAAACTTAAGTACTTAGGCATATATTTCAAGTATTAATATATATTTTACTAACAATAATTAACACCTGTATTTTGTGTTGTGTTTGTTTCAGGGCTGAAAGGATCGCCACAAAAAGTTTAAGTTGGTTCAATATTCAAAATACTTAATCAATATACCCATGAGTAGCCACTACGCGACATTGGCAGAAATTGCCGTAGTATTTTGCAAATTGCCATAAAAAAAAAACTATGTTGAAATTATATTTCTTGGGGATATAATAGGAATTTTGTTTGTTAAAAAAACATTGGGCTATTAATATTTTTCATTATAATTACAAATTCCTATTGACGTAACAGGCTATAAAAATCACACTGCTTGTATAATAATAAAAAGTAATAATTAAAATGGGAATTAAGAACCTATAGACCCTATGATATCTAAGTTATAAACAGTGACTCATAAAATCCAATTTAAAAAAACAAATACCTCTGACTTTTTATTTTAAATAACTATCAAACCCAATTTTTATAAATAGTAAAGAAACCAAGAGCAGGCCAGGCCAAAAAGAAGCGCTTTTCTTAATTGCTTTAACTACTGAGTGGGAGAGCCACGCTTCGGCATGAATGGGCCGGCTCGGAGTGATACCACGGCCTCACAGAAAACCGGTGTGAAATAGTGCTTGCGCTGTGTTTCACCGATTGAGTGAGGATACCGGAGGCCCATATCCCAACCCCTCCCCATATCCTCCCCCATCCCCCGAAAGCCGGTAACACACGGCGTCACAACGCCTCTGATGTTGCGGGTGTCCATGGGCAGCGGTAATCGCTTACCATCAGGCGATACGCCTGCTCGTTCCAAAAAAAAAAAACTAGTAAAAACCTCCTTTTTTGAAGTCAGTTAAAAAGTACAATTGAGGCGGTTTAGACGGTCCCATTGCTCACTGGGCTTTTATGCGCCAGGTTGGTCGCTTACCAATATACCGGTTTAAGCATGATTCACGCTACACCGTGTTAATTAATTTACAGCGTTAATTTTGATGTTTACATCACTAAAGATTTGTCGTTGAATTCCCTGCGGCCGCCCGGCGCACACGTTCATATTATAACGTGTCGCGACCGGACCGAGCCGGAGCCGGAAAACAATACCCACCGACATTTTGACGCCGTGCCCCATCCGGGCCCGGGCGGCGCACGGCCGCGCCACGGTCAAGTCATGAATCACTTCGTACAAAAGTATACTATAGTCTAGATGTTTGGCCGGGTCACGGCCCGGTCGCGACACGGTGTAGCGTGAATCATGCTTTATAGTACCGGAACCTTTGTTTATATCATAATTGGTCTAAGTGTTTACTTGCGTCTAAGTGTAGACACAAGTGTAGACACAAGTAAAACGTCAGGTTTAACATTGATAAGAATGACCAGTGCTGATAAGAAACTATACCTACACGATACATATATTTAATACGATCAATAGTACTACAACTTAGAAAATATTATTTTTATAGATAAACTAAAATAGATTCGATACGTATTTAATAAGAGTTAAAACACTATTAATAACATTAAAATTAAAGTGCTATTAAATATTATAGATAACTACTCTATTTTTTAGACGTGGTACTAACACTAAGAAAAAAATGTAAGTATTCTTCGTTCTGTGTTTGGGAGCATAAGGATACCCTACCCTCCATAGTTCTGTGGTTGGGCATAGGGCTTGACTAAAACCTTAGCAGGGACTGCAGGGATTTACTACCTAGGGTACACCAGTATATAACAATGTACTCTGTGGGTACACCTGGTACCTGAGACGGATGTACGTTTTTTAATAGATTTATTTATTAATGGCCGACATCATATCCGGTGGGTGGTATCCGAAAGGATTTCCGCACGGAATAAAAAAAAACAATGGTTGATCAAAAAACCAAATATCATCTACTAGCGACCTGGCCTCGCTCGGAAACTTTGAAATTCTCGAATTTCCTCAACTTTTTTTTAATGTATGGCCGTATGGGCCTGCCAAAATGACTCTTCTCTGCCTTATGTAAAGCATAAGTAGAATCCAAGAGTGGTGGTCACCATACTCATTGCAGCATGGTGGAATGCAGACAATGCAGCATGGTGAGGCACACCATGGCGGCCTGGTGATGCTTCTGCATCATTGGGCCTCCGGTCTCGCACTCACCAACGAAACACGACAGCACGATCGCTATAATTTTACGGTGATCTTCTGTTCGAGGGTAGTACCGCCCCGTTCGTGCTGAAATCAGCGTGGCTCTACTAAACCCTATACTTAGTACCCTACTTCGTAACCCTATATATTCTTAGTAACCCTATACTTAGGTACGTTTATTACACATATAACCTTTCTCTTGAATTACTCTATTCCTACAAAACTTAAATTCGTTGAGTTTAAATAAGATCTAAGCGAACAGAAAGCGACTTCATTTTAAACTATGCAAAGGTGTTTTTCCTTCTTTTACATAGTTTAAAAAAAATTCGGCTTCCCTTTCTCTCACGCATATGGCAGCGGTAGACAGGCTCCTCTCACTCTAACCCACAGCGCTAGTTTTTATACATTTCACACCATTTTTATGTTTATCAGCTATCTGGTTGCCTTAGTACAGAGAGGCTCTATCTAGTTTGTGATCAAACGTTATTGTCATTCTCATTGCCTTATCATACTAGCGGATTGCGAGGGTCCTCAAAGTGGATCGGGCGCGCAACGAATACGTTACGGGCGCGCAACGAATTCGTCGAGCGCGCAACAAGATTAACCTACGTCAAAGATAGGAATAAAAAATCTGGAGTGGCTCCGGTGTATCTACTTTTAATCCCTATATTCACCTTTGCTATAATTTTTGAATACTACTAAGCGGCCTCGTCCTTTGAAAACCCCGCTACCACCGCGACGTCCTCGCTGTGCAGCCGCGGCGAGTTCGCGACGCATTCGCTCCCAAACCGTTAGTTTGATAAGGCCCTTACCACTAATAAATGGATGTAAGTTGAGAGGTTAAAAGAAAAAATATAACAAAATTCCCATATTTTATTTTCATTCACTTATAAGCATGATTCATTTCAGAATTAAACAATTTACATTCAATAACACATAATTTAAGGTTTGATGTGACTCACATTTTACTGTACAAGTAAAAAAATATTGGCGCGCTTCTTATAACAATCAGATTTAACATAGTATGGCGGCGTTTCGGCCTTTGTTCAGTTATTGCTTTATGTTATTTACTTTGCAACTATACACTTGAACATTCTTAGTGTAAAGGATACCTAAATCTTGCAACTTTAATACACAAAACTCGACTTTAATGTGCTCAAATGTACAAAAAATACAACTTTAAACCGTAGAGTAAAACTTTCAACAATAGTAAATGAAGTAAGCGCATTGATGTACCATATAAATAAATATACTTGGCTGCTGGATAAAAACAAAACATTGTTTTTTAATTTCATTAAAAAAAAACATAGATGTTTTATAAAGGCAATGTAACTAAAACTTGAGAATTAGGCGTAATATGGCCTGGACGTAAATCGCTAACTCCAAATCTATTTCTCCTGTCTCAGTGACAATTTAAATTTCATGCAACTAACTACTGTCAAAAATGATGTTTTAAACACCATTGTTAACATTTAAATAATTATTTACCGACTAAAAAACAATAACATTAAAAAATAAACTCAAAAATAGCGATTATCGTATCCACGCCACAAAGAGATAATATTATTATTTAGCTGCCATCGTGAAAAGGGGGAACGATCAGTCAAATTTTGGTGATATCCAAATGACCTACTAAGAATACGTTGTGTCGTAGGAACCGAATAATTGCGTAGCAAACTACGCGGGATTTTTTTTATTACTTACAAATAAATATGGACTTCTTAGAAACAAGTTTACTATGGGCACAACGTGATTGCAATAAAACTTAGGCGGAGAATATTTATATATTTTTTTACTCTAGAGAAATATTGACATTGAGGGTTGTCTAACGGAAGTAACAAAATGTACAAACCACATCCCTAGTCCTACGAATGTTTTAAGGCTCTTTTACTACGTTGATACACGTACAACACTACTTACATAAAAAATTAGAACTCAACGAATTTTATTTGTATTGAAAGAGGATCAATATCCAAGCAAATGCAGACCTGTTTCCCGGCAACTGTATCTTATTTTTATTGTACACCAATGCTAATGACTTGTTAATAAATACGTATTGCACTCAGTATGTAGTCAAACTTGACCTACCATGTTGCAGCATACAAATCGAGTGTGACTAATTATTCAACATACAATCGTTGTAAAAAGGTTAATATTGAAATCCTAAGGCACACATTATGAGCTAGTGTCCCGTAGACAAAATGGAAGCACATTTTACATTCCAATGTATGAAGTTAATGGACAGTAAGTAAATGTTTTACATGTATATAAACAAACACACAAGCAATCTACCTCGATAAATACATAAGAAAATATAGTGACAATCATTCGCTATTTCCAGTAAGCTTGTTCTTATCTCATAAATAATTTCTCTAATTACAAAAAATAGTATACACTGAATGGACATTACACTAGGACAGGCCCACGTCACAGCGGGCACCCTTCAGCACCATAGCCTATGTTTGTGATCCATCCGTTACATATATTACACTGAAATAAGATTACTCTTACAAATACATAACGATACAATATTACAACATTATCACCGGGATTATTAACAATACGGCTTTTTAATTAATTTTAAATACGTTTTATTCGTTACGTTTACAAAAAAAAACTAATGTTTTAATAGAGAGAGTCAAAGGCACACACTTTGTAAAAAAATCCTACAAATTAGTCTCAGTGTCTCTTTTATCACTGTCGGAGTCGCTCGTTATACGTACACGGGACCCTGATTATCGTTGTCGTCTATTTTCGTATTTATTTTGTTCATATAACCATCGTCGAAGAATCTTCTGAACGTGAACTCGAAGAAGCCGTGGAATTTACCGTTGTCGAGAAGTTCGCTATCCGACTTGTTCGAGTCTGAACTGCCAGAGTTACGCAGTTTGTCGGGGTCCACCGGGTCGAAGTTGGACGTGTCCGTCGGATACTCGATCCTCGGTATGAAAGGTGCAACCTGTCTCCTTAGTCCCTTGTCAAAATCGATACCCTTGAGGAAGGGATGGTTTTTCACCTCGTTGGCATCCTTGCCAAGTCTCGTTTCTTGCCCCGAGCAGAGCTGCAGGATTAAATCCTTGCTCTCTGGTGACAAGTTCGCAGCATCCGGAACATGAAGCGAGTTCTCCCAATTTATCACCTGAAAAAAAAAAGTATAAAAAATTCAGTTAAAAAGTCAAGTTTTGCATTAATGTTTTGCAGAGGTCCCATTAACGTAGGTGAATTTCAACATAAATTCACTACGTCATTGCTTGGCAACGGTTTCGCGTGTTTTCCACATACGTGTATGGGATAAGATAGATATAGTACAGAAAATTGAGTCGGGTTTTGCAAACAAACAGTCAACAATGGCAGCCTTCATATACATAGAAGACGCTTTCGATAAAACATTAACCGCGCCCTACGGAAATTCAAGGCCGAATCAGTCATCACAGACTGGATCACTGAGCTGGTCAGTAAAAGGGTAGTTCAGACAACGGTGAATACTACCATGAGAGCAAGGGTATTCAGAAAATGCCCACAAGGTGTCCTATCACCACCTTGTGGGCATCTTGTGGTGGGAGAAGATATTGAACATGATCTGGTTAACGTGCATCTCAAGCATTGGCCAATCGGTAGTATATTTTCAATTCACAATTACTTTAGGACTATCTTAACAGTTTCCAAATAAATATTAGAAGAGTTCATGTGACAGTTTTTTGGAGTTTCCACATGCTCAAAAGAAAAAAGAAAGATAACAGGAAACCCTATGTTTTTTTTTTTTTTTTTTTTATGTTTGGCTCGCCAAAATGACTCTACTCTGCCTGATGGAAAACATAAGCAGAATCCAAGAGTGGTGGTCACCATACTCATTGCGAATGCAGACAATGCAGTATGGCGACCCACACTATGGCGGCCTAGTGATGCTGCTGCATATTTTAGTCTAGTCAACAAGTATGGAACTTGTTGACTAGACTAATTGGGCCTCCGGTCTCGCACTCACCAACGAAACACGACAGCATGAACGCTGTCATTTTACGTTGATTTTCTGTGCGAGGGTAGTACCGCCACGGTCGAGCCGGCCCGTTCGTGCTGAAATCAGCGTGGCTCTACTACCTTAATGTTCAACAGTATTAGCATTAATAAATTATAAACACATGGTTTGTCCTATAGGTTGATTGGACCATTTCCAAAAACAAGTGATTACGCTTTAGTAAAGTCTGGATGCAAAAAGAAACTGATCAAGAGAGCTGATGATGAAAGTTTATGCAGTAAAAGTAAGCTCACCTTGAGTTGTGTTTCTGCAGGTGTGGCCGCTAAAAAAGGTGGAGATCCCACCAACATTTCGTAGAGTATGACACCGACAGACCACCAATCACACAGCTGGGTGTACCCCGTGCGGGTAAGCACCTCTGGCGCGATGTAGTTCGGTGTGCCGACTAGTGAGTGAGCGAGACAGCGCTGGTGCTCTCGCTTCCGTCGCCTCTCCAACGGCTTCAGCTGGTGACAGCGGCATTCGCCCATCGCACCCCATTCACCGTCCACTGGATCCATCGAGTCTTGCCGTCCGTGATCTGAAAACATAATTTGTCAAGATTATAATCTTTTTTTATTTATTTATTTATTAAATGTTCTGTAATATTACCATTTTACTGTGAACGAAATCTCTTTTATAAATCCCTATTATATGTAGAATGCATAGATCATATTAACTAGATGTGAGTTTATTCTTTCATCATTGCAATATTGTTACAAATATGTATAGCTATAGATTATCTAGGAAATAAACATAATACAAAAGTATTTAATTAAATAACATGATAAGTATAACTTACCATTTCTTTGATAGTATTTCGAGTTATGAGTCCATCTGAACCCAGTACATAAACCAAAGTCAGTTAACTTGATGTGACCGTCCCGATCTATAAGGATATTGTCGGGCTTTATGTCCCTGTGGATGAACCCCATCTTATGGACGCTCTCCACGGCACACGTTAACTCCGCTATATAGAATCTCGCCAGACTCTCCTCGAATATACCCAACTTTATTAACAACGACATCAAATCACCACCAGGTATATAATCCATAACAAAATATAAGTTGTCCTTGTCTTGAAAGCTGTAATACAGTTTAACTACCCACTCGTTGTCGGCCTCCGCCAAGATATCTCTTTCAGCCTTCACGTGCGCTACCTGGTTCCGCTTGAGCACATCCGCTTTCCGCAGTGTCTTCATGGCATATAGATGACTAGTATCAATTTTCTTCACTAACGTCACTTCCCCGAACGCACCCACACCGATCGGCTTTATTTTCGTGAACATCGACTTATCCATTTTCGCTCTCTTTAGTCTAATGTAGTTGGATTCTTTCTGAGATAACATCTTCCTCATTTGACATTGCGCTTCCGCACTGAGACCTATTTTAGTCATTTCTTTCTCCAACTGCATACGTCTAAAAGTTCGCTGTTTATAGGATTTTAGAATATTTTCCACATGCTGTTCCATAAAAAACTTAAATGCTTGAGGTGAATAATTTCTAACTTTACAGTCCCGTCGTTCGTCTTCCTTCTCTTTGCTGATATGCTTTCGCTCCGGTATGGGAGATTGATGCCTAATTTTTTCCATGCCTTTCGGCCGTCGCTCCGACGACCCATTCGAACTTTTATCCGAACTCGACGTAGCTACACTATCCTTTAGAAGATTATTCGTGCAATTTTGATTGGGGCACTTAATTTCTACTTGAGATGATTCGCCATTATTCGAAAACTTCTTGTGTAACGGGGAGTGGTGGGAATTGACCGTAGTCGTGTTGTCGGCTTGATTGCCGTACGGTGGGGGTGGAACAGGATGCATCCCTCGCTGAACGGCTAGAGCCTGCATCGTGATGGCATAACTTGGCGGTTCCGTAGTGGGGACGGTGGGAGTCGTAGCCGTCGGTATACTTTGAGGTGTGGAACACTGGGGTTTCGGTGCAAGCGGATAGCTTGGTGGCGTCTGCACTTGTTGCTTCTGCTGAATGGAGCTCGCGTACGATGGAGGGGGAGGCTGCGTGCCCGAACTTGCCACTGGGGATGGGGCCACAGGCGCAATAGCCGTTTGGAGCACTGGCTTTTGTACTTGTGTACTCTTCACCGACTGCATAATAATCGGCGGTTGTACTGCTTGTCTCGCGGTCCACGCCTGTATCGGTGTGGGGCGAGTCATACCCGAGGAGGAGCCGGTCGACTGCGTCACCGTGATGGGACTTGGCGAGCCGGCAGAGGTGCCACCTGAATAGATCCCAGACGACGGACTCTTCCGATAATCCTGCGACTGCGTCGGACTCTGGCGGTTCTGCATTGAAGACGAGTAAGACGGTGGAGGTGGTACTCCCGTTATGGGATAAGGAGGGGGAAGTTCGGCGCCTCCCGCACCAGTTTGGTAAATGCTGAGGGCTTGAAACTGCTGCGTAAGCTGTTGTTGGACTTGCGGACCGTTTTGCACGACCATTGGCGTTCGTGCGGGCGGCGTGGGAGCGGCAGCAACCGGAGACGTACCACGAGCTGGTGGTAACGGTGGCGCTGGAGACATGCGCTTCATGAGCTGCTGCACGGACGGCATGACCGGCGGCGTGGACGGACATCGCGGAGGCGGTGGTGGCGGTGGCTCGGAGAACCCCGAAGGTGAGTACTGTCTACTTAGTTTCTCGTGAGGCAGGGGAGGTGCATCCGAAGGCCGAGGGCTATCGGACCGCGAACTCCCCGCTCCCGAGTCGAGTGCGGGACTCCCTCTGTGAAGGTTTATCTCGCGCTCTAGACTAGGTTTCCTTATTAATTTGGAGCTCAATGAATTTAAATTGTTCTGTTTGAGAACTCCATTAAGAGTTTCTTGTTGCTTCGACAGGTAATCGAGGGCCACGTCGAATCGCCCGCCGGCGTATTTTAGGGCTTTTACAGCTGGGTCCTGGAAATATCAATGAAAGTAACTGTCATAAAAATTCTCTGATTTTTTTAATATTCTTTAAATGAGTGAATGCAGTTTTTTTGGCTTCTTTATTAAATGTTTTTTTGCTGGAAAACACAAATTACTTGGATAGATTTTTCGGTTTCTAATTGCTATATATTGTACATAAACTTGAAAACATGCCCTTAAAAATCATACTGTCTACCTGTTTTGATTATTTTAATAAATAATTAAATATAATAAGATGGGTCAACATCATTAGTTTGTTAGTATTCTGTTAAAGGAACGATATGCTAAAGGAAGACAGAGTGTTTAGTATACAGAAACTTTAGACACACACAAACCGGCTCAGAGAGGAGAGCAGATTTTTATCACATTGGAAACCGAGGTTTGAGTAATTGTAGTAAAGTTTATTTTTGCATGTGCACTTCTTTTGTCATTAAGAATGCTTGAACGCACTTCGTGTGAAAAAATAAGAGGAGCCGACCGGCGCCTATTGCGTGCTCTTTCTCGCTCGTGCAGCCGGTCGGCTCCAATTCTATTCCACAGTCGGTCTATGTGCAATAGTTGGCGGCTCCGCTCCGGCCAATTCGAAGCGTTTACGATCCGGTCTGTGTGAAAAGAAAAAGTGGGCCGATGCTCTCTGAGCCGGTCTGTGTGAACGGACCCTAAGGGAGGAGACACTTCCTTGTAAAGGAAGACGAAACTAAGGGTCGAGGTCTGTGTGACCTTCCTCTGTCGTTATAAGGGCTATCATATAGATTACAGCGCATTTTGGGTTATAAATAACTAGCCGACCCGTGCCTACTTCGTTGGGCGTTATTTATTCGCTTTTCTTAAACTTGATTTACAAATATGTAATATTATTTATAACTGAACTTTTTGTTCAATCATAATAAAATATAGCCTATGGCACTCCTGAACAGTGTTGCTTTCTGTGAGTGAAAGAATTTTTAAGGATCGAATAAGTGCTTCCGAATATTACCTCATACAACCATTCAAACAAAGTTAGAAACTTTATCTCTTTATAACTATCTGACCCGTGCCCACTTTTTTTCTCCGACTTACGATGCAAAACCGGCTACCACGAAAAAGTCTTTCCACTTTTCGGGTTAGTATATATTCTATGTCACGCACAAATAAAGTAGCCTTTTATTGGTAAAATAATTTTCAAAATCGGTTCATTAGATCCAGAGATTACCTCACACATCCAGAGATTACAACGTCACAAACTCGCAAATGCACAAACTTTACCTCTTTATATAATCGTATAGATGGTATAGATAAGTAATTAATCGAGACAAATAAGATGTGAACAGAGATGGCGGTAAATAGAGATTAAGTGCGTTACAATAAAATAGAAACTGGCATTTCTCATATTAAAGTAGATGGTGTTTTAGGGTTCCGTTTTTTGCCTTTGGCACGGAACCCTTTTATAGTTTCGTCATGTCTGTATGTCCGTCCGTCTGTCTGTCTGTCTGCCCGTCCGTATGTCACAACCACTTTATTCCGAAACTATAAGTAGTGTCCGACCGAAACTGGTTTTTCAGCCGAAACCGAAACCGAACCTTCGGCCTGGCTCTCAGTTTCGGCCGAAACCGAACCTTTTTCAACCGACTTCAAAAAGGAGGAGGTTCTCAATTCGACTGTATTTTTTTTTTTTTTTTTATGTTTGTTACCTCATAACTTTGGACTGGGTGAACCGAATTTGGTGATTCTTTTTTTATTTGAAAGCTGGTGCTTTCCGAATGGTCCCATTTAAATTTGGTCCAGTTCTGACATGTCATCCATGAGAAAACTACATAAGTCTTCAATTCGCATTATGTATATACGCGACAAATTAACGAATAACTCAATATAAGTATGGTCCCATTTAAATTTGGTCCAGATTGAAGTCGGTTTTTTTTTTGTTAAAATTTGTGATTATTATTGCCTTTGAAAAATACGTGAACCAAACCCATGTTTTCAAAAGTTGTTATATTTTAGGTAATTAGGGTATGTATTTTTTAAGTACATATGTTCAGCGATTACTCCGTCAATTGTAAACCGATTTTTGAAATTGTTTTTGTATTCGGATGGGCATGCACCTGAGGTAGTGCTATTGACACCATATCGGGGACTGATGATGAGATCTCGAGGGATACCAACAAAGTGCAGAAGTGAGCTAGAAAGGTTCCATAATATTTGTTTAGTTAAAAAATATTTTATCACAAGCATTATATTCACCATTTGCTTATTATATGATTCAGCTAACAAGTAAGCTTATCCTAAAAATATGATAGTTTGCGTATTTACATCGAAAAGATTATTATTACAATTTTCGTTGAATTAATCTGCAACAGTATTACAATGGCGCTCGAAAATTGTGAATATTTTCACACAAAAGGTTTGGTCATTTTATTGTTGTCAAATCAACTTGTAGCAATGACCTTGATAAGATGTTAAAAAAGGATATATAATGAAAAAAAATGAAATGATTACTTTGTGTGAACCCATACTATCTATGGATAGGTCTTCAAAAATGATATTGAGGTTTCTAATATATTTTTTTTCTAAACTGAATAGTTTGCGCGAGAGACACTTCCAAAGTGGTAAAATGTTTGTCCCCCCCCCCTCCTGTAACTTCTAAAATAAGAGCATGATAAAATTAAAAAAAATATATGATGTACATTACCATGCAAACTTCCACCGAAAATTGGTTTGAACGAGATCTAGTAAATAGTTTTTTTATAATACGTCATATATGGTAAACCGCAAAAAAAAAACCACTATTATTAAAACAGCAATCAAAGTTACAACGAACTACACGAACTTTTATATTATGTTACTTGCTGCTTCGGAACCCTTCATGGGAGAGTCCAACTCGCACTTGGCCGCTTTTTTAAATTCTGTGTATAACACCCTCTTAATAGTGCAGATACTTATTTTTTATTTGTGCTGAATCAACTCTGCTATAATCACTTCGTGTTGCCCTTCAAAACAGGGAATCCCCAATTAAACATAGAAAAAACGTTCATTGTTATGATATTCCTTGTTTTGAACTAATTTAATAACTATAAATAGTAAATATAAAATAGTCATGTTCTTACTAATAATAGATTAATATATAAATAAATATTTCGGACATCTAACACAAAACGCCATCTAGTCCCAAACTAAGAACACAACTACAAACTGAGCTTGTATTATGGGTACCTACCCTGTACCTACTAGACAACTGATATAAATGCACATATACTGTTTTTTTGTAAATATATACATATTATACATAGAAAACACTCAAACTATAGCCTTCCTCGATAAATGGGCTATCTAACGCTGAAAGCATTTTTTAAATCGGACCAGTAGTTCCTGAGATTAGCGCGTTCAAACAAACAAACAAACAAACAAACTCTGCAGCTTTATAATATTAGTATAGATATAAAATTATTATGTTTGTCTGAAGTACAAATCTGTTCTTGCGTTTTTTTTTAATGTCATAAATTGTAAATCGCCGTACGCCATATTTACTTGCTAAAAGACTTGGTACTGAAAGATTAATTACGATTTGGGTGGTCTAAGATATATGATTTTCTTTAATTGTCAGTGTTTTGTGCTTTTGCTTCTTAATAATATAATAGTTATATAAATAGCACCGCCAGCACATGGTCATGTACCTAGTCAAATATATACTAAGCAATCAGAATCATAACAATTTTTTGTTTTTTTTAAGCTTTCTTTCTGCTCCCCTCCTCATTTCTAAAAGTTATTGCTTCACATATGAATATATAGATAATATCTCACACACAGCCTTCTAATCCCCTAACTAAACAAACCCTATATAAAAATACTATGGTAATAAGACTGCTGTTAAACATAAATTTTAGTAATCTAATTGTACTTTTTCCTACTCTGTTTGATTTTCTTTTTACATTTCAATAAGTGGTGCCCTCTCTTTACAAACCATAATTCTAATGAAGAGGTTTTAATAAATTTAAAAAGTAATCAAATATTTTTATTCTTAAACAACACATCAAACATTTTCAAGGAAATATAGATTTAGGTGTGTTTTTAACATTTTCAGTATTCTAATGTTTTTTAAACCTCTAAATATTGAACTCAACTAGAAAAAGTTTCTAAATCTATAACCTATGTAACTTTTGATAAAATTTATATAGTCTGTGTCATCCGGGCCATTTAACAAATCTATTGACACACCTTGGTGGGACATATAAACATACTTAGACTGCCAAACATATTATCGTTCCTATTGGCTAAGCCTTAGTCGGGTAAAAAATACAGCAAAATAATTTGCTCAGATCTGTGTTTATTTTAGATTATTATTTTCTAAGCTATTTTTATGTCATAAATAGGACTGGACCAGTTATAGTGGCAAACTTAAAGCTTAAAGATGTAAGCCTTTCCTAAGGCATCTTCAAAATGATATGATGATGAGGATCATATTACTTATTTTTAACTAATAGGAAAATAAATCTATTTTCAGATTTATTTTCCTATTAGTTTATGATTTTAAGTAAATAACTAAATTAAAAACTTACCTCATCATATCCCAAAGCAATTAGTTGATTCAAGGATTGCGGTAATACAGTCAAATCCTTATCAAGGCCATTTCCTGATGAGGAGCTGAAGCCAGAACTGACTCCAGAGCTGACCGTGCTCGCAGCTGATGAGCCAGGCGGTTCTGAGTTCCCATTATTAGCAAATGGGAGTAGTGAGTTACGGATCTGAGCTAGGGCCTTCTGATGATAGCCAGAGCGAGCGGCCGCCTGGCGGGGCGCCGGCGGGTTCATGGCGCCCGCGCCCGCGCCCGAGCGCCTCACCTCTCACCCGACCCCTCCCATCACACAAGCATACACCACCTTCTAACCACACTCATGATCACTTTTCACTATTCATTGATTATACACTTAATATTTCGCTGCAACTTTCCAGATGTTCTCAAATTCCTTTATAAATATCCTTCTTAATGTCTGGTTTGATTCATAATTTAATTGTCCAAGAATTCCAAGCTTCTGGTTTTAAACTGAAAATATAACGATTATAATTGTATTTAACTAAGAAAGTGTTTCACTGCTTATAAGTATTGATAATGTACAAGCAAAGACGAAAGGCTTACTGGATTGTTGTTCTCTATGACATGGACATCATTTCAACAAGAATAACAACAAACTACATAGCATAGCTATCTTCTTAGATAATTACGATTCGTATCAACAAACGCTCCACAAGACCACAACATACGAGTTCTACATTCAAATTACATTCAGGTAAATCAGCAGGTCCACATACTAAAAGAATGTTCAACACGAATCAATCATGACATAGTACTGTGGAATGCCAAAATTAGAGTCAGCTTTGTTTCTCTTAAAAAACTTCATACTAGCACTGCCCTACTATTGTAAGTAATGACTATAATTTACCAGGTTATTCCTCAATTTCTGCAAATCCAAATAAGAATCATAAACGTCATAATCCTGCAAAATAAAAGTTCTATCGAAGAGCTCTCACATTACCGATGACATCTTTCTTGGGCACCACAAAATATGATTTCAATAGCAGTGTTTCTAATGACACGACACAGCTATAGAGTCGCATATACTTTTTTCAGAATATAATAATATCGAATGAATTACGAAAACAAAGAACTCTGAAACACAGACATGCAAGTTGGCAAACCATACAAAGCGACCATTTTGAAGAATTACCACATTCTTTTGTATGTTCATAAAAGCTACAGCATAGTGAATTAGTGACGTTTACAGATGCTCCGTATTTTATTTCGTTACTATCTTTGTTATTCCAAAAATGCTATACCTAAAGCAAAATCTTATAGGATAAATGCATATTATTTTACAGATTTAAAATATTTGCATTTTAATATTTAGTATTTTTTTGTCAGTTGCTATGGAATTATTTTGTGTTTTAAAAAATTCGCAATTAGAAGATTTTTAAATACTACCAGTGTCCATAGTAGGAACTGCTAGGAACAATCTGTAGTGTGGAGGAAGTAAGGCCGAGGCCGCACTACGGCTAAACTGTCTAGTATAGTGTATTATCTATGGGCTAAACCGCCGCGGTTTTTAACCGCCTGATTTTGTGACTAAGGCTGAGGCCGCACTACGGTTTTTTCCAGCCAGCGGTTAAACCGCCAAACCGCAAAACCGCCCGAAGCGCACACACTACGGTAAAACCGTGAACAGTGTTGCCAACAGATAAACTAGCTCTCCTTTAGATTGAAGTTTTAAAACCACCAGAAAACCAAATCGAAATGAAATGACAGATCTGAGATGATTACTGAGCTTTTAAGAAAGCAACTTCAACAGCATGATCTTTTAACTAAATTGCATTTTCTGGAGATAATTGTAATACGAACTTCGGTGGAATGGAATAGAGCGCCATGGAACCAACAATGTTTTATAATTCCATAAGTTAAAACAAAATCTGAATTCGAAAATAGTTGGTGTGGGATGCTCTGCGCACATTATCAATAACGCACTGCACCACGCATGTGATTGTTTGCCAGTATATGTTGATTCAACAACATCAAAAAAAAAAGTTTTTGCCACTTAAACAAGCCGACCCCAAATAAAATTGGGAATAATAAAGGCTACAGTCTAAAAAGTTCTTAAAGAACTCTCTGACACAACCGAGGTTGAGTATAAACAGCTTCTCTATCATTCAAAGACGCGTTGGCGAAATCTGTTTCCAGCTATCGAGTGAGTCCTGAATGTGGATTATTTCAAAAGCTTAAAAAAGCCCCTGATCTAATTTTTTTTAAATCGGAGGCATACCTGTTTTTCATGCATTCAATTATGCACATCATTTACTCAAAAATAAAAGCATTAGAAAAAAAATATAATTCAGTATTTAAAACCAGAAGGATACCTACTGGCAACCATTTTAAAAAGCTTGGATGATCGAAATAGAGAAACTTTCTTGCCATTGAATGTTCAGAGTACATATTCTAAATAAAGAAGATGAAAACACAAAAAAAAAACTTAATAATACTGCTGATGAAAACTTTAAGCAGATATTTTTTTTATTTGTTACTAGCTGTGCCCGCTAATTCGTACACGTGAGATTTGGATTTTCAAGTTATTTTAAATTTTTTACAGTTTAAACCTTTCCTGGACTACGACAAACATTTCAAAACCAAAAACAGCTAAATCAGCCCAGCCGTTCTCGAGTTTTAGCGAGACAAACGAACAGCAATTGATTTTTATATAATAAGAATAAGAAGATAAGACTCAAAAACTTAGAGCTTGAATACTGGAATGTTATCTTATGAGTTTCAACTTAAAGATATTTTGTCAAATTAGTCTGGTTTAAAAAAAAAGGTTGTGAAAAATATACTACTGCTTGAAAAGCATTTTCACAACTGTGAGATTTTACTTTTCTATCACTGATTTCGATGAAAAATAACTAAATTTAATTAAACTGAATACCTATGAAAATAAATAAAAGAACTATTTCGACTAATTGAACTATGTATTCTTTTTATTTCGACTAAAAAAAATATAAAAGTGTTCGGATTATGACCGCAAATATCCGGGGATTTTACGCTTGTTGTCCTGGTTTCTAAATTTTTGAGATGGCCCTATCTCTAGGTCAATGCTTATTATATAAGAATTTATTTGAGAATTTCTTAAAAGTTTTATGAAAATCCTAAAACTTTAGAATACGACATTACAGATTTATGGCGGCATAATACGAGTATAGGTCCCTCAGTTCAGTAACGTCTCTACGGAGGAATCTGCAAGAATGCAATTATCTGAACTGGACTTCGCTCGATATGTCGACACCAAGTATTCCAATTTTGGCAGGGACAGATAGGGGAGTGTATTAAAAAAAAATCTTATTTGTGTAACGTTAAAAGTAACCAAGAGATGAAAAATCACCTGAAAGTTACAAAAGTAACCTTCTGGCAACACTGTACAGAACCGCCCGCGGTTGTCGCGGTTTTAAAATCAGTCGCGGTAAAAAACCGCCAGTGTGGCCGCTTCCATACATTTCCTTTTGTCACAAAATCAGGCTGTTAAAAACCGCGGCGGTTTAGCCGTAGTGCGGCCTCGGCCTAAAGGAAACGAATGGAAGCGGCCGCACTAAAGGTTTTTTACCGCGACTGATTTTAAAACCGTGACAACCGCGGGCGGTTCTACCAGTGTTGCCAGAAGGTTACTTTTGTAATGTTTCAGGTGATTTTTCATCTCTTGGTTACTTTTAGGTTATACAAAAAAAGTTGAGAGACTATTTAGCAGTATGACAATATTAAAAAACAAGCAGAGAAATAGAATGAGGTTAAATCTTTTAACTACCTACTATATTTAGAGTACGCTGTGTTTTTTTATGGAATAGGGGTTTCGGGTTTATGGCATACGAGCAGACGTATCGCCTGATGGTAAGCGATTACCGCCGCCCTTGGACACTCGCAACACCAGAGGCATCACAAGTGCGTTGCCTTCCTTTTAAAAAGGAGTACGCTCTTTTCTTGAAGGTACGACGGTCGGAAGGCAAATGCTGCTTTGATTATAAAATTCCAGACCATTATATTGTATATTTGTTAGTGGTTTTCTGGTGGTTTTAGAAATTGAATCTAGTGGAGAGCTAGTTTATCTGTTGGTAACACTGTTCGCGGTTTTTAATCGTAGTGCGTGCGCTTCGGGCGGTTTAACCGCTAGCTGGAAAAAACCGTAGTGCGGCCTCAGCCTAAGGAATGGCGTTCAAGGATTAACAGATCTTAAAATATAATGGACAAACTCCAGCTTCGTCGCTAAATTTTAAACCTTATTTTTAATTAGCGTGATTTTGCTTAAAGCCGACTTATTAGTGCATTTTTATTGCAGAAATAACGATATAAACAACTTGTAAACTTACTGGTGAAACGAGTATTCCTGGGGATTTTTCTTTTTGGAAGATTCACATCCTGGTACTGCACAAGAAACCATCGTAATAGGGTTATTTAATCACTGGTTGCCACTCTAGTTCACTTAAATAATTGGCGAAACGCTCGCGTAAACATTTACCGGGGCCGGTATGGGCCGGTAGCAAATACGTGTTTGGCCCTGTTAACAGCGTCACTTTCTCTCTCTTTCTAACACAGAGAAGTTCCGTTATGAGCTCACCTCTCATTCACTCTCAAACCCAATCTACGGGAATTATATATCTATGATAGAGAGACTCCAATTTTGCGATGAAGTTGCCAATTTTTTCTATAGCTGGAAGAAATTTATCCTCAATATGTATTTATTTTAGGAATATGCAAGTACAAATTATTAGAAAAAAAACCCGACTGCGTCAATATTTAACAATAAAAACAAATAAGTTTTATATATATTCGTAATCACTAGGGCACGGATAAATATGTATTAAAAAATTCAAAATATGTACATATAATATGGACCAAAAATGTAAAATATGGACAAAATATGGAGTATAAAATAAGAATATCTTTCATTGTAAGCATAGTTTATTGTGAAAAATTACTACAGTAACAGTTACATTAAAAAATTATATAAAAATAGCGAAATGTTTAGGAAATTCAAATTACAAAATGCAGTTTTATTCATCTTCCAGCAGTACACAATTACATGCTTTTTTTAAATTATCGAAATTAAAACTCAAAATATAATGATCTTTCCACGTCACATGATGTAGCTAATGGAATCGAGCGTACTTAAAGACGCCTAGTTCCGTAATTGTGTAAGGCACGTACCCTCAAAACTTACGCACAGTACTTTATTCATCCTTTTTAGGGTATGAAATCCTTTATTTTCGTCTAAAATATTTAGTTTTTTGTTTTTAGTTATTGTTTAACTATTTCAGCAACAGGGCCTTTCGCTTCAGAAACGTATTCTTCTATTTCTTCAAGTTTTCATTTAGCGATGATGAAGGAATTTTTAGTTCTTAATTTAGTGACCTTAATTTAGTAGAGTGAAGGTTCGGTTTCGGTTTCGGCCAAAAAATGGCCGAACCTTCGGCCGCACTGAAACTCGAGTGAGTGTGAATAATCGTGCATCAATCGGCGAACTTTGTTACTCACTCGTGCTCACACGCTCACATGGCCGGCTCAGCTCGCTTCGCGTAATTCCATCGTTAATGGAATTGAATTGATTTTAAGTTTAACATGTATGATTAACATTATGACATACTGTACTTGTTTATTTCAGATACATTCATGACATAAAAAATATATTTACTAGGTACTTTAATCATAGAATATGCAAATAAATGTTTAAATAATCCACTAAATTTCAGAATTTGACAGGAATTTTATTCTCTTATTTTTCTTTTATTTCTCTTATTCCAATAAAAGAAACTATCATCACTGTGAGCTTTATTTAAAGCTACTAAATGAACTGGACACGTTAATGTCACAGTTCTAATCTTGTCCTTTACTGAATAAACATCACAAAGTAATCATTTCTTTTTTTTTCAATATATATCCTTTTTTAGCATCTTATCAAGGTCATTGCTACAAGTTGATTTGACAACAATAAAATGACCAAACCTTTTGTGTGAAAATATTCACAATTTTCGAGCGCCATTGTAATACTGTTGCAGATTAATTCAACGAAAATTGTAATAATAATCTTTTCGATGTAAATACGCAAACTATCATATTTTTAGGATAAGCTTACTTGTTAGCTGAATCATATAATAAGCAAATGGTGAATATAATGCTTGTGATAAAATATTTTTTAACTAAACAAATATTATGGAACCTTTCTAGCTCACTTCTGCACTTTGTTGGTATCCCTCGAGATCTCATCATCAGACCCCGATATGGTATCAATAGCACTACCTCGGGTGCATGCACATCCGAATACAAAAACAATTTCCAAAATCGGTTTACAATTGACGGAGTAATCGCTGAACATATGTACTTAAAAAATACATACCCTAATGGGGATTGTTCTCTTTTAACAAATCTGTTATAATATGAAAACCATTTCGAGGAATAGGGCTACTGATGTCTGCTAAGGGTTTAAAACAAGAAAATACTGATAGATTATTATTAAAATATTTATTTATATATTAATCTATTATTAGTAAGAACATGACTATTTTATATTTACTATTTATAGTTATTAAATTAGTTCAAAACAAGGAATATCATAACAATGAACGTTTTTTCTATGTTTAATTGGGGATTCCCTGTTTTGAAGGGCAACACGAAGTGATTATAGCAGAGTTGATTCAGCACAAATAAAAAATAAGTATCTGCACTATTAAGAGGGTGTTATACACAGAATTTAAAAAAGCGGCCAAGTGCGAGTTGGACTCTCCCATGAAGGGTTCCGAAGCAGCAAGTAACATAATATAAAAGTTCGTGTAGTTCGTTGTAACTTTGATTGCTGTTTTAATAATAGTGGTTTTTTTTTTGCGGTTTACCATATATGACGTATTATAAAAAAACTATTTACTAGATCTCGTTCAAACCAATTTTCGGTGGAAGTTTGCATGGTAATGTACATCATATATTTTTTTTAATTTTATCATTCTCTTATTTTAGAAGTTACAGGAGGGGGGGGGGACAAACATTTTACCACTTTGGAAGTGTCTCTCGCGCAAACTATTCAGTTTAGAAAAAAAAGATATTAGAAACCTCAATATCATTTTTGAAGACCTATCCATAGATAGTATGGGTTCACACAAAGTAATCATTTCATTTTTTTTCATTATATATCCTTTTTTAACATCTTATCAAGGTCATTGCTACAAGTTGATTTGACAACAATAAAATGACCAAACCTTTTGTGTGAAAATATTCACAATTTTCGAGCGCCATTGTAATACTGTTGCAGATTAATTCAACGAAAATTGTAATAATAATCTTTTCGATGTAAATACGCAAACTATCATATTTTTAGGATAAGCTTACTTGTTAGCTGAATCATATAATAAGCAAATGGTGAATATAATGCTTGTGATAAAATATTTTTTAACTAAACAAATATTATGGAACCTTTCTAGCTCACTTCTGCACTTTGTTGGTATCCCTCGAGATCTCATCATCAGTCCCCGATATGGTGTCAATAGCACTACCTCAGGTGCATGCCCATCCGAATACAAAAACAATTTCAAAAATCGGTTTACAATTGACGGAGTAATCGCTGAACATATGTACTTAAAAAATACATACCCTAATTACCTAAAATATAACAACTTTTGAAAACATGGGTTTGGTTCACGTATTTTTCAAGGGCAAAAAAGGTTTGGTTTCGGTTTCGGCCGAAACTGAGAGCCAGGCCGAAGGTTCGGTTTCGGCTGAAAAACCAGTTTCAGTCGGACACTAGTGCTTATATCTTGTGAGATAAAAAGCAATAATTTCTTTTTATATAGGCCAAATCATCAAAAGAGAAGATTCTTCAAGAAGTTCTTTTTGCTAGCCGCTAGTACCGTGGCGCGTAAGCGCGGGGCAGATAATGTGGAAAATAATGAAGACAAAGAATCAAAGATCAAATTACTGCGAGAATGCAAAAACACGTAAAATAATAAAAAATTTCGTGAACACTCATGTTCTACGATATAAAAATCGAAAATATGAATGTTTGTAATTTTTTTTTGAAAAGCATGGACTTAACCATGAAATATGGAAAATAAAATTAGTTTTTCACAATCTATATTTGATAATTGATGTAGAGAACACATTCGAGACCAAAAATCGTATAAATTAAAAATATGTATTTACATATTCCAATATAATAATAATACAATCCGGGCCCCAGTAATCACCGTAAAAATTCTTTATTTTGAAATTTTTTTTATATTACTTTTTGGCGCCAAAAATCCTTTTTTTTTTTTTGATGTACCCAGTGTCACTCTGTCACTCTGTTCAAATCTGTTGACACCAGTCACCTAAAAATACGACAAGCCGTTTAGCCTTTAGGTCGAGGCCGCACTACGGCTAAACCGCCGCGGTTTTTAACCGCCTGATTTTGTGACAAAAGGAAATGAATGGAAGCGGCCGCACTGGCGGTTTTTTACTGCGACTGATTTTAAAACCGCGACAACCGCGGGCGGTTCTGTCCAGTGTTGCCAGAAGGTTACTTTTGTAACTTTCAGGTGATTTTTCATCTCTTGGTTACTTTTGGGTTTACACAAATAAGATTTTTTTTTGAATACACTCCCCTATCTGCCTCTGCAAAAATTGGAAAACTTGGTGTCGACATATCGAGCGAAGTCCAGTTCAGATAATTGCATTCTTGCAGATTCCTCCGTAGAGACGTTACTGAACTGAGGACCCTATACTCGTATTATGCCGCCATAAATATGTAATGTCGTATCCTAAAGTTTTAGGATTTTCATAAAACTTTTAAGAAATTCTTAAATAAATTCTTAAATAATAAGCATTGACCTAGAGATAGGACTGCCATCTCAAAAATTTAGAAACCAGGACAACAAGCGTAAAATCCCCGGATATTTGCGGTCATAATCCGAACACTTTTAATTTCTTTTTTATGTAGTCGAAATAAAAAGAATACATAGTTCAATTCGTCGAAATAGTTCTTTTATATATTTTCATAGGTAGTCAGTTTAATTAAATTTAGTTATTTTTCATCGAAATCAGTGATGGAAAAGTAAAATCTCACAGTTGTGAAAATGCTTTTCAAACAGTAGTATGCTTTTCACAACCTTTTTTTTAAACCAGACTAATTTGACAAAAATATTTAAAGATATTTTGAAATTCATAAGATATCATTCCAGTATTCAAGCTCTAAGTTTTTTAGTCTTATCTTCTTATTATATAAAAATCAATTGCTGTTCGTTTGTCTAGCTAAAACTCGAGAACGGCTGGGCTGATTTAGCTGATTTTGGTTTTGAAATGTTTGTCGTAGTCCAGGAAAGGTTTAAACTGTAAAAAAATTAAAAATTACTTGAAAATCCAAATCTCATGTGTACGAATTAGCGGGCACAGCTAGTAACAAATAAAAAAATATCTGCTTATAGTTTTCATCAGCAGTCATATTATGTTTTTTTTTGTGTTTTCATCTTCTTTATTTAGAATATGTACTCTGAACATTCAATGGCAAGAAACTTTCTCTATTTCGATCATCCAAGCTTTTTGAAATAGTTGCAAGTAGGTATCCTTCTGGTTTTAAAGACTGAATTATATTTTTTTTCTAATGCTTTTATTTTTGAGTAAATGATGTGCTTTGGCGAAATCTGTTTCCAGCTATCGAGTGAGTCCTAAATGTGGATTATTTCAAAAGCTTAAAAAAGCCCCCTGATCTGATTTTTTTAAATCGGAGGCATACCTGTTTTTCATGCATTCAATTATGCATGAAAAACAGGTATGCCTCCGATTTATAGCTGTAATAGCTGGAAACAGATTTCACCAACGAGTCTTTGAATGATAGAGAAGCTGTTTATACTCAACCTCGGTTGTGTCAGAGAGTTCTTTAAGAACTTTTTAGACTGTAGCCTTTATTATTCCCAATTTTATTTGGGTTCGGCTTGTTTAAGTGGCAAAAACTTCTTTTTTTTTATGTTGTTGAATCAACATCTACTGGCAGTCAATCACATGCGTGGTGCAGTGCATTATTGATAATGCGCGTAGAGCATCCCACACCAACTATTTTCGAATTCAGATTTTGTTTTAACTTATGGAATTATAAAACATTGTTGGTTCCATGGCGCTCCATTCCACCGAAGTTCGTATTACAATTATCCCCAGAAAATGCAACACATTTAGTTAAAAGATCATGCTGTTGAAGTTGCTTTATTTTAAGCTCAGTAATTATCTCAGATCTGTCATTTCATTTCGATTTGGTTTTCTGGTGGTTTTAAAAGTTCAATCTAAAGGAGAGCTAGTTTATCTGTTGGCAGCACTGTTCGCGGTTTTACCGTAGTGTGTGCGCTTCGGGCGGCTTAGCGGTTTAACCGCTGGCTGGAAAAAACCGTAGTGTGGCTTCAGCCTTATAGGTGGTCCACACAACAACGATGTATCGTAGCGATTTAACTGTGCAGTTCGTTGGTGCAGTTTTATCGTACGTGTGGACGGAAATCGGCTCAGATTTTAAAAAAAATATCTACTCTATCTAAAAATCACTACGATATATCGTTGTAGTGTGGACCGCCTATTAGGGCTTCCTAGGACTCGAAAAACATAACCCTCCTTTCGCAGTCGGTTAATAAGTACGTAATGGTACTGGCTTTGCCTACATTAGGATGAGACTGCCGTGTTCGTGTATGAGATTAGATCAGTGTGATTTTTAAATTAAATACAATACTATAACATAGCGTGACGACGCATGCTGTGGTAACTGAACCTGTCAACTTAATGTCCTAGTAGACGATTTCAGACTTTCATGAGCACTGGAAGCAAAAACAGGTAAGACTGTCTTTAAAAAGTCTCTTATAATAATAATAATTAAAAACTAAAATACCAACACATTCGACTCAGTTTGCAGACAAATCTTACTGTACGTACAATGACAAGTAAAAAAAAGAAAACGCTGAAAAAGTATGAAACAAGTTTCAAAATTTTTATGCGGATTTCTTGAGATTGAGATGTGGCTTTGGCCCTGGCCTGCTCAGTCGCCAGACTTGAACCCGATTGAGCATGCATGGGATATGCTACAGAGAAGAGCTCTGCCGAATATGGAGGGTATCCAGTCGCAAGAAGACCTTTTTTTGTTGTGACAAAGTCACGAGAAAATGCTAATAATCTATATATTTTTTTAAATGTACAAATAACGCCCTTTCGAATGATACCAACAAACACGGAATATTTAACTCAAATTATTTTTTTAATACAGTACTTTATGTCGGCTAGAGTGCGCCACATTAGATTCAGTGACACGTCATATCACAGACTACTATTAAGAGATTGCGTCTTATAGCCTATAACCAGCGGACGATCAAGACGCTTCTAACGATACCTCATTTGTCCAGTTCTAATGTAGTTAAGGAGCTATGAAGGAACAAATGAACATACATACATACATACATAGCCTGTCAAAATCATAACCCTCCTTTGGCTTTGCCGTAGTCGGGTAAAAATATTGTCTATACTTAAAAAGCTGATGAAGGTTTCAGTTTTAGAGTAAGTTTATCCGTTTATTATATATACATATTTATACGGACGATCCCAAATCCTATCGACCATTGTTACCATCGCTACAGAAGCTTTTAGAGCGTCTTGTAGTACCACGACTTCTACCGGGTGGAGTTAAATTTCATGATAGACAATTCGGGTTTACGTTGGGAAAATCGACAACTGATGCGGTCATGCGGTTATATCTGTAAGGAAAACTGTCACCGAGTCAAGTTTTCAATACGTTTTAGGCATCTAGATCTTTTAGGCATCTCTTAGATATATCTGGCGCCTTTGTCAAAGCGGGGTGGCCCATGCTATTGCTAAAATTAAAATTAAGAGGTTGCTTTAAAAATATTTATTCCCTTAACTCCTCGTACTTCTTACAAGGTACTACTAAATTGGGCATCAATCTGTGTCGAAGGCGCTTACGATGGGGTGTCCTCAAGGGTCAGTGCTAGGTCCATACTTGTGGAACATAGGCTTTGACGATTTTCTGGCAATGCCTGTGCCGTCCGGATGTACCCTGAACGCGTACGCGGACGACGGTTTGTTATTGATAGAGTCGGATACTAGAACGGGGCTTGAGAGGCTGGCCAGTGAATGTTTGGACTTAATATCTCGGTGAGGTGAGCGTAATCGGTTGACTTTTGCACCAAACAAAACCTTCCAGCTACTTCTGAAAGGTAACCTCAAATCACCGCCGTGTATTAAATTTGAAAATGTTACTATTAAAAATAAAACCTCGGTTTGTTATTTAGAATTGGTTTTAGAAAGAAATTTTTCATTTATTGAACATATTAGAACAGTTAATGAAAAGTCAAAAGAGAGTTTCTTTGCACTGACGAGGATATCAACTGCGACATGGGGTCTGTCATTTCATACACTAAAGATCATTTAAGGAGCTACTTATTTAGGTTCTATTTGCTATGGTGCTCCTGTATGGGCAGATAGGGCGACTGTAGGTGCTGTCCGTCGCAAACTGTTACAAGGCCAACGACCTGCATTGATTTTCTTGTGCAAGGCATATAGGACGGTTAGCACTGAGGCTTTACCGGTGTTGGCAGGTGTTCTTCCGGTCGATCTCGAGGTGCAAAGACGTGCAGCCATGTATTATTCCACACTACAAAACATGGAATGCGATTTTTTGGGCATACGAGACCGCGGTAAAATCATAAGATTGTTTCAACAGCAATCCAATGTCTATAACGACCTCTTGGATGAATGGCAGTAACGATGGGACGAATCGTCCATGTGTAATAGCACCTATATTGTAATATGAATGAGTGTGAATCGAATCTGAGACCGGGCGAGACAACAAGCGCACAACAGAGCAGTCGCATTGTCGCATACGTTACCACGGCGGAAGCGAGACTCTAGTGCAACGTTCTTTTCCCTTTTTATTGCTTAATGGCTAATAAACGTTTGCCTGGCCTATTCTCCTATACTTAGTGTTGTTTTGTTAAAAAACCGTTGTTAATAAAAAAAAAAGTACTACTGTAAAGTAGGTATACTAGATTAAAAAAGTAATCAATTTTTTTTAGATTAGAGACTGGCAATGGCATTAATGGAAAGATCTCCTCTCTAAAATTTTTGACAGGCTCTTGACAGCTACAGAAAGAAAAACGATACGATTTGTTGTGAAGTTTTCATTGGATAGTTGGATAATTTTATAATTTTAAGACTCAGTATATTTTTCTGACTGATAATGTATATTCCACATGTATAAGTACGATCTCTGATCATATAAATACCTAGGATTCTTTAGAAAATTATAGTTATTCTAGGGTAGTATATATATAGTTATTCGTAGTTTGTGTTTAAATAATGTTTCGAACTGCAGGATTATTTTATTTGCTATTTGTCCCCTATTATGTTGCACTGGAAGAAAACTCAGTTTATGAATATAATGCCAACAATTTTAAGTATCAAATAGAAGAAATGGATGGCAATTTTGTTATGTTTTATGCACCTTGGTAAGTATTTAAATTCTCTATCTAATGTTTTTAAAAAGCTAGGATTCTCGTTACATCATAATACTTACATGATTTTGTTATTTATCTTGAGATTATATTATTAATTTTCAGGTGCCGACATTGTACAGAATTTTATCCGATATGGGCGGAATTAGCTGAGCTTGTAAATACAAAGGATTCTAAATTTGCTATTGCCCAAGTGGATTGTACGATACATTACAAACTTTGTAATGAAAATGACATTACAGGTAATTGGAAGACATCACTATACACTGCACAGTATGGTGATAGTGTTATACAAACAGTACCTGCACTACTTAAAACTCTAAAATTCAGTCTACGTTTAATGGTGCCTTTTAACCCTGTAGAAAAATCCTAAATGTATAGGTAGTATACAGGTGTTATTTTTTTCTTAATATCAACTACACAACCTCATTGTCTTTGAAGTAGGGAAAGATTAGAGGGTTAATCGTCTTTTCCCTCAATTTGCCATAGCTTTTTAACTAGCTTTTACATGCGGCTTTGCTCACGCAGACTTTTATCCCCTGATTTATCTCCTTAGGGGTGGAATTTCAAAAATTCCTTTCTTAGTGCTCACTTACGTTATATAAAGAACCTACATGCAAAATTTCAGGATTCTAGCTTCAGCGGTTTGGGCTGTGCGTTGATCTCTGGGTATGTCAGTCAGTCACCTTACTCTTTTATATATTTATATATATAGATTTCAATTTCGGTAACCAATTTTATATTCCAAATTCAAATTATTTATTACTAATGGTCTCCTAGTGGTTAAAATTTAACCATGATTCTTTTTTTTTTTGCTTTCTTTACTTCTTCATATAAACTTTGACTGTGCCTAATTTCATACTCCTCTGTTTGCATAAATGTTATTTAAATAATTTTGTAAAAAGGTATACAAGGTTTTTGCTTCTCATATTAATATATAAATTTAAAGTACCTAGTATGGTAGTGCTGGCAGTGAGTAAGGCCCTGAGCGCACTAGTGATTTTTGTCACCGTGACAATAAATTCTTCGTCACTGTCTCGTCACCACCTTTTCGTGGCATTCTTCGTCACTGTCTCGTCACCACCTTTTCGTGGCATTCTTCGTCACTGTCTCGTCACCACCTTTTCGTGACATTCTTCGTCACTGTCTCGTCACAACCTTTTCGAGACATTCTTCGTCACTGTCTCGTCACCACCTTTTCGTAACTGCCTGCACCTGCAATGATAGTGATGAAACTTTTTTGCATTTGATTTGATTACGCGGAAGACTACTAAAGTATGGAAACCTCAGGGAAGGGGCGAGACGAAGTGACATTAAGTCGCTACTACCATCCTCCGCGGACAAAAAGTCACCCAATCGTCACATATCCAAATGCACACACCTTTATTATGGGTGATATACACAGTGACAGTGACACAACAGACACAGTGACAGTGACACATCAGTCACGGTGACAAAAATCACTAGTGCACGGCCTGTCTAACTTCTTTAATATATAATTTAACCTATTACCCTAAAATGATTTTTTTTGCCCAAACTTTTGGTTCAATTTAGATGGTAAACTTAATTAATTCTTATTTTCAGGATATCCAACACTGCATTACTACCATAAGAACACATTTACTCCCATAGAGTATAAGGGTACTAGGGATCTGCCTTCCCTGACATTATTTTTAAGTGGAATCTTCACAATGAAATCAGAGGTGAGTTAATCAACCTTGTATGATTATTTATTTATTTAGCCCCTTAAACTGGGTGAGATTAATCTTTATGACTATTGCTTGATTTGTCTGGTTATAGGATGTCTCTCAACTCTGTGTGCCTTTTGGCACTCCTCCAGTAGTTTCCATTGCTTCCTGTCTTGAGCAATTCGCCTCCATTTGGGTCCCACATTAAGTTTCAGCTCATCTTCCCAGCGCATTTGTTGTCATCCTCGACACCTTTTGCCATCTCTTGGATACCAATTTGTTGTAATTTGGCTCCACACTTGTATGATACATCAAGCTTAATAGTTACTGGACATAGGCATCTCCTGAGACAGGAGGTTTTGGTGTATTATACCACACTGGCTAGATCTTGTTGGTCTAGTGGGTAATGTAAGCAACTACAGATCAAGAGGTCTCAGGTTCGATTCCCGGGTCAGACTGTGTTTTTCTTACTAGAAATTCTTAATAGCAGCCGGATTATGGAAGATGGTGGTGTTTCCCGCCCGTGCCTCGGAGAGCACGTTAAGCCGTCGTCCCGGTCGTCATGAAAATCTATAGCAATCATTATTGGGAAGTCAGTCAGTCCTCTAATATACTGACAACTTATTTTTTTTTTTTTTTTAACGTGTGGAAATCCCCTCGGACCTTCACCCGCGCCGGGGCTTGCGGCGGGGCGGTGTGTCGGACTCGAACCGACTAAAACCACACGGTGTGCCACTCTGCGCCTGTGAAGGGAGGAATCCGGGAACTGCAGTTATTAACACGTCCGGACCCCTCCCAGCGCTTGCCCGCACTGAAGCGGGCACCGTCTGCTGTTAAAACTCTCTATTTAGGCGACGTACGGCACACGCGTACGTCGCCCCCTCGCGGGTGGCCACTAGAGCGGATGGAGGGGAAAGCCCGTCCCGACCATCCGCGGCCACACTCAGGGCGGCATGAGGCGCTGATAGGCGCGCCTCCGCCGCCCGGTTCGCCGGCGGCGAATTGGGTCCGAGGGGATATCATCCTCCCGGGCCTCCTCCGCCACCTCCTTCTGCGAGATGACTTCTTCGCAGAAGGTTGCGACCGCGGTTAATATACTGACAACTAGTTCAACTTTCGAATTCAGTTCACTCTTAGGGTTGCGGAGGTCCGATGCCAGTTGCTCCATGGAAAAACTGATATTCAGCTGGTTGAACTAGTAGCTGACCCTAAATAATCGTGGGAATAATAAAGGCTAGGAAGATACCACACTGGCTAGATGAGTTGGTATAGGATTGGTTTTAAGTTTTCATTTGCTTTCCAAAGCTGTTGTCCTCTATAGTCTACTTATTTATTTGGCTTAATTCACCCCTAAAATGTACCAAGTTCTAAAATTACACTAGTGACAACTATCACATCAAACATTTCAAGCTATATTTTAAGGACTGTACAAGTAATTTTAACTAAAACAAAATCATTATATTTTCAGGGTACTAATGTAGAAAAGGACTCGACAGAGGTTAAAATATACAGTGGTATGGCATACTTAAATGATTACAATATTGAGAAGTTTGTTTCCACGGGACAACATTTCGTTATGTTTTATGCCTCCTGGTGTAAGGCGTCACAGGTACGAAATTACAACATATTTAATTTACAATACCAACAATATACAAGAAGAATTTAAACAAATATAACCTGACTACGCAAAACTTTACGTACGACATATACGACGTAAAACGACAGAATGGTCCGGGAGCCAGGTACAAATTCGGTCAATTATTTCCTCTCGAGCAAAACTTCGTAAAAGGCATTAGGAATGTATGTTATGAATACTCGTGACCGTCAGCTGCGACTCCGTCGGTGGGGTAGGCAGCGGCAGCCTACACAGCATGCAGAAAAAAATATATGTTTCAGTCACTTCCTCCCGTTTCAAAATTTGTAGGATTATAGTTTACCTAATATCTTGAAGAAAAAATAAAGTCAGCTGATCATAACATGGTGGATTATACGTCAGCTCGGCACTTGAACATGTGGCGACCTCCACATACAGCGCAACAACAACATAACATACTACAGCGCCATCTACCGAAGATACATCGAACTACGGAGTAACGAAGGAAACTAAGAAACTACCAATTACCAATCCTGAATCGCGCAGTGAAAGTTCGCGCGCCAATTAAGATACATACAACATCCCAACATCAACCGTAGGGCAGTTGGCCCGCCAGGCATGATCACCTCGCCTGGTCGGAGGATCCTCCCTTTGTGTTGGAGGGACACGATCACCCGTTCCTCCACAAACATGACTAAAATTTTGATTTCCTCTTGTCTAAAATTTTTTCTGGTTATAGTTATGCTACTACTACGAATAAAAATCATGTCGGCTTGCTCTAACCCAGTGGAAAGTTTGACAGCTGGCACCTTAAAAGGTGTAACGCAGCTGCATCTATCACCTAATGAATCTTATCAGCTGACGACTTTTCCCTTGATTTACAGCTAGCTGATTCTTTTCAGTATTTACTAGAGCATGTTAACAATAATGGAGTTCTGTAATAAATTTTCATCCCAAAGGAAATCACGTTTCCTAAGTGATTCGGTGGTATACTTGATTTGAGAGTTTTGATAACCAATATGAAGTTTAATAATGGAGGAAATCGAACCATACCTTTTCTTTTATTTTCTTCTATACAAATCTTGTCACGCCAATGACATAACAGTTCAAGTGCCCAGCTGACGTATAATCCACCATGTTATGATCAGCTGACTTTATTTTTCCTTCAAGATATAAGGTAAACTATAATCCTACAAATTTTGAAACGGGAGGAAATGACTGAAAAAAATTTTTTTTTCTGCATGATGTGTAGGCTGCTACTACCAGCCTCACCGACGGAGTCGCAGCTGACGGTCACGAGTATTCATAATATACATTCCTAATGCCTTTTACGCAGTTTGGATTGGGAGGGACTTGGTCATCAAAATCTGTCACTGGCTCCTGGTCCAGAAGTATCATCCCCATCATCTAGCTAGATGGTATCATGGTTGGCAGTCCACAACTGTGCCCTTTTCCAAAAACTTTCTGCCTCGCAATACAAAACTGTGGAATGAACTGTCACCTGCGGTGTTCCCGGACCAATACGACCTTCAAGAAAAGAGCGTACTCCTTCCTAAAAGTCCGGCAACGCACTTGTGACGCCTCTGCTGTTCCGGGTGTCCATGGACGGCAGTAATCGCTTACCATTAGGCGATACGTCTGCTCAATTCTATAAATCAATATGACAACTCTATGATATGTTGTTTTCAGAAATTAGCCCCTACTTGGGCCGAGCTAGCAGTACAATATGCACATAATCAGTATATACAGATTGGCAAGGTGAACTGCATGGACAATGAGATGACTTGTAAAAATTTTGACATCAAACAATATCCTTACTTGATGTGGATTGTCAATGGCAGGATTGTAAGTATAATTTTTGATATTACAAATACACACATCAAAAGTGTCTAGGGATCAAGCATTTTTATGTGGATTTCTTGAGATTGAGATGTGGCTTTGGCCCTGGCCTGCTCAGTCGCCAGACTTGAACCGGATTGAGCATGCATGGGATATGCTACAGAGAAGAGCTCTGCCGAATATGGAGGGTATCCAGTCGCAAGAAGACCTTTTTTTGTTGTTGCAACGAACATGGGCGGCCATTCCACAGCGTGTTTGGATGAACTCATTTTGAGTATGCCAAACCGATGTTCTTGTGTTGTTAGTGTTCGCGGTAGAAACACGGATTATTAATTGTTTAAGTTACCTAATAAAATTTTAAAGAAAACTGTTATTTCAGTCTTTTTTTCGAACTTTAATGTTAGTGGTTCAAATGTCAAAAATCCTTTTATTAGGAAAATGGCAAATTTCTTTATTAATGCAAAGGTGACTTGGTTTATCGTTACTGTGACAAACGAAAACACTTTATTTGATGAATCCTTAAAGAAAATTTTAATTAATATCAATCAGGAGAAAAGTTATTGCAAAAATATATGTTGATCCCTAGACACATATGTTGATCCCTAGACACTTTTGATGTGTGTATGTCTAAATAAATTTCCAGTGTAGACTATTGACTTACGTTTTTGCGTTTATATCACATGTGTATGAGGTGTTCAGCCTCGTAAATGGCTGGTCCTATTTTGATAAAAAAATCAAAACTGTTCAAAGCAGGCATTTTTATACTTTGGTACATAGGACACGGTAACTCAAAATATGGTACAAGAACGTGCCTTACAGTATTTGTTTACCGTTGAAATTAATTAGGCCCCTACACACCGTGGCGGCATGGCCGGCCGGTTTAGGCTGACGCCACATACTGCTGGAAGTCGCAGAGCATTTATTTCAGCTATAAATAACCTGGCAACTTTGCTTGGCAAAGAAACTTCATGTGTAGGAGGCCTTATGAAGCTTCATTTCCCCTTCCCTCCGGACCTCTAAAGAGAGCAGTAGTGTTTTGAGTTGTTCCGTCTTTATTGAAAATAAGGAATTAATTAATAAGTGAATTAAATCAGTGAAAGTGCGGCGTGGCGCGTTGTCCTTTGGCCGGACAATACATAACGTAGTACACATTCGCATTATGCACCTGTAAGTTTACTTTATAATATTGAGATATAATACTATCAACAATCACCTATACCAAGCGCGTTTCACTTTATTGAATGGACAAGGTATACAAAGCGAGAGCTCAACTTATACTGGACGGAAAGCACTATTGTTCGGAAACGTCGATCGCCGGCCAGTTTACAAGACCCCTCAACTTTATTTTATCTCGTATAAGGTAATACAGTAAATACAGCAACTTTTTTTGTTTTTACCTACAATTGCTCACCAATTAAATTACTATGCCGCTCAAAAGATCACCATCGTCTAAAGCAAATCAGCAACTTGGATCGGACACAAACTTGAGCTCAGGTGCAACGACAGATGTGGAACATGACGCCTCTAGCCACACTACTTCTCGTACTCGGATGCGCAAGCGACAGCACGATGATGAACTAATATTTTTCATGAATGATATGAAATTAACTATGGATACCTTCAAAAAACAACAAGATGAGAAGTATAATGCATTGTTGTGTTCGCTACAAGAAATAAAAGCCCAAAATACCGAACTTAAGACATCCATCGAGTTTATATCAAAAAAATATGATGACATGGAAGGGAAGCTATCCAAGATGGAGACTGATAGAAAGTCATTCATAGCTCATATACAATTGCTTGAATCTAAAATTGAACACTTTGAGAAAGCCCATAGACTTTCTAGTTTGGAGATTAAAAATATACCCCCATACAAAGGCGAAACTAAAAAGGAGCTTTTAAAGTTAGTAAGCAACATCGGACAAGCCCTAGACATAAACATACATGAGTCAGCGATCAAAGATGTCTTCCGCGTTCACACAAAAAAGGAAGAAAACAAACCTATTATTGTAGACTTCACTTCATGCATCATGAGGGAGAATGTTATATCCTCGTGTAAAAGATACAATAAACATCACAAAGAAAAATTCAACTCCACCACAATAAAACTTCCAGGGACACAAATGCCTATCTTTATATCTGAAAGCTTGACAGCCCAAACAAGAAGTATGTTCTTTCAAGCCAGAGAAGTTGCCAAGTCGCTGGAGTACAGGTTTTGCTGGGTAACTAATGGTAAAATTTACATGCGTAAACAGGAAGGAAGTCCACAGGTTCGTATTAGTACTGAAGCGGACCTAAATAGATTGAAGGATGGAAGGAAGACCACATCGGATTGACTACATTCTGAAATGTTTTTCTTTGTCTTTATAACCTACTGCATGCAAATAGTACATAGTTTTATAACTTTAAGTTTTGCGATAAATAGTTTATGTTATATAAATGTAACGTTTACAGACATTCATAATAAATATAACACACACACACAAATAACTCACAGACTTATCCACCCATTTATACTCTATAACATTTATTCACGCTCGTTAGCATTCACTATTTCACATTCCTATAAAACAAACATACTTTCATTCCACTTATGTTTTTACGCTGGTTTTAGTGTTTATATTACAAAAAAGCATCTAACGATGCCACTTCTAATGTTTTACTACTGTAGACGATTATTTGAAAGGCTCTGTAGGCCATTTGTAGGACTTACATCCGTTTTTCACTTACAAATCCAATTATGTCTTCACTAATAGATATATCTTCAGACATTGACACACTCACATTATCGGAATCAATGGTTTGTCAACCAGAAAATCTAAGCAAACACATCAACGAAACTAAACACCCCATTACGATTTTGCATCTAAATATCCGAAGTGTTAATTGTAACTTTGATGGTCTCACGGTATTGCTGTCACGTGTAAATGTTGAACTCCACGTAATAGTTCTCACTGAATGTTGGCTAAGTAAAATAAATAAACCGCCTGAAATTTTAGGATATACGTCTTATATGTCTAGTTTCCTAAACCAAAACGATGGTGTTATCGCATATGTGCGTTCTAATATCCAACACAAAGTAATAGAACCTAGATTTGTGGATGGAAACTGCCTAGTGATTACCTGTGGCCATGAAATAGCAGTTGTTGCTATCTATCGCTCTCCGTCATACAGGGCAATTGACAAATTTACGGAGAGTCTAGATGAAGTCTTAACATCTTATTCATCGACTAAAACGGTTGCGTTGATTGGAGACCTAAATATTAATATTCTAGAAATTAAAAATGATATACTATTGGACAAGTATTTAGATTTAACGGCCTCACATGGTCTACTTCCTGGTCATCTTTTACCGACGCGAATGGATAGATGTCTCGACCACGTTATGTTACGTTCTGATAAGAAATCAGCCATCTTTGTGTTAGACTCTTATGTAACCGACCATGCCCCTATCGTTTTTTCTACATATCCCCAGTTATCACGGTATAATGACGTAAAAAGTTATACACGGATCAATTACCCTAAGTTAATTACAGAATTAGCTGACATCAACTATAGTTCGGTTTATTTTACTACGGACGCCAATCTTGCAACTCATAATTTAATTAATTTAATTTCTGGTGCAGTTCACAATAACTCTAACATAGTAATAACTCCTAACCGAAAGCGTTGTATCAAACCCTGGATCACACCGGGCCTGCTCAGATGTATACGACACCGTGATCGTCTTCACGCCAAATCGAAACTGTCCCCCACTAACATGATTTTACAAACAACATACTCACGATATCGCAATTTCTGTAATAATTTACTCAAAAAACTTAAAACTCAACATGAGAAAACTGAATTACTTAAAAATAAAAACAACCCTAAGGGTATGTGGCGAACTATAAAGACGATTACAAATATGAATAGCGTCAACCGGCCACCTCTCGAGTTATTGAAAATATGCGAAAACCAACAGCTATCTTTAAATCACATTAATGACTTTTTTGCTAATATTGGCAGCGACCTAGCTCAGAAAATACAAACAACACAATCTGCACCCACGTCGAATAGTTGTAATCTACAGCGAAATCCGGTAGGCAACTCTATGGGGTTGTTGGATACCGATGAAGCTGAAGTTGAGGCAATTGTCTTCGGCCTGCGAAACAACACCGCTGTTGGTATTGATAATATATCCGTCTCTGTACTTAAATCTGCAAGACACATTCTGGTTCCACATATAACGTATGTGTGCAATATGTGTCTGAGAACTGGCATTTTCCCCGATATCCTAAAAAGAGCCCTGATTAGTCCAATTTTCAAAAGTGGTGAAAAAGACAACATCACTAATTATAGGCCTATATCTGTGCTAACCACTCTATCAAAAATATTAGAAAAGATCCTAAATAAAAGACTAATAAATTACCTAGAAACTAACCACCTACTCGCGGAGACACAGTTTGGCTTTAGACAAGGCAGGTCAACTGAAGACGCGATAGTTGAACTTACTGAAACAGTTGTGCGGCAGCTTGACCGAAACTCCAAAGTCATTGGCTTATTCCTAGACCTTTCTAAAGCCTTTGATACTGTCTCAATTCCCAAACTACTTACTAAAATGGAATGTATTGGTGTCAGGGGTAGTGTGCTCGATATATTTAAAAGTTACCTAACCCGTCGAACCCAACATGTGAAAATGGGTAATAATACGAGGTTAAGTGATGCTGCAAGCCCCATTTACGGCGTACCTCAAGGAAGTGTACTTGGACCTACGCTCTTCCTTATATATATCAATGACCTGTGTACCAAAGCTATCCCAAATTGCAAAATAGTTGCATATGCGGATGATACCGCGTTATTGGTTAACGGAAAGAGCTGGGATGAGACTCGTAAGAACGCTGAAAATGCACTGAGAAGCGTTATGGACTTCCTTAGTTCCAATCTATTAACACTAAATACTATTAAAACCAAATACATCTGTTTTTCCCAGCGTCAGAGCACCATTCTCGATGCAGATCACCTCGTTGCACATTCATGTTATACGAAATCTCAAACATGCAGCTGTCAGACCATTGAACGCGTCAATGAAATTAAATATCTGGGCGTCACATTAGATAGCGCTTTATGCTGGCAAACGCATATCAATAACATTATAAATCGCGTTAGAAAATTGATGCCGATATTTCGTAAATTAAGGTATTCTGCTGATCCTGAGACGCTAAAAATAGTGTACTATGCCCTAGCACAATCTATAATATCGTATGCTATTCTGGCTTGGGGAGGCACGGGTGCAACTTGTATGATGGGCCTGGAGCGGGCACAGAGGGGGGTTTTAAAGGTCCTATCCCATAAGCCTCGGTGGTACAGCACGGCTGCTTTGTATCGAGAATGCGGTGTCCTCACTGTTAGACAGTTATTTATTCTGCAGGTAGTAATGAGAAGGCACAATAGTATCTCCAGTGGCCTTACTGGTACGGGTCGTAGGAATGTAGGATTATGCTTCACAGAATCTCATAGGACAACTTTAGCAAGGAGACAATATTATATTATAAGCACACGTATTTATAACAGAGTTAACAATAAATTAAACATTTCCACTTTAAACTACAGTCGAGTCAAATCGGTAACCAAACAGTGGCTTTTACAACTAAACCACTCAGAAACGGAAACATTGGTTACCTAACATCCCGTAGAAATACTCATACACACACACACACACACACACAAACACACACGCAGTCACACACACACACTCACACACACACATGCGCGCAAACACTTTATTTAGTCATAGTTTCTCTATTTTGTTTTGTTTTTTATTTTGTGTTTTCTTTTCTTTTTCGAATTAATATCACTACTGTTTGTAAATGACCACACTTGGAAGGCGCTGATAGCTGTCATACAGTTAATACTAGTACAGCTGTCAACGTTCACCATATCACAATTATGGATTTTACCAATTACTCAAATTGTAAATAGTATAAGTGATATGTTAAATGTACCATTATCTTGAAATTAATAAATTTATTATTATTATTATTATTATTATTTCGAATAGTATGTCTGCAAGGTCGACTACTAAGATAATAAAAAGCTGAGCTTCTGTGCTTGTATTGTTTACGTAAGTTATTATTAACCTAGTGTGGGACGCCCACAGGGCAGGTGGGTGGCAGGAACTAGATACGAGAAGCCCAGAATCGATTGGAGGAGCGAGCAAACAGAGATGCCTGTAATATTGGACTGTAATAAGCTGATGATGATCCTGTCAGTTCCAAGTTGACTTTGACTCTACTAATAATTAATAAAACATGTTATAAATTCCAGATGGGTGTAGCAGATGCAAATAACATGGAGGGTTTAAAAGCTTACATTGAGAAAATGTCTCTAACCGAGAATCATGACCCTGAGAAATTTATGAAGAAAAAGAAAGCCTTGCCTGTTGCCAGGATATCGGAAGAAACTTTCGAAACCTTTTTGGAAAAAGAATTTGTGTTTATCAACTATTTTGCACCATGGTAATTATTGTTACGTGTTATGGTTCGATGGGTGTAGGAAATAAACCTTCTGACGTGTAAAAGAGACTTAATTAACAACATTCTTATAATCACAACATTACTCCGAATAACAATCCAATATTATCCTAAGTATCTTATCTTAATGGTCGCCGAGGTCGCTAGGTTGATCACTGATATCACTTCGATGTTTATCGCACTGTAGCTTAAAGTGAACTGACTGCAGCCCGCGAGAGTTCGTGTTTATATAGATTTTTACATTTTATTAGCGCTTTCGAGAAACGTCTCGAACATACGAGGGAGTTCCCCGTATCAAGGACACGCCCGCCGGCGAACTCGTTGTAAACAATAGCACAACAACCAATCGATATTCGACGCTATGTCTATCGATATAAGGTTCGTTATTCCGTACCTCAAAATCAACTTTCTCGATCTTTCTTCTTAACATTATTTTTTCAAACTTAATTCATCAAATGTGCGCTCATAGGTAAATTAACGCGCGTTTTCCTCACTTCCGGTCCGAGCTCAGACATTAAAGCTTCCGTCCTGAGCGCAGTTCCGTCTTAACCCGGGACAGAAATATATTGTTTCTGTCCCGGGTTGTACGGTCTGTACGGTGAAAGTAAGATGTTACTCAATTACGTTCCGAGGCAAGATGTTCCACGTAAAAAAATGTTATCCATAGACATTGCACTATTACACTGCATGTCTATAAAGGCCTATTGTGATCACTTGTTATAATTAATAAGTAGGTACACCAAATCTATACTAATATTATAAACGCGAAAGTTTGTAAGTGGATGGATGGGTGGATGTTTGTTACTCTTTCACGCAAAAACTACTGAACGGATTTGGATGAAACTTTACAGTAATATAGCTTATACATCAGAATAACACATAGGATACTATTTGCCGTGATAACCGACATATAAGCGGGCGGAGCCGCGGGCAACCACTAGTACTTTATAAATGTAAGTCTTAAACAAATGTATTAATAAATTTAAATGTTTTACACAAATCTATTATATTCCAGGTGTGCACATTGTATGCAAATGAGTCCGCTTTGGCTGAAACTGGGAGAACGATTCCAAAACGAATCTCGTGTACTGATCGCTGATGTTGACTGCGTGCAATCGAAACCAATATGTGAAACAGAAAAGGTATTCTATATTTAACTAGCTTTCGCACTTGTCTCTTGTTAAGCCATTAAAGACAGACAGAGTTTCTTTCCTATTCAAAATATTAGTAGGGGTTTGGTTCTTTCTGAACTTCTGTGCTATATTTTTTTGTATTAGAAAAGCATAAAATTATGTTAGCTCATCATTTAGTATGGGGTTACACTTGACAGTCAAGTCACTTGTTAAACGTTAGGCAACGGTTCCATGTTATTTTCAACTTTGAACTTACAGCCTTAAAGTTGAAAATAACACAGAACCGTTGCTCACATTTTAACTTTTATGAATAAAGAATATTTTACTTGCTAAATAATTACATCAATGAATAGAGAAAGCAGAAAGTATTTTGAAGTGTATGTCGTTAAGTTCGAGAAAAGAAATCACAATATAGTTGAGTCAATCACTGGGCGACGCTACAATGATTTCCTATAATTCCCTTCCCCTCCCCCTTCATACCACCAAAGAGACCCGAAAATTAACATCCGCGTAATAGGGTATTTTGCTATATACGAGAAAAAATCTTAAAATATATTATTGAGATACTATTACTATTAGGCAAAAAGCAGTCGGAAAATTTTAGGTTTGGTTCATAAAATAATAAAATATTTTTTTCAATACCACAGAGCAATATGGCGTCCACTGCGTCCAGCGTTTTTGACAAATTACGCGCAAAATTAGAAAATGTAAAATTTTAATGAATTTTTATGGCACTTATCGATTGAATAATTTTTTTGTTTTATTTCGGTGTTTTAATAGCACTACTCGTATAAAATCTAATTAATACACTTTTCAAAAATGGGTGTAATACCCTATTGAGAAGGCCAACGCTCAAGTTCGGTACTAACTAATACTAACTATTATATACATATTTAAATGTCATCATCAGCCTATCGCAGTCCACCGCTGCACACAGGCCTCCCCAATTGGACGCCACTTATATTCTGGCCCGACCCCACGGAATTTAGTGATACAAATCAATCGAATTTACATCTTCGAAGAAGAAAGTACTCCTTAGAAAGGCCCTAAAAACGTTAATATCTCTTAAGATATTGGATTTTATTCATAAATGTAGTAGTGCATATGCGTTATTTAACGAGTACCTACATTCCATCTGTACCTAAATTTATTGTGTGCAACACAATTTCCTTATGTTAAGTAGTTCTTGATATTTTAAGCTCTGCTTAGCTTGGGACTAGACAGCGTTGTGTGTTAGATGTCCGAAATATTTATTTATTTAAGGGGCCGGGCTAATAACCTTAGGCTGGTCCGGCCCCTAAAAAGTGCCTTGTAACTTTTTTACAAAAGAGGTACGTTACAAATGAAATACGTATGTTTGTATCAAGAAGTACATTCGATCGATACAAATCTCGTGACTAAATTCCGTGTTATGTAATAATGAGATTCCTTTTATATTACATACTAGCTTTTGCTCACGACTCCGCTCGCGTGTATGTGAGTTATAGCGGTAAATATTAACCTCCTCTTAATATTCCTCAAATTTAAAATCTTTGGTTCAATTAAGACACAGAGTGACAATTATGAAAGTTAAATTGAAGCTACAGTTAAATCATAGATCGACACAAACAGACGCCACAGCATGTTCTGTATTGTCAAGGTAAATTAGTTAAAAACACCAAAATCTACTGCCTGCTTGTGTCGATCCACAACTTCCAGTTTCCAAAATGCGTAGAGCCATATGAGAAGAATACTGGCAAAGAAACTTAGAATCAACAAAGAGATCTTTACAGATCTCTATTGTGAATTTCATAGAATCGAATTTATACTATTAACTAGCTTTTACACGCGGCTTCGCTGCTGCAGACTTTCATCCCCTGATTTACCCACTTAGGGGTGCTCTTAGTGCTCACTTACGTTATATAAAGAACCTACATGCAAAATTTCAGGATTCTAGCTTCAGCGATTTGCGCTGTGCGTTGATCTCTGGGTATGTCAGTCAGTCACCTTACTCTTTTATATATATAGATATGGCTGTTAAGTTTCCTAATTATTTATTTTTAGATAAACGGCTTACCAACTCTAATCCTTTACAAACAAAAGAAGATAGTGAACGTGGAACATGGCGGGCGACCCTTGGAGAGTCTTATATCATTGGTTAACGAGCACCTGCAGGACTCAGCGACATCACAAGAACAAACTGCTAACGAAGACATTTTAACTAAAGATGAACTATAATGTTAATAGGTAGATCAATAAATAAATTTGTTTAATTATTGTTTTCGATTTCTTTTGGTTTGATTTTGTTTACCAAACTTGTTTTGTTTTCATTCAACACACAAGTTGCTACCTAGTCACAACTGAGAAGTTCAGATTTTGTGTCCCAGCTGCGGTGTGAAAACTTCTATTGCGTGATGCCGGATAAGTATCAGTGTTCACTACAAATTGTATGTACCCAATATTTGGTATGTTCAGTTAATACTAGCAAAAACATTTTAATATATAAGTCTGTTTTAATTTCTTTGCCAGTAAAATAAAAATCTAAAATATGTACATATTTTTTAAGATATTAAATATTATGAGTATTATGGTGCTGTTTACCTAACAACCGAACAATCCAACTACTGATTCTCATCAAGTTCACACATGGGCGTAGCCAGCCATGAGCCCAGGGTGGGCCCAGCATTCTAAAATAATATATGTAACTAGCAAACTATACCTGCGGCCTTACCCCTACCATTCCGGTCGCGGCCTATCGTGTTGCTGGACAAGGCGGGCAAATTGTTTGAAAGGATACTGCCCGTATGGTCACTTTGGTCACGGTCCGGGGGGCAAACTTCCAAGAGGCGGCGCGCCTGGCCACCAGTGGTGTCGCTTTGGTAGTTAGGCGCCGGGCCTACGGGTGGCCCTATATAAGTCTGAGGCCCTAATTTTCAATGGGCCTCCGACTGGTCGTCGTGGTCCGCCCCTCGGGCCACACGGGGCCTCCATCGTAGTCAACTCGGTCCTCGTATGGCTCTAACAGTACTCGTACCGTCGACTGGACCAGATAAAGTATCTGGGCCAGTCGACGGTAAGTAGCTCTTCGATGAGCACTTCCGATAGCTTGCTCCGAAGCTGGTCAAGGCTGCCTCTGCCCTTGGGCGACTTTTGCGCAATTTGAGTGGAGCCAGCGTCGCAACAAGATGGCTCTACATGGGGGTTGTCCGGTCGATGGCGCTGTATGGTGCACCGGTGTAGGTAGCGGCTTAACTGACCAGAACAGGACATCCGAATAGGACCAGAATAGGACATGCCGAACATCGCCTGATTTAGAGAGTCCATCGGCAGACGGTGCCCGCTTCAGTGCAGGCAGGCGCTGGGAGGGGTCCGGATGTATTAATAACTTCTCAGGCGCCGAGTGGCACACCATGTGGTTTTAGTCCTCCATAAGCGCAAGCCCGGAGTGACAGGTCACGCCACCCATCACCTTAGCAGAAGCAGGCCCGGTGGCGCGAGTTCTACATAGTGCTCGCGCCCTTTTCTGAATAGAAAAGGAGCATCAAGGTTGCTACACAGGAGAGGGCCGTCTACAAACCGTAGATGACCCAATGTACGTCGGGGTTCCAGGGATTTCCTTCCGAGAGTGCACCTGGTTCCCCGGCTTCTAGTACCCGAGACGGTGTGCGGTTTTTAGTCGGTTTGAATCCGACATAGCCATAAGTTTGTGGCATCCTTGGAGATTGACGCACAAAAAAAAGGCTAACTGATTTCTGCACATTTTGTACTTTCGTAGGTGTATGACATTTTTTTAAACTTGCTATAGTTTTTTGGTATAACTTGTATTTGAAATATATTTGAAACGACATCTTCATATGAAACAATTCAACTTTGGTGAAAGAGGATCAACATATTGTAAGCAAAGCAAATTAATGTTTGTGTTACAGACAAACAATAATTTGCTTTGCTTACATTTTGCGTGCGTCAAATTGTCAATCTTAAAGTTAACGATACAACAGATTAACGAAAAAAATTTGTTTTTTATGAATAGCGCGCAGTAATTACCATATTCGGTTCTAAGCGAGTATGCATCATTTGTGGGAATACCCAAAAATGTGTTTCGTTTTAAACATTGACAATGTGTAGGTTGCCATATGTGTAAAAAAGTAAATAAAAACTGCTGACGTAATCACCTTCTAGACCCCCCCGCCCCCCATGTCATCAAAAATAAGCAAAGCCAAGACCCCCCCGCCCCGCTATAGTGTTTACGTAATACTTGAACGGCCCCTTCCAGGATTACACAAAAAATAACAATATTAGGAGTTGTACTCCTTGGTAAGGTACATTTATTTAATCTTAAGCAGATAGTAGAATATTGAGTGCATGGGACGTACTTGTTAGTGTAGAGGAACTAAATAAGGAGGTTTGTCACATAATACAACTAAAAGTGCTTTTTTTCTACAGTTTGAGACTGAAAGAATGATCCATCGGCCTGCGTGGCTTGTCTATTGATTTGCTTGTGCCTATCTCTTGACACAATCTCTTCTAACACCTCTCCATCACCTTTAATTAACCTGAAAATAATACACACTGAGAGATGGTAATAATTATCGGGTTGTTAATATTAATTATTGTGTTGTTAATAATAATTATTGTGTGGTTATTAATAAAATTGTGTTGTTAACAATTATAATTATCGTGTTGTCAATAATAATTATACTGTGTTACAGTGTTGTTATATAAAATGACTGCATTGTTAGCTTAGTGGTTTAAGCGATCACCTGCGCTAAGAGTTGTGTGTTCAAATCCCAATGGGACAACATTGTGATTCGCAAATTTATGTTCTTTGTCTGGATATTCTTTGTGATCGTGACACAGGATTTAATATTCCTAATGCAGAAGTTGTCCTTTTATAAAAAAAACTGAACATCTGTAACATAAGTGTGATCCAACTGAAACAAATTTAAAAACAGAATGATAGAATAACCTGTATCTTCCAGATTCTTCGTCCAATACTTTCCTAACAACACTCTGCCTTTTCTCCCACTCTTCTTTGGTCATCGGTGCCATGGCTTTTGACTTTTCCATGAGTTCTACATTGAAGAAAAAAAAAAAAAACTTTGTTAACTTCTCAAAGGATAAAATTATAATATTACTCGATTTATAGGTCAAAACTTAGCTATCTATACAAAGAAAACTATATTTTTAATTTTACCAAGTAAACAAAGTGTGTCAATTCAATTACAACAAAGTATTTATTTATGATATGGAAACATGTTATCAAATAGCCTAGTTTCTCGTTTTAGAGATATACCTAAGGGAATGTCGGTAGAAGCGCTGTCTTCCTTCACATTACTGTCGTCACGAGTCCGACTTATACTTTTACTTCTGTGCTGCTTTTTCAACTTTCTCTTCTCTTCTTTCAATTTCTTTTTTAACGCTTTTTCAGTCTTCTTTTGTTCCTTCTTTAATTTTTTCTTTAACTTGCGCAGTTTCCTTTTTTCGCGCGACGAATCGGAACTACTTGAGCTAGAACTGCTTGAACTTGACCTTCTCCGTTTTTTAGATTTTTCCTTACCCATGTTTCAAGTCAATTTTTTCACATAACACTAACAATATGAAAAATTAGACATTTTCTGCAATCTAAACATCGCCATCGGCTCGGCACTCGGCAATCGGCAGGTGAATCTAAATTGTTCTGTTCTGACAGCTGACAGTTGACATATTTATTTTTAATTTTATTTTTTTATTTTTTTTTCGGCGTAAGAAATAGGGCGTAATAAAATTCCAGGGTCACGAAACGGATTTTAAGTTTTATTGAATTACTAGCTGTTGCCCGCGGCTTCGCCCGCGTGTATGTCGGTTATCACTGCAAATAGTACTGTGGGGGACAGGTGTGTTATGTCCCACCAACACAAAGGGAGGATCCTCCGACCAGGCGAGGTGATCATGCCTGGCGGGCCAACTGCCCAACGGTTGATGTTGGGATGTTGTATATATGTTAACTGTCGCGAGAACTTTCACTGCGCGATTCAGGATTGGTAATTGGTAGTTTCTTAGTTTTTTATTCGTCACTCCGTAGTTCGATGTATCTTCGGTAGATGGCGCTGTAGTATGTTATGTTGTTGTTGCGCTGTATGTGGAGGTCGCCACATCACTCCCCTCCAAGACCGGAGGTCGATACGTTGTTGAGTCAGCTGTCTGTGCTCTGTTGTGGAGCTTGCCAGTGCCAGGAGTGAGCAGTTCCAGTGAGTCGGAACTGAGTGCCGCAAGTTCCAGTGAGTCGGAACTGAATGCCGCTAGTCCCAGTGAGTCGGGGCTGAAGTCCGCTGATCCCAGTGAGTCGGGATGGTAGGCGGTTGCGGTGCTGCGGTGAGGTCCCCAGTGAGTCGGGGTGGTTGCTGCGTAGTGGCTGGCTGCTGCATAGACGGGAGAGATATGCTCTGCTTACATGAACCGTAGCTGCAGTGTGCTGTGCCTAGACGCTGATGAGGCCGTAGGGTTAACCAGGCTGGAGCGGTCGCGTCCTGCGTGTGGTGTATCCCTGTTGAGGCCGAGGTTGCTGGCTGGCTGTAAGACTTGCTGTGGGAGTGAACAAGATGGTGGCGTGCTGATGCTGCTTCGAAGGCTGCTTCCAATCACGTCGGGGTCACCACTGTGGGGGACAGGTGTCATGTCCCTCCGACACAAAGGGAGGATCCTCCGACCAGGCGAGGTGATCATGCCTGGCGGGCCAACTGCCCAACGGTTGATGTTGGGATGTTGTATATATGTTAACTGTCGCGAGAACTTTCACTGCGCGATTCAGGATTGGTAATTGGTAGTTTCTTAGTTTTTTATTCGTCACTCCGTAGTTCGATGTATCTTCGGTAGATGGCGCTGTAGTATGTTATGTTGTTGTTGCGCTGTATGTGGAGGTCGCCACAGTACCTTATGTGTTATTCTGATGTATAAGCTATATTACTGTAAAGTTTTATCCAAATCCGTTCAGTAGTTTTTGTGTGAAAGAGTAACAAACATCCATCCATCCATACTAACAAACTTTCGCGTTATTAATATAGGTAGGATTTTTATCGATATAAAATCATAATACAAAATGTATCGGTGCCTGAATAGTTTTATTTTCTTTACCTCGCATAGAACTTGTATATATTTTTATAAATCAGTTTAAATAAAATAAAGGGGTTATGACAATTTCGTGAAAACTAAAAATTTTGTATAGCGCCATCTGTAATGATTTATTTATTTCGTGAACGAAAAATTTAGTATAGCGCCATCTGTATTTTTGATATGGAACTCATTCCTATCTGATGTCCCACGACACCACTCGATTTTTTTTACAAATAAGACACACGTTTTACTATTAAAAACTTATTTAAGTATTTATAAATGTACATAAATTATAAAGTGTTTATATGAGCTTATTTCGACATTTGACATTGCCAAGGCCTTCGACCGGGTCTGGCACCGCTCGCTTCTCTCCAAGCTCTTGGCATTCGGTCTGCCTCCTAGACTATGTCACTGGATTGACGCTTTTCTTCATCAACGCCGCATTATGGCCTTTGCAACGGCACGGCCTCTGATGTTCTGGATGTAAACGCTGGCGTACCTCAGGGTTCAGTCCTGTCGCCCACACTATTTCTTCTGCATATCAATGACATGTTAGCTCTTGGCAACATACATTGCTATGCAGACGATAGCTCAGTTCATGGGCGATATTTTTGACACCGTTCAGCCAAGCTGGCAGATGTTGAGGAAAGTCGACAGAAGCTTGTCGCTGAGCTCGACCGGGTTTTGAACCGCATTTTACAATGGGGTGATAAGAATCTGGTCGAGTTCAACGCTACGAAAACACAGTTATGCACGTTCTCTACCAAAAAGTCTCCATTTCTTTCCCTCCCCACTTTTCAGAGCACTCAACTGCCACTACGGGGCAAGCTCGGTGTCCTGGGCATGGATATTTGCCGGGACCTCGAGTACTGTTCTCATCTTTGTTATGGATCCGCGCAGTATTTGCTTGATGCTTTCGATCGGTTGCAGTGGCGAGCAGTCCGCTTTACCAACAGTCCCGAAGCCACCGAGTTCCTTGAACCTCTGCAGCTGCGTAGAGATATCGCCTCTATAGCAGTCCACTACCATCTGTATCATTGGAAGTATTCTGAGGAGCTCTTCCAACTGGTCCCCCTTCTCCCTTCCTCTGCAGAATAACATGTTCACTCTCGAACCAAACGGTTTGGTTCATCCTTCCTGTGCCGAGCAGCTAAAAACTGGAACTCACTTACAGCGCACGTGTTTCTCTCCCACTGTGATCCCAGGCCCTTTAAGTGGGCGCAAATTAAGTGGGGCGTGAAAAAGCATCTCACTAAGCCGTCATAGTGAGTATGGTTGCCCCAAATGTTGGATTCTGCTTGAGTTTTCCATCAGGCTGACCATAGTCACTTTGGCAGCTTAAAAAAAAAAGTACAATTTTAATAACTACGTTTTTTCTTTTGCCATATTTTGCCAAAATATGAAGATTTTGCGGATTTGATATACGTGAGTATGCTGCCCATGAGAAAAAAAAAATACTGTATCTTTAAGCATCTGTCCTTGGGTTTTGTTAATATTGTTATTGGAAATGCTGTTTTCATGCATTCAGCGGAAACTGCATCCTTTTAAATTAAAATGTCAAATAAGTTGGAATTATTGGAATACGGGGAATTAAAACATTATCTTCTTTTGCCATTCCATGCGTCATGATTGTAGCTTTTACAATGTTGTACCCCAGTTGTGTAATATTTAGCCATGTACTATTGCTTTGGCGCTCAAGATACCTCATTTAATAGTACTGGAACATTAACTTGCAGCTTCAACTTATGGGAAGGCACTCCTGATATTTCTAAAGACTTTAAGTATTCGACAACATCTCCTTCCACGCCTGACATGATCCGTTCGTTTAATTGATAACTATCTCATTAGTCAGCAGATCAGGATCGAAATTATTTTTAAATCATCTGTGCTATCTTAAACCAAAACCCACGTCTCAGTGTAATCATGTCGTTACTGTCAGTTGGCATACTATCTTCTCCGTGATAACTCCGTAAATGTCATATCAGAATAGCTCTAATACATATTTTGTCTCTTGTCGCAAACTAACTCTCAAACCTAACATATTTCTATATAAACTGCCATCCCCTGTTGCTATTTTACCCCCTTGAGGGTAAAATTTTTACAAACTTTAAATGACATTTTCATTCATATCTAACCAACAGCTAGCGTATAATGACGATACTTCTGCAGAGAATTTTGAAGTTAAGAAACGCTGTGTATTAATTATATTAATTTGGCTTATGTATTTCTATTAATATAATGAACATTCAAATCAGATTGACGAATACATACTTAATATCTTAATATTTAGGTCTTCATTCAAAAAGTGAAATATTTTTTTATGATTGTGACAGCCTTGTTTATTCGTTGTCAAGACGCCCGACGTAGGTACCGCGCAGGCGTGTGGTGAGTGAACCTCCAGAACAACCTTTCATCCCCCTTTTAAACCCCTTACAACCCCTTTTTTGCATTAAAAAGTAGCCTATGTCCTTTCTCAGGCTCTAGACTATCTGTGTAAATAAATTAATTTCATTCAAATCGGTGCAGCGGTTTGACCGTGAAAGCAAGACAGACAGACAGACAGAGTTAATTTCGCATTTATAATATAAGTATGGATAGCTGACCCACGCAATGTCATTTACGTCTTCTGTTGCCCGTAGCGTAATAATTTTCCCCCATTCTTCATTGGTGCTCCGCTCCTATTGGTCTAAGCGTGATGATATATAGCCAATAGCCTTCCTCGATAAATGGGCTATCTAAAACTGGAAGAATTTTTCAAATTGGACCAGTAGTTCCTGAGATTAGCGCGTTCAAACAAACATACAAACTCTTCAGCTTTATATATTAGTATAGCTGACCCACGCAACGTCGTTTGCGTCTCCTATTGCCCGTAGCGTGATAATTTTCCCCCGTTTTTGAAACATTCTTCATTGGTGCTCCGCTCCTTTTGGTCTTAGCGTGATGATATATAACCTATAGCCTTCCTCGATAAATGGGCTATCTAACACTGAAATAATTTTTCAAATTGGACCAGGAGTTCCTGAGATTAGCGCGTTCAAACAAACAAACAAACTCTTCAGCTTTATATATTAGTATAGATGTATTTATTATGCTCTTCTAAGATCTAATACTCATAATCAACAACACATTTATTTGGATAAAGATTAATATTAGGTATTATGTTGAAAAAAACTCTTTGGCAAATAACTCATTAATAGGTACCAACTCTTAGCGTCTTATACTCGTGATAACTTCTGAACGAAATGAACGATTGGGATGAAACAAAAAGTATTTTACTTCTACATAAATACCCTTGATAACATAATGCTTAATTTGGATAAGGAATAATATTACGATACACATTTAACGTAGTTTCTTTCTTCAGACGATTTAATAATTTTTTTGAACACAATAGCGGTTATTGTAACTAAACCATGATAGTTAGATATATGCTCTCGCGGACTTTTTTATAGATCTTAATGAGACCTACAAACCCGTAATACATTATTTTGTTCTATTGTCAATAGTATTTGCAGCGCACGCAAAAATAGGTTTTCGATTTCACACCTTGGGTTACGAAATAGCAATTTTCTTACGGATCCCTAATTTTTTTGAAAATAAAATATAGCCTATAGCCTTCCTCGATAAATGGACTATCCAACACTGAAAGAATTTTTCAAATCGGACTAGTAGTTCCTGAGATTAGCGCATTCAAACAAACAAACAAACAAACTCTGCAGCTTTATAATATTAGTATAGATAATAAGACTGAATTATTAATAGCATTTATTGAAATAGTACATTTCTTGGAGTCGTTTGGAGTGATACTATAAGTTTATATTTTTTCGATCCGCCCGTCCGTTCCTATTATATTTGACGCTTAAATTATATCTTAGCACAAAAAGTTGAATCATACAATTAGACCGTCACCTTCTTCACTTTACAAGTAGGAAGGAATGATATCAATTTATGTAAAAAATTTTTTTTTTTTTTTTTAAATGTTGTTTAGTCCACACACACACACAAATAACACGATCAGAAGCGTGTTTATAAACGTAACAGGTAATATTAATACGAATTTTGCCGACTCACTAATACGGTAATTTCACTCATTCGGCCGGCTTTCTGTGAGACCGCCGAGTGCCGAAAAGGTCTCCCACGTTAACTGACCTTCAACATTAAGTGTATGGCGATCAATACTATAAATTAATTGGAGGTGTAATATGGAAATTTACATTAAGGTTTATAGAATCTTTATTCTCATAAGAACAATTTAGTTCACTTACTTGAGAAAACAATGTCTTTAAGTTACATTTAGTGTCATCTTGTGACGAAGCATACTATTCATATTACAAAACATAAATACACAGGTAGGTACAACATAAAAAGGTGAAGTAATCAGAAACAAAATATAACAACAACAAAAAATTGCTAAACAAAAATAAACAGCATATAACTATATTAAGTAGATACAAATTATTCATTCGTTTTGTTGAAACAATTGGAACGAAAACACAACGACTGGCCAGCCAATATCACTAGGACACAGTAATAATAATGTCATCAAATTGTTGTTTTAAAAATATTGGAATTCAATTATTATTATATAAATTATATTAAGTGTGATCGTAATGGCTAGTAAATATGCAGGTGTGCAAGTGTTTCGTCGAAATATAGTCAGGGAGACTGCTTGTGTGTAAGTAATAATGTGATATTTTTGAATTTTTATTTTTTATAGACCGACAACTTTTTTGAGTTAAATATACATTAATAGTTATTTTAGTTTTTTTTTTTTTATTTTTTTAGATAAAGAAATCTTCGAGTGTTCAATTCTATTTAATAGGAATTTTTCGGGAAATAAAATTCCTAGTTTTACGTTTAAATATATGAATACTTTTGGACTCTTTTATTTCACGTGGGAGTTTGTTGTATAACTGGACTCCTTCGTATAAAATATTTTTTTTGCCATAGTGTTCTGTTCTAGGAGGCCGAAAGTTTATTTTATCATTATTTCTGAGATTATATTGTTAAATAGAAATAGCGTTAGGTTTTACGTTACTTTAAAATGAATTTCGCCATAAATCGCGATTTATCGTAGCGATTTAACTGTGCAGTTCGTTTGTTCAGTTTTATTAGTTAAGTAATTGTTCAGATAAATTCATTTTTGATTGCTTATGGTTTTTACTATTTTTAACTAATTTCCATTTGAATTTTATACCGTTTCGCAAAAATTTTAAAAATTAGCACATATTATCGACCAACACGCCTAAGTGGTAGAGCCTCTATATAGTGATCGACTATTAGGCCGAGGCCGCACTACGGCTAAACCGCCGCGGTTTTTAACCGCCTGATTTTGTGACAAAAGGAAATGTATGGAAGCGGCCACACTGGCGGTTTTTTACCGCGACTGATTTTAAGGCTGAGGCCGCACTACGGTTTTTTTCAGCCAGCGGTTAAACCGCCAAACCTTTAACCACCCGAAGCGCACACACTACGGTAAAACCGCGAACAGTGTTGCCAACAGATAATCTAGCTCTCCTTTAAATTGAACTTTTAAAACCACCAGAAAACCAAATCGAAATGAAATGACAGATCTGAGATAATTACTGAGCTTATAAGAAAGCAACTTCAACAGCATGATCTTTTAACTAAATATGTTGCATTTTCTGCAGATAATTGTAATACGAACTTCGGTGGAATAGAGCGCCATGGAACCAACAATGTTTTATAATTCCATAAGTTAAAACAAAATCTTAATTCGAAAATAGTTGGTGTGGGATGCTCTGCGCACATTATCAATAACGCACTGCACCACGCATGTGATTGATTGCCAGTAGATGTTGATTCAACAACATAAAAAAAGTTTTTGCCACTTAAACAAGCCGACCCCAAATAAATTTGGGATTAATAAAAGGCTACACTCTAAAAAGTTCTTAAAGAACTCTCTGACACAGCCGAGGTTGAGTATAAGCCTCAGAGTTAATAGTATGTGTAAACAGCTTCTCTATCATTCAAAGACGCGTTGGCGAAATCTGTTTCCAGCTATCGAGTGAGTCCTGAATGTGGATCATGTCAAAAGCTTAAAAAAGCTCCCTGATCTGATTTTTTTTAAATCGGAGGCATACCTGTTTTTCATGCATTCAATTATGCACATAATTTACTCAAAAATAAAAGCATTAGAAAAAAAATATAATTCAGTCTTTAAAACCAGAAGGATACCTACTTGCAACCATTTCAAAAAGCTTGGATGATCGAAATAGAGAAAGTTTCTTGCCATTGAATGTTCAGAGTACATAATCTAAATAAAGAAGATGAAAACACAAAAAAAACTTAATATGACTGCTGATGAAAACTTTAAGCAGATAATTTTTTATTTGTTACTAGCTGTGCCCGCTAATTCGTACACGTGAGATTTGGTTTTTCAAGTTATTTTAATTTTTTTACAGTTTAAACCTTTCCTGGACTACGACAAACATTTCAAAACCAAAAACAGCTAATTCAGCCCAGCTGTTCTCGAGTTTTAACGAGACAAACGAACAGCAATTGATTTTTATATTATAAGAAGATAAGACTAAAAAACTTAGAGCTTGAATACTGGAATGATATCTTATGAGTTTCAACTTAAAGATATTTTTGTCAAAATAGTCTGGTTTAAAAAAGAAGGTTGTGAAAAATATACTACTGTTCCAAAAGCATTTTCACAACTGTGAGATTTTACTTTTCTATCACTGATTTCGATGAAAAATAACTAAATTTAATTAAACTGAATACCTCTGAAAATAAATAAAAGAACTATTTCGATTAATTGAACTATGTATTCTTTTTATTTCGACTAAATAAAATAAAAAAATATAAAGTGTTCGGATTATGACCGCAAATATCCGGGGATTTTACGCTTGTTGTCCTGGTTTCTAAATTTTTGAGATGGCCCTATCTCTAGTTCAATGCTCGTTATATAAGAACTAGCTGTTGCCCGCGGCTTCGCCCGCGTGTATGTCGGTTATCGCTGCAAATAGTAGCTAATGTGTTATTCTGATGTATAAGCTATATTACTGTAAAGTTTTATCCAAATCCGTTCAGTAGTTTTTGCGTGAAAAAAAAAACAAACATCCATCCATCCATACTAACAAACTTTCGCGTTATTAATATAGGTAGGATTTTTATCGATATAAAATCATGATACAAAATGTATTGGTACCTGAATAGTTTTATTTTCTTTACCTCGCATAGAACTTTTATATATTTTTATAAATCAGTTTAAATAAAATAAAGGGGTTAAGACAATTTTGTGAAAACTAAAAATTTAGTATAGCGCCATCTGTATTTTTGATATGGAACTCATTCCTATCTGATGTCCCACGACACCACCCGTTTTTTTTACAACTAATACACACACGTTTTACTATTAAAAACTTATTTAAGTATTTATATATGTACATAAAATATAAAGTGTTTATATGAGCTTATTTCGACATTTGACATCGACCGGGTCTGGCACCGCTCGCTTCTCTCCAAGCTATCGGCATTCGGTCCGCCTCCTAGACCCTGTCACTGGATTGACGCTTTTCTTCATCAGCGCTGCATTATGGGCCTTTGCGACGGCCTCTGATGTTCTGGATGTAAACGCTGGCGAACCTCAGGGTTCAGTCCTGTCGCCCACACTATTTCTTCTGCATATCAATGACATGTTAGCTCTTGGCAACATACATTGCTATGCAGACGATAGCACAGTTCATGGGCGATATTTTTGACACCGTTCAGCCAAGCTGGCAGACGTTGAGGAAAATCGACAGAAGCTTATCGCTGAGCTCGACCGGGTTTTGAACCGCATTTTACAATGGGGTGATAAGAATCTGGTCGAGTTCAACGCTACGAAAACACAGTTGTGCGCGTTCTCTACCAAAAAGTCTCCATTTCTTTCCCTCCCCACTGTTCAGAGCACTCAACTGCCACTACGGGATAAGCTCGGTGTCCTGGGCATGGATATTTGCCGGGACTTCGAGTACTGTTCTCATCTTTGTGATGGATCCGCGCAGTATTTGCTTGATGCTTTCGATCGGTTGCAATGGCGAACAGTCCGCTTTACCAACAGTCCCGAAGCCACCGAGTTCCTTGAACCTCTGCAGCTGCGTAGAGATATCGCCTCTATAGCAGTCCACTACCATCTGTATCATTGGAAGTATACTGAGGAGCTCTTCCAACTGGTCCCCCTTCTCCCTTCCTCTGCAGAATAACATGTTCACTCTCAAACCAAACGGTTTGGGTCATCCTTCCTGTGCCGAGCAGATAAAAACTGAAACTCACTACCAGCGCACGTGTTTCTCTCCCACTATGATCCCGGGGCCTTTAAGTGGGGCGTGAAAAAGCATCTCACTAAGCCGTCATAGTGTGGGACGCAATACTGCATTGTCTGCTTTCCCAGTGAGTATGGTTGCCCCCACTGTTGGATTCTGCTTGAGTTTTCCATCAGGCTGACCATAGTCACTTTGGCAGCTTCAAATAAAAAAAGTACAATTTTAATAACTACGTTTTTTCTTTTGCCATATTTTGCCAAAATATGGAGATTATGTGGATTTGATATACGTGAGTATGCTGCCCATGAGAGAAAAAAAAACTGTATCTTTAAGCATCTGTACTTGGGTTTTGATAATATTGTTATTGGAAATGCTGTTTTCAGCGGAAACTGCATTCTTTTAAATTAAAATGTCAAATAAGTTGGAATTATTGGAATAAGGGGAATTAAAACATTATCTTCTTTTGCCATTCCATGCGTCATGATTGTAGCTTTTACAATGTTGTACCCCAGTTGTGTAATATTTAGCCATGTACTATTACATTGCTTTGGCGCTCAAGATACCATTTAATAGTACTGGAACATTAACTTGCAGCCTCAACTTATGGGTAGGCACCCCTGATATTTCTAAAGACTTTAAGTATTCGACAACATCTCCCTCCACGCCTGACATGATCCGTTCGTTTAATTGATAACTATCTCATTAGTCAGCTGATCAGGATGGATATTATTTACATTTTTATTCATATCTAACCAACAGCTAGCTTATAATGACGATACCTCTGTAGAGAATTTTGAAGTTAAGAAACGCTGTTAATTAATTATATTAATTTGGCTTATTTATTTCTATTAATATAATGAACATACAAATCAGATTGACGAATATATACTTAAATTCTTAATATTTAATTTTTATATATATAAAATATCATTGCTATCATTGTTAAGTCTTCATTGAAAAAGTGAAATATTTTTTATGATTGTGACAGCCTTGTTTATTCGTTGTCAAGACGCCCGACGTAGGTAACGCGCAGGCGTGTGGCGAGTGAACCCCCAGAAAAACCTTTCATCCCCCTTTTAAACCCCTTACAACCCCTTTTTCGCATTAAAAAGTAGCCTATGTCCTTTCTGAGGCTCTAGACTATCTGTGTACCAAATTTCATTAAAATCGGTGCAGCGGTTTGGCCGTGAAAGCAAGACAGACAGACAGACAGAGTTACTTTCGCATTTATAATAATCAAAGTTTTCAAATTGGACCAGTAGTTCCTGAGATTAGCGCGTTCAAACAAACAAACAAACTCTTCAGCTTTATATATTAGTATAGCTGACCCACGCAACGTCGTTTGCGTCTCCTATTGCCCGTAGCGTGATAATTTTCCCCCGTTTTTGAAACATTCTTCATTGGTGCTCCGCTCCTATTGGTCTTAGCGTGCTGATATATAACCTATAGCCTTCCTCGATAAATGGGCTATCTAACATTGAAAGAATTTTTCAAATTGGACCAGTAGTTCCTGAGATTAGCGCGATTAGCTGACCCACGCAACGTCGTTTGCGTCTCCTATTGCCCGTAGCGTAATAATTTCCCCCCGTTTTTGAAACATTCTTCATTGGTACTCAGCTCCTGTTGGTCATAGCGTGATGAAATATATATATATATATCATCACGCCTATAGCCTTCCTCGATAAACGGGCTATCTAACACTGAAAGAACTTTTTCAAATTGGACCAGTATTCCTGAGATTAGCGCGTTCAAACAAACAAAAACTCTTCAGCTTTATATATTAGTATAGATGTATTTATTATACTCTTCTAAGATCTAATACTCATAATCAACAACACATTTATTTGGATAAAGACTAATATTAGGTATTATGTTGATAAAAACTCTTTGACAAATAACTCAATAATAGGTACCAACTCTTAGCGTCTTATACTCGTGATAACTTCTAAACGAAATGTCCGAATGGGGTGAAACAAAAAGTATTTTATTTCTACATAAATACCCTTGATAACATAATGCTTTATTTGGATAAGGATTAATATTACGATGCACATTTAACGTAGTTTCTTTCTTCAGACGATTTAATAATTTTTTTGAGCACAAAATCGGTTATTGTGACTGAACCATGATAGTTAGATATATGCTCTCGCGGACTTTTTTGTAGATCTTAATGGGACCTACAAACCCGTAATACATGATTTTGTTCTATTGTCAATACTTTTTGCAGCGCACGCAAAAATAGGTTTTCGAGTTCACACCTTGGGTTACAAAATAGCAATTTCCTTACGGATCTCAAATTTTTTTGAAAATAAAATATAGTCTATAGCCTTCCTCGATAAATGGACTATCCAACACTGAAAGAATTTTTCAAATCGGACCAGTAGATCCTGAGATTAGCGCGTTCAAACAAACAAACAAACAAACTCTGCAGCTTTATAATATTAGTATAGATTTATTTAAGAATTTCTTAAAAGTTTTATGAAAATCCTAAAACTTTAGAATACGACATTACAGATTTATGGCGGCATAATACGAGTATAGGGCCCTCAGTTCAAATCAAAATCAAATCAAATCACCAAGAGATCAAGTAACCAAGAGATGAAAAATCACCTGAAACGTTACAAAGGTAACCTTCTGGCAACACTGGACAGAACCGCCCGCGGTTGTCGCGGTTTTAAAATCAGTCGCGGTAAAAAACCGCCAGTGTGGCTGCTTTCATACATTTCCTTTTGTCACAAAATCAGGCGGTTAAAAACCGCGGCGGTTTAGCCGTAATGCGGCCTCGGCCTAAAACCGCGACAACCGCGGGCGGTTCTGTCCAGTGTTGCCAGAAGGTTACTTTTGTAACGTTTCAGGTGATTTTTCATCTCTTGGTTACTTTTAGGTTACACAAATAAGATTTTTTTTTGAATACACTCCCCTATCTGCCTCTGCCAAAATTGGAATACTTGGTGTCGACATATCGAGCGAAGTCCAGTTCAGATAATTGCATTCTTGCAGATTCCTCCGTAGAGACGTAACTGAACTGAGGGCCCTATACTCGTATTATACCGCCATAAATCTGTAATGTCGTATTCAAAAGTTTTAGGATTTTCATAAAACTTTTAAGAAATTCTTAAATAAATTCTTAAATAATAAGCCTAATAATAAGAGATAGGGCTGCCATCTCAAAAATTTTGAAACCAGGACAACAAGCTTAAAATCCCCGGATATTTGCGGTCATAATCCGAACACTTTTATATTTTTTATTTTATTTAGTCGAAATAAAAAGAATACATAGTTCAATTAGTCGAAATAGTTCTTTTATTTATTTTCATAGGTATTCAGTTTAATTAAATTTCGTTATTTTTCATCGAAATCAGTGATAGAAAAGTAAAATCTCACAGTTGTGAAAATGCTTTTCAAACAGTAGTATACTTTTCTCAACCTTTTTTTTTAAACCAGACTAATTTGACAAAAATATCTTTAAGTTGAAACTCATAAGATATCATTCCAGTATTCAAGCTCTAAGTTTTTTAGTCATATCTTCTTATTATATAAAATCAATTGCTGTTCGTTTGTCTCGCTAAAACTCGAGAACGGCTGGGCTGATTTAGCTGATTTTGGTTTTGAAATGTCGAAATTGAATTTGTCGTAGTTCACGGAAGGTTTAAACTAAAAAAAAAAAAATAACTTGAAAATACAAATCTCACGTGTACGAATTAGCGGGCACAGCTAGTAACAAATAAAAAAACATCTGCTTAAAATTTTCATTAGCAGTCATATTAAGTTTTTTTTGTGTTTTCATCTTCTTTATTTAGAATATGTACTCTGAACATTCAATGGCAAGAAACTTTCTATATTTCGATCATCCAAGCTTTTTGAAATGGTTGCAAGTAGGTATCCTTCTGGTTTTAAAGACTGAATTATATTTTTTTTCTAATGCTTTTATTTTTGAGTAAATGATGTGCATAATTGAATGCATGAAAAATAGGTATGCCTCCTACTTAAAAAAATCAGATCAGGGGGCTTTTTTAAGCTTTTGAAATAATCCATTCAGGATTATTTCAAAAGCTTATAATCCATCCATTCAGGACTCACTCGATAGCTGGAAACAGATTTCGCCAACGCGTCTTTGAATGATAGAGAAGCTGTTTATACTCAACCTCGGCTGTATCAGAGAGTTCTTTAAGATCTTTTTAGACTGTAGCCTTTATTATTCCCAATTTTATTTGGGGTCGGCTTGTTTAAGTGGCAAAACTTTTTTTTTATGTTGTTGAATCAACATCTACTGGCAGTCAATCACATGCGTGGTGCAGTGCGTTATTGACAATGTGCGCAGAGCATCCCACACCAACTATTTTCGAATTCAGATTTTGTTTTAACTTATGGAATTATAAAACATTGTTGGTTCCATGGCGCTCTATTCCACCGAAGTTCGTATTACAATTATCTCCAGAAAATGCAACACATTTCGTTAAAAGATCATGCAGTTGAAGTTGCTTTATTATAAGCTCAGTAATTATCTCAGATCTGTCATTTCATTTCGATTTGGTTTTCTGGTGGTTTTAAAAGTTCAATCTAAAGGAGAGCTAGTTTATCTGTTGGCAACACTGTTCGCGGTTTTACCGTAGTGTGTGCGCTTCGGGCGGTTTTGCGGAACCGCTGGCTGGAAAAAACCGTAGTGCGGCCTCAGCCTTAGTCTCTTAATATCGTATTTTTTTTAACTAACAACTAGTAAACTGCCTCGTTGGTCTAGCGGTTGACGTATGCGACAGCCGATCAAGAGGTCTCGGGATCGAATCCCGGGTCGGGCCAAAAAGTGTTATTGAGTTTTTATGATTATAGAAATACTTAATAACAGCTCGGAGTTTGGAAGTTGGGGAACCCGGGTGTCGGTTAACCGTCCCATCGGACTCTGAGAGAGAGGGAACAGAGAGTGCACCTGTGTTTGCGCACACACTTGTGCACTATAATATCTCCTGCGTAGTTGACTGGTCTCCGTTGAGCCTGGCCACCGTGATCGTTATCGGCTAGGAGAACATTAATAACATTATGAAATGATTTGACTGCACGTTTGGCCTAGTGGTTTAACGGTCACCACGCCGTTTCCTACTTCACCAAGTGTCGTGGGTTCAAATCCCACGTAGGACAACACTTTGTGTGATCCACAAATTGTTGTTCTGAGTCTGGGTGTTATTTGTGTCCGTTTCATGTATGTTTGTAAAGTCCCCCGCGACACAGGATTTATTCCTAGTGCGGGAGTTGTCTTTTTAAAAAAAAATAAAAAAAATAATGTCCTTTTTATTGTTTACTTATACCTACCATTATTTATAATACTAGTAGGTATATTATGAATTACTATTTTATACAATTAACTAAGTATAGGTATTTACGTAAATGTGTTAGGTATTGTTGTTATATTATAGGTAGGTATTTACTGAGTTGAATGTGGACAGTTTCATGTTATTGTCCTTTTGATCAACAATGGTAAAAACGAACTTATTATAACACCTGCACATAAAGGTTAATCATTTATCTAGTCCTAACAAATATTGTGTAAGCTCGTACAGTACAGATCAAGTCTTCACTATCACTACATAGTAAAAACATAGTCGCTTTTTCTGTCCCTATATCCCTTTGTGTGCTTAAATCTTTAAAACCACACAACGGATTTTGATGCGGGTTTCTTTAATAGATAGAGTGATTCCAGAGGAAGGTTTTTATGTATAATTAATGCATAATATAGTATGGAAACACTGTTAATTTTCGAGGTTTCTAATGTGATGTAGCAAATAAACACATTTTTTTGCGCTTACATTGCAAACGCTGGTTGCACCCTACGAGATAGATCAAAATAATATACTACAGTATTGTACACCTTAAAAAGTACTACAAAAAAGTCCGCGACGGTATATGTCTATCTCTTAGGGATAATAACCCACAACAACCATTTTTTATTCCTTTCTTTTTACGAGCAATAATGGCTTATTTACGAAGTGATTTTAAGCAATACAAAATGAATCCTTATACAATTAAGTAAATTAAATACATTGTTCATTTAATATAGATCAAAATGGCCCTTTACAGTATCTAATTTAAATGAATATATTCGAAGATATTACAGATTTAAAATGCACGAATCGTGTCGTCGGCGGGGGCATCTGAAATCCACCCGTGCAAGGCCGGGGCGGGTCGCTAGTTAATTATATACTAGATAAGGTTAGTCATATTAAACTACGTATTTTTGTTATATTATAATCAGATAGGAGAGTTTTTTAATATGATAATAAATTATTATCAACAATTTTCATACGTTTTAAAATATCACAATTGATATTTCTCTCAAGTAACTTTCTTACCAAAACGTCTACTACAAGTATACAAAAATGGCGAATTATGCATCAGATAATTCTTGATTGCGGTGGGTGACACGGACACGACATGGGAGTCTCGATGAATATTGGAAGGAGTTTGACGCATGCGCGAGACGCTAGACGAACCGTAGCCCCTGGCGGCGCATCTACCTACTTGAAGCTCAGTGCAGCGACATTTGCTCTCCTGTGTCAAGTAAAACCATTTATTTCAATCGCTCGTATGCTTCGCCTTTTTATTTTATTCATGAAAAACTGTTGTTATGGAAATGTGTGGAATTACATTATCATAGACACATAAATATTGTGGATGTTAACGTTTAAAACAGAACTTTAAGTGTAAACGATGCAAGCCGGGGGGCCGGATAGCGCAGCGGTCTCTGAGGCCCCCAGCAGCGGTAGTGAGGAGTCTGACTGCGAACCTGGTCCTGAAATTGACGCAGATGCAGCCCTTACTGAAGAATGGGCCCGAGAACTGTTGACTGGTGCGGGCGTGGTCGCACCTTACGAGGTTCATGCTTTACATTACTATAAATTTTATAATTTTTACTTTATTTAGCTCTTCTTGAACATAAACGACATATTTTTTTAAATTCTTGATCAGGAGAAAAAAATAATAACTAAAATTACATATTACTAACTATTAATTCTTCTCATGACACCATTAAATAGATACTACTATGAAATTTGTAATTAAATATATCTAACTATAACAGATCTCTTATAACAATCATACGAATTCATTTTGATTATTGTACAATTAAAAACTTCCAAAAAATTAATTGTGGAAACATACTATCTTGTAGAGTTATGTGACGAACATAAATACACAAAAATATATATATACCTACCCAATGCAAAAGATAATATATAATACCGTGTCTATTAATTTTTAATGCTCTTTTCTGCAACCCTGGCAACGTGTTTGCAAATACATATTACGATGATCGATTCAGTACTTAATCCGCAAGGTTCATTGTAGGTATATTATTTTTGCAGTACTTTAAAAACCCTTGTAGTGCGATAATGATTTTCACCTAAATACTCTATAATATTAACAATACGACTCTACTGCGTGTTAAGTAATAAGAGTTTCACTTTAAAATTCCTTCTCATCTTTGCCAGGTCCATGTGGAGTCTAGAGCAGGGGTAGCAGGTGCTCTAAGCCGTGTCTTGGCTGTGACAGTATGTTATGAAAGTAATGGAGAGTCCAGATCTTTGCCCCTTGTCGTCAAATTACCGCCCAGAGATCCTTTCGGGCGTTTATTTGTGGCTGAGGCGCAGTTCGACACCAGAGAGATTCTGTTCTACACTGAGTTGGCACCAGCTCTCAACAAGCTCGCGGAGGAAGCCTTAGGCCCTGGTTCGGGATTAGCTATACCTAAATGTGTGAAGGCTAGGCTGCCGGGTGAGTACCTCTAAAAATTCACAGTTGACATTCACGAATTCATTTGTATGCATCCCGCGTCGAATTTTAGCCATTGACTCAATGAATTTATTTTTGTCTTTTCAAGGCCTTTGGATATTGAAGATGTAGCTCTAATATCTGTTTTGTTCGATTCCATACTGCAAATATAGTAGTTTTATTTACTAAAATAATTTCTGATTTACAAGAAGTTTACCTAAACGAGTTAAGGTGATCTTAAAGCACTTAAAATTTTATTTACGAACTAGCTATTGCCCGCAGCTCGGTGCTCGCGTGATTACTTCTTCCTCTGTGTAACTTTAAAAATGACGAACATATAAAAATAACGTGTCTTCGAAATCGTAATAAAAATTCATTAAATCCAGAGATTAGGTACTCCTTACAACCTGCTAACTTCACATCTTTAAAATATTAGTATATATATTATAATATTATTTTATATAGGTACATGCTTACATTTTGTTTTTAAAATTTTAAATTCGTTAAAAATAAATAAACCTTCATAATTCAATTAGGTACATATTTATTGACTATTGACTGCCTCGTTGGTCTAGCGGTTGACGTGTGCGACTGCTGATCATGAGGTCTTGGGTTCGATTCCTGGGTCGGACCAAATGTTTGTATGATCTACAAATATTTGTTTCGGAGTTTGGGTGTTTTCTATGTATAATATGTATGTATTTACAAAAAAAAATGTATATATGTATTTGTATCAGTTGTCTAGTACCCATAACACAAGCTCTGCTTAGCATGGGACTAGATGGCGATGTGTGTTAGATGTCCGAAATATTTATTTATTTATATTAATTATTTATTTATCACCACTTATTTTAAATGTACAGCCGTTTATTGTAGCGACTTGAACTATGTTTTATTTAGTAGATGGAATAGTTTTTCTATTGCAATTGGGTATACGAATTTCTAAACACATATAAACTTATAGCGCACCCAATATTACGTTCAAATATTCGCGAAATCTACATAGGTACGTGAAGCAATTTTGTACCCATATAACGTACGAAAATTATGCCAATAGAGGAGCATGAAATTTCACACAGTTAAAGTTTATATGGAGAAGGAGTGCAGAAACCAAAAAAAAAAACAAAAATTAAACAAATTACGGTTGAATTTCGACCAGTGGACGATCCTAGTTATCCCAGTGATCGAAATTCGACTAATTAATTTTAGGTGCGATCCCTTGAAAATGTGTAGGTACAAGGAATTCTCAATTCTCGCCACATATTACTGTTTTAAAGATGAGTCAATGCAGTTCTACCACTTGACTTTTCACCTTCGCGCGCCATACGCCACACAGCCGGCCTTTCATCCCCCCCCCCCCCCCCCCCCTCTCGCTTCAACGACCTGCTTTTCAAGTTTATTTTGTACAGTCACAAAATTTAGGTCAGTTTGTTGGATGATAGATGTGTCGTTAATTTAATTTAATTTAATATTCAATGTGCTATCAACGCACGCATACCTATATATACATACCTAGTTGTAACCAAACGGTTTTTTACGAATAATTAATAGCCGCCTGAAATAGGTTTTGTCCTCAGCAAGTAGAGTCTGTAGAGTAGACTTCTTGTAATGATACTATTGTTAAATGATATTTAAATATAAGCTGGACACTTGTATGAAGTTCTTACTCACTCACCCGTGAATGTTCTCCATTTTGAATAAACTGATAATATCCCATAATTTTACAGATGAAATTGGAGGTGACAGTGAACTGGTTCTAGAAGACGTCACATCAGTTGGCTATGAAGCTGCTGATTTTGCTGAAGGTTTGACTGAAGAACGTGCCCGTGCAGCATTGTTCGCCGCGGCTAGGTTACATGCACTCTCTTTAGCACTGCGCGATAGAGAAGGACCTTTAGATGAAAGGTTTGATTTCCTATTTCCATGTGAAAGAGCTGCAGCAGGCTACCTCCGTCTTGTGCGACGTGGCCTTCCACAACTTGAAGCATTCTTAAGAGGACGTCCAGACTGCGTTGAAGAAGCTGCTGAAGTTTCAGCTTTAAGTGCGAGGGCTCCTTCATTACTTGGTACGTTGTTAAGACCAGCTGAACCGGCGCCACTCGCACATGCAGATTTTTGGAGCGGGAACCTTCTATTTCGTGAGAGAGATGGAGTCACGGAATGTATAGCTTTAGACTGGCAAATGGTTTCTTTAGGAAGGCCAATGGATGACGTTGCGCTTTTGTTGTTATCGTCGTTGACCCCAGAGATGAGAAGAGCAGTCGGTGATAACCTAATAGAAGAATATGGTAATCGATTAGAACTTGAATGTGCTCGACTGGGTGTGGCTTCTGCTGGGAATACTGTGAGACGTGCCCTGAGGCCAGACTGGCCGAGAGCAGCACTCAGAGCGCTTCTCTTATGTGCAGGAAGTGTTGACGTAGCGTTGGGAGAACCTAGAGCTGAGAGACGCTTGCTAGAAGCAGTTAAAGATCTTCACTCGGAGGGTGTCCTCGCTTTAAGAGCAGACTGCGAAACGTGAGTGCTGAATGAACATTACGTGTGCCAAGACAGTGCTGAATATTTGAAATTAACCGTTCATTATATCAATGCAGTCCAGTCATAGTGTAGACCTAATTTGTCTCGGAATTATTTAAGCACAAATTGTTATTACCTAATTCGTGTGTTGTAATGACATTGTTATTTGTCTTAGTTATTTTGATTCGATGGTAACGTCTGTCGCTGAGCGGTGTGTCGGAGACGGTGCAAAAGCCTAAACAAAGACTGACTTTATGTATATCTACATCGTGCGTCTATGTATGTATTGTATCATACCTACAGTAGATGTTAATTGCTCATCGTATCAAAAGCTAGAAATTCATTGCGGTCTATTGACTATTATTTAACATCAAAAATAAATTATTGAGAGTAAAGTCGTAAACTTTATTTCCTTTAAAAAAATCCATGATACCCGTTTTGTATATCGTTTCCAGGACTTAGCTGTTTAGTCGAGTTGGACTGGACTCCAAAAAAACTGCGCGACAGTTTACGTAAAGGACAGTTACCTACCCTTTTCCCGTACTCTTTAAATATGTACTACATATTTATCTTAAGAAAGGCAAGGCAAATAAGATAGATACTATTTGTGAATCAGGGTTTTAGAAAAATTGTAAAGTACCTAATAAAAGTTACAACCATAAATATTTTAAAATGGTGTTAGGTCTATAAAAGTTGAGTTATAAAAAATATCTTGACCTCTATATTTATTGATCCCTCCCTTTCCCTTCCTCTACAGGACAACACGTGCCGGTCTTGGAAGTCACCGCTTCAGAGTAGTGGACATACGTTCTCGTACTCATCGCTTCGGTTCTTCCTTCCTGTGCCGAGCGGTAAAAACCTGGAAATCACTACCAGCATACGTATTTCCTTCCTACTATGATCACGGGTCTTTTAAGCGGGGCGTGAAAAAGCATCTCACCAGGCCGCCATAGTTTCGGTCACCATGCTGCATTGTCCTTATTCGCATAGAGGATGGTGACCACCACTCTTGGATTCTGCTCATGCTTACCATCAGGCAGGGCAGAGTCATTTTGGCAGCAGACTATAAAAAAAAATGTCAACTAGCAGAACCCCGCCGTGTTACCCGCCGTACGACAATAACAGCGGCCACCGCAAAAAGCGGTTAATTTAATATTACAAACAGACATTCCAATTTTATTAGGGTTCCGTGCCAAAGGCAAAAAACGGAACCCATATAGATTCGTCATGTCTGTCCGTCCGTCTGTCTGTCTGTCCGTCCGTATGTCACAGCCACTTTTTTTTTGTAACTATAAGAACTATAATGTTGAAACTTGGTAAGTAGATGTATTCTGTGAATCACATTAAGATTTTCACACAAAAATTGAAAAAACAATAAATTTTGGGGGTCCCCATAGGTACATAGAACTGAAACTCAAAAAAAAAATTTTTCATCAAACCCATACGTGTGGGGTATTTAAAAATAGGTCTATAGGTCTTTAAAAATGATATTGAGGTTTCTAATAATTTTTTTTTCTAAACTGATTAGTTTGCGCGAGAGACACTTCCAAAGTATTAAAATGTGTCCCCCCCTGTAATTTCTAAAATAAGAGAATGATAAAACTAAAAAAATATATGATGTACATTAACATGCCAACTTCCACCAAAAATTAGTTTGAACGAGATCTAGTAAGTATTTTTTTTAAATACGTCATAAAAGGTAAACTCAAAAAAAACTATTATTAAAACATCGATCAAAGTTACAACTAATTACAAGAACTTTTATATTATGTTACTTGCTGCTTCGGAACCCTTCATGGGCGAGTCCGACTCGCACTTGGCCGCTTTTTTAGATGGCCCTTATAGATTCGTCATGTTTGCCTTATGTTTGTCTGTCTGTCTGTCCGTATGTCACACGACATACACACATACATACGACATGTATGTAACTATAAGAATGTTGAAACTTGGTAAGTAGATGTATTCTGTGAATCGCATTACGATTTTAACACAAAAATAGAAAAAAACAATAAATTTTGGGGGTCCCCATACATAGAACTGAAACTCAAAAAGTTTTTTTTCATCAAACCCATACGTGTGGGATATTTATAGATAGGTCTTCAAAAATGATATTGAGGTTACTAATATCGTTTTTTCCTAAACTGAATAGTTTGCGCGGGAGACACTTCCAAAGTGGTAAAATGTGTCCCCCCAGGGGGGGCCTGTAACTTCTATAATATGAGAATGATAACACTAAAAAAAAATATATGATGTACATGATCCATGAAAACTTCCACCGAAAATTGGTTTAAACGAAATCTAGAAATGGTTTTTTTAATACGTCATAAATCGTAAACTGCAATTTACCTTTCATTCAATCAACACAAATCTAAAAATAAAATAAAAATTATATTATGTTACTTGCTGCTGCGGAACCCTTCATGGGCGAGTCCGACTCGCACTTGGCCGCTTTTTTTATTTATATAGATTGTATAGATTTTTTTAAGCAGTCCGGTCACCATAGTACCTACAGACTTTGCCTAGTTTGCGATCAGAAAGGCCCTGTGTGAGATATCTAAGGTACATAAATCTGTCAAACAAATCTATACTAATAGTAGGTCTTTACCTATGAAATTGCCGTTTTGTATGCAATAAGTGAAAGTACTTATTTTTTCAAACTTTTTTATTTCTGTTATTCGAAGTAATCACCCATGCAATCAACGCATCTTTGCCAACGCATTGGCATTTTTTTGATGCCCTTCTTGTAAAAATCAGCTGGACGGGAGGCAACAAACTCTTCAAAGGCATTTTGTACTGCCTCTCGGGAATTGAATTTTTTACCCACTAAAAAGTTGTCTAAATTTTGGAAAAAGCAATAGTCGGTAGGTGCAAGGTCTGGTGAGTATGGTGGATGAGGGAGAGCTTCCAACCCCAGCTCTTGCAGCTTGGAGACTATCTGTTGCGCAGTATGGGGTCGTGCGTTGTCGTGAAGGAGCAGTGGGACGACCGATTGACCAAAGCTGGTTGCAGATGTGCACTCTTCTCCATCATTCTCTCCAGTTCTTCACAGTACACATCTGCATTAATGCTCATGCCGTTTTGTAAAAAGCTGTGGTGAATCACACCCGCACTAGACCACCAAACAGTGACCATCACCTTTTTAGGGGTCATTTTTGGTTTAGGGCATTGCTTTGGTGCTGAACCAGGGTCTAACCAACTTGCTGAGCGCTTTCGATTGTCGAACAGAATCCATTTTTCGTCGCACGTAACAATTCGTTTCAAAATTCTTTCATTTCTTTGCCTGTTGAGCAGCGCAAGGCAGGTCTCGACGCGTACGTTGCGCTGGCGATCGTTAAGGTCGTGGGGCACTTTTTTACCTTGCCAATTTGTCGCAAAGGGATCAATATTGTTTTGATGCTTACATTAAAAGCTGTTGCTAGTTCAGCTGTAGATTGAGTTTCGTCAGCTTCCACAATCGCCTTTAATTCACTATTGTTAACCAAAGTCTCCGGACGAGCTTCATTTTTCAAGTCAACATTTCCAGAAGGGAACCGGGAAAACCAATAACGGGTTGTGCGTTCGTTTGTACAGTTCTCTCCGTAAACGTGTTTGATGTTACGTGCCGTTTGTGTCGCGTTGGTGCCACGACGGAACTCGTATTCCATAATTACACGAATTTTTAAAGTATCCATTATGACGAAAAATGTTCAAATGTAATGAAAATACAACGCTAATCAAAAAACAAACATTACACAAAATTAATTTGAATTTAGAATACAGAGCCATTACAAACTTTTTTTTATTTGAAATGAACAGTACTCAAGAACGGCAATTTCATAGGTAAAGACCTAATATTATAAAACTGAAGAGTTTGTTTGTTTGTTTGAATGCGCTAATCTCAGGAACCGCTGCCTGGTTTGATTTGAAAAATTCTGTCAGTGTTGGATAGAACATTTATCGAGGAAGGCTATAGGCTATACATCACGCTAATACCGATAGGAGCGGAGCACCAATGAAGAATGTTACAAAAACGGGGAAATTTTTTGCGCTACGGGCAATAGGAGACATAAACGGCGTTGCGTGGGTCAGCTATCTTACTTCTTACTAATATTATAAACGCGAAATTTAGTAAGTATGGATGGATGGATGGATGGATGGATGTTTGTTACGTGCACGCAAAAATTACTGACCGGATTTGGATGAAACTTTACAGTAATATAGCTTATACATCAGAATAACACATAGGCTACTATTTGCCGCGATAACTGACATATACGCGGGCGGAGCCGCGGGCAACCACTAATACGCTATAATCCCTGAAATTCAAAACCCATCTTATTTCCCTGGAACTGAGTTCACGCATTACGTTGTGACTTTGTGTTTGAAAGAAATAACTATCCCCAAAAAGTAAATGAAAACCCACAAAAAATTATATATTATATAATAGTAAGTATGTCTTATTTACAGAATTCTACTCTTTTGACAAGAACCGAAATATCAAATAACTTTGTCAAAGAGACTACCTATTCATTTTAATTATATCACTTTGCGTATGAACTTTAACGTGGTAGCTATAATACTGTTACGAATAATAATAATCTTCAAGTCTTATCTGCGCACACAAATACACACACACTGCTTATCGATCTCCTGAGGCAAGGAATAATGGACCTTATTTCTATATATATTTTTTTTTTTTTTTTTATGTATGGACCGCCATAATGACTCTACTCTGCCTGATGGAAAGCATAAGCAGAATCCAAGAGTGGTGGTCACCATACTCACTGCGAATGCAGACAATGCAGTATGGCGACCCACACCATGGCGGCCTAGTGATGCTGCTGCATCTTTTAGTCTAGTCAACAAGTATGGAACTTGTTGACCTACCTATTATACTATATATATACTACATTGGCCTACCTTGATAATTATTTTACAAGAGTCAAAGAGTATTTTTTGACGAATAGATTTATATTTAATCTTGTGGCTAAGCCTTTGATTATAGAATCTATAATCTAAGGGCTAAGCTCCTTAAATATAGAAAAAAAAATGGGCATTTGCGAGTAGAGAGAGACAGATAGGTACCGCGATTGTCTCTATCTTTCTAACCTAGGGACGGCTGGAGGCCTGACTCCCCTGCTCTATCCATAATAGCTCTATGACGGCTTCACCTGTAGAAGGTACGTCAAAAGAATTTTATGAAATTCAGGTTATTTTTCAGTTTACTTTGAAAGTTCATTTTGAGTTTAAGTGGAGTTTAAATTTAGTGGTGGATGGAAAAATACATACACATGCATGGTTTTTTATGTAATTTCTGAAATGTGAAAAGAAGTTTTATTTTCTGGTGAATCACGGTCACCTGACAAGAAAACCTCATCATCTCGATTTACTTTTTAAAATTGAAATTATTAAGAAAATGCAGTAAAATAATTATTTTATTTTATTTATTGGACTAAGTTCGGCTACAAAAGAAATATTTTTATATTTAGCCTTTTTGTAAATGGTGACAGTATTCTTTACTGCGTATTTTTGTACGAAGTAAAGTTTCTAGACGAAGTAATAAAACGTCATATAGTTGCCAAATGTCAAAGGACCTGACCTTAGTGAGATATGCTCATAAATATTTGGAATTTGGAAATGAAAATTTTTGCATTAAGTTTTAACGTGCATCTGCTTTTATAGTTGTATAGTGTATAGTAATGGCTCAGCCAAACCAAGTGACTGTGGACATAGAAGATGATGAGCCAGCGGAGGCCGCACCGCGTCATAATGCATTACACAGACTTGACTCTGTTTCCAGGCCAGCACCTCCAAATAGAAATAACCTAGGCCTCGGAGATCGCCTTAACAGTGTTTTCAGGGAAATTAGGCCACTCGTTGAACATGCTCGCATGGTAAGTGACACTATCTTTCGTGATTCCAAAATCTTCATTACTCATCATAAAAACGAAATACTCATGATGAAAAACTGATAACCGTCACTTTTATTTATATTAGTTATTATCACCAATTTAAATAAGAGCCCAATAAGAATGAACTTATACTTTTTTCTCATTAGATTTTTATTTGTAATTGAAATTCACAGGGCAATAACGCACGACTTTCACTCCCTACTTGGCTGCCGAGGAACACACCAACCACTCATCAGATTGTAGAAGTTGGTTTACAAAGACCCCAGAGTTCAATTGCACATGTGAACTTAGGTCCAACAGCACAGACATATGTTGTAACGGAAAGGGGTACTCCGCCCACTCAGAGACCACAGCCCCCTGGTCATGGGATGAGCACTAGTGCTTCGAACGATTCCAACTTGTCTGAACCAGGCCAAGAACAGCCCGAGATTAATGTATCTGTGAATCCATCCAATAATAATAATATACATGACAATGCTGATAATGACAGTCAAAGTGATGATGGTACTCAACAGGTTAGTATTTTAATGCTATCTACCATTGTTGTTAAGAGTATACCTGAGTTGGTGATGCAACATTGTCGTTTTGATCAGTTTGATTCTTGATATACCACTTCAGTGAGATCAGAAGAATTTTGGGTGATTCTCTATAGTAAAAAGATAATTATAAAACTCAATATAGTTTAGTGACAAATAATTTGATTTAAAAGAGTGAGTTGTAATTAAAGCAAAGTAATGTAATATAGTCTAATCTGTTGTTTAAAGTAATGTATTACCCACACACATTACTTATTTTACCATTATCAAATATGAGTAATATACTATAGTATCCTTAAATGATAATAGTAATGTATATGGAACTATATTTGTAAATAAATAATATGAAAACTCTCTCTTCTACACTATTAATCCCACATGGTGGTGGGGTCAGAGTCGTACTTGGAAACCTGACACTCTTTCAAAAATAATAATAATGATACCAGTCATTCATTGAAAAAAATATAGCCCACAACACATCACTTTAGTCTAGTGTAAAAACCAGATCACAATATTTAACTTTTGTCTATATTAAATACATAATATATACATAAATACAACCACAATATTGTGGCAATAAAGAAAAACCCTGACTTAAAAGATACTAAGTTATCTAAAAAGCAAGGACCAATCTCATGTGAAACAAATCTATTTAGTGATTAAAATCCTTTTATAAAATTAGTATATAATAGGGTAAATCTATATATATATATATATAATATATAAAACCGAAATACCACTCACTTATTAATCACGAAATCTCAGAAACTATAACACCAACAAACTTGAAATTTGGCAGGTAGGTTCCTTATAGATTGTAGACATCTGCTAAGAACGGATTTTACGAAACTCCATCCCTAAGGGGGTGAAACGAGTGTTGGAAGATTGTTATGTATATAACCTCTGAACACCTGCCTTATAAGATTTCCCCACCACCCGAAGGTCGACTGGAAGAGAATGACCTGGGCATTAAGTCCGCCGACGTACATTCTTAGTGCATAAAGTTAATAAATAAATAAATTAAAATAGGTGATTGTTATAGTAAACTAGGAAAAAATATAAGTTTGTACAGAGGCACCATGTATAATTCATTTGTTTTATGTTGATTAATGCTACTCTGCAATTATATTAATTATTATCCCAGCGACAAGAGATTCTTGAACTTTGATTTTCTATTTTTGGTGGATTAGGTCCACCAAATTCCAATAACCTGATTTTATCACATCAATGTGTTTCCAAAAAATATTTGATGGACCTCTGGGGTCCATCTCTGCCACTTTGAGAATCACTGTAGTAGTCAGTGTCAGGACAAAGTTCAACACAAAAATTTTCTATTTAAATATTTTTTTCTTGCACCTTCATTTCTTTCTGAATTTGATCTGACTAAGAAAATATAAAAAAATACTTTTTTAAGCTCAAATGAATAAAAACAATATCATTCAATAAAGGAATAATATGTAACTTTTTATTATTCTGCACAAAGACGAAAGTGTAGTTATTGTTTAACTCAAGTTGACTGGTTTAATTTCAGCAATAAATATTAAAAGTTGTTTCAGGTAGTGGACGTGAGAGCTACACTGAACCTTCTAATACGCTACGCACCGTTCTACTTCCTATTATTCATTAAATTCATGTATGACAGCCGGGAAGGGATCTTCACATTCATCATACTGTTCTGTACATTCACACACAGTAACAGTCTAGTTAGAAGGTTGGTAGTTGCTCATGTCTAATTTTATATAGTGTTACATAATTATGTTTTGTTACAAATCCTAAGTTTCTCAATATTTTAAGCACTTTGTTTCTCTTGTCGGGTCTTCTACGCCACCCCAAAATGTGACATTGTGTTTACAACAATCGTGGTTATAATTCTTATTAATCGTGAGAAGAGATTTGTAAGATAAGAAAATGAAATAATAAGTGATACAGACAGGCTATTCGAAAACATTACGTAGCTATATTGTAGAAGAGCTACGCTTCGTCATAGACATAGAGCCGACTCTATTAAAGTGATACTATAGAAGTATAGACTAATGGAAAATCTGTTTTAAATAATTATTTCCTTACTTTTTTGCTGAGCGAGTTTGGTTGTCGGTGGGCGGAGGTTACTTGTTTCTCTTCAGTAGCCACTGACTACCTGACCCATTTGCAAGCGAGTCCCTTTTACCGCAAAAAAGTTATTTGTCTTCTATGGGATACAAAGTAACTAAGTACTTTTTTCGAACTGTACTTTTTTAAATCTCGTGTTTAATAAATATCCTCAACATAATATCCTGATCGTCCATAGGTTAAATAGGTAAAATTATGTAAATGTGTTATTTCTATTATACTATAGTGCCACTAAAGATACTATCGCATTAAAGATAATTACGCCCACGCCCATTAGGTCAGCGATCCATATAAGGTTGATTCGTGACTCATACTTGGTCAGAATTTATAGTCTAGGCCACTGATACTCAAGGTGTATATATCGACCCCATGGGGTCGATCGTAATGTCTTAATCTAAGATCAGAAGTAAAAACAGAAATATGTACGACTGTTCGCAAGATTTAATAAATATAGTATCTACATAATTTTGTCCACTGCACTCCCTGTGAAGCAAGGAATTGTAAGTGTAGGTTTAACTTTAACATTTACTTTTAAAATTTCTTCCAGGGAACATGGAAAGCAAATGAACCGGAGTATACTAGCCTTACTAAGCGAATTAGTTTTTACATCGAGTTGTATAGTGATTGTGCACTTCCTATTCGGGCATGGTAAGCTCTTGCCGAATGTCGTCATGTTCCCGGGGTACACGGAGCTTGATGTATGGGAACTATTATGGCTTGTGGTGCTAACTGATCTCATTGTCAAGATCATCACCGTCGACATCAAGATATTAGTCACTATGATGCCCGCATTTATATTGCCGTTTCAGAAACGGGTGAGTTTTATGTTTGCATAATTATTATGTATGTTTATAATTAATTCTAATAATAACTTATCGGAAGTAATTAATTATTTATTACTTACGTAAATAATACGTTTGACCTGTTTTATGTGTATCAAAGTTTAATACTACACATTGAACAGATGACTATTTCACCATCACAGTTCGGGTAGCTTCATTTTTTCTGAATAAATGATTAGATTCTAGCCTTGGGACAGCCACGCCGGTCGAAGCCAGCTGGCTTGACCGGATTGATACCACGGCCTCACAGAAAACCGGTGAAAAACCGAGATTGCGCTGTGTTTCACCGAGTGAGTGAGGATACCGGAGGCCCATACCCCAAAATACATGAAAGGGACACAACCCAGACCAACAATTTGTAGATCACACATAATGTTGTGTCATGTGGAATTTGAACCCACAACATTTGGCGAAGCTGCGAAGTAGGAAGCGATGTGGCCACCACTAGGCTATATGCACACATAGCCTAGTGGTTGCCACATCGCTCACATACACACATCTAGATATATATAACAATATTTGTATAAATATAGTTTTTTTCAATCTAGACTTACTTTCTGCATTTAATTTTCGGTAGCCTTGACAAAATATATGTATAATTTTACAACAATTTGCGCATGTATTAGCAATTTAAACATTATTGTGGATTCATGTTTAATCAATGTCCTCGGACTTATGTTTGTATGATCTGCAAATATTTGTTTCGGAGTTTGGGTGTTTTCCATGTATAATATGTAGGTATTAAAAAAAACATATAGTAACCATATATTCATTCATATTAGTTGTCTAGTACCCATAGTACAGGCTCTACTTAGCTTGGGACTAGATGGCGTTGTGTGTTAGATGACCGAAATACACACATCAAAAGTGTCTAGGGATCAACATATATTTTTGCAATAATTTTTCTCCTGATTGATATTAATTAAAATTTTCTTTAAGGATTCATCAAATAAAGTGTTTTCGTTTGTCACAGTAACGATAAACCAAGTCACCTTTGCATTAATAAAGAAATTTGCCATTTTCCTAATAATGGGATTTTTGACATTTGAACCACTAACATTAAAGTTCGAAAAAAAGACTGAAATAACAGTTTTCTTTAAAATTTTATTAGGTAACTTAAACAATTAATAATCCGTGTTTCTACCGCGAACACTAACAACACAAGAACATCGGTTTGGCATACTCAAAATGAGTTCATCCAAACACGCTGTGGAATGGCCGCCCATGTTCGTTGCAACAACAAAAAAAGGTCTTCTTGCGACTGGATACCCTCCATATTCGGCAGAGCTCTTCTCTGTAGCATATCCCATGCATGCTCAATCGGGTTCAAGTCTGGCGACTGAGCAGGCCAGGGCCAAAGCCACATCTCAATCTCAAGAAATCCGCATAAAAATGCTTGATCCCTAGACACTTTTGATGTGTGTATTAATTATTATTAGATTGTTGAGTTTCTTTGCCAGTATTCTTCTCATAAGACTACGCATTTTGGAAACTGGAAGTTATAGATCTACACCAGCAGGCAGTATAGATTTTGATGTTTTTTACCTTGTCAATCCGTCAGTTTGTGTCGATCTATGATTTTTAACTATAGCTTCAATTTAACGTCTTACTTGATACTACGTCTAACTTAGTGTCTTAATTGATAAATGATTTTGAATTTGAATTATACGTTAACAATTTCTAGGGAAAAGTATATTTATTCACGGAGGCGGTATCTCAGCTGTACCGCTCCCTGCTCACAATCCAGCCGTGGATCTTCTACCTGCTGCAGTCGTATGAGGGCTCCGAGAAGATGGTGGGAATGTTCCTCACCTCTGTGTACGTCATCGCAAAGGTCATTGAAGTGCTCGTGCGACTGAGACTGTTCAAGAACGCTACCTGGACCCTCCTACAGAGTGTTGTAAGTATTAATTATATTCTTTTGTCATCCAACCTACGGGTTTTATCACTTTTTTAAAATAAAAATTTAAAAAATTGCGACTTAATAGATTTTTTATTTTTTTATTTTTTGGCAATCCCAATTAAAACCAAAATTCAAATTATGAGGATTCAAAGGTTATTAAATGTAGTATATAACTCGGTGATCAGTTTATCCCAAACTTACTATATTTGAACTGATAATGACATTCGAAGTAGTGCATACCACACGTTTACTGAAATCTTCAAAGACCTATATTTTAAAAACTAGGCTTGCAAATGTAAAAATATTTCGTATCTGTGCCGAGGATATGTACAGCTATAACATAATAAAATATAAATGAAATCGGAATCCTGAATCCTTATTTAACACGTCTGTTCTCTATTTCCGTAGAACCTCGGCACAAAACCGACTTGCGAGCAGTTATTGTCTGCTGGGGACTCGTGTCCCATCTGTCACGATGACTACACGACCCCAGTGCGGCTAGGATGCAGCCACATCTTCTGTGAACTATGTATCTCGGCTTGGTTGGACCGTGAGCACACTTGCCCACTGTGCAGGGCCAAAGTCGCCGACGAACCCACTTGGAGAGACGGCTCGACGACATACGACTTCCAATTGTACTAGTCTCGACTTATAACAAATGTGTTCAAGCACAAAAAGATACAAAAACTATTCGTTATATAGCGATATAACAAAGCCAGTGAGAAATCTAATGGCTTATAAAATACTTGTTAAATATTTTGTGACTACTATCCTATAATCAACTAAAAAGTGGTGCACGTACTTTACGGATAACGGCGCCAATAATCTTTAAAACTCTTGTAAGAAGCTTTCTCCTTAAATATTTATTTAGGTTTAGGACTTTTCGTACTAGTGTAGGTTACTTACTAAGTTCAATTTGCACCGAAATGTTCACTGACATACCACTTTAATCTTTATATCCATTCATTAAAGCATAATTTCCTTTGAAAGATCCGTTTAAAACGCAATCAGTGCCGCAAACAGCGTATGGACCGTCCATGTAATGATAACAAGCGATTTTATGCGTTGTTTAATGAATATAAAGCTTAAATTTGTTTAACAGTGAAACTGCCGATCGAATTTTACCTTAGTAGCTATTCATTAAGCTGCGTGCTTGAGTAAGGAACGGGGTTCACGGCTGTTGATGGCAACTTAGCATTTCCTATTGAACAAAATCGCATTTCACAATTATTGTTTTGAGAATAAAATGTTCCAGTAATGCGTTATAAAATTCTTATAAAATACGTACTGAACGGTATGCGTTGACAGTAGGCAGTACAAAACCCTTTTACATTTATTCTTGGTAGTGAATATTATTAAATAATATAATTATAATGTATAACCCGTTATAATAGACATGTTATATTTGAAAAATTAGTCAAAGCTAGTAAAATTTTCAGAATAGTAAGAATGTAACTTTTTAAAGCAGTATTCACAGATAAAGGAAACAGCTAAATTAAAAAATATTTAATGTTACAATAATTAAGTTTACTATCCAATATCATATTTCATTTATGTAGATAATTATGAAATCCCTCAAGCCGCTTGAGAATTTATATCAATCTATATACGTCATCGTGATCAAATTAATTGGAAACAAAACATCATCCATAGCTCAAAAAACTATTTATAAATGATTAATATTAATGGAACCCTATTTCTATTCTTAATCATTTATAAACAGTGTGTTCTTTCATAATTAATGATACTAAGATAAATAAAAAAATTAAAAGGTGATAGTATTTTTTTCATTTGCAATAGTGACATCTTTAACACACTATTCTGTTTCTCAGATTTTTTATTATTTTTTTAGTAGTTTAAAGTTCTTACTGGCTAATACTGAACTAATGATAAATTCGCGCCAAATACGAACCACGTACGGTCACGTTGTATTTGCTCAAAACTACGGGAATAGATTAAATTAAAATAGTTAATACAGGCCGTTAGCTGTCTCTTAATCATACGTGTAGAATTTCATGTGAACATACATGATGACATTTTTGTTTCTAGAATTTATAAAAATGGCTTGATTTTACGTAAAATAATCGTTTTTATTATTGTTATTTATATTGAAAGAAAATGGAAATTAATTAAAACCAAAGTTGAAGAGATGTTTTAATATGTTGATAATATGCTAGATATCGGCCCTACCTAGCTTACCTAAATCTTGTAAGGGTCAAGATTATTATTCTTACTATTTTCTTTGTTTAAGGTAGTGTACATACATATTTAATAGTAGCTTCTTCGCAAGTTTGTGTTGTTAAACAAAATAAATTAAAAAATCTAAGAAAAAAATGCAATAAAAGACGTTAAATATGTGTTAAGATAGTCTGTGTGACTTTCTTACTTATTTATCAATCAATAGCAGTTTTTAATACGTTTTGTTACATTAAAACGTCGAAAACAATTTGTTTAATAAATAACATTAATAACGTTATTATTGTAACTGTGTACGTTATCCGTGACACATTGCCGCAATAATAACGATCCTTTATAATTACACAAAAAAAATCTTAAGACACTTGCTATTTTACACACTGTGCGGTTGTTATTTTATTTCTACGTGCAAGCGAACGCCGCCAGACGGTCTGAAATAAAATGACGGAGAGCGACAGCTGGTTTTATTTTATTGCGTTAAATACAGTTGTATTCTAAAGAACTTAAGGTTTAATTTAAATTATTATAAATTAGTATTTTCGCCGCCACTCCGCCCGTCGGCTACACTCTAACGACATGTGTACCTTCATACATTTAAGGATGTAAAACAGAGGCAAAGAATAACACATTATCGTGATATCTGTACCTGTGACTTTTGGAACAGGTATTGTGATAATACTTGAAATTGGAAATACGCGTAATTAATATTAGTTTAACGTGTTCTATTTTATCTGTATTAATTAATTTATATTATAAGTAAAACTTTTTATTGTCAATTCTTCTAAATTAGATATATTTGCTTTGAAAATTATAAAATATTTTTAAATTTTGTAAATATATATATTGTTTATGATAAAATATTGCAGGAGATTGTTAAGTGATTAGGTTTGTAAAGAATAACCCGGCCTAAAACATTGATATTCTTTTAGTTAATATGTACATAATGTAAGTACATGTAAACATGTAATTAAGCCGAATTATATTTAGATTTTTTATAAAAAATAAGTAAAAAATGTACATAAATATTACATGAATATATATTAAATAAATCATGATAACGGCTGTATGTTTAACTATATGATATAATAAGTATCTATATGTAAGTATGTATGTCCTTGTCAGTCCATTAAATGTTGGTAATTGACTTTGTTAATTAGTTAAAAGGCATTTAAAGTCTTAGTAAAATTTATACAATTTAGTCGATTCCACTGTAGTTCTGCTATATAAGGCACTGCATATATCTCAATACTGCCAATATCTTTGCTTATTGCTAGACGATCAGCTTCCGAAATGACATTTCAGTGCAGCTTTTTACCCGACTGTGTCAGAAGGAGGGTAATGTTTTTCGAGCGTTTGTATGTATGTGGGTATGTATGTCCATTTCTTTGGCACGCCCTACTGCCCAAACGGATGGACGTTTTTTGACATATGACATGTCGTTGAATTCATCAAGATCGTGACACGGGCTATAGAAACTTTATTGGGAAAAAGGTGGGAAATAGGTCATTACTTTTAAGCAGTTGAGTTTTTTGTTTTTAGAATAATTCAAGTTTATTAAATGAAGTCCGTTAGAGCCACTTCACACTAACTATTTGACCAGCGTAGGTATTCAATGAACGTATAGACATTAGGGTAGGGGATTAATCACGTGAGGCTTGGTAAAAATCACTAAATATCACAAGGGGGGATGCAGTAAGAAATCACGTGTATTTATTTTCTATAATTATCCCGAGAGAGATTCTCTGCGTAGTGTACTATGTAGGTAGGTACTAGTACAATATTTGTTTCTCGCATGATTACACCATTCCTTTAATATATTTTTTTATGACAGTCTAAAACGACCTGCAACCTTTGATATTCTATGATATATCTTTGATATATCTTCTAGATATGTTCTTAATTTCAGAATAAAATTATATTATACCTTAAACCCGTACTTAAAGATAACATTCTAAAAATTTGCTAAAAATACACGTGATTTCAGGGGGATGGGTCATAAAATGCTAAAAAAACATCACGTGATTAATGGACGGCCCCTTACAGATGCTGCGCCAACGTTGCGTTGTCACTGCGTCTCTGCTGGGACGCATGAGGATGCTACGTTGCATTTACTGCGCATGTAATAACGACTGCTACGATGAACAAACGCTAGTGTGCAAGAGCACTAAAGTATATATCATCTCATGCAAATAAAAATCCATCGTAACAGATTTTTAAACAGCTTGATGATTTCAATTTTCAAGTAACTTTTAAAGTTTTAATGACACGTTCAGAGGCAGGCTTTGTTCGTTATCGAAATCGTTTTAATCCTATCTTTGAACTGCCACCAACCACTTGGCTTTCTAGTTTTCTTGTAGGTTTCGACGCCACTCTTGTTTCGCTAAACTACACTCGTGGTGAGATTGGAAACCACCTAAGATTTGGAACTAAACTAACGAACCTGTAGGAAATGAATTATTAGATAAATCCGCGTGTATGTCGGTTATCGCGGTAATTAGTAACCTATGTGTTATTCTGATGTATAAGCTACATTACTGTAAAGTGTCATCTAAATCCGTTCAGTAGTTTTTGCGTAAAATAGTAACAAACACACACACATCCTTACAAACTTTCGCATTTATAATGTTAGTAGGATTTGCTTTTATTGTTATATATTAAAAAATAATTGTCATCAATTTTCCTTCCGCTGTAGCTGCTCGGCTCGGCTCCAAAAAAAAAACCTTTTACTTTGCTAGGACCAGTGCACCAAAATTATTAATATGTATATTTTTATGCTAATATTAAGTATGTATTGAATTATTGTATCCGAAAATTAGTATAAACATTAGAAGTAACTAAATAAGAAGTTAATTAGCATTATTAACATTCCGTAGGACTATAACGTATGGTAAATTATATATTATTAAATCAATCAAGAAAGTGTTATATGAATTAAAATTTTTAGATTGGAGCTATCCACATACAGCGATAAGTTCAGCGTTATTTGGTTTAAACAAGCGGCTTATATCTGTCACCGTTAGAACACTGTTAGATTGTTATTTATCTCGCGAGATTGCAAACAGACGAAAGATTGTGAAATGGTATACAACGAATCGCAAGTCGCGCGCTGATTTGTTGAACAACATATGTCCCGCGCCGCCATGTTTCTTTGTTAATTCGTCTGTTGCCTAATGTAAAGTATTTTTGTGATTGTAAATTGTGTTTAAAATACCTCACAGCTTTAGAATTACTTATATAAAATTGTTATTAGTTACATATATAAATGAATTTGTGATTAATCAAAGAAGTTCTAACCTATCCTAACTCTATGGCCATTGAACTGCCTATTGTAAAACCGACCAATCAGGTACAGTTGAAAATTTGACGCGCGTAAGCAGTATAACACAGTTGACAATGTATCGAAAGTTTACAATCTCGCTACACCCTATTCAACTTCCTCTAAGACAAAAGGTAAACAAAGAAACCCACAGAACTACTAGAAAAGCCTTTGACGTAATTTCGTAAGTAATCTTTTGTCGCCGGGACGCACACATAAACGATTAATAATATTATACACACATAACTAAGTCTATTATAATTCGTCCAAGGGATTTAATGAATATAATATTAAACTACAACCTTATGCTCTTGGCATTAAGTAAAGTTTTACGTGCAATTTTGTGTTTAGAGGTGGATCTTCGTCTTTATGACCCACCCACCGTAGAGATGTGGTCCTGTCGATTATAATAATTAATTTTGCTTAATTTCTATAAGAAATAGTACTTACTTTTAAATATCGCTATCCTATTTTTATATGAAATTCACTGTCTTAGAAATGGATTGAGTGAAATTGTACTAGTTTCTTGTGTTAATATAAAAATAAGACATTTGTTTTGTCAAAACATAAGTACATATTGTACATCTAATTTTGGAGTTTGACTTTTCATACTTATCAACACGACACAACTTTCTATAGACGTAACACACATAATCTTAATAATTTTTCTGTAGAACCCTGTAATCAACAGTAATTATGAGGTTATTTTTATATCGTCACAAGATGTACATTTTTTATATCTAAATTTAAATGCAAAAAACAATGTATAGACGTCGGACGGCCCGAAAATGTTAATCTTCAAAATATTTTTTAAGTTTTAAAAGAAATATTTCTATTATTCCTATTCCATTTCACCAAAACCTTTCCAAAAAAAATTCATATTAAAAATTATTTTGCAGTCGGTTAAAAATCATAATATAAAACAAATCAACTCTTTCTACTTAAGAAAAACACAAACCAATATCATCGACATCCACAATTTTGCGGTATCGATTGCATTATAAATATTTGGGCACACCCCTATGCCTTACACTAAATCTGTTCGGGTGAAATAAATCGAAATATTCACGCAGGAAATGCAGTTCATTGCGTACTCTTGTGGAAACAATGTAGTTAGTAATCGAATTTAATACGCAATGTATGATTGTTTTATTGTTTTTTCCCGTTGAAAGTAAAATTCGTTCAGTTAATGCCAGCAGACAAAATAGAGGTATTTGGACTTATTTCGCGGCGCGCCTGCCCCGCCTACATAACATTTCTACCTATATTTTTTGTTCTGTGAAGAAACCAATGTTTCTCAAACGAGTTGATCGAGAGTAAACATGGCCGGTGTAACCAAACTAATTACAAAATTTCACATTTCTACGTAAATTATTTGCCTTATCACTACTCTTCAATTTAGTAGTGTAATAATACGTTCAAAGTTTGGGAACAGCTACAGTTTTAGGTGTTTTTAATGTCACTTTTTAGTCAGTCCACTGTGAACTCGGAAAATTTGGACAGTTGCAATTATTTTATTTTGTAACACACATATTTCCGTTGTACTTGACACTGGCAGAATTGACGACATCGGCACAGTTTGCCATTTTCCAAGAAAAATAAAGAAAATGACACTTTTTTATTGATTCTAGATGCATATAAAATTTGACCTATTAAAGAACGTTTTTCTGGTTTGTTTACCTTTTGTCTCAAAGGAAGTTGAATAGACTATAGGTAGATTATATATAATCTAACGGTTTTTACAATCTTACTGTGACATCCATTCGAGTTAAGAAAATAATGTCTCAACGATCTTAGAACGCCTCTTGACGAATCAGGATCTTATCTTACGTTCAAAACTGTAATTTCTTGGCACTTGTTTGGTCAGGGGACGACACTTCCTTAAACAAATGGACTATACATAGTATTTGCTGATCTTATATCGCGCTATCTCAGTTCATGCATTAATTGTCTAGTTTTTGGTTGGATGAGCACAACACGAGTTTCTCCAGAAGACGTTAGTTTTTTAATCTAAGACCATTTTCTTTTATGGTACTCTGTAGTACCTACCTGTATCTGGGTAGAGCCACTATTAATTTAATGTAATATTAATTTTGAATGCATTGTATGTAACAACCAGGTGAGTTAACCTTCTATACTGAAGGATCGGCCGCACGGTACATTACCCATTTTATGTTAAGGAATATGTATGTTGAGATTTCTCACGAATGTGTAACATTGTATCATTTAGAAGCTTTTAAATAAATATGAGATACTTACACAATACAAATGAGTATGACAATAAATTATTCAACAGCATTTTCAGATAGTTTTTATTTATTTTAATGATACCTATACACGATATGTTAAGGTAGCGGTTCGCGCCGCGACAGAGACAAGCGCCTGAGACAGGAGACCGAGATCGGAGACCGCGACAGACACTTGACCATAGGCAACTTATAAGCAACAGTTCGCGAGCGAGACAGAGACGCGAGACACGAGACAGCGAGACGGTCGCTGCCCCGGACTAGTAGTGTCTCGTGTTTCGCTCAAAAAGCACATTAAATACTTCCTATATTGTCATCAAACATGTGGTGCATCTACACTAATAGCGAAAATGATCTTTCTTGGCTTGTAGTTAAATATAATAATAATAATATTATGGACATTCAACACACAACGCCATCTAGTCCCAAACAAATCAGAGCTTGTATTATGGGTAACTAGACAACTGATATAAATACATATATAATTTTTTTTAGGTAAAAAAAATACCTACGCTACTCAATGACACAATATACTATAGACCGTCCCTCCCTTGGCCAATACTGTACGCCGTAAAAAGCTAGAAAAGTTCAACTAAATCTAGATGGCGCTCAAAATAAGCTCTGAAAAGCAGTTTAACAAAGTTTAACAGTATTTTATTGATGTGATTCAATTCTAGTAACTATATTATTATTTTTCAAATATAAAACTTGCTTTGTATTGCTTGCTTTAAAAAAATGATTTTCAATTGCATAACTAAAAGTTATCACCTATGTTTAGGAGATGTCGTTGCAATCGATTTAAATAAACTTGAAAATAATTACCTATTTACTACGCTAGATGTCACATTTATAAGTTATTTGGTTGAATCAGAGAAACAATGCACTCATGAATGGCAACATTGCAAAAATCGTTCATATCTTCCAGTAGTTAATACGGAACGGCAACGTCGCTTGAGCCGCGTACTCAGTTCAAAAATATTAATTAATATGAATGTTTATTTTTAACCGACTTCAAAAAAAGAAGGTAGTTCTCAATTCGACTGTATTTTTATTTTTAACCGACTTCCAAAAAGGAGGAGGTTCTATGTTCCACTGTGTGTTTTTTTTAAATGTATGTTCACCGATTACTGCGTCAACTTTGGACCTATTTTGAAAATTCTTTTTGTATTTGAAAGGGTATGCTCCCGAGGTGGTCTCATTGTCACCATATCAGGATCTGATGATGGGATCCCAGGGAAATCGAGGGAAACCCTCATTTTTTTAGGCACATAATATGTTTTCGTATATTTTCTGAAGTTAACCCGGTATTTTCGTCTAGTAGTCATCATTTTATGATGATGAGCTGATGGTGTAAGGTACAACTCTTTAACGGTTAGGAGATGGAGGATAAATCTTTAAATATCATATGTATGTATGTTACCTTTAGTCGTATTCCTTCAAATTATTTAGGTAAGCTGATGATCGAAGGTACAACTCCTCAACGGTTAGGAGTTGGAGGATAATTCTTTCAATTTCATACGTATCTATAGACCTTTAGTCGTATACTTTCAAGTTATTTAGGTTAGCTGATAATAGAAGGTTAAACTCTTTGACAGTTAGGGATAAGAGGATGATTTTAATATTACACGCACGTATAGACCTTAATTTGTATTCTTTCAGTTATTCATATGGATCGTTTTATTGAGTAGACATCCACTAAGGAAGGTATTTTGGAATTTCTACCCCTAAGGGGGTGAAATACGGGTTGAAAGTGTGGACGAAAGTCCGTCATTTTTAAGTTAGAAACATGAAACTTTAACTTTGGGCTACTGATTAAAAATGAGTAGATACGTATTTAACCGTTTCTGGATATTATTTAACTTGGTTACGCGCGACGCGACGTAATATGACCCCTGCCCATGGTAATACCACGGCCTCACAGAAAACCGATGTGAAAAAGTGCTTGCGCTGTGTTTCACCGAGTGAGTGAGGATACCGGAGGCTCATACCCCAACCTCTCCCCCCATCCCACTCCACTATGCCCCAAAGGCCGGTAACGCATTTGTCAAATTATTTTAAAAAATAATCAAACTTTACAAAATATACTATAAATCAATATATTTTCTGTAAATAAATGCAAAAAGCCAACAACACGTGGTATTCTCAGGCGGTTACCCATCCAAGTACTAACCACGCCCGATGTGGCTTAACTTCGGTGATCGGACGAGAACCGGTGTATTCAACATGGTATGGACGTTGGCAATCAGCTGGTTATATTTAACGTTGAGTATCCAGCACTATGACATCAACTCAATGTTAAAAGTGTCGCTACAACTTTTAGCGAGAAGCGCGATAAGGAATTTCGTTCCAAAAACATTTCTTATGATTGTTTTATTAATAACTAGGTTTCGCCCGCGACTTCGTTCGCATTTAATAAAAAGTATCTTATGTTACTTCTAATACCTCTACAAGAATATGTGTTTCATGATGATCAGATTGATCAGCTAAGTAGTTTTCGACGGAAAGCGTAACAAACGAACTTACGTTCGCATTTTTAACATTAGGATTATTTATAAGACACAAACCGAAAGAAAATCCTTAATTACACCTTTTTGTCATCTACAGTTGATAAATTAATATGTGCAAGCAATTCTCGACATTATCAACTCGTAATTATCAAATTTTTTATTTGCATACATCACTGACGAAATATATACTAGACCAACACTCTACTAGGCGAGACCTGTACGCGGATTTATAGTAAGCTGATTGTTCCCTAGATGTCACTAAGTGCATCAAATCGTGAATTACAACGATATTTTCTGACCCCCAACACCAATACGAACCCAACAGTCAACTGTCAAGTTTATTGTCATTGTATTATTGCGAAATGTACCACTAGATGTCGTTTTTTAAATAATTAATTATCTTAGTACCTACATAATTTATGTAATATTTTATCGTGAGAGAGATCTACACAAATAAATAAAATTGAAATGTCTGTTTTTAATTTTAAAATAACCGCTTTTCTCTTTACAATCTTTTTTTTATGAATTGTTTGAAACTTTTTTTATTTTCAATGGATTCACTTTAAACTTTGTATGTATGTTTCTCAATTGACATAGGTAAGGAACTAAGGACTGACATTTTATTTTTTTAATGGATTCAAAAAACAAAATAAAAATTGATGAATTAATAAAATACAGTTGCATGTTGCAGTTGCAATTCCCGTCCTTAATGACACATGTCTAAAAACAGTTTTTGGCGTTTTTAAATGTTGTTGATCGTGAATGTATGCAAATAAAAATTTGATAATTATGAGTTGATAATGTCGAGAATTGCTTGCACATATTAATTAACAACTGTAGATGACAAAAAGGTGTAATTAAGGATTTTCTTTCGGTTTGTGTCTTATAAATATTCCTAATGTTAAAAATGCGAACGTAAGTTCCTTTGTTACGCTTTCCGGCGAAAACTACTTAGCTGATCAATCTGATCATCATGAAACACGTATTCTTGTAGAGGTATTAGAAGTAACATAGGATACTTTTTATTAAATGCGAACGAAGTCGCGGGCGAACGAAGTGTGAAATGTTTTTGGAACGAAGTCCCCTAACGCGCTTTTCGCGCCAAAAGTTGTAGCGACACTTAACATTGAGTTGACGTCATAGTGCTGGATACTCAACGTTAAATATAACAAACTGATTGCCAACGTCAGTACCGTGTTGAATGCACCGGTTCTCGTCCGATCACCGAAGTTAAGCCACATCGGGCGTGGTTAATAATTGGATGGGTGACCGCCTGGGAATACCACGCGTGTTGTTGACTTTTTGCATTTATTTACAGAAAATAATATATTGTTTTATAGTATATTTTGTAAAGTTTGATTATTTCTAAAATAATTTGACAAATGCGTTACCGGCCTTTGGGGCATAGTGGAGTGGGATGGGGGGAGAGGTTGGGGTATGAGCCTCCGGTATCCTCACTCACTCGGTGAAACACAGCGCAAGCACTTTTTCACATCGGTTTTCTGTGAGGCCGTGGTATTACCAGGGGCAGGGGTCATATTACGTCGCGTCGCGCGTAACCAAGTAAAATAATATCCAGAAACGGTTAAATACGTATCTACTCATTTTTAATCAGTAGCCCAAAGTTAAAGTTTCATGTTTCTAACTTGAAAATGACGGACTTTCGTCCACACTTTCAACCCGTATTTCAAACCCTTAGGGGTAGAAATTCCAAAATACCTTCCTTAGTGGATGTCTACTCAATAAAACGATCCATATGAATAACTGAAAGAATACAACTTAAGGTATATACGTACGTGTAATATTAAAATCATCATCTTATCCCTAACTGTTGAAGAGTTTAACCTTCTATCATCAGCTCACCTAAATAACTTGAAAGTATACGACTAAAGGTCTATAGATACGTATGAAATTGAAAGAATTATCCTCCAACTCCTAACCGTTGAGGAGTTGTACCTTCGATCATCAGCTTACCTAAATAATTTGAAAGAATACGACTAAAGGTAACATACATACATATGATATTTAAAGATTTATCCTCCAACTCCTAACCGTTAAGGAGTTGTACCTTACACCATCAGCTCATCATCATAAAATGATGACTACAAGACGCAAATACCGGGTTAACTTCAGAAAATATACGAAAACATTATATGTGCCTAAAAAAATGAGGGTTTCCCTCGATTTCCCTGGGATCCCATCATCAGATCCTGATATGGTGACAATGAGACCACCTCGGGAGCATACCCTTTCGAATACAAAAAGAATTTTCAAAATCGGTCCACAATTGACGCAGTAATCGGTGAACATACATAAAAAAAACACAGTGGAACATAGAACCTCCTCCTTTTTGGAAGTCGGTTAAAAATAAAAATACAGTCGAATTGATAACTACCTTCTTTTTTTGAAGTCGGTTAAAATAAACATTCATATTAATTAAATTTTTGAACTGAGTACGCGGCTCAAGCGACGTTGCCGTTCCGTATTAACTACTGGAAGATATGAACGATTTTTGCAATGTTGCCATTCATGAGTGCATTGTTCCTCTGATTCAACCAAATAACTTATAAATGTGACATCTAGCGTAGTAAATAGGTCATTATTTTCAAGTTTATTTAAATCGATTGCAACGACATCTCCTAAACATAGGTGATAACTTTTAGTTATGCAATTGAAAATCATTTTTTTAAAGCAAGCAATACAAAGCAAGTTTTATATTTGAAAAATAATAATATAGTTACTAGAATTGAAGCACATCAATAAAATACTGTTAAACTTTGTTAAACTGCTTTTTAGAGCTTATTTTCAGCGCCATCTAGATTTAGTTGAACTTTTCTAGCTTTTTACGGCGTACAGTATTGGCCAAGGGAGGGACGGTCTATAGTATATTGTGTCATTGCATACATTCACGATCAACAACATTTATAAACGCCAAAAACTGTTTTTAGACATGTGTCTTATGGACGGGAATTGCAACTGCAACAGTATTTTATTAATTCATCAATTTTTATTTTGTTTTTTGAATCCATTAAAAAAATAAAATGTCAGTCCTTAGTTCCTAACAATAAAATAAAATATTACATAAATTATGTAGGTACTAATATAATTAATTATTTAAAAAACGACATCTAGTGGTACATTTCGCAATAATACAATGACAATAATCTTGACAGTTGACTGTTGGGTTCGTATTGGTGTTGGGGGTCAGAAAATATCGTTGTAATTCACGATTTGATGCACTTAGTGACATCTAGGTAACATTAAGCTTACTATAAATCCGCGTACAGGTCTCGCCTAGTAGAGTGTTGGTCTAGTATATATTTCGTCAGTGGCTACTGAATATTTTTTTGCAGATCTTACAAACATTTGATTCGACCCGGGAAGGGGTCTCGGTCTCGGCCTACAGTACATACCGAAGAGACCCCTTGTCTCGTCTCCGGTCGCGGTATCATGTCTCGGTCGCTTGTCTCTGTCGCGGCGCGAACCGCTACCTTGAGAGAAGCCATTTTTTAAAGAAAGTCATATTGATTTGTATCAAAATGTGTTACATCATCAACAGCCTTTAACAGTCCACTGCTGGACATAGGCATCTTCCTAAAAAGGAGGTTTTGGCCAACTATGCCAAGTTTTCCTTCTCTTTGAATCGTTTTTTGACGTGACAACGTCTAATAAATTGATGAACGCCGGCTGCATGTACGAAAAAGGATGACAAACAAAACAGCGTACATCATCATCATTACATCAATGTTTTGTTTTGACGTTGTCACGTTAGACTATCGTCTGTAAACCGACTTTACAGACAACCAACCACTGTAACTCATGTACACCAGGATCAACAGCAGTGACCCACGAACACACCGAGTTATGACATTGCATATGGCCACTCTAATACGTTGTATAAGTATGACCCTTATGTGCTCACCTCATACCAAAATAATTCGAAATATCAATATGGTGGCTTTGGTAACAACCCTATGTTACCAATTATTATGATTAAAGAAAAAAATGCTATTTCGTTTTTGAAGCTTCTATCGAGGATACAAGTTAAATATATTTAATTCACCTGATAAGTAACCAGGCCAAATGGCCATGGTTAAAAATGCTAAAAAAACTTCTCGTGATTAATAGATGGCTCCATAGTGTCCATTTTGTGAGTGAATTGGTTTATTGTTGTATAAGTAGATCCAAATAAATATTGAATTGTCTCTGCTCAGTGTAACTGCTCCCTAACTCTTATTATTGATTTACATCAATAATAAGATTCTTCTTCTAATTCTCTTAAATGTTATGTATAGTTTCCTATCTACATCATAGACAAATCTAATATTTCGCTTGCGGAAATGATCAGGGTATTAATTTAAAAAAAACAGGTGTTTTTCTTTTTAGGATGGTAATTTTTGTGTAGCAGGAACACTTATCAAGTTCAAATATCGTTATCAGGGCTATGGAGTGTAGAGATAAGGAGTACAATCTCTATGTTAAAAATGTATCCGCCAAAATGCACTAATTAGGTGACGCTACTGTGCAACGAGTGTAAATTTTAAAGAATTAGAAAAGATAATCAAATGAGAAAAAGGCTTCCGCTTTGCAATGACGTGTTTAATAAAGATTTTACTACGCAAGTTTTTAATTTTTAAACCACAATTTAATATAAATAACTATAATGATATCACACTCCTAGGGCCACTGTGGTCGGTTCTCGAATTATTATTTATTTATGTTTGTCGGACAGGATACTACGCAAAGTTTTTAATTTTTAAACCACAATTTAATTATTTGATTATGTTTGTCGGACACTTACTACGCAAGTTTTTAATTTTTAAACCACAATTTAATAAAAAGAATTCAAACGATATTACACTCTCGTCTCACTCTAGCGCCTATGTGGTCGGTTCTCGAACTATTATTTTGTCATGTTTAATGGACAATTTTCCCCATAAGAGCCCATCAGAAACTGTACCTACTTACTTCTCTCTATACTTCATGCCCAGGGCATGATCCTTATGACCCCCTAGATGCACCTTAATATATGGTAGGTATGTTAGATGTATATTAATCTATTTGTAGATACTTTATTGTTCTTAGAAGTTTAGTTGAAGCGTAAAGAATAATTTATCGATAGCTCAAATATTCAAAGTTCCGAGTTTAAAATCGATGAGTTTTATTGTTCCGAACATGATCAAATAACTATAACTTACTTAACTTACTTATAGCCAAAACTGCAATGTAGTAGACAGAATTGTAAATAAATACCGATGTCTCCTTCATGAAAACGAATATGATACGAAATATAATTATTACAGCTTTTCATTTCTATTACAAATTTTAATCAAATAAACATTGAATATATCTTGCTTAAATGATTAGTCTAAAGTAGTGACGTCACAAGTTTGTATTTAGTACTTTTTTCATACAAAGTTATCGTTTTGTATATTCGTAACGTTTTGACAGATGATAAAAGTAACTAATTTGACTGAGGTGTCATTTACCCTATTTAGTGCTTTAAGCTTGGTTGGTAGTGCGGAGCGTAAAACCTACTACCTACTGTGTTAGGTGCTTGCGTCCGGTTACCATCTATCCGTAACAGTAGCCTATTTATATTTATCCTCTATAGGATATGCTAAAAATATTCACGCTTTAGATTTAAGGTCTAGTCGAAATATATTGTTTTGTTTAGATTTCAAATGGCATTAAAGCATTGGACAAAACACTGAAGTTTGAAAGATATTGTTACGCCATGGAGAAATCTCTCGTATAAACAGGAACTTTCGAGAGCCGAGGAAGGTTCCATCTAGTGTCGGGTAGTGCGCAACTGTGGAGATATGACTGGTGATTCCGATACTTCAACGCTAGATGGCGCTAGAGTACTGGCTCTGGGCCATTCTAGTTGGTCCAGAATGTTCTAATGAATTATTCTAGAAAATTCGACGGCTATATAAAAACAGAGCGTGTTAGCCGTACCGTCAGTATTGTTTCAATATACAGCGGATAAACATCAAAGCGATCTTCTAGTGCGACTAACGAGCTGAATTATTATTGTTAAAGTGTTGTTAATAATAAATATTGTGTTACTCTTTGGTAATCAACCGACTACCTTTATTTATTTAATACCCGGCTCGTAACAATATTAAAACAGTTTTGTGATTATAAACTGTTTTCAATGCAGCTTCTCTTTGTACATACAAAGTGTAAATAACACTGTAGAGGAATGAGTGTTCTGTTCCTTCATTAGGAAGGGAGGGTCCTCCGACTAGACGGGATGATGATTCCTGGCGGGCTACGTACGGTCCAACAGCAGTTAGAATTTTGAAAGCGCGATGCAGGATTAGTAGTTTCTCGGTGGTTCTTTCAATCATATTCAAGAATCAAGAAGGAAATATTTATTATACATTTTATAAATAATGCCATACTTTTTCTAATATTGTGTTTATTATTTATTACACTAGTAACTTACATAAAATGTATTGTTACGAAGTGATGACATTTTTATGATATTGATAAAGACAATAAAAAGCAAATAAATTTAAATCACATTTTATTCATAGTTTACATTTTATAGATTCACATAACATAATTATTATCGCTTAAGTTTACTTTTTGCCTACAAACGTGAAAAATTAAATAATTTAGATCATTAATAGTAATTATTATTCAAAGTATCACAAATAGCGCGAAGCATCTATCGTATAACTAGAACTCAGATCTAATAAAAATTGAGATGGTACTCTGCGAACAAAGAATTGAGGCCGATTAAAACTACGCGTTGCCATGTACATATACAGTTAATGTAAACTTTTTTGTCAAATAACTACAAATTTCGGCTTCACTAGTATTAGATGAGACTAAATGACAGATATACATTCATTTATCAGTAACTTTAATATGTTAAACTGTGTTATGTGGCAGATAACTATCTGAAGCTTTATCAGGAACAGATAAAATTGGCCCTAAAAATAGTAAAAATACGTACTGGATACTACTACTACTACTAGTACTATATATACATAAGTAGAAAAATAGAATGAGACTTCACACTAGGAAGCCAATATATTCAATAAAATAAAATTGCAGTCAGTATTGTTGGACACAACGAGTCTTGCCATTATTATTAGTAGGTACTCCCGACGTACAAAGAGGAGCGTTATCAGTTTGACGTATCTGTCTGTTTGTGGAATGATAACTCCTAAATGGACCCAGTAATTATAGTTTTCAAAACGTTTTCCATGTCCTTTTTATTTCCGACATTACTTATGACTACACTTCACGTCGGAATATTGGGGGTAATTAATACTACGGTGGTACGGCGTAGGCCGGTACGCTTCATCTGTTTATAAAATCGGTGGCACTTATTTGTTCGCAAAATTGCATCTCAACTTTCTTATTCGATCTGAGGTCTAGGAGTGGCTCTCCCAAGGTCGCGGCTCACGGACACCGGTCGTTATTTAAAAAATTGCTACGTTTATCAAATAATTAAATCACAGAGTCGCTTCAAAGTACTAGATAATCACACGCGATTGGCACAAATCGTTAAATCAAAGGAGGTGCGAGGCCTCGCGACGGGACGGACGAGTGCGGGCACGGGCGAGCCCGCTCCGGACGTACGTATACGCGGTCAATCAAATCCAAAACATACGGGACATACGGGGGTCGCGAACTTCCAGCGGAGCGGAGCGTCGGCCGGCGGCGCAGGCGTCGGTCTCTCGGCCCCGGGGAGCGAGCGCGCGAGTCGATGACGAGGCGGCGGCGGCGGCCGAGCGTTCGTTACGAGCCGCCCGGGCTCGGGCTGCGCGCGCGCGTCTCGCACGACGCGCTCAGCTCGGCCGGCGCGGGCGACGCGGTCGGTGCCAGCTCAGGCGCGCCCGCTTCGAGGTCGGGCGGCGGCGCGGCCGAGCCGTACAGGAACAGGCTGCGCAGCTTGGCGGAGCGCGACGTGGACGTGGAGGGCAGGTCGTCGGGCCACGACGCGGCGCTCGTGTTGTCGGACGCGGCCACGTCGGCCGTCACCTCCAGGCGCGTGGCGGCCGGCGACGGCGCCTCGTGGCCGCCCAGCGACCCCGCCAGCGCCGCCAGCGACGGAGCTCGCGCCTCGGCCGCCGCAGACCCCGCCGACAGCGACGCGTCGCCTGCCCAACAATACCGCACCTTAGTGTGTTATGTCCTCTGAATGGACCTACTTACATAACGCTTTCATTGATATCTACGATGACTAGCTACGATTGCTACATCAACATATTGTGTAAATTGAACAATCGATAAGTATAGAATTCTGTTTTGTTCATTTTTACCACCACTAGATATGTAAGTATCTATGTTAACCAGACCGACATACCGATGCTCGGTTCGAGTCGACGCGAGACGGCGTCGGGGTCGGGCGCTCGTTCGTCATCGAAGTGCGGGGCGGCGGGCGGCGGCGGGCCTCCGGCGCAGCCCCCGGCCCGGCACAGCGACACGGGCACCACACCGTACACGTAGAAGAGAAGGATGGGCACGCCGATGCCCACGGCCAGGCCCGCCACCAGGGGCGACACCAGCAGGGCAGCGGCCACGGCAGCCGCGACGGCGGCCCGACGGCGAGGCGCGGGGGCCCGCCGCAGTCGCCTGTGCGCCCGCCGGCCCGCCCACAGCGGCAGGCCCACGAGTAACGCAGGCAACGCTACGCCTGCCACTACGGCGATACCCAGCGGAGCGCCCGCTAGCGTGCCGAGCTGCCACAACAATTTCTTCTTGCGCGACCATGGTTTTTTACCCCAGAACGTGCAACCGCTCGGACTGAAACAATTTTATATCACTATGTATTGTAATCATCTGTTTAGAAAATATCATACATCTTTGCCAAAATTAGCTCTTTACTGAAATAGAGGCTCACCTAAGGTAATGTAAATCTGACACCTCCTTCATGCAAAGCCAGCAGAACTCAGCGCCGCAAACACAACACACCATATGGTTACATGAACCGTCTTCTACCTTCACAATGAGCACCGAGCATCGCGGGCACGGCTTCACATCACCTACAAACATTAGAAACGTGTTCATTCAATAAAGGAGAACGGGAAATCCAGACCCCTATGTAATGGATTCTATCTATCTAAACGTTCGTGCTGTGAAAAAAACGCATTATTATTACGTGTTCTTAACTTGCACTGTTAGCTGTACGTATTATACGAAGTTATAAAGGACTGGATTATTTGAAAACAATAAATTTAAGGAAAGTAACTAGTATTTTTTTCAATTAATTATCTTTGTCTTAAAGTTTATGTAAAAGAAGTAATTTTTTTTTTGATAGAGCAACATGGTTATTGACAAATCATAACTTCTTTTTACGTGTTGAAACCCCAACGGGCCGTCATCGGGGCTTGCGGCGGGGCGGTGTGTCGGAATCGGACCGACTAAAACCACACGGTGTGCCTGCCACGCCTAGAATAGGAGGGATCCGGTAGCTGCTGTTATTATGACATTCGGACCAACGGATCAAGACTGTAGGACAGCCTATATGTAGCTAAATTACAACCTGAAAGGTAATCAATATACTAGAGTATAAAATTTCTCGCGATTTACAGCAGAAACAAATTAGAAAAAAAGTATCTTTTTTTCTAATTTGTTTGTCATAAGTTAAGAATTAAGGTAATGTAAGGATGTCCATCCTACTATTAAAGGCTGTTGATGTGATTTTAAGAATACTTTAAATAAAGAATGTGAACAGAAAGTATTTACCGTGATCAATGTCTGAATGTGAGGGTTGCTGAGCGCGAGGAGGCACGGGCTGGCGGGAGCGGCGGGCCGCGTCGCAGGTCTGCGTGGGGTGCCACGCCGCTTTGCAGTGGTAACAGAACGACGCGCCGCAGCCCGGCGCCAGGCACGTCAGCTTTGGGCAGGACGCACAACCAGACGCCACTACCGCGAAACTGTCAACGAATTAAGACATACATTATTTGAGCTTTTTTATGGTAATTAGTCTCATTAACTTGTCCCTACAATTTCAATTGTATTCAAACAAATCAAATCACTTCAAAAGAAAACTTCTGCACTCTTATTTCTCGTCGAGTGTCAAGTGTATTTTGGTTTAAAATGTAATAAACTAAATAATAAAAAAACGTGTGCGTCTCGTGACGTCCGACAGAAGTCATAACTTATCTAAGTGGAACTATTTAATATTAAAATACGGCTAGCAATGTGGGTTAGAGTGAGATAGAATGAGCCTGCCTACCACTGCCGTATGTGTTAGAGAAAAGGAAGCCAGACAGACTGGCGCCGTAACGCGTTACGTAACGAAGCGGTTACCCTCCCATAAGAAGTTATGACTACAACAAATCGGAAAACATAATCACGTTCAATGAAATAAGCTCAATTATTTATATTTTTATACTGATAGTGCATTTTTCGTCGTCGCGTGTGCGTCGCTGAATTGCTGAAATCAATCTACAGTATGCGAAAGGAAAAGAATTGTAATACATTTTAGAATTAAACTCACTTGTACTTATTCCACTATTTTAATTAAAGTTACACCTGACCGGTTTCGCCTTATGGCATCCTCAAAAAGATTTAAATAAAATAGTGGAATAAGTACAAGTGAGTTTCATTCTAAAATGTATTACAACAAGTTCCATCAAGTACCGACAATCGAGAGTATAAATTACGAGAAGAATTGTGTATAACAGAGACTAAAGAGAACAATTTTGAACAAGACAAATCTCTCTAATATTAAAATTTTTATCTAAACAAAAAATGTAACGCTGTGAAAAATGATATGTATAGCAAAACATTGAATGAACTAATGTCTGATGAAATGACATCGTCTATTAAACCTCAAGGGCTTGCCTCGCGACATCGGACCCTTTTCAGCGTATGCGTCCGCATACCGACCTGCAGTCAGGCGCCGGGCACCACCTCGTGTCAGGGTCAGCTGCAAGCGCACGTCGTACGCTGAACTCCTCGTACTTGTCATACAGCACTTGGTTATCGACGATACGCCGTACATCTGGAAAATGTGAATATTATTTATTAGAAAAAAACATATTGGTACAGATGGACAGTCTAACTTTGGGGCTGTATCCACGGGCGAGAGAATCGCGTCAGATCCGCTTTTCTATCGTTGGCTAATCTTCACAACATAGGATTATTTCTTCAGCGCGCTACGTCGCGGCTCGTATACGCTATCGTATTGAAAGACGTGCCATGACGATAATACCGCCGCGGTTTTCTCGCCCGTTGATTTATTAAAATTATACTATATATTACTAAGCATATCTCACACTATGACTAATTTACTAATAACAGAACATAAACTTAATGAGATATACATATATGACTAGTCACAGACAACAACAAAAATGTTAACATCTTAAAGCATTATCTAAACAAAATCAAATCAAATGTCCTATGTTTCCTAGAGGAGGGATAAACACACATAAAGTCCTTAAAATATAGCGTGATCTCTGAACAGTTGTCACTAGTATCATTGTGGATCTTACTGAGTACATTTTAGGTGTGAATTTTGTTAAAAGCGGTTTTTTAAGGACTTTAGATATAGTTTTTCCAAATACACAGGAACAAAACTTAAAAGTCATCACACCAATTCATCCCATGGGTGTCGTAAGAACCGACAAACACCTCGTTCCCACTTGTCGGGTGTCGGATCCGTATATTAATAATTTTATAAGCTATACACACTTGTCGGAAACCGATTTTGTGTCGGTTTCGACAATAAATGTCGGGCTCTTGGATACTTTAAGTGATAATGATAATCTTAGAATTAAACTGTCATCATTGCATTCACAAATTGTTGAGGTTACCAATGCTCGGGACAGACTACAGCTCCTCGTTGACTCATTCGACACATGCAGAGATGAGTATGAGCAAGCTCTGAAACGCATCAGGGGTTTAGAACGCCAGCTACATAAAGCACACAGCACCATAACATCATTTGAAGACTTCAAGGACAGGATAGTAGCTTCATCTAATCAGAGTCTGTACGAGGAGCTGGTCGCTCCCAATTCACCGTTGGTAGTTAACCAACCTTATTCAGATCTCATTATAGATCTTACAAATGACTCCTTCAGAGTTAATAAATCTCATAAAGTCATCAAATGCAGTAAGAACAAATTGAAAAAGTACATTCGAGTTAAAAAATTTATTACAAAAACAAAAAAGCTTATTTATAAACATAAGTTCTTCATAGATAGTGTAGCATTAAATAGGCAGAGCATGCAATTAATTGACCAGGTTAATATGTACTCCATAGAGGTAGATAACATGTCTTCACAATATTTTGATGACACACGAGCTCTTCAAACAGAAATAAAGAAACTTGAAGAGCAACTGAGAACTATCAGTAGTAAATATGAGATTTCTCAAAAACAAAGTAGGGAACAAGTTATGGCAATAGGTAAATTAGTTAATTCATGCAATTGTAGGAATGATTCATTGTTGTATTCTGATAGCCACAATGAAACCACTAGATCTTTGGACAGTTTGCCTGTATCATGTGATCCTAGGATATTGACAACAAATAACAATAATGTGATTAGTATACAGAATAACAATAGAAATCTTCATCATCAAATGAACTGTATCAATAGTAATATAATAATGTTCAGCGATGAAATTGGTAAAGGTTTAGGTAAATTAATGACAAACTCAATTAAGGAATATTCATTTAGTAACTTTTGTATGCCAAACCTAGCATATAATATGATTCTAGAAAAGGCTATTAGTGCAACTTTTGATACAAATACTAGCCTCATAATTTTTAGTGGGAATAGGGGTAGTGTAAATAAAAAAACATTCATAAAATACTTTGAACAATTATCGGAACTCAATGCAAATAAAATAGTACTATTTACACTGCCAATTAGCAAAGGGTTGTCTCAACAGGAAAAAAATATTAGGAATAACTTAAACATGACTATGTTTAATTTAACAAGCCAAATTAATGGTAGTTTTTATAATAAATTTCACTTAATTGCCATCAATAGGATTGCCTATGATAATGTTTTTTCGACAACAGATAGTTATTATCTGCCGTATTATTATAAAAGACAAATAGCTGTTTCGCTATCTTATTATTTTAGAATAACAGCCAAGAACTTGGCTAACCAGACAGCTCCTATAGAGCACCCCTTAGTATGTAAGAATACTGTAGCCAAACATTTGGCTTCACATAGTGCTCCTTCTGAGCTTATTAATAATGATTTTATTAATATTAATTCAGCCAATAGCTTGGCACATTGTGACAATAATCCTCTAAATTAATTGTTAAGACAATAGAGCCTATCTCTTGCATACCACATCAGTTACGCAATGATGGTATTATCAATAATAGAAATATAAAAATAAATAAAAAATGTAGTAATATAGTAAAAAGGTCAATGACCATAAACATAGTTCATCAAAATATTCAAGGATTATCTAGGAAAGACTTAGAAGTAGAATTATTTTTTGATAAATATAATGTTGATGTGCTCTGCATCACAGAGCATTGGCTACAGGCCCACCAGTTAATACTTGATAATGAACTTTATTCTGCTAGAAGTGTGTATGTAAGAAAGAAGTCAATCCATGGAGGGTCTTTAATTTTTGTTCGTAATAGTATTAAGTCTAAAGAACGGAAAGATGTCGTTAGTTTGTCTACTGAGCGTACTGTGGAACTTTCTTGTGTAGAACTAGAACACCATATTATAGTTAGTGTGTATCGGCCACCACAGAGTGACTTTAGCACATTTGAGATAGTTATGGAAGAAGTTTTGAAACGTTTATGTGTCAGTAGTAAGGTCTTAGTAGTTTGTGGAGATTTCAATATTAATTTATTAGAAAAGTGTCCTATCAGTATAAGATTAGTGAGCCTATTTGAGTCATTTGACTTGAATTATTTATTTTCTGAGCCTACAAGAATTACTTCTCACTCAGCAACTTGCTTAGATAACATATTTTGCAATGGGGAATATTTAAATAGGTCAATTTTAAGTGATTTAACATCTGATCACTGTGGGCAATTTGTGACATTTCCTTGTATAAAAGAAAATATAATAAACAAAATTATATGCAGGCCCATGACCAGTAACCGATTATTGAATTTTAGTAATAACATTAGAGATAAGGTTTCCAATTTAGATTGGACTCAAAGGGATCCGGATAAGCTTTACGGCTGCTTATTCGGTATGATAGAATTCGAATTTAACAGTATATTTAAGTCAAAAACAATTATGCAAAGGCCAAAAATGACGTTCTGTGATTGGGCGACGCCAGGAATATACAGAAGTAGAGAAAGGCTTTATGGTTTGTATGCCTTGAGGCAGACTAATTTTGACCCAAAATTTCATGATTATGTTAGAAATTACTCAATGATTTTTAGGAGGACGTATCGCGTGGCGAAGTCTTTGTGCATAGGTGATAAAATTAAGTCTTCAAATAATAAAATAAAAGCTACGTGGACCATTATTAACAATGAAACTGGACGTAGTAAACCTCGAGACAATGATTTAAAATTAAATATTAATAATAGGTTTTTAACAAACAACTTAGACATAGCTGAATCTTTTAATACCTTTTTCACAAATATACCAGTTAGTACAACTGGTATCTTGAATTCTTGTGCGTCCGGGTCTGAACTGTTGTTAAAGGCCAATGTAAATGAATGTAAGAATTTATTTGCATTTGAATACATAAACCCTACAGATATTATGAAAACATTTAAGTCTCTTAACTCTAAAAAAACAGGGGACTTATGGGGGATTTCTGTTAAATTAATAGAAACTATTATAATTGATATAGCACCATTTTTAGCTATAACTTTCAATAGATGTGTTGATTCGGGTGTTTTTCCTAACCTCATGAAGTATAGCAAAGTAATACCTTTATTCAAGAAGGGTTGTACAACTGAACCAAGTAACTTTAGACCAATCTCAATCTTACCGGCTATTAGTAAAATTTTTGAAAAAGTCATTTTGCAACAACTAGAAAGCCATTTTAATCTAAATAATTTATTTCACAAAGAACAATATGGCTTTACAAAGGGTCGTTCAACAATTGATGCTGGTGCAACTCTTTTGAGACATATATTTAATGCATGGGAGAATTCGCAGGATGCGATAGGTGTATTTTGCGATCTTTCAAAAGCTTTTGACTGCGTAGAACATAGCACGCTTTTTCTTAAACTTAGGCATTATGGCGTTAATGGTATTGCTTTGGAACTAATTGTTTCCTACTTGAAAGATAGAATTCAACACGTAGATGTCAATGGTGCGAGGTCTTCTGGACTACCTGTTACTATGGGCGTTCCGCAGGGCTCTATACTGGGTCCTCTACTTTTTCTCATATATATAAATGATTTACCATATTATTTAAAAGATATCTGTGATATAGTTCTATTTGCTGATGATACGTCACTTCTTTTTAAAGTCGATCGTAAGCAAACAGTTTTTGAAGATGTGAATAGGGCACTAAATGATGTATTGATTTGGTTTACAACAAATAATCTCCTACTTAACTCAAATAAAACAAAGTGTGTGAGATTTACTATGCCAAATGTAAAACAGCTAGGCACTAATCTAACTCTAAATAGTGAAATCATAAGTATTGTAGACTCAACAGTATTCTTGGGAATTACATTAGACAGCAAACTACAGTGGGGAGCCCAGATAGATAGCCTTGCAGGTAGACTTAGTTCGGCAGCTTATGCAGTATGGAAGATACGTCAGCTCACTGATACGGACACAGCTAGGCTAGTTTATTTTAGCTACTTTCACAGCGTCATGTCCTATGGTATACTACTCTGGGGCAAGGCGGCTGATATTGAAACGATTTTTATTCTACAAAAACGAGCCATCCGCTCAATATACAATTTAGGTGCTAGAGTCTCTCTTCGAGAGTTGTTTAAAGATATAGGTATTTTAACTGTTGCATCACAGTACATATTTGCAAATGTTATGTTTGTTAGGCAATACATTAATGACTATATGAAAAATAGTGATGTACACAATATTAATACAAGAAATAAGTCTAAACTCGTTGGTACCTATCATCGTTTACATAAGGTACACAACTCGTTCGAAGGTCTTGGTATACGTCTTTATAATAAAAATCCTACATATGTAATTGACCTTCCTATAGATAAATTCAAGCGTACTGTAAAAAATCACCTTATTAGGAAAGCCTACTATACGATTGGCGATTATCTGAATGACAAAGAGTCATGGGTTTAAGGTGTTATTAATGTTATTATATACACACTAACTTCGTCTTGAAATTGAGATAAAAAAAATTTTTTTTTTTTTTTTTGAATAATGTATAAATTTTGACATGTTGGTGCTCCGGTATGAATTGTTTGTATACTTTAACCTAACGACATCTAATTCCGACAAAAATCTAATTCCGACATTTAATTAAGTTAAGATTTGTTTGTAACTATTTTCTGTATAATTTTCTTTAATAATTTCCTTTTTCTCTTAATTAGTTTGTTCTTGTTTAAATTTTCCTCTATTTTATCTTGTGTCAATTCTACTTAATTTTCATCTTTCTTTTTTTTCTTAAATACAAATTGTTGATTGTTTTAGTTGCAACCTATAAATGAAAACATACACACATACTTGTATAATGTGAATGAATACATGATGGTACTTTGGTACTTATCTAACAATGTTTCCCAATTTATTAAATACGCACTTGTTATTGTATGAGCACCTTGTCGACTATGATTATTATTAATTATTAATTTCTTTGATATTGACCTGATGATTTGCCGTGCGGCCTGAGTACGCAGCTCAACTACGGTTGAATAGGTCGATGGCTGATCCATGCGTCTTACTCTATTTTACATTTGTGACATTTATTGATTATTTTATATTTGGACATATTACATCTTTTTAAATTTGACTGTGAGTGAAAGTGCTATTTGGATTTTATTTTCCATAAGTGGACCTCACAATACAATATAACAATACAATGTCACAATATAACAATGTAAAAATCTTGCAGCTATCAGTAAGAACGGCGCATGATTGGTTAGCTCATGGCTGTGCAGCAATGACTCCAAACCTTTTATTTTGTTTTCTTTGATCGACTTCGTTCTCATTCAAGTCTCTTAGTGAAAAAAATATTGTAAACCGTATTATTATTTTTTAAAAGGAGCAACAATGGAGTTTCTTGCCAGATTCTTCTCCATGAAGGGTAGGCTGCACTTGGAACTGGCGACTAGAATCACTCGATTTTTTAATATTAATAATAATAATAATAATAAGTAACTACTAACACCCGGGTTTCGCTAACGCATCTGTTCTACATGGATGATATAAAACTCTATGCCACCAACAAATCCGATATCTTTCTCCTAGCTGATATTACTCAACAGTTTTCCAAAGATATATGTATGGAATTTGGAGTCGATAAGTGCAAAATTTTATCAATAAATAAAGGTATAATTGAAAGTAATAGATATATTTTAGAATCTGGCGAGGATATTGAACCAATGGATAGTTACAGCGTTTATAAATATTTAGGTTTTAAGCAGTCCAGAAGAATTGTCCAAAAAGAAGCCAAAGAAGATCTAGTAAATAAATTTAGATACAGACTAAAACTCATTTTGAAAACTCATTTAAACTCTAAAAACATTATTAAAGCCATCAACACGTTTGCTATTCCTATTTTGACTTACTCATTTGGTATTATTAACTGGTCACAAACAGATCTTAAGAACTTGCAACGGACAATTAACACGCATATGACTAAAGACCGGAAACATCATCCAAAATCTTCAATAGAAAGACTTACGCTACCACGCAGTGAGGGAGGAAGAGGTCTAATAGACATTCAAAATTTACATAATAAGCAAATCACAACACTCAGAAACTATTTTCATACCAAATCACTAACATCGCCTCTCCATAAACAAATCACAGACATTGATAACAAACTCACACCTTTAAACTTACACGACCGGCATACCCAAATTAATGAACCTCTAACTACAGTAGAACAGAAAATAACTAAGTGGGCTGGTAAATCCCTCCATGGAAGACACCGAACCGACCTTAGCCAAGATTACGTCGACAAAGAAAAGTCGAACGAATGGCTTAAGAAAGGGGAACTGTTCCCGGAAACGGAAGGATTTATGCTTGCAATTCAAGACCAGGTAATAATAACTAGGAATTATAAGAAATTTATCATTAGAGATCCAAATCAGACAACAGACATATGCAGACATTGCAATTCCGCTCCAGAGACCATACAACACATAACGGGTGCCTGTAAAGCTCTAGCACAAACTGATTACAAACATCGACATGACCAAGTAGGTACAATAGTTCACCAACATTTAGCACATAACTATAACTTCATCAGTCAAAAGATTCCATACTATAAGTATAAGCCTGACACAATACTAGAAAACAGAGCTTGTAAAATTTATTGGGACAGAACAATCTTAACAGATAAAACTATTCACTACAACCGTCCAGACATAACAGTACACGACAAAATCACTAAATCTATTTACATCATAGACATAGCAATCCCGAACAGTCATAATCTTCAGTCCACTATTTCAGAAAAACTCTCCAAATACCAAGACCTGGCAATAGAACTCAAAACCCAATGGAAAGCTCACACAGTACACATAGTTCCAATAGTTCTTTCATCAACAGGCATAATACCTAAAACTCTCACTCAAAATCTTGAATTACTTCACATGCCTTCACACTCTATTTATCTGCTCCAAAAAGCCACCATACTCAATACCTGCCGCATTACCCGTAAATTTCTAACATCTTCATCTATATCATCCACTTACTCAATTTAACGTATCATGCTTGGCTGAGGCCCGCATGACACGTATATTACCCCTCTAATAAGGGAGATAAATGAAAAATCAAAATAATAATAATAATAATAATAGTTTGAGGTGTTTTGCCAGCCCTCTACGCCCAGAAAAAAATAGTGTCGGATCTCGCTCGCCTAAAGTAAGAATGGCGCTGTTCACTTCACATTTGTGTCGGGTGTCGGGGCCGACTAGCGTCCCCCGCTACCCCTTGTTCCGTCCGTGCGTACGTCGTCGCTGCGATCGCGCGACAAGTGGGAACGAGCTCTAAGGGAGCGTGCACTGTGTGTAGTAGGCCGATTTTAAGGAGATGCCATGTCCAGCAGTGAAGTACTAAAGGGTCTTCAAGGTGCCTATCAGGCAAACAAAGATACCATGGCCTATAGAAGTGAAGAAAAACCCTCCCTCCAATCCCAAGTTATACTGTCCGTCGAATAACAGTGTTACCTAAACCTGGATCTACCTATATAAAACGTTTAGGTAATTCTCGATACGGAAAATGTGACTCAGAACCTAAAAATGAATTAGTCATTCACATAAGTAATAATACCTAAACGTCTTAGTATTGAATTCATTTTTACGTATAAATCTTGCATCAGACTACATCTATACTTATAATAAAAATGTAACAGGTCCAATTCTGTACATTAAAGATATTTTGAAATTTTTTTTTGGAGGGCTCTCTATAATTGATACTGAAGCCAAAACTGTAATTTTTTTCATTTTTGTCTGTCTGTCTGTCTGTATCTTGGCCGCGCATCACGCCGAAACTACTGAACGGATTCAAATGAAACTTGCCATGATTTGAGTTCATACTACGAGGTAGGACATAGGATACTTTTTATCCCGAAATTCAGCACGGTTGCCTGGAGAGAGGGGATGAAAGTCAAAATATGTACTTAGTTGTAATTCAATAACAGATATAGTCTATTCAACTTCCTCTGAGACAAAAGGTAAACAAACCAGAAAAAGGTTCTTTATTAGGTCAAATTTTATATGCATCTGGAATCAATAAAAAAAGTGACATTTTCTTTCTTTTTCTTGGAAAATGGCAAACTGTGCCGATGTCAACAATTTTGCCAGTGTCAAGTACAATGGAAATACGTGTGTTAAAAAATAAAATAATTGCAACTGTCCAAATTTTCCGAGTTCACAGTGGACTGACTAAAAAGTGACATTAAAAACACCTAAAACTGTAGCTGTTCCCAAACTTTGAACGTATTGTAACACTACTAAATTGAAGAGTAGTGATAAGGCAAATAATTTACGTACAAATGTGAAATTTTGTAATTAGTTTGGTTACATCGGCCATGTTTACTCTCGATCAACTCGTTTGAGAAACATTGGTTTCTTTGTTTACCTTTTGTCTCAGAGGAAGTTGAATAGGGTATAGTCCGAATTCATTCATTCTTTTTTTGCTAGAAAGAAAAAAAAAAGATAACTGGCAAAGTGATTTTTTGTCCGCGACTGTACACTGCCTGTGGGAAGCTGAGACAGATATGTAAATATGGCGGTACGAAGTTCGCCGGGTCAGCTAGTCAATATAATAAAAGCGAAGATTTATCTAGTATGAAGGTAGCCTATGCAGAGTTTCAGTGAATATGAAAATATGCTGAACTATAATATCAAACAGTGTATAACATGGTATACCTATATTATAAACTAGCTGACCCGTGCCCACTTCGTTGGGCGGTAAACATTTTTTTTTCCGACTTACTTTGCAAATCCGGCTACCATGAAAATGTTTTTCCACTTTTCAAAGAATTTTCAAAATCGGTTCAGTAGATCCAGAGATTACCACCTACAACGTCACAAACTCACAAACTTTACCTCTTTATATAGTAGTATAGATATAGATTAATGGTTCATGTACACCTCTTGGATATGCCGTTGATCCCTGTTTATAAACACATGTTACAAATGAAACAACTTTGAAGTGCCCTGTTCGAGAACGGCTGGACCGATTTACCTAATTTTGGTTTTGAAATGTTTTATGGAGTCCAGGAAAGGTTTAAACGGTGAAAAATCTATACTAATATTATAAAGCTGAAGAGGTTGTTTGTTTGTTTGAACGTGCTAATCTCAGGAACCGCTGGTCCTATTTGAAAAATTTTATCAGTGTTGGATAGTACATTTATCGAGGAAGGCTATAGGCTATATATCATCACGCTAAGACCAATAGGAGCGGAGCACCAATGAAGAATGTTACAAAAACAGGGGAAATATTTTACGCTACGAGCAATAGGAGACGTAAACGATGTTGCTTGGGTCAGCTAGTTAAAAATAACTTGAAAATTCAAATGTCACGTGCACAAAGTAGCGGGCACAGATTTCCTTATACAAATATGTAGCATCATAACAACACTATTTCCTCGTACGAGTAACATACCTACTATTTAAAAAACATAAACAACATTCATTTCAACTCTTATATACTTAAACAGGTAATGGGTACAAATAGCTACAAATAATATTTCTGTCAGTCGATTACCGTGAGTTAATCACTCAAGATCGTACTACGAACATAACGGTACTCGAACAAAAAACTTTGCAAGTCAGTAGGGCAACATCCAACGACCTCAAGAGGAAAATCCTGTTATAAAGTGGAACGTTAATCTTTTACAAAGTGTAAATCCTACTAATATTATAAACGCGAAAGTTTGTAGGTAAGTATGGATGGATGGATGGATGTTACTCTTTCACGCAAAAACTACTGAACGGATTTGGATGAAACTTTACAATACAATACATCAGAATAACACGGGCGGAGCCGTGGGCAACAACTAGTAACTTTATAAGTATCAGAACGGAATTTATTAAAATAACTATTAAAACGCAAAAGTGAGTTTGTTTGTAACAAGTTAACGCCTTAACTACTCAACCGATCATCATAAAATATACAATATTACTAGCTTTTGCAGGCGGCTCAGCCCGCGTGATGTCGGTTAACGCGGTTCCTTAACAATCTGCTCGTTGTGACTTCGATCCCCACAAATGACACTTAATGTGATACACAAATCTCTGTTCAGGTATCTTCATGTACATATGTTAGTAAAGGATTCATTACTGCAGTAATTGCCTTTAAAAAAAGCGAGCGAAGTTGCGTACATTCGCAAGCGATCATTTTTTGATCAGATATTCAAAAAATTATCGCTTGCGAATCTAGCAACAGTGTTACTCGACACGAATCTCTTTTATGACTTAGCAGCTGCATTTCTCAATAATTATTACACTGCAACGATCGACGTTCTCGGAACTGTTTCATGATATGTGGAATTCGTTTGTCATCACATCCGCAACAGCCGTCGTGTGTTGGATTAGTTACTTGTAACGGTTTTTGCAAAGAAAGCTGACACTTTATTACAAAGTGTAAATATACCATTACCGGCCCTTTTTTATTAACCTATCGTGCAATAAATATAATATGTATATTGTATGTATATGGCACTAATCCCGCCTACACGCCGACTACTGTAACTCCTGTACACCAGGATCAACAGCAGTGACCCACGAACACACCGAGTTATGGACACTCGGGAAGTCACAGGAAAAATTAAACTGTTTTGGAACCAGCAACGAAATTAATCAGAAAAAATGGTTGTCTGTAAAGTCTGTTTACGGACGATAGTTGAACGTGACAACGTCATAACGAAACATTGATGAAATGTTGAGAGATAGAGAATAGAGAAGCTTCGACACAAATTCTAAGATAAAGTTTTAAAATCTTTTGCATTATTTAATTTATAACCAAGACGTAACTAAAATTAATTTATACACAGTTGAAAAGCTTAAAAAGTACAAAAAAATCTGTATTTAAACTTTTGGGGCAAAAGTTTTGACTCCGCTTTCTCATTTTTATTACTTTTCTTTGACTTTTAATCGTGTAATTTTTTTTATTATCAATGTTCCTCATTCATCTCTGTGTAATTTAAAATGAAAGGCATATTTTGGAATTCGAATATATTCTCGCTTCCATTTAAGGCTTGAAGTGCAAGCGAGAGATAGATGCGGCGCAAGCTTCGACACAAGTTCTAAGATAAAGTTTTAAAATCTTTTGCATAATTTATTTTTTGCAATCTATATTTATTAATCTTCTAATAAATATATATAAAGGCACAAAAATCACACTCGGTGAAACACAGCGCAAGCGCTGTTTCACACCGGTTTTCTGTGAGGCCGTGGTATCACTCCGGTCGAGCCGGCGCATTCATGCCAAAGCGCGTGGCTCTCCCACTATGAAATACTAATATTATAAAGCTGAAGAGATTGTTTCTTTATTTGAAAAGTAAATTCTTTCAGTGTTAGATAGGCCAGTTATCGAAGAAGGCTATAAGCTATATATTATATCACGCAATGAGCAAAAGGTGGAAAAATTATTCCTCTTGAGATATTTTATGGCGTGCGCTGCGTATACTGTTAAAGTTTCGCAAAAATAATGTATGAATGAATTGTTCCCCTGTAAAAGTAAAAAAAAAATCCGCGATAGCTTATGTCTATACGACAAGGTTGGCTCGCTATAATTTTTTTATGGTTTTGTTCACTTTATTTGGAACTTATGTAATTGGCTAAATTGGCATTTAAGCCGAGTCTCCTGCGACACTGTTTTATGTTTTTAAACATCAAACGTCAAATATTTATCAAAATATGGGCGTGGCCTAACTGTTTTGTTAATTTTAACAAGCAAACATGTTATCCAAAGCGGACTGAAAACATCCCAGCGTATACTTCTCGTATAATGAAACTGAACTGAACTAACTTTAATACTTATATTATTCATATTTATACTATAAAAGTAAGTGTACTATAAGTCATTTTGTCGACTAGATAAAAGATTTTTGCTTTTCGTGTAATCGTGTTTGGTGTTCGTTTAAAAGTCCGTCGGACTTTTCATGCGACATGTTTAGTTAACAAGTTTTGTTATTTTTTTTTGTTATTTTTAGCCGCAGGAGACACGCCTTAAGACTAATAACTATTTAGCTAGGTTTTCTACTCTTAATAGCAGTCTTAACTTCAGTAATCTGAAGATCTACTTCTATTAAAGCAGTTTAATAATATTTCTAAAAACTTGACATCAAAGATGAATCGCAAACAAATGTTTTGTTCAACAAGTCAGGAAGCCTTTCATTTTAAATTACACAGAGATGAATGAGGAACATTGATAATAATAAAATTACACGATTAAAAGTCAAAGAAAAGTATTAAAAGTGAGAAAGCGGAGTCAAAACTTTTGCACCAAAAGTTTAAATACAGTTTTTTTTGTACTTTTTAAGCTTTTCACCTGTGTATAAATGTATAAATTAAATTTAGTTACGTCTTGGTTAACTCAGCATGCTCAAACGGTTTATAGTAGAAACTCATATAAAAATAGGTTATAGAAAAATAAATCGCTGTCTAATTAAAGATTTCTATAGTAATAGCATTTGCCTAGCGGCTACGCGGTAAAGAAATAAATAATCTCCATGCTAAATTTCATTAACACATACAACATTCATACAGAGTCAATTTCGAATCTATATATATATATATATCTATATATATAAAAGAGGAAGGTGACTGGGTGACTGACTGACTGACTGACATACCCAGAGATCAACGCAGAGCCCAAACCGCTGAAGCTAGAATCCTGAAATTTAGCTTGTAGGTTCTTTATGTAACGTAGGTGAGCACTAAGAAAGAAATTCTTGAAATTCCACCCCTAAGGGGGTAAATCAGGGGATGAATGTCTGCGTGAGCGAAGCCGCGTGCAAATGCTAGTTTATTATATAATAGTATGGATGGATGTAATGAACCAAGACGAGATTTATGCAAATCTAATTACAAGAAACTCGTTTAACTGAGGATATAAAGAAGCGTTTTTAGATTTCTAAAGGTTGTTTAAGTTTGTCGAGTAACTTCGACATCTATTTAAGTCAGGGCCCGTCTCCACGGGCGAGGGAATCGCGGCGATATTATCGTCTGGCCTCGTATTTCTATTATACTCGGCGATTCTGTTACGAGTCGCTGAAGGAAAATCACCCGACGACAGAAACGCAGATCCGTCGCGAATCGCGATTCTGACTTTCGCGGAGACAACCCCTTAGCAATGTAAGCCGACTATTAGTGAGGATTTGTGGGGTATCGCAAAACTAAGAAACAATGTTACAGCATCCTATGTAACACCGATTCACAATAGATCGTTCCCAACTAAGTCTGAAGACCACATCTTAAATTGAAGTCGTAAAATTTATTGTGGGACTTCTGTAAACAAAGGAAAACATATTAAAATGTGTGCCTGTTCAATGTTTCTAGAAGACAACGTTAGTTTTGTTATGGCATAAGTATGTTGTATAACATTATTTATTACATTTTATATCATAAAAAATACTAGTTTTAGATAGGAAATCGATATATTATGCAGACACTCCCAGCAAATAATATTTCTAAAACGAGAAATACATGGTTGCATTATATATTCCTACAGCTATCAGCTAGCAAGAGGAACACGTGTAGAATTTTAATATAAATAATAGTGGCTATTATTATATAAAGTTAATGTGAAATAATTCCGGTCTTGTCATCATAACTGGCATATTATAAAAGAATGCGAGGGCTTCATTGTCACATGAAGTATTTGTGAATGAACCATTGAGTTCAATGGAATGAACTTGACAAATATTGTTGTAAATTGTCTGATTATTTTAAATTGTATGTGTATAATAGGGACGCTGATAAATATTATTACAGGTGGTAATATTTTTAGCTAATAAAATTTATAAGGAATATTCAAAGTAGAAGAAAAGGCAAATGCTGATAATTTGTATTGGTTATGGAATTTAAAAAAAATCTATACCTTTTTGCTGTAGTACACATCCAAAAAGTTTTTACAGTGTGGCCACAAACTTTTTGCACATAACTATGTATACATATTATGTTTTCTGTTTGTTTAAGAGAGAACGAAAAGTTACAGACTTCAAGTAAGAAAAAACAAAATCAATCTTTATATACTATTTTACAAAATATTATCTATAATATCGATTTTGGTATGTATATGTGTTTTATGTATTGTTTATGTATTTTTGTATGAATGCATTTGTTTTAGTTTAGCATCTCCGCACTACCCGACACGCGACGGTAGACTGGTAGAGAATGCCTATGGTATTAAGTCCGTCATAGTTAGTACATTTTGTGCATAAAGTTGTTAAATAAATAAATAACATCACATAAGGAAAATCAAGCCTTTTCCAACTTGTACTAGCATTTTTTTTCGATAACGTCATCATCATTTTACGAATTTTATTCGGGGTCTGTGTATTACATTGAAAAGGGTTTCTATTATAGCCAGTCACCTGCCTGACAATCACTCGTTGGTAATGTAATCTGTTTTAGACGGGACAAAGAAAAAAGGAAAATGTAAATCTACATGCTGTAATAGTCCACAGGTAGACATAAGCCTCTCCTCAGAAAATAAGTTTTGGCTACTATACCACGCTGGCCAGACAGGTTTCTATAGGACTAGCCGACCCACGCAACCTCCTTTACGTCTCGTATTGCCCGTGGCGTAATTATTTTCCCCCGTTTTCGTAACATTCTTCATTGGTCTTAGCGTGATGATATGTAGCCTATAGCCTTCCTCGATAAATGGGCTATCTAAGACTGAAATAATTTTTCAAATCGGACCAGCGGCTCCTGAGATTAGCGCGTTCAAACAAACAAACTCTTCAGCTTTATAATATTATATATATAAGTATAGATTTGTGTCAAGTTTTCCTACTTTCTGCAGTGCTGTTGCACTGCGTAGTAATACGACACACGGGATAAATTGGTTTGGTGAAACTACGTTTTCTTAATGTCATCACACGAACCGAAAATTGGAGAAAAGCTATAAAATTACAATGATTCCAGCTTACCTGAAGGATGCATATTTTCGTGACACACTGGGCAGTTGACCGGCACTCTCGCTTCGAATATTTCGATGGCTAGGTACTGTCGGAGACACGACTCGCAGCAGCGGTGAGCACACCACGCCAGTCGCACCATCACAGTCGCGTTCAGCATTGACAGGCATAGTGGACATTCTAATATATCGCCCTGTAAATAAATATTTTACGAATAAGTTGATGACGGCGCTCATAGCCCAGTTGCAGTTGCAGCACATGCATCCCGGCACTCGGTGATTGTTTCCAATCACCGAGTGCCGGGATGCATGTGCGGAGTGCATGGATGAGTGACCGCTGTTCGCAATATACCATAAGCGTCTCCGTGATTCGGAGGTCACGTTAAACAATCGGTCCCGGTTGTTATTATAAGATAACAGTCGTGAAGCTTAGTTGGAGGCCTTTGGGCGGCTTAAGAAGATCCAACGGCAAGATTACGTAGCCACAGCGTTGTCTTGCCGGTCCCCAACCCGCACTTGGCCAGCGTCGGGAAGTATGGCCTTAACCCTCTCCTGAGAGGAGACCCGAGCCCAGCAGTGGGACGTTATGGGTTGTTGATGAAGTTGATGACATGGTTGACTATAATTTTTTTATGATTTATCACCTTAGAAATAAGAATAATATAACTGATTGTTATTTTAGACAACGATTTTAATTCTTTGACAATTTTCGATTATATTTTAAGAATCTAAGAATAGAACAGTAATGGGAATCTTGAGGTTGCTGACTCTCTTGATAACATACTTAAAATATTCTAGCATTTATATTGTTTTTTTTTTTTTTTTTTTTAAGTTTTGGCTGCGCCAAAATGACTCTGCTCTGCCTGATGGAAAGCACGAGCAGATTCTAAAAGTGGTGATCACCATCCTCAATGCGAATAAGGACATTGCAGCATGGTGACCTACACTATGGCCGCCTAGTGAGATGCTTTTTTACGCCCCGCTTAAAGGACCCGGGATCATAGTGGGAGGGAAACACGTGCGCTGGAAGTGAGTTCCAGGTTTTGACCGCTCGGCACAGAAAGGACGAACCGAAGCGATGAGTACGAGATCGTATGTCTACCACTCTGAAGCGGTGACTTCCAAGGCCGGCACGTGTTGTCCTGTAGAGGAAGGGGGAAGGGGGGACCAGTTGGAAGAGCTCCTCAGAACACTCTCCGTGATACAAGCGATAGAGTACTGCCATAGAGGCGACATCTCTACGCAACTGCAGGGGCTCAAGGGACTCGGTGGCTTCAGGACTGTTGACAATGCGGATTGCTCGCCGCTGCAACCGGTCGAGAGCGTCAAACAGGTACTGTGCGGCACCATCGCAAAGATGAGAACAGTACTCTACGCACGAGCGAACCTGGGTCTTGTAAAGAAGACACAGATGCTCGGGCGAGAAGAACCGTCTCACCTTGTTTAAAACACCTAGCTTCCGCGAGGCCGCTTTAGTGACACTCTCAACGTATTTGCGTGGGTTGAGATCTCGGCAGATATCCATGCCCAGGATATCGAGCCTACCTTGTAATGCCATTTGAGTGTTCTGAAAAGTGGGAAGGGGAAGGAATGGAGACTTTTTGGCAGAGAACGCGCACGCCTGTGTTTTCTTGGCGTTGAACTCGACCAGATTCTCACAGCCCCATTGAGAAATGCGGCCCAGAACATGGTCGAGTTGAACGACAAGCTCCTGTCGTTTTTCCTCGATATCTGCAAGCTTGGCTGTTGGATGTCCAAAATATCGTCCGTGAACTGTACTGTCGTCTGCATAGCAATGAATGTTGCCAAGGGCTAACATGTCATTGATATGCAGAAGAAACAGTGTGGGCGACAGGACGGAGCCCTGCGGTACTCCGGCATTAATCGACTGAAAATCGGAGGCCGCACCGTCGCAAAGGACTCTGATGCGGCGCTGGTGCAGGAATGCGGCAGCCCAGTTGCAGAGTTTGGGGGGCAAACCGAAAGCCGGTAGCTTGGAGAGAAGCGAACGATGCCAAACCCTATCAAAGGCCTTGGCCATATCAAGGCTAATGGCCAGGGATTCCCCATGCCTGTCAATAGCCTCACCCCAAAGGTGTGTGACGTACGCTAGAAGATCACCCGTGGATCGGTTCGGTCTAAAACCATACTGACGATCATTTAGTAGGGAGTGATCTTCCAGGTAGTGGACCAGTTGTTTGTTTATTATCCGCTCAAACACTTTGCAGATAATGGAGGTGACGGCTATCGGACGGTAGTTGGCCGGGTTGGAGCGGTCGCCTTTTTTGGGGATGGGTTGAACATTCGCCTCTCTCCAAACCTCCGGTACAGTTCCCGAGGAATATGACAGGCGATACAGACGCGTCAATACCGGAGACAACTCTGGTGCACAGTTCTTAAGAACCACCGCTGGGATACCGTCGGGTCCACTGGCTTTCCGGACGTCGAGTGACCGAAGCTCCGCACGGACTTCACTCAGCCGGACGCGAATGTCCCGCATTGTAGTGTCGCAGGTCGGAATAGTAGGCGGGTGCTTGCCGTGGTCATCGATTCGCGAGTTAGCCGCAAAGAGATCAACCAGCAGTTTCGCTTTCTCCTGCGGCTCAAGGGCAAGTGATCCGTCCGGATATTTCAGCGGTGGTAGCGAAGGCTGACAGAAGTTGGACTGCACGGCTTTAGCCAATCGCCAGAACTTTCGGCTACCCGTAGGGTATGCAACGAGTTCTTGACCAAGCCGCGCGATGCGCTGGGCATCCGCTCTGATGTAAGCCTTCTTGCATTCCCTAGTGGCTTTGTTAAACGCTGCTTTTAGTTGATCAATGTCAGGCGAGCCGTGAGCGCGGGCCCTGGTCCATGCGCGATACGCCGATTGCTTTAGTGAAACAGCATGGGCGCACTCGCGATTGAACCAGGGACGGGTCGTCGGGTTGGCGACCTCACTGTAGGGAATGTAGTATTCCATTCCGACAGTGATTTCGCCAGCCACGGTGGCTGCACTTTGCGACAGATCTCTATCTCTGAAGCAGCGTTGAGCCCACGGGATGGATGCAAAATAATCCCGCATTCCATCCCAGTCTGCCGACGAGTAGTGCCATAAACGTCTTTTTGCTGCCACTGGTCGTGGGGGGGCAGCAAGAGGCACCGTGGTGGAAACCAGGCAGTGATCGGAGGATCCCAGAGGGGCCAGCACCGATACACTATACTGCGCTGGGTGACTCGTCAGCAGTAGGTCCAGCAAGGAAGGCGCTTGACTCGGTATGTCTGGTATCCTGGTGGGCTGGAGTACCAGCTGGGTGAGGTCATGCGTGAGAGCGAATGTGTGGACAGTCCGGCCTGCGTGGTCAGTTCTGGAAGATCCCAACCAGGACTCATGGTGGGCGTTAAAGTCTCCCAGAAACACTAGTTCGGCGGTCGGAAACTGCTCCTGCGCTTTGTCCGCTGCCTGACTGAGATATTCGAAAAGTCGAGTTGTCTCAGAATCTCCAGAGTGGGATCGGTATAGGCATACGTAGATTCGGCTCGTAGAGCCAATATCTACGTGGAGCCAAAGGGTGGAGAAGGATGGGTCCTCAAGGCAGCGCAATCGGCGACAACAAACATCCGCCCTGACGAAAAGACATACCCCAGCCTTCGCGAGGAAGCACTCCTCAAGCACGTAACCGGGGTAGTGAAGATATGTCGTGTCGGCAGGGCGGCGTATTTGAGTCTCCGTTAGAAAAAGCATGGCGGGCCGTGCCGTCTCTAGATGCTGGTGGACGGCGTTGAGGTTTGCATGGAGTCCACGGATGTTATTGAACTCCACCTCAAAAAGCGAGTTGGTGGGAGAGTGGAGTGCCGCTGTGCATCGTTTGTGCTTTTTCTGTGCTGCCATGAAAAAAATAGGAGGAGGGGGATGGGAACGTAAAAGGCGTGACAGTCATCGCGGCAGTGTAATACTGAGACTCGGAATGCTGTTTCGTCATAACGGTGAGGCATGATGGTGACCGAGCCGTCGGACGGAAGGGCTCCCGTACCCTCCCGGAAGTGGTCGCCTGGTCCCACCGTCCGGTCACCAACCGGCACGACGAGCCACTCCGTGGATTATGCGCGACCTGACGGGGCAGCCTCCCAGGGTGGTTAGCCGCGGTTGGGCCCCTCTCTATGCCGCGGGCGGCCAGCGGCACCACCGTTTCTACAGGTCTCCCTGGCCGACGGCTCGATCCACGTCACCCTCAACATGACTCTACGAGCATTCCACTGCTCACACACTTACCACGATAACTGTCACCCCTGCATCATTGGGCCACCGGTCTCGCACTCACCAACGAAATACGACAGTACTAATACTGTCATTTTACGTTGATTTTCTGTGCGAGGGTAGTACCGCCCCGGTCGAGCCGGCCCGTTCGTGCTGAAATCAGCGTGGCTCTACTACCTCTATGTGTCTCTGTGTTTCTCTGTTATTAACTGACAACTCTTTAATTCTTGAAGATAAACAACTAATTTTGTGTTGCTGATAGCCTTGGAGTATAGAGTTATAACGTACATGTACATATATTATATGAAATGTCGCATGTCCTATGATAATGTATTTTGAGCGTCGTCAGTTTTTTTTAAATTATCTTTGTGCCTGTGTGTCCTAATTACTCTGTCAGGGTGGTTTAAACAAATCATGCGGTGACGTAGACGAGGGTTAACGCCCCGAGACAGACAGACACATTTCACCTACACAGAGACGGCTACAAAAAATCTTAATTGCATTTGTAATTAAGTAATTAAACCTTACTTTTGCAAAATATGAATGGACAGATAATGAACGTGATAAAGACAATGACAGTTGTTTGAGAACGTCACTAGCTAGACTTCGTAAAATTTAATTTTCACGTCATTTAAGCGCGTTAAAAAAATGTGTGTTCGGCAAAAATCTGCTATCTAAAGCGACCAAGACAGGAGACCTCGACCGGAGACCGTCAATATAATTGAGGCTGTCAATATAATCCCATAATCAGTAATCTTCGCTTAGTTTTGTATTTGTAATAATAATGTAAGAGTAGGTAAATCATCGTCTTTTTCTTCGTCCAATACAACTTCTACTACTTGGTTTTCCATCATGATCCAAACACAACTGACCCCACCGATAGACTCCCATACTGACGTCTCTGTCGCGAAAAGACTGAGACACTTGTCGCGGTCTCCGGTCTCGGTCTCGACCTACAGTACATACAGATGAGACCGAGACACTTGTCGCGGTCACCCGTCTCTGTCGCGGTCTCCCGTAGCTGTCGCGGTCTCCCGTCTCTGTCGCGGCGCGCACCGGGCTTATGTCCATTAAAGGCTGTTGGCTGATGATGATGATGATGAAGAAAAATTTATAAAATCTTCATCATTTTGTTGAAAATGTAGATTTGTTTTAAAATTATTGTAAATGGTCACTGTTTTATACAATAAAACCATCGACCTTCTATTTTAAGTACCTGGTGACCTTTAGTTAAGTGTCAAGTGTGTGTGTTAAGTGGAGTCTCGAAAACGGCTCCAACTTTTTTTTAGTATCGGAGTTTCGGGATCGATAAATCGATCTAGCTGGGATTAATTTTTAGAAAAACCAAAAAAAAAACCGTTTATACCTACGTACTTAATTAATACTTTATCTATACATTTATATGTACTTCGCACTAGATTATCTCACTAATCCTACTAATATTATAAACGCGAAAGTTTGTAAGTATGGATGGATGGATGTTTGTTACTCTTTCACGCAAAAACTACTGAACGGATTTGGATGAATCTTAACAGTAATATAGCTTATACATCAGAATAACACGTAGGCTACTATTTGCCGCGATAACCGACATGTACGCGGGCGGAGCCGCAGACTACAACTAGTTTACAATAAACGCTTAATATTGCCTGAAAAATTCTATATTAGAGCAAGATAACTTAATGATGAAATATTGAACGTATCGTTTCTCCGTAAGATATCTTAAATCTAAACTTAAATAAATATAAAAACTAGCTTATTTGTCCGCAGCTCCGCCCGCGTGTATGTCGATTTTTGCGGTAAACAGAAGCTTATGTATGCCAACAATCAAAGTGCGGTTTGTTCGTGAAATATTAACAGACAGACATATATAATTATAATTATATATACTTTCGAAGTTATAATATCAGTATGGATTACTGTAAGTTTCACACTAGCCATAGTTATACAATTTTGTTAACACAGTTTCATGGACATTATCCTCATTGGCATTGTAATGCCAACGACATTAAAAAATAATACGGTAATACCCGCGTGTATAAAAATTAATAAACTAAGTTTTCCTTATGTTTAACAAACCATGTGATGTGGCTCTGTACTTCATTTTTCTTATTTGAATCTTTGTTTTTTTTTTTTTTTTGCTTTTTTCAACTCATCATAACTTTTTGTACCGAATAGGTTTTAGAGTCGGCTTTAAGTCTGCTATCATACGGCTAACTGCGATATTTACGTCAAACGACTGCCAACAGACTTCCAAGACCCAAGTACTATGCGAAATCGTTTCTTTTTACACAACGCCATCTAGTCCCATACTAAGCAGAGCTTGTATTATGGGTACTAGACAATTGATTTGTAAATTCATACATATATTATACCTACATAGAAAACACCCAACTCCGAACAAAAATATTTGCAGGTCATACAAACATTTGTTCCGACTCGGGAATCGAACCTGAGACCTCAAGCACAGCAGTACGCTACCACTGCGACAATGAGGCAGTCAAAATTGCACGTCACTTGGTTGGATGCTCGGTTTCTCGCAGTCAGAATTTATTTAGACTATTCGTACTTAATGTACCTAATCTCCTAATTTAACAAGAAGCTAACAGTACATTTTGTTAAATTTAAACCATCCTTTTAAACCAATGGATCAAATTTCTTGTGCAACTGATTAAATGCATAAAACTAAATATATGCATTAAAATTACATTCGATCAAAGATTAAGAACAAAATTCTCGTAACAAGAATAATTATGTTAGTGGACCAATGAAATGTATGGTTTTTTTTATTTTTTTTTATGGAGTTGGTGGACAAACGAGCAGACCTATATCGCCTGATGGTAAGCGATTACCGCCGCCCATGGACACCTGCAACACCAAAAGCGTCACAAGTGCGTTACCGGCCTTTGGGGGATGGGGGAGGGAGATAGGTGGAGGAGGTGGGGGAGATAGGGAGAGGGGTAGGGTATGAGCCTCCGGTATCCTCACTCACTCGGTGAAACACAGCGCAAGCACCATTTCACACCGGTTTTCTGTGAGGCCGTGGTATCACTCCGGTCGAGCCGGCGCATTCATGCCGAAGCGTGGCTCTCCCACGGTAAAGATTTTGTTAAGTTATGGTATCAAACCAATATTATTTACCGCAATGTGGTTAAAAGAATTTGTAATGTGAGGTGAACCGAATACTCGTGTTAGATTACTATCGAATTCATTAGCGGTGCGAATACAATTACTCTATGGTCGCAACACGAGGAATTGGATCGAATCAATTGCAACGGTTTGTTGTAATAACAATAATAATTAATTAAACGTGTTTTGTTACACAAGTTCGTTATCCGCTCGTAACGAGTAACGATCAATGCACTTTATATAGTCTAGCTATAGTTTATACATTTATAGTAGATAGACAGATATAGGATATCACTACATAGTGTAAAACAAAGTCGCTTTCTCTGTCCCTATATCCCTATGTCCCTATGTTTGCTTAAATCTTTAACACTACGCAACGGATTTTGATGCGGTTTTTTTAATAGATAGAGTGATTCCAGAGAAAGGTTTATATGTATAATAAATGCATAATATAGTATGGAAACACTGTTAATTTTCGAGGTTTTTAATGTGATGTAGCAAATAAACACATTTTTTGCGCTTACATTGCAAACGCTGGTTGCATACTACGAGATAGATCAAAATAATATACTACAGTATTGTACACCTTAAAAAGGTCTACAAAAAAGTCCGCGACGGTATATGTCTATCTCTTAGGTATAACCTACAATAAACATTTTTTATTCCTTTCTTTTTACGAGAAATAATGGCTTATTTCCGAAGCGATATTAAGCAATACATAATGAATCCTTATACAATTAAGTAAATTAAATACATTGTGCATTCAATATAGAAGAAAATGGCTCTTTACTGTATCTAATTTAAATAAATATATTCGAAGTTATGCTGGGTGTCCATTATGTTCGCGAACTATTTGCGCTCCGCGCTCCCGCAACCGCTCTGATGGAGACGGCACGCGCATCTCCATAGAAACACGCGTGCTCCACAGTCCGCTTGCGAACATTGAGCAAACATGTCGTCACCATTAGTGGCTAGTACAGCATAATTTTTTTTAATTTTCATTTTGTCTTTGCAGTGGTCGGAAGAAAAATGTTTATCTTTAATCGGGTTGTATCGAAAGTATACTGTGCTGTGGGATCCCCAGGATGAGAATTTTAAAAATAATTTTTTTAAAGAAGACGCCTGGGTGGAAATCGGAAGAGGTGTGGACATATCGGGACGACTTCCGACCACTCCATTTTAACGGAGCGTGGAGCGTGATACACCGGATACACGACACGTACGCACTATAGGTGATATATTGCTCGCGTCCACGGAGCGCAGAGCGCGCAGCGTTGCGCGCTCCGGGAGCGTGAACGTATCCACTATGGGAGCAGTTGCAGGAGCGCGGAGCGCAAATAGTTCGCGAACATAGTGGATACCCAGCTTCAGATTTAAAATGCACGAATCGTGTCGTCGACGCGGCGGGGGCATCTAAACTCCACCCGTACGAAGCCAGGGCGGGTCGCTAGTATATTATATAGAATAACAGACTTTGCTCTGTCAAAAGTGGCTCTTGTCACTGTCGAATAGAAAAAATAATTTCTATTTAAAAACCTTCCTTGTGGCTTAACGAAAATATTGAAACAAATAATACAAGTAACAATTATTAAAAAAAACCGACTGCTTCAATGTCCTGCCATCTTTATTTTATTCAGTTTTTTTTATTTATTTTTTTTCATTTTGATGTACCCAGTGCCACTCTCACGACTAAGATGAATCTATTGACACCACTCACATAAAAATACGACAAGCCGTTTAGGCTCTAAGGCGTGCCAAAGAAATATACACTCGAAAAACATAAACCTTCCTTTAAATTTAATTACGAACAAAATGTTCGTGAAAAATTATTTCCATAAAACATTTTTGTTTTTGTGTAAATTCCAAATATGTCCTAAAGCCGGCAAAATCCTTAGATAGAATTCAATATTATGTAGTACTAGCGACCCGCCCTGGCTTCGCACGGGTGGATTTCAATTGCCCACGCCGAGGACTCGATTCGTGCATTTTAAATCTGTAATATCTTCGAATATGTTCATTTAAATTAGATACTGTAAAGGACCATTTTGGTCTATATTAAATGCACAATGTATTTAATTTACTTAATTGTATAAGGATTCATTCTGTATTGCTTAAAATCACTTCGTAAATAAGCCATTATTTCTCGTAAAAAGAAAGGTATAAAAAATGGTTGTTGTGGGTTATCCCTAAGAGATAGACATATACCGTCGCGGACTTTTTTGTAGTACTTTTTAAGGTGTACAATACTGTAGTACATTATTTTGATCTATCTCGTAGGGTGCAACCAGCGTTTGCAATGTAAGCGCAAAAAAATGTGTTTATTTGCTACATCACATTAGAAATCTCGAAAATTAACCGTGTTCCCATATTATATTATGCATTTATTATACATAAAAACCTTCCTCTTGAATCACTCCATCTATTAAAGAAACCCGCATCAAAATCCGTTGCGTAGTTTTAAAGATTTAAGCAAACAAAGGGACAAAGGGACAGAGAAAGCGACTTTGTTTTATACTATGTAGTGATTTGAAGGGAAGGCTGTTATAGGTAACTTTGTACCTTGGGCTGATGTAAATAGATGAACTCACTGTTTTACGGCTATTAAGAAAATAAACGTAAGCTACGTAGCAAATGTAGCAAAAAGAAGTTTTTACTAAAACACCTGATTTATTCCCTAAAAAATTTTTTTTTAATCAATACTGGACTGCCTCGGTTGCGCAGTGGTAGCGTATGCAACTGCTGTGCTTAAGGTCACGGGTTTGATTCCGGGTCGGGAAAAATGTTCACCCGCACGGTGAATCCATGGAACGCTAAGAAATAGGTCTTATGTATTTACAAAAAAAAAGTATACATATATGCATTAATATCAGTTGTCTAGTACCCATAACACAGGTTCTGCTTAGCTTGGGACTAGATGGCGTTGTGTGTTAGATTTATGAAAAAGAAAAATAGGACAATATCACATGCCGCCGTTAGAAGATGAGCTAAATGTGTTCAGAGAGGTTGTTTAAAACCCCTTAAAAATAAAGAAAAAAACATTGTTTAATAAAATATATCTATATTGCAAAATTAGAAGCATGAAACCCTGCATAAATATTGATAGTTAACTTTTTTTTTATATTTGCCCCTGCCAAAATGACTCTACTCTGCCTGATGGAAAGCATAAGCAGAATCCAAGAGTGGTGGTCACCATACTGCGAATGCAGACAATGCAGCATGGTGACCTACACCATGGCGGGCTAGTGATGCTTCTGCATCATTGGGCCTCGGGTCTCGCATTCACCAACGAAACACGACAGCACGATCGCTGTCATTTTACGTTGATTTTCTGTGCGAGGGTAGTACTGCCCGGTCGAGCCGGCCCAACCGTGCTGAAGTTATACTTTAACTTTAATTTCATAAAATGGATCTAATAAATTGGCAATAATGGGTTTAACTATTGAGTATTTGAGATGATTATGGCCACACTACAATTTACATCAACTGTTTTTCTAGCACATGCCTGTACTAAGCTGAGAAATTTGAACCGAGTAGGAGTGATGTTCCATTTTTCACGTTTGCTCGCGTCACATCCGGGTGACCGACCTCCATTGTCCCAGCCAAGAGAGAGGTGTCAACAGCCAGTAAATTACTAATTAGACACGATGCTGCAATTCGTTAAATGTATCTCGTTCCCGGGGCTCCTATAACTTAGAAATGGTTATTATTCTAGCACATCTATTTATTACTCTTTATTTAGGCACCAATGTAAAACAAAGTAAAATAAAAACGAACGTTTTATTACCGTGTAAAAATCAATACGATGATATTGATTTTTACATCAACTACAGACGTTAAATGTTTAAAGGATTGAGTAAATACACACATCAAAAGTGTCTAGGGATCAACATATGTGTCTAGGGATCAACATATATTTTTGCAATAACTTTTCTCCTGATTGATATTAATTAAAATTTTCTTTAAGGATTCATCAAATAAAGTGTTTTCGTTTGTCACAGTAACGATAAACCAAGTCACCTTTGCATTAATAAAGAAATTTGCCATTTTCCTAATAAAGGGATTTTTGACATTTGAACCACTAACATTAAAGTTCGAAAAAAAGACTGAAATAACAGTTTTCTTTAAAATTTTATTAGGTAACTTAAACAATTAATAATCCGTGTTTCTACCGCGAACACTAACAACACAAGAATCGGTTTGGCATACTCAAAATGAGTTCATCCAAATCACGCTGTGGAATGGCCGCCCATGTTCGTTGCAACAACAAATCGGCAGAGCTCTTCTCTGTAGCATATCCCATGCATGCTCAATCGGGTTCAAGTCTGGCGACTGAGCAGGCCAGGGCCAAAGCCACATCTCAATCTCAAGAAATCCGCATAAAAATGCTTGATCCCTAGACACTTTTGATGTGTGTATTTATGAGATTTCTTACCTGTAGACTTTTTATTATCTACGTTATCGTACAGTCTAGATATTGCTGATCAACTATTTACGAAGCCATTTTGGTTTGGTTACGTTAACAAGATATTTTTTTCGATATTTGTTGTATTATAATGCTATCACATCTACATAATTTTTGCTGCTGCTTGCACACAAAGTACAAAAGGTGTACTTATTAAAGAAGATGCAAGCTATTCAGTATACCCTACTACATATTTTACTTGACATTCAACTGCATTTTCGTTTGGGATGTAATTAGTGTAAAATTAACATAAATAGACATTGTATTGAATTAAGAGATAAAATGGATATCCGATCAGTATCTGGTAGATTAGAATTTTTATGATTTAAGTAAGGTTATTAAACTCAAAAGCATAAGAACGTGAAATCTAACAAGTATTCCAGAATTCGGTATTTTGTAATTACCTGCTAGCCTTTTTATAAGGTACAAAATTATTATGATGACCGGGTCAGCTACTACTCGTAGTTTCGGTTTTACCTGAATATCAGTTTTTCACGGAGCGACTGGATGAATTATGATGATCTATAAGAGAAATTAAAAAATCTTATGTGGAATAGAGGTTACAGATCTGATGATTTAGAACAGATAAATCATGTACATCAGCTGTTTAAGATATAATACATACCAGAAGGTTAAATGCTTATGTTTGTTATAAATAAAAGAGCCAGAATACATGCTTTCGCTTGTTTATCGGTATCATATTATAAATATTATGTTAAAAGCTGGTTTAAGTAGGGAAGGTTTATAGCTCGGTTTCGTCAAGTGGTCCTATATTTTATAATTGTTTACAGGGGTAAAAAAAAATAAGGGAAAATACGAAAATGAAAATAACGAAAACAAATTAGTTTGAGTACACATCTTCAGAACTTCTTACAAATAATTGTTGCGTTTATAAACATTTACTTAGGTAATGCCTATCTCATCAACAACCCATGACGTCCCACTGATGGGCTCGGGTCACCTCTCAGGAGTCCCCACGCTGAGCGAGTGCGGGTTGGGGACTGGCAAGACAACGTTGTGGCTACATAATCTTGCTGTTGTATGTTTTTAAGCCGCCCAAAGGTCTCCAACTAAGTTTCACGACTGTTATCCTATGATAACAACCGGGACCAACTGCTTCAAGTAACCTCCGAATCACGGAGACACTCAGGGTAACATGCCACTAGCGGTCACCCATCGCGGTACTGACCACGTCGTCGTTACTTACCCTCGGTGATTGTTTCTAATCACCGAGTGCAACTGGGCTATGAGCGCCTCACGCTCGCCAATGCCTATCTATATAAATAAATAAAATGGCAGTGTATGTTTGTAATTTCGAACTGACAGTTTTTCACAAAATGTACTAATATATATAGCACCTACATCAGAAATGCAATTTTTAAAATTTATGTCTATCTGTCTATTAGTTGAAGGTCTGGAAACGCTGGATCGATTCTGAAGGGACTTTAACTGATAGATAGCTGATGATATAAGGAGTAAATTAGGCTGCTTTTTTAGACTAAATTTGCCCCGCATCGTTACTCGCGGTGGTTGTTGCATCGCGGACAGTGCGGAGTTCAGCTAGTATTAGAATTATCATTTAGTTAGAAGACTTAGACTAGTGTTTACCGTTCTTTAGACAAGTTTATATTCTATTTCAGCCATTTCCACAGTTAAAATTTACATATATTTAAATAAAGAAATAAATACTTATATCTTTTAATGACCAGCATAAAGACAGCAATTTTAATAAAACACAAATATTATTCAAATATAACAGTCAAGAGCATTGTCGTGAGAAGTGAAAAGTTAAAACTGTAAACAAACAGTTGTTTTTTTTGGATATTATATTATACTATTATTTGTTATTATTTTATTATATTACCGTGTGTGTGTATATATTTATACATTCAAAGCTGGTTCAGTTTCATAAGTTATACCTACTTATAACTACATATTAGTGTTAGCGTTGACAAGTGAAGTGACCATGTTGATGAGAATTGACATAATTTACTCCTCATCCAAAACTGCTTATAGAAGTTTTCACTTAAAAAAAAAACAAAATTAAGTAGTTTCTTACAAAAGTTATCTATCTGCCCTCAACCCCGGTAGGTACAGTATATAGAAACATTTAATCAATAAATCAAGTAATGAGCACTCTAGTATATAATTAGAGTGGTCCTAGTGTATTTGTTCGCAATGTGTTTGCTACAAATTTTATTAGGTACCAGCGAACCGGCCCGGCTTACTATAAAATGCATGTATTACACATAACTCAGATTACTAAGAAAGCCAGATAGACCGTTAAGAACACGACAATGAATCTACAAAGTAAATATGAATTAGAAAGCGAATACATTCTCGCGGCAGTGTTTGACAAACCGCCATATTGTGTACACGTCACGAGTGATTTTTAATTTTATTTTTAAAACGCCGTCTTGCATCATTAAACACTGTAAGAGTAGTTCCCAAAAACAGAAAAAAGAAGATGGAATATCTTTTTACAGGTAAATACAGATTATTTAGTTGCTATAATTATTTATTAACCCGATAATTATATTGTTGTGTCGGAACACAAAACCTCAACCGTAGCTCGACTGTGATACCAGTTTTTGTCTATTTTTTTCCCTTCAATTAGGGAGATTACGTGTTAGTCCATTCCATTCAGACATTAGTGAACCTCATTTCTATATTTAGGGACTTGGTTCCTAACCTCATCTGAAAGTATTCTTTGGTGATACATACAATTATTTCTAATAATTATTACATACAAACAATTTGTGGATGTTTCTACAAATTGCTGTTCTGTGTATAGATGTGTTTTATGTCTTTAACTTGTGCTTCACATCATAATTGAATGATTGAGAATAATCGATAGTACAAAACTTGATTCCCAGGTATTTACCGTTTCTCCGCAGAATATATTTTGTTTATTAATCATACATTACAAGTACTTTTGGTAAAGTAATTGATTTAGCTTTTTATAATTTTTTCACGAAATTTACACGCAAAACGACAATATTATAAAAAGTTTGTGCAAAATAAAGGTTGCTGAGAGTTTGCATAGTATGTAACAGTAACTAAAAGAAAAACAATAATATTTAAAGTTCTTTAATATTAAAATACCCCTTTTTCCATCTTAATATTTATCAAAAAAATTGGGATTTTTTTACTGCGTATGGTATCATTACACACACAAAGATGTACGTGTTCCTACAGTATCGCACCGACTGTCACTCACACTAAAATAAATCAATTGGCGTCATGTTATTTGACAAGAACGTTTCTTTTGTAATCTGAGACACATAATACACACATCAAAAGTGTCTAGGGATCAACATACACACATCAAAAGTGTCTAGGGATCAACATATGTGTCTAGGGATCAACATATATTTTTGCAATAACTTTTCTCCTGATTGATATTAAATAAAATTTTCTTTAAGGATTCATCAAATAAAGTGTTTTCGTTTATCACAGTAACGATAAACCAAGTCACCTTTGCATTAATAAAGAAATTTGCCATTTTCCTAATAAAGGAATTTTTGACATTTGAACCACTAACATTAAAGTTCGAAAAAAAGACTGAAATAACAGTTTTCTTTAAAATTTTATTAGGTAACTTAAACAATTAATAATCCATGTTTCTACCGCGAATACTAACAACACAAGAATCGGTTTGGCATACTCAAAATGAGTTCATCCAAATCACGCTGTGGAATGGCCGCCCATGTTCGTTGCAACAACAAAAAAAGGTCTTCTTGCGACTGGATACCCTCCATATTCGGCAGAGCTCTTCTCTGTAGCATATCCCATGCATGCTCAATCGGGTTCAAGTCTGGCGACTGAGCAGGCCAGGGCCAAAGCCACATCTCAATCTCAAGAAATCCGCATAAAAATGCTTGATCCCTAGACACTTTTGATGTGTGTATATTTTTGCAATAACTTTTCTCCTGATTGATATTAATTAAAATTTTCTTTAAGGATTCATCAAATAAAGTGTTTTCGTTTGTCACAGTAACGATAAACCAAGTCACCTTTGCATTAATAAAGAAATTTGCCATTTTCCTAATAAAAGGATTTTTGACATTTGAACCACTAACATTAAAGTTCGAAAAAAAGACTGAAATAACAGTTTTCTTTAAAATTTTAGTAGGTAACTTAAACAATTAATAATCCGTGTTTCTATCGCGAACACTAACACAAGAACATCGGTTTGGCATACTCAAAATGAGTTCATCCAAATCACGCTGTGGAATGGCCGCCCATGTTCGTTGCAACAACAAAAAAAGGCCTTCTTGCGACTGGATACCCTCCATATTCGGCAGAGCTCTTCTCTGTAGCATATCCCATGCATGCTCAATCGGGTTCAAGTCTGGCGACTGAGCAGGACAGGGCCAAAGCCACATCTCAATCTGAAGAAATCCGCATAAAAATGCTTGATCCCTAGACACTTTTGATGTGTGTATGTATAAACCTTCCTCTCAAATCACTCTATTGGTAAAAACTAACTGCATTAATATCCGTTGAGTAGTTTAAAGATCTAAGCGAACAGACAGGAGAAACGACTTAATTTAATACCATGTAAAGATTAGCCATTATTTATATACTAGTTGTTGCCCGCGGCTCCGCCCGCGTATATGTCGGTTATCGCGACAAATAGTAGCCTATGTGTTATTCTGATGTATAAGCTATATTACTATAAAGTTTCATCCAAATCCGTTCAGTAGTTTTTACGTGAAAGAGTAACAAACATCCATCCATCCGTCCATCCATCCATACTTACAAACTTTCGCGATATTATAATATTAGTAGGATAGTAGGATTATACTGTTTTGATTAGTTGTGTACTGTGTGTTTTAGTTCGTGTCGCGCTCGACAGACGGCGTTGTACATACGTACGCGATCGGCTGAGTGGTGGTGTTAAGATCCTTCGATAGTGCACAGTAAATGTACCTAAGACACAATAATTCATTCTTTTGTTTCTAATATCGTAAAATTAGAACGAAATCCCTTATCGGTCGTTCATCAATATTGCAAAAAGGCGGTCGTGTGCCACAAAACTTATTTGGTACACAAACACACTGGTATCAATGAAAGTAATCTGCATTTTCTTACAGTCCGGTGTTTAAAACGCTGATCTTGAACACTACTTCTCGTGGGTGAGTAATTTGAATGCTAGAAAATGAATGAATCACATTCCTTGCAATAATTATGTTTTGTAAATAATAATGGTTTTTATTATTATAAAATGTAGAAGAGTTGATGACTTGAGATTACTACGTTGGAAATTTACTTTTTTATTAACTTCAATGTTTTGTTTTTAAGGTAGTAAAGTCATGCTGATTTCAGCACGAACGGGCCAGCTCAGCCGATGCGGTACTACCCTCGCACAGAAGATCAAACTAAATTCTAAAATGACAGCATTCGTGCTGCTTTCGTTGGTGAGTGCGAGACCGAAAGCCCAATGATGCAGCATCACTAGGCCGCTTTGATGTGGATCACCATGCTGCACTGTTGCATTGTCTGCACTCGCAATGACTATGGCGACCCACTCTTGGATTCTGTTTACGCTTTCCATCAGGCTGAGTAGAGTCACTTTGGCGTAGCAAAAAGTTGACCGAATTCGATACCACGATACCAGTACTGAAATCCCCACGACCCTAAACCTTGAACTGTCATTAGGTATACATACTTGCCGTAACATCCTTCCTATATATATAATATTATAAATGTGAAAGTTTGTAAGTATGGATGGATGGATGGATGGATGTTTGTTACTCTTTCACGCAAAAACAACTGAACGGATTTGGATGAAACTTTACAGTAATATAGCTTATACATCAGAATAACACATAGGCTACTATTTGCCGCGATAACCGACATATACGCGGGCGGACCCGCGGGCAACAACTAGTGCCAGTATATAACTAAGTGCTGCAGGCACTTAGTTATATACTGGCAGGTTATGTTATGCTAGGTTATGTGGTTATTTTCGTATATTTTTAAAAATAACAACACGTATTGATTAATCGTGACGCCCGTATAGATGCGCTGTTTTAAAACCAACGATGCTACAATATATTTTTGGAACATTTTTTATGCCAGGATGGTAGGTATGATTTAAGCCAAGTTTCCCCAGTTCCTGATAAAGTTTCAGATAGTTATCTGCCATATAACACTATAAAAAGATAACATTTGCTGATAAATATATGTATATCTGACATATATATACACTCATTTGCAAAAAAAAACGGGCGGTTTCGATTTTCTTCCTTGCTGACAAAAATAAAACACCAAAAAGGTTTTAATCATTTGAACATGTTACTGGCCAGTTATAAAAGTGCCATAATGTTTATAAGAGTACATTCCAAATTCAAATTTTTGACTGAGCCTGGTTTTCAAAGAAAACAACTTTTAACTAAATTTTGTGGCGCGAATTCTCTATAGTTAATATTGACTCTAATATTTTTTTTGTCAATTTTCATTAAATTATCTGGTCCTTGACATTCAAAAGTATTGGTATTGCTGTCTATGGACGGTCAGGAGGAGGCTTCTCGCTGCTAATATACACAGTCATCGCCCGGCACGCGGCCCTAAATTACTCCGTGGACATCGAGTTGCCAGGCTTAGCTTCGCTCGAAATTGTGTGTCATGGACTCATGAAGACTGGGATAGGGTATTGTTCTCTGAAGAAGCCAGGATATCTCTGCATGGTGAACACCGACGTCGGCGAGTGCTTCGTAGACGAGGAGGGCGCTTTGTAGAGGCATGTTTTGAAGAAATCACACCTTATGGAGGGGGCTCTGTTATGTTTTGGGCACGAATAAATTCTATGGATCGTACGGAGTTAGTCTTCATCGAAAACGGTACACTGACTGGACACCGATATATAACGGAAGTTCTAATTCCTAATGCACAACCCGCTTTAACCGCTCTTGGGGAAAACTCAATTTTTATGGACAACAACGCTCGCGCCCACCGGCCTGGCGATGTGGAAGCGTATATGCTAGAAGTCGGAATTCGTCGTTTGGACTGGCCAGCTAGAAGTCCGGATCTCAATCCCATAGAGCATGTCTGGGACGTTCTGAAGCGACGAGTGAGATCAGTGCAGCCGGCTCCGCAGACCATCAGAGAGCTAAAGAATGTGATTACCGCGGAGTGGGAACGTATTCCCCAAGAAACCATAAATTGTTGAAACCATGAAAGTTGACATTTGTCTACCAGGAACTTTATCACAAAGTGGTGAAACAGGACCTTAGTGTCGTATTAATGTCATTTTTTTTGAGATTATAAATAATTACAAGATTTTTCAATTTGTTTTTAACGCGTTTCTTTGCAAGAGGAACAGAATTAAATTTAGTATGACCTAGATGACCGGTACTTTTTTTGGTAAAATTTCTAAAAATGAATCCTAACTAAATCGATTTATCGCCACCGAAAACCCTTGCATACTACATTTCATGATAATCGTTGAAGCCGTTTCCGATACAAGAATTGTTCCTTTAGGGCTCCCACACATAACTCGCATCGAATTCGCAAGGCATCGCAAATATCTGCGAGCTCGCACGAATGCACCGCAAGAACTTCACGCCGCATCGCATCGCAGTTATGTGTGTTTGGGAGCCCTTAAAGGTATTAGATTAATACGCAAGTCCAAGCAAGTAGAATTAGAATAAATATATATATATTATGTAGAAGTACATTAATCGCGTGGTGTTACAAAACATTAATATCAACAGGATTAGAGTCAATTCAGATATAGTGGATTAATGTTTGTACGTGTATTTTGTCACCATTCACTTTAGCGTATTATATTATGTACGTCGTTATCTTTAAAAGCGAGGGAGATTGTGATTATTGCGCTATTAGTAGACAAATTAAAATGAGATGTGGCAAAGTCAATAAATAAGTCAAAAGTCAATAAAGTGTGGTTTGCTAAACAATCTAGTTTAAAAATAAAATTACAAATTTAATTTGTAAACCGAAGGTGACGTTTGATAAAACATGTTAATAAAAAAATAAAATAAAAAACCGATGAAATTGAGAACCTCCTCCTTTTGTTAGTCGGTTAATGATAACTCTCAATCCCTCTAATAGCAGCTTTATGGTACATTTCACACCGATTTTACAGTGAAAGCAATAACAGTAATTTATCCGAGAAAAACATAACGCAATAATAAATACTTGGCGGTATTGTATAAAAACCTGTCATATTAACATTTTAAAATGGGTTGACATAATTACGACAGTACCACACACTCGTAGTTATTTAAAAGCTCTCATCAAGGTTCAATCAATAAAGTTTATAATTGTAAAACTTTATAAACCGCCGAAGGTTTCGCAAGAGAGTAAATGCGAGATTGAAGACATTCACGCAATTGAAAGCATCAGTAAACGGAAATGATGTGCATACGGAATACTACATTCAGTGTGTCAGATGTCATACGGGTTCCAACTGAATAATACTTAAAACTAAGATGCATGGAGGATAATAAGTAACAATTTACCCGATTTAATATTTATTTATTAATAACTAGCTGCCCGGACAGACTTCGTTATGTGGACCTCCCGTGGACTCGCATATTTATTTTGATATTTTTTTTATTATTAAAACCACCCGTGGACCTTGGAGTACATACAAAAAATTAAATTAGAAACATTCATTTTTATTTATAGATGGATAGAAGAAGATAGATTTATTTAAATTTAAATCCCTATGCGCTTTTTTCTGTACATATCCATACTAATATTATAAAGTAACTCTGTCTGTCTGTTACGCCTTCAAGGCTAAGATCTTGTCCAGAAGGGGCGAATTCGCTGCGAGTCGCGCGTTAGCGATATCTCGCTAACGCGCGACTCGCAGCGAATTAGAGAGAGAAAGAAATAGAGAAAGAAATAGGCGCCAGTACATCGCGTTCACAAGCATCGCGCGAATCTAAAATATGCGCGTAAAACGCATGCACTTCGCCAGACTCTCGACACGCGCGTGATTCGCGTGTATGGCGCGCGAGTCGAGATACTAGAGACGCCTTGTTGCGTCCAGTTAACGCGCGAACTCCTGAGCGAGTACACTATGGAGGGTAACGCAAGTACCAAATACTCGCGCGTTGGTACGCTCCTTGTGGGCGCAACAGTCGCGCGTAATACGCGCGAGAGAATCGTGGCGAATTCGCCCCTTCTGGACAAGCTCTAAACCATTGCACCGATTTCAAAGAACTTTGGCATGGAGATACTTTGTTTTTTGAGGAAGCACATACGTGCTACTTTTTAAACATACACCGACAAACACGCGGGCGGAACCGCGGGCAATAGAACTGTTCGTGTGGTGACGGATTAAGAATCCGGAGTGTCACCCCCTCTACTCATCCCATAGGTGTCGTAAGAGGCGACTAAGGGAGCAAACTACGTGGGACAACATCACTGCAAAGAGAAGGAAAACTAGAAATAAAACACAATGACAACCTTTTGGGCTCTCACACGTAACTGCGAATTCGCAACGCATCGCAAATATCTGCGAGCTCGCACGAATGCACCGCCGTGAGACCTATCATTCCGGTCGAGCCGGCCCATTCATGCCGAAGCGTGGCTCTCCCACGTACTTTAATGTACAAAACTATTATAGTTTTGTACATTAAAGTCATATGTCTCGCCTTTCTAGGCTCACAGTTAGAACTTTAGAACTTACTGCCAGAGTCTTCGCGAAGAAGTTTGTAGATACTAAAGTTGCTCAGAGAGTTATTGCGCAAAGTACACGAATTTCTTTGTCGTCTGGCCAAAAGTCGTAGTACGATAGCAAACTTTAGGTCAGACGACTCGACTCGTATAAAGGGAGTCAGGTGGGGCGAGCGAAAGACCAATTCGCGACATATTAAGACAGAACGAGGTTTAAATTATAATATTATACTGTACAATCCGGTCTATTCAAGAGACTGGATTCTAAAATAATAATTTATGGACAATAGGATTTGCAGGTATTGTTAATAGTCGTCACTTACCATTGTCTGTGGTTAGATATATTTACTAGTGATGGGTAGTTTAAAAAATATAATCATAAAAATTGTCATAAGCTATTTTCTTATTCTTATTTTTAAAAAGACAACTCCCGCACTAGGAATAAATCGTGTGTCACGGGGGACTTTACAAACATACATGAAACGGACACAAAGAACACCCAGACTCAGAACAACAATTTGTGGACTACACAAAGTGTTTTCCTACGTGGGATTTGAATCCACGACACTAGGCGTAGGCGTAGACACAGTAGGAAACGGCGTGGTGACCGTTAAACCACTAGGCCAAACGTGCAGTTTGACGGGCCTGCGTGTCTAGTGGCTCTGTCTGCTAAGTTCTGGTTCGATTCAAACCCAGGGTAAATCTTTATGTGATAAACATGATCAATTTGTTCTTCATCATCTGGGTGTAATTTATCTATAACTAGCAAACCGCCCGGCTTCGCACGGGTTAATTACCAAAAATATAATATAGCCTATGTTTCTCTAACATGTGCAGATTAATTTTTTTCGATGTCTTCAACAAATATCGTCATATTTTAGCCAATATACTAAAAAAAATAACATATTATATACGAAAACCTTACCTACTCAAAAATCACTCTGTCTTTAAGTAAAAACCGCATAAAAATCCGTGCGGTAGCTTTTAAGTTTATCGCGAACATACAGACTGACGCGGTGGAAGACTTTGTTTTATAATATGTAGTGATATCTATGTATCTAGAAATATGCTTAACAGCAGTCTGTTTACCATCGTAGAGGCTTTGCCTAGTTCTAATCAGACGGATTTTTCCTTTTCAAATATCAAATCTTGAAATAAAAAGTTATTAAATTCAACAAAAACAATCTAAATCCTTTATACTAAAGCGTTGCGTTGTTGCAGTAAGTAAAGTAGGTAAAGCATAGACGGATGTCGAATTAAACTATGTCGAATTCAAATGACTAAGCTTTTTAATAACTAATAATAAGCTAAAAATAACGATAATAAAAATAATAATCCCAAGAACACGTTGGTTAGTCATAAAAAGTCAAAGTACATATTTAAATTAATATAATATTGACTTTGACGTCGATTTAAGTAATCAATTTACCGTGATTGCGCTACTTTAGCGAAGCCTATGTGGTTTTCCAGAGTAATCATTATTTATCTATCACTGTGTCAAATTCATCCGAATCTTTCCTGTGCCAAATTCATCTGATTCTTTACTACTGACAAGTGGTTAAATTAAGCAAAACAAATTTAATCAAAACTTGCATATTTATAATACATAGTAAGATAATGTTGTAATGGCTCGCGAGTTTCGTTTTTTTTCATCCTTTCTTCTCAGGGCTAGTCTAGGCAGAAAAGGCCGACATAATCAGCTCAAAAGAAAGTTTAACATATAAAGGTGTTTATGTAACCTTATTGCACAATAAATGATTTCATTTCGCTCGTGTTGGGCAAAACTGTGATTATAGAGAGAAGTTGATTTAAAATAAATAATTTACATAATAAAGAAGAGATATACATTAATCTTAATGTTAATTCAAAACAGTTATCACTCATGCCTTTCATAATGTTTGTAATTAAATGATCGTTGATGAATGTCGGGTGAGTGGGACACATAACAGTAATTAAATTCTCACGGCTTTGCTTCCATTGCATTCTTATGCAACATAATATTAATGTATTGCATTACCAAGACTCATTTTATAACTGAAAACTATAGCTACATTGTTTGTTTACTAGTGAAGAATACTTTTTTATAGCATAGAGGGCAAACCTTCGTCGTTTTACGTCCTTTGAGTCAAAGTTCCTAGAATCACGGGCGGATGTGTTTAGCTTCGTATCCGATAAAAGCAAAGAATCCTCACTCATTCGATAAAAGTAACATCAAGTAAAATTTTAACAAAATAAAAACCGACTTTAAGGTTAGACTCGATTTCTCTTGGATGCCGTCATCAGATCTTAGTGTCCTTATCATGGTACCACCGTTGGGATATCTCCTTTCCATTAAAAAAAGAATCATCAAAATCGGTTTATAAACGACGAAGTTATCCCCGAACACACAAGTACGGTCGAATTGAGAAACCTCCTTCTTTTTTTGAAGTCGGTTAAAAAAGTAATTTTAGCATCAGTTTTCCTCTTTAATAAAATAAAAAAAAAGTAAACTGAGATGTGAACTCAGGCACAGATCTAGCAGAATGCTTTAAACATTCATAAAATAAAAATGTCCAGTTTGGGTTCGAAATTATTATTTGATCAACTCTGCAAAACACGTATGAATAAAACCTTAAAATGGTATATTTAATAAAATATGAATACCAGTCACTAAAGTTTTTATTACAAAAGTAGATAAAACAAAACGTAATTTAAAAGTTAAAGCACTCAAAGCCCCCGTTGTTCAACAAACGCTCGTCTCTAAATAACTAATAAAACGCAGAAAGGTCTGAAATAAAATCCTATCCTAACAAACAAAGCTATAATTAATTTTATTTTGGGATGAGAAACTCAGTTGCAAAGGTCAATTTAAGGTTGTTGACACTCTTGCTTGAAAGGAATAAATACTGAAAATCCACACTTTCATACTAATATTTAGTACATTGTACTAACACGTTGTACCGATTTCAGTGAAATTTGGCATGAAGATACCTTTGATACTTGAGAAAGGACAAAGCTACCTTTCAGGCTTTTCACAAAAATAACATTAGTATTTGTATGTTCTAAACGTCAAAATAAATAATATCATAGTACAGATCTACAGAAGTAGGCCGTCGTAAGGAGCTTGTAATACATAATATGTAGTTGTTAGTTATTTTTCAATTATTTTTATTTGATACAATTTATACTATAATATACTAGCCGAGCCCCGCGGTGTTATCCGCGGCACTACAACAACCGCGATTAACGCCACGGGACAAAGTAAAAAAGAAAACTATGTAAAAAGTATCTATACCTATACGGCTATACCGACATCAAAAAAGCTATTAAATTGTACAGTCTAGCATATAATATATAAATTGATACTTGTTTAAGCTAAGGCCTTATGGGACTGGCATACCCTAATAGGGTAAAAGTCCCTTAAAAATAAATAAAAAGAAAAAAAGAAGTATCCTATGTCCGTCTCCTGGTTCTAAGCTACCTCCCCACCAATTTTCAGCCAAATCGGTTCAGCCGTTCTTGAGTTATAAATAGTGTAACTAACACGACTTTGTTTTAAATATTTAGATCATGTCATAATTAAGTTAAAATACTAGGAAATAACGTCATAATTACAAAACCAAGAGCAGATAATATAAGCGAAAGAGCTTTATTAAACGTATTTAAGTAAGCATACTTGGAACATAATAGCAAGCGTTCAAAGGTGACTAGCTCGGCAACCATCCATTGTACACCTCATTAAGTCGAATGGGTGGATTCTAGTCTTTACAAGGAATGACCATCTCTTATATTATGAAATTTTAAAATAAAAAAAATAAAAACTAAAACCTACCTAAACCTAAACTAAAAAGTATAAAACAAGTTTGAAAAGCCGTAGTCACACGTTGTTATAGTGTTATGGTGCGTTTCTATGTAACGTGTGACTACGGCTTTTCAAACTTGTTTTATAATTTTTCAGCGTCGTTTTTTGTCGTAGTTGGGTTTTAGTTTTTACTTTTTTTTATTTAAAATGTTTTGGTGCCGTTATTAATATATAATATATATTTGAAATGTACAAGTAACGCCCTTTCCAATGATACCAAACACGACATATTTATCTCAAATTTATATTTTAATACAGTACTTTATGTCGGTTTTTACATTAGATTCAGTGACTCGTAATATAGCCTATAACCAGCAGACGATCAAGACGCTTCTAACGATACCTCATTTGTCCAGTTCTAATAAGTGGTTAAGGAGCTATGAGGGAACAAATGAACATACATACATACATACATAGCCTGTCAAAATCATAACCCTCCTTTGGCTTTGCCGTAGTCGGGTAATAAATGAAATTTTGTTTCTTGACTTGACTTGCCTCCGATATAAATACTTAATGCCAAGGATTGCATAATTGTCATTCGTTAACCTCGGTTTAATTTATATTACAACACAATTGCATATGAGACTGACCTCGACGGTTTTATTAAATATGGTTTTAAGTGCATTCAGCAGTACAAAAAGATTATTACTATCACTCTTGTAAAAAAAAGTTGTTATTGACGTGGCAATGCCGTTTTGTAACTTCTAGTTTACGCAGCCGTTTCATTCAAGCTGATGACGCATCTCTGAGGGCGGCAGAGACGAATCCTATTCTGACCGATCAAAATCTCTCCTTCCACCGGTCCCCCATACAGAGCTATTGCCAAGACAATCTTCGTGCACAGCCGTCTTGTAGCGACCCAGTGTCCACCCAAATTGGGCAAAAAGCGACCAAACTTTGGAATAAGCCGTTGTAGTAGGTACCTTTTTTATTTTTATGGAATAGGCGGACAAACGAGCAGACGTATTACCTGATGGTAAGCGATTACCGCCGCCCATGGACACCTGCAACACCAAAGACGTCACGTGTGCCAAGTGCGTTTCCGGCCTTTGGAGGATGGGGGGAGATAGGGGTTGGGGTATGGGCCTCCGGTATCCTCACTCACTCGGTGAAACACAGCGCAAGCACTATTTCACACCGGTTTTCTGTGAGGCCGTAGTCGAGATGGGCCAAGTTGGCCTGAATCGAGTTTTACTTTATAACGAGTTCGACCTATAAGCTTTGAGCTAATCAAATCAAAAAAATTACCGTTTTGTAATTGTTTAAAACTCGTTTCTGAACGGTTGTAGAACTATACAAGTTAATTCATATCCAGTTCAGAAATTAAAATCAGGGTTTCACATTTCTCATGGACTTGTTAGCAACACTTTTTAGGTATAGGTATTAGGTAGGTAGGCAGCCAAAGTGACTCTACTCCTCCTGATGGAAATCATAAGCAGAATCCAAGAGTAGTGGTCACCATACTCATTGCGAATGCGGATAATAGAACGATGTAGCATGGTGACCCACACCATGGCGGTCTATTGAGATGCTTATGCATCATTAGACCTCCGGCCTTGTCCTCATCAAAGCACCAATGCTGTCATTTCTGTTGGTCTTCTTTGAGAGAGTAATACTAGTCGTCTACTGTCGAGCCGGCCCGTTCAGGATGAAATCAGCGTGGCTTTACTACGTTGAAAAACTCTACTTTCTTGTTATTGATTCTAACACTACAATAAAGTTCGTGCGTAGGTATAAACAATGACTAACCCACGCACGTTCTACCAAAAGAAAATACCTGGAAAACGGCTCACCGTCTGGTGTTAACGAATAGCTTTATGGGTCAGCGTCACAGTTTATAGTGTATTTAGCACTTTGAGTGGAAATACTTGATGGAAAAATTTACGAAAAATTTATATATATAAAAGCGAAATACCACTCACTTATTAATCACGAAATCTCAGAAACTATAACACCTACAAACTTGTTTAGCAGGTAAGTTCCTTATAGGGTGTAGACATCCGCTAAGAACGGATTTTACAAAAATCTACAGTTAAGGGGGTAAAACGGGGGTTGGAAGTTTGTATGAAAGTCCTATGTTTTTGAAGTAAGAGACTTGAAATTTAAAATGTAACCTCTATAGATGGTGTGGAGGTGTGCTAATAATATATCTTTAGAAATCAACCCCCTTTTGGGATTGAAAAGGGGGATGGTAGTTTGGACGCAAACGAGGTTGCGTAGGTCAGCTAGTAATATATATAAGTATTTAGAAAGAAAGAAATACATTTTTGACGTTCACGGGATAACACATTCATAATTATTAATACAATGAAATGAAAAGCAAAGACTAAACAAACACAATAACAAATAGATATAGAGTAATTACGCGTATATACAAGGGAATTAATACGATCACATAACATACATATTCTAAGGAATTACCTATCTTTTTTTTTCTTTTTTTTTTATGGAACAGGGGGCAAACGAACAGGCTTATAATCTGATGGTAAGTGATTACCGCCGCCCATGGACACAAGCAACACCAGAGGTGTCACAAGTGCGTTGCCGGCCTTTGGGGGATTAGGAAGGGGGTGGGGAGGGGTTGGGGTATGGGCCTCCGGTATCCTCACTCACTCGGTGAAACACAGCGCAAGCGCTATTTCACAACGGTTTTCTGTGAGGCCGTGGTATCACTCCGGTCGAGCCGGCCCATTCATGCCGAAGCGTGGCTCTCCCACGCTGAATATGTGATTATCTTTTTTTTAATACACACCCTTAAGTATCAACCGTTCGAATGGTCACATTCGAAGGTTTAATATACACCGGAATCAACACTTACCACTTAATACCTATTAAGTGGTAAGTGTTTATCCCCGTGTAATTACATTATCATATTACAGTAAAGATCGCCTAACGGTCAAATTTCGAGCGCTTCCAATGTCTTTTTTTATTTTTTATTGACCAGTGTAACTATATAGAACCGTTATTGTACCTATATACGAGTATTTTACTCCCATGACAGGTCCAAATCATAACGGGACACAAAGAGCTTTATATAGGCATTTTTACACATTTTGTAACTTTATAGAAAATTTTCTACATGTAACCTTAACTTTTGCGAATTTCACGTATTAATACACAGATTAAGCAACGCGAAACTTTAAAGCTAACTAAACTTATATATAATAGTACTTTTTGCAGACAGTATGCGCATTTTACGTATTATTTATTACAAAAATAAATAGAATACGTTCCATAAAAAAAGATAATTTGTAAATAGAAAACGGAAAACAGTAATCAATTACTGTTTTATTCTAAATATTTCAAACAAAATCCTTGCGTTTGTTATTTTTTTTTCGCGGATATGCATGTAGTAGCAAGCAATAATATTTACCTGATATTTGTTACACGAAAAAGTAAAACAGTTTGAGTAACTAGTTTTATATGAACCTATAAACGTTTTTGCCTAAACAGTTACAAGTGAGTAACGGTTATTGAAAACTATTGACCGCAAAAAAACAGATCATCATAAAATATTGAATACCGGAATATAACGATACGACAGGCAATATGAAACTAATCAACATGTCTGTTGCAGCCGATGTTATTTACGATACTGCAATATTACAATTGGATAAGAATATTAACTTGGCAATAGAATGCAAAACGTAAAATATAGAATACATTTTGCAATGTAAAACGATCTAATCTATTTATTCGCCTTTAATACGAGAGGAGGATTTTAGATTAAACTGTTCTTAATTTTGTGTAAATGTCTATCGATATCTATCCAAATAAATAAAATTGAAGTGTCTGTTTGACATTTCAAATTAACAGATTCTTACTAAAGACATATGAAAGTATATCCAATACTTGCATCAAGAAATCAATTTTAAAATTTTTTGTCTATTTTTTTACGGCTACTCCCTGGAACAACTTGACCGATTTTGACGGAACTTTTACTGGCAGATAGCTGATTATGCAAGGAGTAACTTCCCTACTCATTTTAGAATAGCTTCTAGTAATAGGAGTAGCACTGCGGGGCTCACCTCGTTTTTATATAAAGTTTAGATTAGATAATTTATAATGGATTTTAGTATAATTTTCATTTGCATTATATCATTATCAACACTTGTTTAAATTTTATTTGAAGTTAACCAGAGGTTTTAATAAAATTATACTTTCTACTTTATCACTGTTTAATACCGTTTCTTCTAGCCATCTTCCATCAACTCCCATTGATAAAGCTCTCTAGAGAAATTTAAATATCGGAATAAATAAATTAGTTCTTGCATGTAATATAGTACATGTTTGTAAGAATGAAAATAACCACACAGCACATTTTTATTATCTTTATAGAGTTATGTAACGTAACGACAATAGTTGGTACTCGTAACATAGTATAACACTAGTTTGGCGACTAACATAAACGATATTATGTAAGAACCGCGGAACGTGTCTACATTAGTGATATAGAAAGCGGTTATCGGTCAATTTCACCATTAATCTATTCTTACGATGCTCATTCCAAATACAGTGAAAGTAGGTGTGATCAGTTAAACCAGTAATTGAGAAGACAATTTTAATTTTGAATAAAAAATAATTAAAAACACAAATATTTTTTATATGCACTATTATTTTTATGAAAAGCATAGTTAAATATAATTATACAGTTTCTATCGATACCTACGTATTCGATTTTTTTATTCCGGCAAAGTAAATAATATACAATTGGCATGAGCAGTACATGTGATTTAGAGTATATGAATAAAACGTGTCTAGATTTATAAAATCTAATTTTGCGGTTAAATTGCTACTTACACGAAAAATGACGTGGCTAGGTAAGAACGTAATAATATTGACTGGTTAAGTAGTGCTGCCTGCTCTTGGCACCGAGTCATTTTTTTTAAGCTATACACATAAAAACTTGTAAGAGTATTGTCTATACCTACATTAAAAATATTGAAGAAAACCTATTAAGGAGTTATTATTTTTCTTTTTCGTTTTTAAATTCAGGTCTAGTAATAAGCACTAGTAATATTCCTGTGTCGTGGAGGACTTTACAAACAAACATGAGACACAAAGTTGACAAATACATCCCGCTTCCCATGCCCGCATGGGACAGTGGGGTTTAACCCACAACTCCCAGTTCAGTAGAAAGCGGAGACGTAACTGCTTCAACAACTACGCCCTCCATGCAGTCAAAAATAAGTTTTCTTAGTCAATACATCTACTGATGTACCACTTTCTGAAGCAAATAAATTTTATGAAAAAGAAAGAAAAAAATGTGCAATAATATTATAATTTATAATACGTGGTCTAAAAAGTTTCCGACCTAACGATGATACAACTGATACTAGACATTTTTTCTTATTTTTTTTTTCTACACAATATCCTTGAACTCTACTTACTTCTCCCAGCGATTTCACAATACAAGATGCACAACTACATTCACAGTTTTTATTAACGAGTGCTGCTATTTTCACGTTTAGTTCGGAAACTTTTCAGACCACGTATTATATTATTGCACATTTGATTTTCTTTTTTTTCATTCAATTTATTCGCTTCAGAAAGTGGTATATTTAGTATACTTAGACATGTAGTTTAAACATCTATTTACGTTATATTCAACTCTGTTTTGAAGCCATATTTATGTCAGTGAAACTGAAAACTTGGGATTTTATAACCATTTTCGATTCCATTAAACAACGATCGTCGAAAAATTTTAAGAAACATACGCTCAAGCATCTACTAAAATAATGTTCAAGAATAAAAAACATTTGTTAGAAACTATAAAAACACGCTTACAAAAACGATTACAAACAAACATACAGATGAAGCTACTAAAAGCGTGTTTATATGATTGTTTGAGCCTTGTAAAACCTGCGATACTTGAAGACGGGATCAGATAATTATGAGAGGGGTTAGGCAACATTGCTGACTTAGTAAGGACTGAATTTTACGCATCGTCGCAAAATTAATGAGAACTCTTAAAATGTAAATTATCTTGTGACCTTTTACTTTATCATTACTAAGTAAGTTAGTTAAAGTGCTAATGAACTTCAAAAGTTCAGCAGTTTGTCAACGGAATGGTGTTCGATTAATCGGTATTCAATATCGAGTCACCAGCTTCATGCAGTACTGCTTTGTAAACCAAAATTTGATTGCCTAATTACTCAAAAATTGAAATAAAGAAAAATAATCGGCGAGGCAGAAACAGTGAATTAAAAGCGGTGGAAAATAGTGTTGTACCATTCGATGTTTCAAATTGTGCCAAGTAATGATGCAACTCTCTAGAGAAACTGATGAACAGCAAATGAACAACCAATAATTACGGTGAAAGTTACTGTTTTCTATATTTTTCTTTTACGCTTCAAGTATCAATAACGAGTTTTTCAAATTATTTTATCACTCTATTTCACAACATAATGCAAAACAAAGACGTCAGTGTCACTGGCTCCAAGAAAATTTGAGTAAAAGGCCAACGTGATCTTTAAATGCATAATGGCAGACGGCTATTGTGTATAAACGTACACTGTGTCTTTATTCATTGAGCTTTCGAACCAAGTCCAGTATCTGAATACTAAAAACTTGGTTTGTTCCTGCAGGTATATCCAAAGTAGAGGTGTTTATTGTGCTGCTCGAGAGTCGAGACTATTGTTAATACGGTCGTGTAGTGTTATTTTGTGACTTCAAACAACTCATGTAAACTGCTACTTATGCAAGTAGAAAGTGTTTTTTATTCAATACATGCAAGGCACGGATTAAGACATCTAAGACGTGACCCGAACATTGCACAATTTCATTGTGTGCCTGACACAACTTTTGCTGTGTTCGTGCAAGGTTGATCAGGCCACATTAGTCGATGTAGTTTAGAAGATTTATTTAGACACTAGTTTGGTTTGATTTGTAGTAATACATATTAATCAACGCTGTTGTGAGTCGTTAAAATAAACGATTTGTGACTGCGATTTTCATTTTGAGGTTCAAGTACAACATGTGAAAGGTTAAATAAGTGTTAAACATAGTGAGGGTTAAGTTCAATAGAATATAACATATACTAACTGTACTACAAATGAAATCAGACGAAGTAGATACACAATAAAGATAATCTACACTAATATTATAAACGCGAAAGTTTGTAAGTATGGATGGATGGATGGATGATGTTTGTTACTCTTTCAAGTAAAAACTACTGAACGGATTTGGATGAAACTTTACAGTAATATAGCTTATACATCAGAATAACACGTTACTTACACATTACATAACACACTATTTGCCGCGATAACCGACATATACGCGGGCGCAGCCGCGGGCAACTACTAGTATAGAATAAAGAAAACGCAGAACATCAGGTTTGAGTGTTATATCATAATAATATATTAATAAACGACTTTATTAGGATTGTCAAGTACTTCTTACTGTAATTAAGTTACTTATTGAGAAAAGACAAGTTCTCAGTAGAGTCATGAACGAAATAACTTTAAAACTTATAACCACTACAAACCCTTAGGCTAGACGTATCGATTTCTTTCTCGTCCAGTTTAGTATCGTGACCCCGGGCTGGTCACGACCATTTCCATTTTTACGCGATCGTGAAAACTGTGTTATTTTTACCCGACTGCGAAAGAAGGAGGGTTATGTTTTTCGAGTGCATGTATGTATATTTCTTTGGCACCCTAGAGCCTAAACGGCTTGTCGTATTTTTATGTGAGTGGTGTCAATAGATTCGTCTTAGGGCTCCCACACATAACTGCGATGCACATTCATGCGAGCTCACAGATATTTGCGATGCGATGCGAATTCGCAGTTATGTGTGGGAGCCCTTAATCGTGAGAGTGACACTGGGCACTTATATCAAAATATTTAAAAAAAACGTTTTCTTTTCAGTTCTTTCTATCTGTTCAGTTCTTCAATGAATTTAATAAAGACGGCAATATTGACGCAGTCGGATTTTTTTTTTTAAATAATTCGTTACTTGTTTATGTGTGGAAATAAACATAAATATTTTTCCGTTATCCCATAAAGAAAAGGCAACAAAGGCTATAGAAACCTGACAGCAGTAATTCAGACGCTATTGACCTTGTAGTGAATATTTTAGTATCTATTTATCTTGGAATCCTTGATGTTACTCTGTTACTTCAATGGGGTTCAGTTTTATAGCGAGTTTATTATGTGAGTCGGAATGTTAGGAGGTATAAATATGGTAATGATAAATTTTAATAGGCATTTTTCTCATTTTGCGCCCTTAGGTTTTCTTTCGGAATATACATATGCTGTAAGTTATGGAGTTTGTGCCGGTTCTTCTTCATAGGAATGACATCTCAAAACCAAGCAAGTAGAATTATTAAGTAATGTAATTATGTAACGTTTCGAAAGTGCCTGGAAAGGTCCACTTGAAATAAAAGCTATTTGATTTGATTATCCATTAGATTGGGACCAAAAGAAAAGTGTACAAACTCTAATAATTTTTTTTTTTTTGAAATCGGTTCGTAAATGATGGAGTTCTTATCTAGTAAAGATAAAGAAATATTATATCACCCCAAAGACTGCTGGACTTATTAGACCTCTCCCGAATAAAAAACAAAAGAATAATTAAGTTAAAAATTCCAAAGTGCCAGTAAAATATTAAATTTCTGAACGAATAACATTTCAGTTATTCGCTCACATTTACACAGCTTACTAAAAGTAATAAAACTATATTGTAACTCGTTACACGATTTGGATTTGTGAAACCCATCTAAAACCTTCAACTATTGAGCATCTATCGTAACGATAAGGAAACTTCTCAGAACCAATTTTCAATAAGATTTGGTCGGATAAAGTAAAACAATACATATTGCTATACATCGTATGTACAGTTCTGCAAATCAATATTACAACGTGAATTTCGTGTTGTTATGTGATGTTTGACATGACAAGTCTATCACTCATGCTCATTGTTCATAGAAATCATAATGGATGTTTTTCGATACAGGGTCTACTATCATTATTTTCTTTTGTCTGTAACCGCCTTAGAATTCTTCTTTCATTTTCCTTTTTAATGTAGATTCGTGTATTGTATAAATTAGACACAATATAAGGTATTGCATAAATTAGACACAACATAAGGTTATTTTGCTACATTGTATGAAACTATATTAGTGCATTCAAATGTTAAGGATTAAATGATTCATCATCAACAGCCTATAATAGGCGTCTGCTTAGAAAGGAGGCTTTAGCCTACTCTACCGCTGACCAAATGAATTGGTACAGGTTTTTTTTTCAACTTTTCCTTCAGTTTCCAGTGTATAGGCATGCGCGCGATGCCGTCATCTCACGTAACTGATACGTTTTTGTTTTTACTTTGGTAACATTTTAAGTCGCACACTTTTTTTAAATTGCAATAATCTGTATTGTAATCCAAAGTTCCAAAAGCCTGGTGTGCTAGCAGAGGTTAACTAAACTCATAGTCCGATTATATTTACCATTTTGACATTGCCCGGGCAATGTCAAAATGGCAATGGCAATGTAACTACTTTAATAGTACCTGGATGACCTGGTTTCTTTCTTGGTAAATTTAATAACAAAAACTCTATACTCGCTACACTCTTTGCGCTTTAGCATGGTGCGTGGTATGGTTCAGTAACATTTCGTTTCACTCTTGAAAGTTGCCGCGATTTACAAATTAGGACTTAGTATTTCAGCTGTACCACATTCGCAATATATTAAATCATTAATAACTGTAGTAAATTAAATTGAACCATAAACTGTATTAAATTAAATCACCACGCACCATGCTACAGCGCAAAGAGTATAGATCGATTTATCGTCCCCCAAACCACCTGTATACTAAATTTCATGAAAATCGTTGGAGCCGTTTTCGAGATTCAGATATATAATATACAAGAATTGCTTGTTTTATTATTAGATAGATAGATTCTATTCTTGACTTAGATCAGATATTTAAACGATTTTGATTGCTTGTAGTTGTAGGTATAGAAGCAAAATAAAATAACGTCAATTACCTCTTCATCTTCTGTTATAAATTCTACGGTAGTTTGTGTTTGTCTACTGTGCGACTGTTCTACTGTGTTTACTTTCACCGGCCGCGCGTCTCCTTGATCCAATACTGAAACAAAGAAATTAGTGCTGTAAGTCATAGGAATTAAATTCACTGTATGTATTTATAATCTATACAAATAAATACAATTGAAGTGTCTGTTTTTAATATTAAAATAACCGCTTTTTAATAAATGCATATGTATACACGATACATGTACGAAAATAACATTTTTTACAATTTTTGTTTGTCTGTCTGTTTGTTCCGGGTAGTTTCTGGAACGGCTGGACCGATTTTGACGGGACTTTCACTGGCAGATAGCTGATGATCTAAGGAGTAACTTAGGCTAGTTTTTTTAGACTAGCTTCGTCCCGCGACGTTACCCGCGGTAGACAATAATCGCGGGGTTCAGCTAGTATTACATAGAATGGGATAGTTTATTCTCCTTAGAGATCCTGCATTAATAAGTGCAATACCGCACACTGTATGATTTTAGTCGGTATGCCACCAGCAACCACCTCACCTTTAGCCCTGATGAGATATCACCTATGAGGGTAGCCACACGAAAAACATGTTCAACAGTTGACGACAGATTGACGATGAAAATGATCATTTATACATCGTCTTTTACTACCGAAAGGGTACACTGGCGTCATAAATCGCCCGTTTTAGTACCACTTACGTAATAGAGGTTAAGCCTATTGTGGTCAATCTTGCACATTTCGGTAACGAGTAAGTTTTATTCATTAAACGAACTTCCTAACTTGAGGAAAATGGCTGGCACCAGACGGATGCAAACTGCCCAAGATTGGGATAGTTCGCGCTTTTTAGGGGAGGCTTTCATTCAGAAGTGGACAGCAATACTAAAGGAACTCCATCTACCAAAGGAAATAAATCGATCAGGATATTGTTTAAATATACCTAGGTACAGAAAAATCTCAAAATATCAATGTTTTGTATTCACCATTTTGTTTAATTGGTTGGACTTTTGGTCGATTATTTTTCCTCGAAGTTAGATGACGCGATAAATGTCCACTCGTGTGACAGAAATTACTTAGAACGCATTCGTTGTACATACGTGACTTGTTTCTGCCACCCACTAAAACAGGTTTTAAGATGGTTTTAGCGCTATGAGAGTAACAGGTTTTTTATGTTTTATTTGCCAAAATGATTCTGCCTGGTGGAAAGCATGAGCAGAATCCAAGAGCGGTGGTCACTAAACGAACTGCTACAGAGGTAGACATAATAATTTATTTTTTAACCGACTTCCAAAAAGGAGGAGGTTCTATGTTCCACTGTATGTATTTTTTTATTTTTTTTATGTATGTTCACCGATTACTCCGTCAGTTGTGGACCGATTTTGAATTTTTTTTTTGTATTCGAAAGGGTATGCTTCCGAAGTGGTCCCATTGCCAGCATATCAGGATCTGATATTGGGATCCCAAGGAAATCGAGGGAAACCCTCATTTTTTATAGGCACATACTATGTTTTTCGTATATTTTCTGAAGGTACACCGGTATTTGCGTCTGGTAGTCATCATTTTATGATGATGAGCTGATGATGTAAGGTACAACTCCTTAACGGTTAGGAGTTGGAGGATAAATCTTTAAATATCATATGTATATATGTTACCTTTAGTCGTATTCTTTCAAATTATTTAGGTAAGCTGATGATGGAAGGTGGAAGGTACAACTCCTCAACGGTTAGGAGTTGGAGGATAATTCTTTCAATTTCATACGTATCTAACTAAAGACCTTCAGTCGTATACTTTCAAGTTATTTAGGTGAGCTGATGATAGAAGGTTAAACTCTTCAACACTTAGGGATTAGAGGATGATTTTAATATTACACGTACGTATAGACCTTAATTTTTATTCTTGATGATGAAATTTGATGAAATAGTTCAACTTACTACTGACCTACGATTGATTGCACTAAAAACTGAGAAATAAAAACTTTTTATAAAAAAAAAACCGACTTCCAAAAAAACATCCAACGAAAACTCTCTGCCAAAAAAACACTTAAAAGCGTAAAATAAACTGGTTCTTCATAAATTGCGTATACTTAATTCTTTATTCATTTAAATAGTAGTATTATAATGTGTGCTAGGTACCTAAAATCTGTTTGAAGGTGTTTTTGCAGAGAGTTTTCGTTGGATGTTTTTTTGGAAGTCGGTTTTTTCATCCCCTCATCTCGGAAAGAGTATTTTTGCCCTTCAACATCTGAGTCCAAAAGCCGTTTTTATCCGCTAGAGCAGTGTTCCGCAAAGGGTGTGCCGCGGCATACTGGTGTGCCGTGGTCATCTGTAGGTGTGCCTCAGAAAAATACGGTTATCCCACAAACCTAAATAGACGGCCTAAAGAAAAATATTTATGTACACAGATGTTAATTACGCGAAAGCACTAGGGAGGCGTTTTGTTTCGTTCATCTCTACTAAGTGTGGGTTGGTCAAGAGCCGGATTACGCCGGATCTTTAAACTAAGTATCTCTATTGACTCATTTGAGTTTTCTTTATTGTCTTTTGAGGACATCAAAAATATTATCCTATTTATACGCTCAAATGTTGTGGAGCATGATGACAGTAGCGTAAGGCCTACGTCATCCCTCTTCCCAAAAAGAGTAGTCCCTCACTTCCTAAACATTTTCACCCTATTTCTATTCTATACTTCCTGAATATTGTCACTCTTATTTCTATTTTACCCTTCCTGAATATTTTCGGCCCATTTCTATTCTTCCCTTCCTTAACATTTGCGCTCTATTTCTATTCTTACCTTCCTGAACATTTTCGCCCTATTTCTATTCTACCTTTCCTGAATATTTATGCTCCATTTCTATTCTTCTCTTCCAGAACATTTTCACCCTATTCCTATTCTTCCCTTCCTGAACATTTTCACCCTATTCCTATTCTTCTCTTCCTAAACATTTTCGCCCTATTTCTATTCTACCATTTCCTGAATATTTTCGCTTTATTTCTATTCTTCCCTTCCTGAACATTTTTGCCCTATATCTATTCTTCTCTTCCTGAACATTTTTGCCCTATTTCTATTCTTCCCTTCCTGAACATATTCGCCCTATTCTTATTCTTACCTTCCTAAAATTTTTTTGCCCTATTTCTATTCTTCCCTTCCTATCCAAAGTTCTTGATCACTGCTTGGTCAGTGCATATAAGCAGCTTTCAGAATTCACTTACAGACAAGTCTGTTCTGATTTCTGAGGACTTTTTATTTTTTATTCTGTAATTTCTGAGGTCTTTTTATTTTGTCTGCCACTGCCTAACCATACAACTAGATAATAAATATTTAAAGTAACAGAAGACTATTTCGATGAACATAATTTGGAATGGAGCTCAGACCTATTTATGAGAATGAGGATTTTTAACTCTTACAACAATAAAAAACAAAAAAGAGAACGCATCAAGACGATCGACGAAGAGATGAGACCGTCTATGCTCAATTAAACTGTAAAATAAAAATATAGTTATTTTGACTAATAAGAAACAATTTTTTTTACTAAAAAAATATTTTTTAATTTATGGTGTACCTCCAAAAAAATTTGTCTTCCTAGATGTACCTTGAACCCAAAAAGTTTGCGGAACACTGATCTAATCAATCCCATTAATTATTTCAACAACTCCATAGAATACGACTATTAATTAGATTGTTGTAACTAAATATAGAAGCTCCTTACGGAGCTTCTATTATTTATATATATCTTAATCAAATAGGAAATAATAAATCTGAGAAGAAAGTTGATTCGTACCATAAATCGTAGTAGTCATACCAACTGTAGATTAAACTATGCGTTAATCATAGGACCGGGAACGTGCTCAGCGGTGCCAAATACAAACGCTAGCATAACAAACGAGAATTAGAACTACGGGGGAAAACGTGACATGATTTTAAAACAAGACTAGCAGGTATATGGTTAAGCAGTTTTAACGTATTTGTTTAAAATTTGAGGAAAACAATTCGTTGTGTATGGACAAAGGTTTTCTAAATCACAGTAAAACAGGAATACGGTATGCCATGACAGTGCAAGTTGATTATGACGTACATAGAAAACTTATAGAAACTTCGATGATACCATAAATTGCTCAAATTGGACAAATTCGGAATTTGAAAGTTCTGAAGCTTTTGAATTTATTACAAGGAATTGTTTCACGCTCGTGCCTCGGAGAACACGTCAAGCCGTCGGTCATGACCATCTATGGCAATTATTATTAGGAAGTCAGTGCCTTCAAATATACTGACAACTAGTTTACCCTGGAATTAATTAAGTCCTCAGGGTTGCGGAGGTCCGATGCCAGTGGGAAACCTGATATTTACGTAAAATCAGTTGAACTAGAAGCCGACGAAGATAAGGCATTTCTGATCTCCTGGGGTACCTCATGTAGCAAGTTTAAATAGTTATAGATTGGAATTTAAGTTATTTACCCATATAATGTATTATTTAATATCTACTTCTTTCTTAGAATATCTTAAAACTGCCTCGTTAGTCTCGCGGTTGCAGTTGGCGTGTGCGACTGCTGATCATGAGGTATCGGGTTCGATTCCCGGGTCGGACCAAATGTTTGTATGATCTACAAATATTTGTTTCAGAGTTTGGGTGTTTTCTATTTATAATATGTATGTATTTACTAAAAAAGTATATATGTATTTGTATCAGTTCTTTAGTTACCCATAACACAAGCTCTGCTTAGCTTGAGACTAGATGGCGTGGTGTGTTAGATGTACAAAATAAAAAATATGAAAAAAAAAAAAAATATATTTAACTTATATCATCGCTACATCTTACGTGTTTTTATTTTCAAACAAGGACGATGACCTCTAAAATCTATATTATTCATGACAATCATAGCAGAAAATCCCGAGGTAAAGACAAACTCTTCTTGAATACTAATATGACAGGAACCGCTATAAAATAATACAAAAGAAACATATTTTACTGTCTAAGACGAGGAATCCCCGCTTGTAATCCTTTACAAAACCATCACGTTCCGGCTTTTCTTCAACAATAATGTAATCTCCAAGTTAATAACTTTCTCATTCTGCGAAAGAATGAAGAGATATTAAAGAGGTTGCATTCCGCAATCTCAAAGGTTTGCTTAAGTAAGAGGGTTTTTTATTTTAGCGTTAAAAACTTTAAAAGCCATAGTATTTATATTTTATTTTGTTATTTTAAGCAGAATGTTATGTTTGTAATAGTCACAATGGAAAATTTTAAGACACTAGCTGTGCCCGTTTCTTCGTACACGTGACATTTGGATTTTCAAGTTATTTTAAAATTTTCATCGTTTAAACCCTCCCTGGACTACGACAAACATTTCTAAACCAAAATCAGCTAAATCCGCTTAGCCCTTCTCGAGTTTAAGCGAGACAAACGAACAGCAATTGATTTTTATTTAAAAGATACAATTTTCTAAGGGCACAAGGGTAAATTGATTTGCGGATTACGTCATTTTAGGTGCTGCATTCTGCCATTTGCACGCAAGTCCTCATGCTACTTGTAGTCGCTAAATCTAAAGTCAAAAGAACACTTCAGTGAAATAAACCCGCGTTTATGTAATTACCTAATTTCATAGAATTAACACACAATCTAAAATTACGCTAGGTCACTGTACCTTCTAAAAGGTGACCTGGAGTGTAATGAACAGCAGGTTTCAGTGTGTTTAAAAGAACGCTATACTATCAGTTATAGTATTTAATTTATATATCCAATTCAATGGTGTTAGACAGAACAGAAGAGGTACCACTTCAAATTGTATTTGCGCAAATACTACAGCCATGTTATACCAAATTACCCATACCTTTATGGGTATGGTACAACGTACTATATAAACGGACAACGTACTATACTAACGTACAACGTACTATACTAATGTACAACGTACTATACTAACGTACAACGTACTATACTAACGTACAACGTACTATAATAACGTACAACGTACTTATGGCAAAACGGAATATCTAAATATTGAACATAAAATTTATACAGGGTTACAGGGTAAGTCGACCTATTCCCGTTAAGGGCATGTAGTTGACATCGTTTCTGACTGATTTCACGAAAAACACCCTATCCTAAATCTAAACGTTTTTGAGATATTTGAATTTAATTGTTTTTACAAAAAATGCCCGATTTTCGACTGTCAGCTTAGATATTTTGAAATGTGTAGGTGTTATTATAACTTTTATTAGATTTTTACATGTAAAATAAGATGCTTTATGACCTTAGTAAGCAATATTATACGTAATGTTAACAAATAAGTTGTTGTAGACGATTTAATCTAAAAAATAAAAATAAAAAGTTGGAATGTTTATTTTTCTTCAATTGATATCTAAAAAAAATATTATGGCGCCTGTTCTGCAGATGTGCTTAAAAATATCTATGTTTCATCAGCTATCCAACGAGGTATAATAATCTAGGGTTTTATAAAAAAAACTAAAAAAAACTTAGTTGCGATCCGCTAGGTCGCAATTCTAAAAGTCCCAGCCAACTGTTCTTTAATGTTAATGCGGTGCGTGCGATCGAGACACCTTACAATTTGTGTGGGTGTGAGTGAGAAAAATAATGTGCAAATGTGTTTTGTGTACGGTTTGTATTAACTTGTTATTGTTAGTCTGCTTATGTGATTCGTCCGTGGAAGATTTGATATTATTTTGTTATCTGTTTCCTACTTGACTCGTCTTTGTTTTTGGTCTGTTTCTTCTGATTTAAGATTGCTGTGCTTGTAAACTGGAGTCTGATTTGTGCTTGTGATACGGAACTGTTGAAGAGGCTGGGACTTTTAGAATTGCGACCTGGCGGTTCGCAACTAAGTTTTTTTTAGTTTTTCTTATAAAACCCTAGATTGTTATACCTCGTTGGATAGCTGATGAAAAATAGATATTTTTAAGCACATCTGCAGAACAGGCGCCATAATATTTTTTTAGATATCAATTGAATAAGAAAAAAAATTCAACTTTTTATTTTTATGGTTTAGATTAAATCGTCTACAACAACTTATTTGTTAACATTACGTATAATGTTGCTTACTAAGGTCATAAAGCATCTTATTTTACATGTAAAAATCTAATAATAGTTATAATAACACCTACATATTTCAAAATATCTAAGCTGACAGTCAAAAATCTGGCATTTTTTGTAAAAACAATTATTTTCAAATATCTCAAAAACGTTTAGATTTAGGATAGGGTGTTAATAGTGAAATCAGTCAGAAACGATGTCAACAACACGCCCTTAACGGGAATAGGTCGACTTACCCTGTAACCCTGTATAATTCCTACTAAGCTAATTCCACAATTTTAAAAAATGCAAGTTATTAACAAGGAAAATATTTATCAAACTTAGTCACACATAGTAGAGTCAGTAGACAGACTTTTAACTTTTTACACGACTGCGAAAGAAGGAGGGTAATGTTTTTCGAGTGTATGTACGTATATCTGTATGTAAGTATGTATGTATATTTCTTTGGCACGCCCTAGAGCCTAAACGGCTTGTCGTATTTTTATGTGACTGGTGTCAACAGATTCGTCTTAGAATAGAATAGAAGAAAAAAAAAAGCTTTACTTTGTGGTTGACTGCGATAAAAGGACACTATAATAGGGATGTTAACAATTTTTCGGAATTGCTTTTATTTTGAAGATTGACACTTATGCACCATAATAAAAAATATTCTATTTAAAAATATTAGTATTTTCAATGAGAAAATATACAAAAATAGATTAATTTTGAATTTTCCCGCTAAAACACTCTCACAACTGTCACGTGCCTCACTTGACGTCACTAACCGCAAAACATTGGTCGCGATCGCGACTCGCGATCCATTATTGTATGTCCAGTACAAGTGTTTTCTTATTTTTACTTGAATATTTACAAACTATCAAAATGAACACAAAGTTTTACAAAACCTGTGCAGTGCCCCTGTGAATAGTACAACAATTACTACACGGGTAAAATTGTTTATTCATGTGCCAAAAGATAAGCAAATCAGGAGAAAGTAGTTAAGAATGGCTAGAAGAGATATATCAGCATTAACAACAACGAGTACTACCTATTTTTGCGAGGACGACTTCGATGTAAGTTTTAATTACCTGTACTGATACAAAATATCACAGTTAATTCAACGGAGCATGAATTCTATTGTCTTTTATTTAACCTAACCTAAAATAATTCTTATTTTAGCTGCCAAATGATGTGGAAAATAACGTGGAATATACTTCAATGGGTATGGTATCTAGAATTATCATGAAGCCTGGTTGTTTGCCAAGAAAATTTGCATGCTTCGCTTGATTTGTGCCGGCCAGCCATGGTGAAATGGCAAAGCCTGTCATTGATAAAAGAGTGTGAAGAACAAGAAGAAATGAGGGATGATGTATCTGAAGTGTGAAAACTTCATCTCTCTGAAAGCAAAATAAAATATCCCAAGTACAAGCTCAGGTATCTATGAACATATTTGATTTAATATTCTCTTTGTAGTTAAACAAGATATTGCACTTACATAAATAAGTAGACCCTGTTTAATATGTAAAATCTAGATTGTAGTGACAATTTAAATGCTTTATCTATTTCTTGTGGCAATGGTAATATATCAATCTGTGCGAGACCAGATCATGAAGTAATACTCAATATTACATTCTAGAATCAAACTCACTTGTACTTGTTCCACTATTTTTAATTTATCTTTACACCTGACCGGTTTCGCCTTATATTCAGTATATATTCAGTAATACTCAGTATTACTGAAATAATTATAAGTAGCACTAAACATTATTTCCCTTTTTCAGCTCCACCACCTCATGATAAACAACAAACAACAAAAGTTCAAGTTATTATTAGACCCAAATATAGGAGCAAGCAAACCCAAACAGTAATAAATTCACAAACAAAATGGACTTCACCAATGAGAGTTCTTAGTGTGTGTACATCTACTTGTCCTTTAAAAGTTACTGAGTTAGAGGCTTGGAGCCGTACAAACAACAGCAAGTTCACCTCGATGTAATACGCCGACTAGATTACAAATCAGATAGTGATATATCTATGTACACTCCATCTGTTGTTCAGTCAAAATCTACATCTGACACCAGTAGTTTTGGTTACCACTTGGAACAGGTGACTAGAATCACTCGATTTTTAAATATTGACTATAACTATAAGTGCCTATTTGAATAAAAATCTTTGACTTTTGAATAAGTGTATATAAGTTTAATTAGTTGCTAATGGTAAATAAAAATACTGGATTTTATTATTACCTGACATTTTAAACAATAATGGATGGATATGGGTTTTCCAAAATATCACTTAAGTTTCCATTAAAGATTTGACATAATAATATGCTTTGTCATATTTTACACATATAATTTCAACTTTATTATTATTTAGAAATTCACTATCTGCAACACAAAAATAAAAAAAAATTATACCACACATTTGTATTGCATTTGTGAGTAAAACTTTTTTGTTGGCCTTCCATTTTGTATGTAGTTTTTATAAGTTTCTTCACTAAATGGACATTTAATTTCAATGATAAAATCCTGGCCTATTCCATCTGGTGAACCAGCAATCATGGGAAAATTTTTACTTATGAAAAGGCCACTGTACTACCGCAAGCACTTGTCGTTCCAAAATTTGGCCTCTTTTTATAGCTGGTGTATCAGCATACAGGCATTTTGCCATCTATGATCAGCCCCACTAATGCACCATCAGTAGTTTGACATTTACTAACTTAATAAGCTTTTAATGCTGTTATTCTACCAAACCTTGCTCATGCTATAAGTTCCTTTCGGCCTGATCTCTTGTATTTTGTTCTGCCTTTACTAAAATATCTGTAGTTAATGATGAAGATACTTTTTTTAGAAAATCTTCACAGAATTGATCTTGATACATTAGAGATAACTGGTACATTGATATTGTATCAGAATCCTTTGGAATATTATATAGAATATAGAGCCAACTTTGTGTTTAGGACATACACGACACTTAATAGTACACACATTTAGGTATCTTTTTATTTGGACATATACAACAGCATCATCGCCATAAGATTCTTTTGAAGATCTGAAACAACCATCCAAACGAGCTGTTACGACCTTATTATTTTACGCACATAACCTAACTTTGTAAACAGTGATTTTAACGAAGTTCTAAACACGATAAAATAGATATAAAAAGAAGAAATCATCCATTACATATGTACTTGACTGTTATTTATGTATTCGTAGATAGATAAATAGTATTTAACGTAAAACTGTACTTACAAAGATGTTTTCACGTTCCTGAATTCTGGACCACAAGTCTTTGTTTCTTGCAAAAAAGTTTGCCACGATCAAAGAATCTATCTTTGGTAAGTTGGAACTATTGCCTTTAGTGAATTCAGATTCCATCGTGGTATTAATATTAAGTAGAAGATTAGAAGAAAATGCAGAGAAGTAAACAGTCTTTGACAGCTTGTGCCTTGTTTGTTTTGCGGTTAGTGACGTCATAAGCTCATACTGGTGTTTGCAGTCGCGTGACAACAGGTTATAAATATAGCATTTAAAATCATTTTTAATAAATTTATTAAGTTATATTAAATTAACTTAATGTGATTTTCGATATTCTAATAATACAAGCTATCATAAAATCAACACTAAATATTAATTTGTGATTAGTGTTAACATCCCTATTAAAACAGTAGCGCGTACAACTCAGGCGCGTAAAAGTTGCCAGGTTGTTGAAAATGTTTAAAATACAAAAATGACAACATTTTATAATAATTATATCTACATGAAAATGTGCACCAATAATTATCAACTACTATACAGTACAGTCATTCCAAGGATAATAATAATAGATTTTAGACGCGATAAGAACGCCTATTGTCGTAGGTACTGTTTCAATGTTTTTACATGTATTTTAACGTGTATGAATAAGATTCATGGTATGCAGCAATAATATGCATACCATTGCTGCCTACCTATCTATCTATATACATAATATTATCTATTTAACATGTGACGTGTACAAACCCTCGTTTCATCAAATCACTCCTCATCTACACAATGGTAACCTGGCCTGACCTGATTACCAAAATCTATGTAGAAAAAAAGAAATAGATATGTGTCATCTTGTACAACTAGTAGGTATATTTATATACACTTCTAATCGTAAGCTATGTTATTTTAGCGAATAGAGCACTTCAATTCAAGAGTCCACTTGTAGATTCTAACTCTTATGTGTTTTAAAGGTGTGATAACATCGTAAATTAATTAAGTAAATACTTAGGAAAACCCTTGATTATATTAATTTCTACACAATCTATATACTAATATATAAAGCCAAAGAGTTTGTTTGCCGATTTGAAAAATTCATTCAGTGTTAGATAGCCCATTTATCGAGGAAGGCTATAGGTTATATATCATCACGCTGAGACCAATAGGGTAGGAGCGGAGCACCAATGAAGAATCTTACAAAAACGGAGAAAAATTATTACACTACGGGCATTGATATACTACTCGCAATTATGGGAGACGTAAACGTGGTTGCGTGGGTCAGTTAGTAACTATATAAACTGCACTGATGGTGTGGTTTAAGCGATCGCCACGCCACTTTCTACTGCGCTAAGTGTTGTGGGTTCCAACCCCACATGGGACAACACTTTTTGTGATCCACAAATTGTTGTTATAAGTCTGGGTGTTATTTGTGTCCGTTTCATGTATGTTTGTAAACTCCCCCGCTACACAGGATATCTTCCTAGTGCTGTAGTTATATAAAAAAAGATATAGGTAGTTTGTATTACTTATATATATATAGAAATTACATCGCATAACATTTTGTTTGACATTTAAATGCGCCACCAATTAATTTAACAATTTAACACTGGAGGTGATTTAAGATGGTAAAAAATCAAAATGTGTTTAAGTCGTTATACAATTAATAACGTGCAGAAATGTACATGTGTCGTTGGTTAGAAAACGATGTTTAGCAGTCAGAACATTAATTTTAATTAAAATCTTGTTTATCAACATCGATATTTTTAGTCTACTGTGACCATTGAGTCTCAGATCCTGTTTAGGATCTAGGTTGACAACAGTTCAGCCTGTGTGGTGACTAATTAAGAAAATGGCGTGTCATCATCTCTATTCATACTGTAGCTTTTTTTAAAATTGGGACTAATCCCGCCTACACGCCCACCACTGTAACTCCTGTACACCAGCATCAACAGCAGTGACCCACGAACACACCGAGTTATGACACTCGGGAAGTCCCAGGAAAAATTAAACTGTCATGGAACCCGCAACGAAATTAATCAGAAGAAAACTGAAAGAGTTGGAAATATGATAAGTCTACTTCTCTCCTTAGCAAAGCGAAAGACAAAATAAAGTCAAAACTTTTTTATAAAAAAAAACGTCTTTTTTACCGACTTCACACAGATTCTAGGTACCTAGCACACATTATAATACTACTATTTAAATGAATAAAGAATCAGGTATAGGCAATTTATGAAGAACCAGTTTTTTTTACGCTTTTAAGTGTTTTTTGGCAGAGAGTTTTCGTTGGATGTTTTTTGGAAGTCGGTTTTTTTTTATAAAAAAGTTTTTATTTTTCAGTTTCTAGTGCAAACAATCGTAGGTAGTAAGTTGAACTATTTCATCAAATTTCATTATCAAGAATGCAAATTGAGGTCTATACGTACGGGTAATATTAAAATCATCCTCTAATCCCTTGCTGTTGAAGAGTTTAACCTTCTATCATCAGCTCACCTAAATAACTTGAAAGTATACGACTGAAGGTCTTTAGATACGTATGAAATTGAAAGAATTATCCTCCAACTCCTAACCGGTGAGGAGTTGTACCTTCCACCTTCCATCATCAGATTACCTACATAATTTGAAAGAATACGACTAAAGGTAACATATATACATATGATACTTAAAGATTTATCCTCCAACTCCTAACCGTTAAGGAGTTGTGCCTTACATCATCAGCTCATCATCATAAAATGATGACTACCAGACGCAAATACCGGTGTAACTTCAGAAAATATACGAAAAACATAGTATGTGCCTATAAAAATTGAGGGTTTCTCTCGATTTCCCTAGGATCCCATCATCAGATCCTGATATGGTGGCAATGGGACCACCTCGGGAGCATACCCTTTCGAATACAAAAAGAAATTCAAAATCGGTCCACAATTGACGGAGTAATCGGTGAACATACATTAAAAAAAAATACATACAGTGGAACATAGAACCTCCTCCTTTTTGGAAGTCGGTTAAAAATAGGCAGACATCTTTTTCAAACCGGGAAGCACCACTAAGAGTAATCATACTGTAGGCGCTATAAAAGTCGACTAAGAGAGCAAACACAAGACAAAAACACTGCAAAGAGAAGAAAAAACCTGCCACAAACTCTAAACCAAGCCGTCTGGCCAGCGTGGTGCCGTAGACCAAAACCTTCTTCTAAAGTGGACTAAAAAAATCTGTTGATGATACAGCAAAAAACCCAGTGCAATACAATCGTTACAGAGGAAGTAACTAGTTTCATATTCGTATGTACGTACGTATTCTTATCTACATAATAGGTAAAGTAATTATCACCCATCCGGCTCTGTACGGTTTTTCCGAACTGACCTTTATCTCGTTAGAGTACAAAGAGAACCACCTCTCAAGGTTTCTTTAAACATGCTTGTTACTCTTGCTATCATTATAAATATTTGACACCTGAAGGACAGTGTTAAATTGATTGGTTACATCCAAAAAAAAAAGAATTACCAGCTTTTTCGTCTATAAACTGGTATTAACCAATTTTTTTGGTAGTGATTCTGATTATAGACGGGGGACAAAGTGCGGCAATGCACCTACAACTATTGGGTAGCTGGTGTCCATGGGCGGCGGTAGTCACTTAAAACCAGGTGATCCAACTCGTTAGGCCTCCTCCGTCACACTCAAGGGGAATTGGTTTGAGATCGTTAAGTTCAGTGTCCACGCTGATGATTATTTAATGTGTGCGTTGTCACCATCATCAGCCTATTGCTATCCACTCAGACATAGGCCTCTCCCATTGCACGCCACTCAGATAGATTTTGGGCTTCTCGCATCTAGTTCCTGCCAGCCATCTTGAGCAAGGGCGTGTTTGTTGTAAGTTAGTTGAAATATGGTTCATGACGAAGACAAACGTATAACTATATCATGATGAAAGTGGAGCAAAGTGCTAGTAATGTTGTCTTTCACTAAACTAGATGGCGTTGTTGCACTTTTCTGAATCGCGATATAGTTTCGTTATGGGGCTCAGTGTAAAAGTTACCCCGAATGTATTTTATGAGACTGCTAATATTTTTTTTTTATTTATTAGGTATCTGATCAGTTTACAGTGGTTTTATTTGAGGTCAAGTAATCCCCTAGTATTCACAACACGTTGAGTGCTATTACGGCGCTTAACAAATGTCAATACTCAAAATTATTTACTCCAAGTACTTAGTAGAGCTTCGTCGCCTTTAGGAAATAGTTTGTAATAAAAAATATACGTTCTAAACCGTAGATATCACAGTTGATGATGCGAGGACAATAAAAATACCGCAGTTCGTTTATTGTACAAAAACAGATTAATTACGTCATGAGTTGAAACTGCGAGCGGTGTAGACATTAAACACGACTCAAGTTTAAATATATGTATATAGGATGAAAAAAATACACTGTTACATCGCGCTACACACGGAACTGTTTTGTGTTCATAATTTCAACAATTTTAGCCAGCCTTCCAGTTATAACCTTCCTAGGTGACTACTGGCAACACCATAAAATCCTGGCCTCTGCGTCCCCGAGAATCCCAATGTATTTATCACCCCTTCAACAAAAAAGAACTGTTTTAGCTAAAGAATTTATTTTTTCTACCTAAATGAATTACTTTTGCCGAAGTACTATAGGTGAATAAAGAACCGTGAAAGAATTTATTTCAAAGTGTTTTGAAAACGTGCAAATTACTAATGTTTAAAACCTTTTAGCAACTTAGTGTGTAACAAAAGTTTGTAAGGTCTTGATCTTACAAGTATTTTAGAATTTAACAACGTTGTTATAGATCGGTACTCTCCTGCAGTATCTATGTAGCTTCTTAACTAACTGTTCCTTAGAGCACTTTACTTAAAACTAGGATAGTGGAACGCGCTACACTTACAAAAACCCCCGAGTTGAGTAGAAAAACAACGGAGATGAGCACAAAGCGTTATTTGTTTGTTCCGCGTCAAGTCATGCTTCAAGTGATTCCCAAATTTGGCATTGTTCAAAGTTCTGACGATAGTCGCGAGACAGTGATGAATTGAGAACGCTCTTCATTCTTAGATTGGACGTGTATAGAAGAGATCTATTGAATAACCGAAGCCGTTATAGAAGCCAAAACGTTCGACAAATAACACGATCTCGAATATGTGTAAAAAAATTGTGAACAAGAAACATTAATTAAATTGTCCTCGGGGCAAAAGCTTTCGTAAAGATGGGAGATGTAACACAGCTATCATTTAATTGACTGCCTCGTTGTTGCAGTGGTAGCGTACGCGACTGCTGAGGTGCTGCATGAGGTCTCGGGTTCGATTCCCGGATCGGACCAAATGTTTGTATGATCTGCAAATATTTGTTTCGGAGTTTGGGTGTTTTCTATGAATAATATGTACGTATTTACAAAAAAAAAAGGATATTTATATATATTTGAATCAGTTGTCTAGTACCCATACCATAATACAAGCTCTGCTTAGTTTGGGACTAGATGGCGTTGTATGTTAGATGTCCGAAAATATTTATTCTCGCACAGACTAGTATTGTTACACTTCCCAACATCAACCGTTGGGTAGAAATGATCCGCCAGAAATGAACACTTTTCCTGGTTGTTAGTTCCCTTTGTGTTGTGAAATTGTGTGTGTAAATTTCACAGAATAACATCCTGACGTCAATAAAGTCTAATTCTGAAACGAATCGCAGATTATAGCATGTATATATACTCGTACAATAACTATAGACTAAAATGCATTGTAATATGACCTCTAGATATCGTATCTCTGGATTTTCCTGGACCAAGAGAATACGTGATTGGAATACATACTGGGTTTTATCCCTCACGATTCTGTATAATTATGTGATGTTTATATCCTTTTCGATTTAAATTTATATGATAGTAAATTCAGATTCAGAGGCGCTCATAGCCCAGTTGCACTCGGTGATTAGAAACAATCACCGGAGTTAAACAACGACGGCGCGGTCAGTACGTGGATGGGTGTACGTGGATGGTGGCATAATACCGTGAGCGACTCCGTGATTCGGAGGTCACGTTAAGCAGTCGGTCCCCGCTGTTATGGTAGGATAACAGTCGTGAAGCTTAGTTGTTGTTGGAGGCCTTTGGGCGGCTTAAAAACATCCAACGGCAACATTACGTAGCCACAACGTTGTCTTGCCAGTCCCCAACCCGCAATTGGCCAGCGTGGGGACTTATGGCCTTAACCCTCTTCTGAGAGGAGACCCGAGCTCAGCAGTGGGACGTTAGGGGTTGTTGATGTGAAATTTAGACTAAGTCGACTACTTTCATCTATCTAGCTCCCAGTTAATACAAGTATTCCTACAATAAAATAATAGTTTGTACAAAATTGAGATATTAGTAACGGTCATTTAATTATTTTTGTCTTACTAGCTTATGCGCGCGGCTCCGCCCGCGTGTTTGTCGGTTATCGCAGAAAGATTAGCCTATGTCTTTCCTCAAGAATCAAAGTATCTCCATGACAAATTTCATTGAAATCGGTGCAGCGGTTTGACCGTGAAAGCAGGATAGACAGACAGTTACTTTCACATTTATAATAGGTATAATAAGTATGGATTTTGTGTTTCTAAGTTTGAATTGACCATGCAACCACTCATTCCTTATTTTACCTATTTAGGGTAAATCCTTTCATAATTAGTGCTTAAAACATCAAGAACCCCAGTTGTTTAGCCTCTCCGTTGATCAGTTAGGTAAAGCATTTTTTTATGTGCTGTAAACTAAACGCATAGGTACGCATGAACAACATCATTCAATACTTCTGTGTACATGCCTATTGCCTACGCATGCGTTTAACGATTGTTTAAAGTGTATTATTTCTCGTAATGTAAAAAAGTGCATTCCGATTATTGTGAAAATACGACAATAGTTGTTGGAGACTACGTTGGTAAATAAAATTGAATTATATACACAACTGGCTTAGACTTTCAATCTGGCACATGGTGTCTTTGTTTGATAGCGTAGTTGGAAAAAAATATTTAACTACTATTCTTATTAAAGGGTTTTAATGGGAAGGCAGAATGTCATTTAGCGCCTACAACACGAATTACGTGGATGGACTGAAAGTTTTTGACCTAACGATGATTCTAAATGTTTTCGTCTTTTTTTATTTTTCTACATAATCTCCTTTTTTATGTATGGGCCTGCCAAAATGACTGCCTGATGGAAAGCAGCATAAGCAGAATCCAAGAGTGGTGGTCACCATACTCATTGCGAATGCAACAATGCAGCATGGTGACCCACACTATGGCGGCCTAGTAATACTTCTGCATCATTGGGCCTCCGGTCTCGCACTCACCAACGAAACACGACAGCACGAACGCTGTCATTTTACGTTGATCTTCTGTGCGAAAGTAGTACCACCACCCCGGTCGAGCCGGCCCGTTCGTGATGAAATCGGCGTGCTCTACTACCTAGAAAATCCTTGTTTCTACCCACTTCTCCCAGCGATGCACAATGCAAATGTAAAGATGCAGAACTACCTTAATTCACGTTGAGCTGCTCTTAAACGTGTCAGACATATTTGGAAGCTTGACAAAATTTTACCTTATTAACAAGAAAGAAATAATGGTTCCAACTTTCAACACTATTTACACAGTTTTCTTTATAGACGTAAATTAATAAAGAGATTAGTTTTTAACCTGATGAAAAACTAAGGAAATCAAAACGTATGTAATTCCAATGAAACCGAACTGAAAATGTCAATTCTCGAAATAATTTACAAGTTAGTACATGCCGCAATACGTGCTTTTTAAAATTGAGACAAAAACAGTTTTTCGCCGTAAATATAATCAAGTAACTTTACCAGTAGTTTGATTCTTTGGTTCTCCTTGACCCTCATTAATTTTCGTAGTTAAACTAGTTACGATATTAATCAATCAGATTTCAAAAAACCTCAACACATTAATGACAATTAGTCTCTGTTTTATAACCTTGTATTCAGTTGTTCATTCGATTGTCACATCACATCAGCAACCTATAAAAGTCCACTAAGGACATAAGTGTCGTTCTCTTTTAAAGCAGATTTGGGCCTCTTGTACCTACTATGCCAGCCAGACGGATTAGTGTAGGGTTTATTTCAAAATTTCCTTGCCTTAATTGTGATGTTTTTCTGCTCTTAAGCCGAGTCTCCACCGAGCAAAAATTTGCAACTTTTGTGTGGTCAACACGTGTTGGTGACAAAAGTTTTTGTAATTTCCTTGTGTTGGCAACAAAAAATTTCAACAAATGTTGGGAACCGTGTTTCTGTTTTTGGCGGTAAACATCAAAAGAATAGGCTTGATGCAAATATTTATTGGAACTGTGGAGACGCTTAGTGGATTTTTTTTCAAATCGTTGGCGACTTGGTGAAGACACAATTTGCGAAACACTGAAATTGCCAACAATTTCGGTGGAGACGCGCCTTTATAACACTCACGAGATGAATGAGGGTAGGTGACACTCCATATTCTCATTCCGTCACTACTCCTCGTACTAAGTCGTTATTATTATTTCTGCTCTGCTGCTGCCTAACGTAGAGACAAAATGCTATCCCACATACATAACATACAAAAACTAAAGTATACGTATGCATATTATGGATGAGTCTGCAGATAATACAGTTAATGCAGTGTTATGAAACACCTTGACATATTTACCGAACGAGTTGCACTTAAGCTGACATTGAGATAGCGCGGAGAAGTTTAAACTTAGTATTATTGTGTAAAGAGAACTAAATAAAGGTTCTTTACACTCTTTGAACATTATTTAGTCGTCGCATTAATTGTCAGATCTATACTAATATTATAAAGTTGAAGAGTTTGTTTGTTTGAACGCGCTAATCTCAGGAATACTGGTGCAATTAAAAAAAAAATATTTCAGCGTTATATAGCCCATTTAGGAATCCCCGAGGAAGGCTATAGGCTACATATCATCACGCTAAGACCAATAGGAGAGGAGCACCGATGAAGAATGTTTCAAAATCGGGGGAAATTATCACGCTACGGGCAATAGGAGACGCAAACGACGTTGCGTGAGTCAGCTAGTAAATCATAAACAGTAACAATATTATCCACTGTCAAATACATACATCGCAAAATTTATTAACAAGGTCGTTCTAGTTAAATCAATGAAAGAACTGCTTCTTCGCAATTATAATATTAGTAATAGATTCGATGAAATGCAATAAATATCTTCTAGTTCTAAATATTCTATAGACATTTAAATGCTTATCGAAATGTTGCAAATCAAATACTGTAAATTTAGACTTTTATTACAGTTTACATTTTGGTGGGTTTTAATATTAAAATAAAGCATTTTTTTTTATATATGGCCCTGATAAAACGACTCTATGCGACGTGAATTTCTTGCGGTGCATTCGTGCGTGCTCGCAGATTATTTGCGATGCATTGCGAATTCGCAGTTATGTGTGGGAGCCCTATAAGAAAAGTATGCGAACGAAATGAAATGTGGCAAAGTTTATATGGATGAGTAATGCAAAAATCTGAAAAATTAAAAAGTCAATAAATAAATTTTAGTCGAACTTCGACCACTGCGCCTTTGCGACCACTAGTAAGGAATTACGTGGTATTCCAGATTGTGGTAAATAATAAGTGAACAATTAAAATTCGTGTAATAAGCAAGAACTGGCATAAGTTGCATATGTAATAGAATGTGTGCATTTTTTTAACCTCTCGCGTTTATTCGAAAGAGTACAAGGCCATAACCACACTCGTGCAGTCCAACACGTGATTACATACTCGATTGCATTATTTACACAATAACGTTATGAAATCTATATCACTATTATAAAGCTTAAGAGTTTGTTTGTTTAGTTGAACGTCAAATCTCAGGAAGTAATGGTCCGAATAGCAGGCATAATTAGGCCATATGATAGACAGTTAAGATCTTAAGTCTCTTAAGATACAGGCATTGCCTAGTTTAAGAGACAATGCTCAAATTTTAGGAATAGCAATTTTGTAAAACCATTAGAATACATATATGCATGCAATATTGTGAACATTCTTTGGGTTTATTATGTTCTACTGTTGTAAAAAAATTTTTTAGATCAATAAATAATTTATTTATATTATTATAGTTTTAGATAGCCCAATTATCGAGGAATGCTATAGGCAGTATAGGCTATATACATTATCATCACGTTATGATCAAAAGAAGCGGAATAGCAATCAAAAATGTTGCAAAAACTTTGAAAAATTATTACTTTTGAGAGCTATAATTGCGTACACTGCGTAAACGGTTAGAATCTCATAAAGGTAGTAGAGCCACGCTGATCTCAGCACGAACGGGCGGGCTCGACCGGGGCGGTACTACCCTCGCACAGAAGATCAACGTAAAATGACGCGGCAGCGTGCTGTCGTGTTTCGTTGGTGAGTGCGAGACCGGAGGCAAAATAGTCTAGTCAATAAGTTCCATACTTGTTGACTAGACTAAAAGATGCAGAAAGCAATACTAGGCCGCCATGGTGTGGATCGCCATGCTGCATTGTCTGCATTCACAATGAGTATGGTGACCACCACTCTAGGATTCTGCTTATGCTTTCCATCAGGCAGAGTGGAGTCATTTTGGCGGGCCATACATAAAAAAAAACAATTGTTCCCATTTAAAAGATATAACCTAACTAGCGACCCGCCCCGGCTTTGCACGGGTGGATTTCAGATGCCCCCGCCGACGACACGATTCGTGCATTTTAAATCTGTAATATCTTCGAATATATTCATTTAAATTAGATACTGTTAAGGGCCATTTTGATCTATATTAAATGCGCAATGTATTTAATTTACTTAATTGTATTAGGATTCATTTTGTATTGCTTAAAATCACTTCGTAAATAAGCCATTATTTCTCGTAAAAAGAAAGGAATAAAAAATGGTTGTTGTGGGTTATCCCTAAGAGATAGACATATACCGTCGCGGACTTTTTTGTAGTACTTTTTAAGGTGTTACAATACTGTAGTACATTATTTTGATCTATCTCGTAGGGTGCAACCAGCGTTTGCAATGTAAGCGCAAAAAAATGTGTTTATTTGCTACATCACATTAGAAACCTCGAAAATTAACAGTATTTCCATACTATATTATGCATTTATTATACATAAAAACCTTCCTCTTGAATCATTGATTATTAAAGAAACCCGCATCAAAATCCGTTGTGTGGTTTTAAAGATTTAAGCACACAAAGGGATATAGGGACAGAAAAAGCGACTTTGTTTTATATTATACTATGTAGTGATAAGCTATAACCTTTTTTATGATAAACAAATTTGTTCACGCCGTCATAACATCATGCTACTAGCAATAGGAGACGCTGACATGGTTGCGTAGGTCAGCTAGTAACGTATTGAAGTACCCGATTCAAATCGGTTGCAATCTAAGAACGTGTAATTTATTTCACACTGTAAATAAATAGTTACCTAATAGAAGTCTGACAAATACTATTAAAATCAATAAAAAAGACACGTTTTCGTATAACTGCAGATGCATTCCCAAATGTTCATGCCAATGACGATTGGCAAAAACATTTTAGTTTTTACTGGTTGAGAAGGCTACAATTGACTTTCAAAAGTTTTTTTATTTTTATTAAAGTGATACCTAACGGTTGGATCGCAATTGGATATTTATTTAACGTTTTTTAAATAACCTTTATCGCAACTAATACAATACATATTATTTCGACATTACTTTAACTTTTAAAACACTTTTACCAAGCAGAATCACCTTCAGCCCTATCTCCAAATTTATTTAGGCCATAAAACTTGGGTAACAGTTAGTAGGGGAAGTACCCCTACTAACTGTTACTTCAGTTCGAGAATTCTTCCTTTGTGTTGGAGCGACATAACATCCGTTCCTTCACACTATGGACGTAGGTTTGCCACGCCTGGCGGAAGAAACTGCGGAGTTGTTGACATACAGACAATAAAATTAAATGTCAACAAACCTTGACTTTGGATCTATTCTGAGGTGGGTTTTTGGCTCTTGTCGTACTAGGCATTTTGGTAGAAACACAATATATCCGAAAATAATAGAATAAGGACCGAGTATTACTTAGACAATTTTTTTAACCGACTTCAAAAAAGGAGGAGGTTCTCAATTCGACAGAATCCTTTTTTTATGTTTGTTACCTCAGAACTTTTAACTGAGTGAATCGATTTTGATGATTATTTTTTTATTTGATAGCGGGTGCTTTACGTGTGGTCTCATTTCAAATTGGTCCAGTTCTTGAAGTCGTTTTTTTATGGAATAGGGAGCAAACGAGCAGGCGTATCACCTGATGGTAAGCGATTATCGCCGCCCATGGACACCCGCAACACCAGAGGCGTCAAGAGTGCGTTGCTGGCCTTTGGGGGATGGGGAGGGGGAGGGGGATGAGGGGAGGGGTTTGGGTATGGGCCTCCGGTATCCTCACTTACTAGGTGAAACACAGCGCAAGCGCTGTTTCACACCGGTTTTCTGTGAGGCCGTGGTATCTCCCACGGTAGACGTTTTTTTTGTTATTATTGATTATTTCATTTAGAGGCTCTAGGACAAAGTAAATGGTTAAAATCAAATTATAGTCACAGTTTTTTGATGCACGTTTTTAAACATATATTTTAAGGAGAGACGATGGTTCAATAGGTAATATTGTTTTTCTATACAATTAGGACAGTGCTTGAGGCTGTTGGAGTATGAAATTGATTCTGGCGTAACGTTATTACTGCAATAATAGTTACGGCTAGAAATTCTATAAATCGCTTTGATTAGCGATGTGATTAATGTATGTAGGTCTATACCCTATTCAACTTCCTCTGAGACAAAAGGTAAACAAATAAACCAATGTTTCTCAAACGAGTTGATCGAGAGTAAATATGGCCGATGTAACCAAACTAATTACAAATTTCACATTTCTACGTAAATTATTTGCCTTATCATTACTCTTCAATTTAGTAGTGTTAAAATACGTTCAAAGTTTGGGAACAACTACAGTTTTAGGTGTTTTTATGTCACTTTTTAGTCAGTCCACAGTGAACTCGGAAAATTTGGACAGTTGCAATTTTTTTTTTTTTTAAATGTCACCTTTTCTATTGATTCTAGATACATATAAAATTTGACCTATTAAAGAACCTTTTTCTGGTTTGTTTACTTTTTGTCTCAGAAGAAGTTGAATAGACTATAGGTAATACTGCACACTTCAAAAGTGTCTAGGGATCAAGCATTTTTATGCGGATTTCTTGAGATTGAGATGTGGCTTTGGCCCTGGCCTGCTCAGTCGCCAGACTTGAACCCGATTGAGCATGCATGGGATATGCTACAGAGAAGAGCTCGGCCGAATATGGAGGGTATCCAGTCGCAAGAAGACCTTTTTTTGTTGTTGCAACGAACATGGGCGGCCATTCCACAGCGTGTTTGGATGATCTCATTTTGAGTATGCCAAACCGATGTTCTTGTGTTGTTAGTGTTCGCGGTAGAAACACGGATTATTAATTGTTTAAGTTACCTAATAAAATTTTAAAGAAAACTGTTATTTCAGTCTTTTTTTCGAACTTTAATGTTAGTGGTTCAAATGTCAAAATCCCTTTATTAGGAAAATGGCAAATTTCTTTATTAATGCAAAGGTGACTTGGTTTATCGTTACTGTGACAAACGAAAACACTTTATTTGATGAATCCTTAAAGAAAATTTTAATTAATATCAATTAGGAGAAAAGTTATTGCAAAAATATATGTTGATCCCTAGACACATATGTTGATCCCTAGACACTTTTGATGTGTGTATTTACATACCCAATTAGTTAATTGTTTGAAAACAAAATTAACCTAAATTCGGCGTTTCTGACTGCAGAAGAAATTAGGCAAATGTAGGATGGGCACGCTACGACACGACAGACCGACGATTTGAAAATAGTGGATGGCAGCGGATGGATGTGGACTGCCCAAGACTGCGATAGTTCCCGCTCCTTGGGGAGCATGACTCCCCAGCAGTGGTGGTGGTACAGTAGTGTACGGCGATAGTTTAATTAACGAAGAAAATAAAGAAAACTTAGAAGCAATTGATTGTTTTTTCGAAAGTAGCTTAAAGTAGCGATAAATAAGAAATAATATCGTCATATACGTATTTAAGATCGTAATCTACCAGGGTCAATCATCATCATCTTATATTCGCCTGCGCCCGTTTCTAAATAGTTATGACTTGTGAAATAAATTGGGAATAAAACACACACAAGGCCAATCTTTTAAATTACTGCTTAGTTGACCTTACTTGCTTAGTTTAAAATAGATATTAAATTGTATGGGTTTATACGTATTTATACAAAATTAAATTATGTAAATCAAAATGTATTAAGAAAAAAATACTCCTAGATTGTATAAATAGCCATACTACTATTACTAATTTGAAAGCAACTGTCTGTCTATCTGTCTGATATGCTTTTACGGCTAAACCGCTGCATCAATTTTAATTAAATTTGAAATGCATATACTTTGATTTTTGAGGAAAGGCATAGGCTAATTTTATGGCGATAACCAACATACAAGCGGGCGGAGCCGCAGGAAAAAGCTAGTTATATGTTAAATTATTTTATTTCTCGTGATTATTTTCCAACGTAATCTATACAAATAAAAAAAATTGGAGTGCCTGTTTGTAATATAAAAAAAAACGCTTTTTACTATATGCATATGTATGTTTACACGGTACATATACCAACATAACATTTTTTACATTTTTTGTATGTCTGTTTGTTCCGACTAATCTCTGGCACAGCTGGACCGATTTTGATGGGACTTTCACTACTAATAGGTAGCTGATAATATAAGGAGTAAATAAGCTACTTTTTTTAAACTAGCTTCGCCCCCCGGCGTCACGCGCGTTACGAGAATAACCACGGGTAACACCGCGGGACTCAGCTAGTTGTTTAAGATGACATTGTTTTAATGTCATTTACCTTCCTTATAATTATAATTAATTATATATAATCATAGAGAATTATAATTTACAATTGCATTGAATTACTCCAGAGTTAATTAATAAAATTGTATAACAAACAAAGTCATTGCTATGGCTTTCTGTTTTGATTATTTTTTCGTACATATTTCTCTTTTCACCACTTTTGTAAATATAATCCAAAGCGTTTGCAACATACATAAAATACAATATACATACATACAATTACGCCTGTTTCCCCGAAGGGGTAGGCAGAGGTTTATTAAACGACCGCTTTTGCCCAGCCAATATTAAACCATTAAAATACAAATTTGAAATTCGATTTCGTCGTCGTAAAAGTTTTGAAAAAAAAACAGTAATAAGAAAAATAAAGCAATGGGTAACAAACATATTATATGGTGACATAATATATCCTTGTCCTTGACCATTAGAGATTAATAGATGAACTTTCTAGGAAAAAAAATTGCATCTAGTAAAATGCTTTGGTTTCACAAGTCTCAACAGCCTAGCCAAGGTGTATTCTACAAACCTAAACGTGGTTAAAACCAAAAATATAATAGCCAATAATACTAGAGAACAGAGGCGTTAGCGATTATAGAAAGAGAATCGACACGAAACACTTGCAACTTGTCTAAAGGGGCAGGTTCGTGTATTAGCTTTTGATACAACGTACCTCCATGTAGAACAGTCGGCTTACAATCAAAAGCACTTCATTTACAATCGGACAAGTGAGAAACGATAAATCCGTTTTATTACTAGACGTGTTGATTGTGTTAATGTTGTAAGCGGCTCCAAGTGCGATGTGTACGTGATTAAATCTTACAACTCACGCTGACTGTTTGCATTCACTGGTAAACGATCGCCTGAGGGCCTAGTGTGAGTTTCATATTACACCAAGTGATTTAACAGTCCACTGCAGCTGGAGATATATCTTAGAAATGAGGTTTTAGCCTACTATAAAAACCCTGTCAAGAGGGGTTGGTTTGGAATTTTAAATTTTACTTCTGTTAGCAGTGCAGTGATGCTGTCATAGAGTTATTACAGATAGAGTGGGGTAGACATACGGTTGCCTGTAAGCGGAAAGGTTCAACGGTTAAAAAGAGAGAGAAGATCGCGGTACCGGGACAGTAAAGAACTAATAATGGTAATCCAATCACAACAATTAACCGTCGAATCGTTCTACTATGCTGCTTTTCCGCGCAAACTGCGCATGCGTCCGTAGAGAAAGACAAATAGCGTACCGCGTACTTCTCTCTCTTTTTAACCGAGGGACGACTGGAGGCCTGGCTCCTCTGTTCTATCTATAATAACTCTATGGATGCTGTCCTGCGTAGTCTGTAGTCCCCTATGAAGAATAGGGTGGGTGATACTCCGTATTCTCAATCCACCATCACACTTAGAATATTCTTTTAATGTACGTTACACTTCAACTCGACTGTGAACTCTTCAACAATCGCAACGCCGAATATGGTCAGCGTCGAGTGCGATTGGATATGAAAGCAACTCACACTAGGCCCCTGTATTGAAACCAGTCGAGTGGGATTTGTAGTTGAGAATGGCGTGATGTAAATTAACGGTAAACGTATGTAAACGGCAGTGGCGTGTTGCTATTATTATTATCAAATATTTAAATCAAACATATGTCTCAAGGTCATGGGAAGGAATGGATATGGGGCGATAATTTTCTATTTGATTTAGAGCCTTTTTTGTGGATGGGAACAATGTGTGCTTTTTTCCACTCATGTGGAAAGACACACGTCACTCAATGACTTGTTGAAAAGAACACTGATAGGATATGCCAGACTTTTCCTACAATTAAATAAAAATATTGCAGGCAGACCATCGCACCCAGGGCCCTTAGACTTATCCAGTGATTGTAACAATTTAAGAACGTCTTCTTCCGCAATATTCACTTTTGAGATAAGGTTAATCGCAGTAGAAGATTCCATATTGGAATGTGCCAAAGAATAATTCAAGTGACTTGACGGCGCAGAAAAAACACTCTGGAAGAAGCTATTGAAAGCACTGCTAATACTATTTCCCTCGCTGTAATTTACACCGTTCAGACAGAATTGTTTAGGATAATGGCTTCCCCCACGCTTGGACTTCACATAACTCCAGAATACCTTAGGTTGCCGTGCTATAGAATCCTCAGTACGAGTGTTATGCTCATTTAATCGTTCTCTTTGTATACGGTGTTGGTGACTACGGAGGAGGGAAAACTCAGCATAATCTCTGGGGTTTCTGTACTTTTTCCATCTTTTATGAAGTTTAGATTTTTCTTTTATTATATTTATTAAAGTACGATCGAACCATACAGGATACTTGCGAGCAACTATTTGTTTTTTTAGAGGCACAAATTGTTCAAAACATTCATTTAGAACACTGTAGAATTTATCCACTGCGTCGTTTGTCCCACAATCCCTTAACAAATGACACCAATCAATTTTATTTAAGTGATTGTTGATGGAATCATAGTCACATTTATAAAAGTTACGCCTTTCAGAGACACTCTCCTTCAAAGGTGTTATGAATAAGTCATTACACTCGATCACAACTGACGGATGGAGTACGTCCTCTAGCAATACTGGGTCGGTACATCTTTCTACAGTTACATTTCGTTCGAGTTCGATTCATTGAATTCATTATGTATTTATATCATGTGTTTATTTGTAACTAGTTGTTGCCCGCGGCTCCGCCCGCGTATATGTCGGTTATCGCGACAAATAGTAGCCTATGTGTTATTCTGATGTAAAAGCTATATTACTGTAAAGTTTCATCCAAATCCGTTTAGTAGTTTTTGCGTGAAAGAGTAACAAACATCCGTCCATCCATACTTACAAACTTTCGCGTTTATAATATTAATAAAGATCAGTAAGACTATAAATTAATACAATTTTATATCCAATTGATTGGTGTTTTTGGTCAAATCGGCTGGCATTTTTTTCTTCTCTTGGCATCGCTTAGTTAGATCTTTTGAACTACTCAACGAAATTCAATGCAGTTTTCAGAAATAGATAAGAGTGATTCGAGAATAAGGTTTATATGTGTAACACTTGCATATTAAAGTAGAGGAAATCGGAGAATGTTACATTATGTACTTCCGTGCGAAGGCGGGCCGGGTCGCTAGTTATATATAAATATATACGTAAATAAAATTAATTAGGATAATTAAGAACTGCTTACATTCATACGTATTACTTTTTTACGGTACACAATAATTAAGGATATAATTAAATCATATATATAACTATGTCACTGGTTGTATATATTTTCAAGTTTATTAGAAAAAAAAATCGTTTTATAACTGTTAATAAGGTAATTAATAATTTAATTGATAATGAGTGTACAATAGGAAAGGCAATTACTAAGAATGAGCATAAATTAATGTCGTATTAATTCACTGTTTTATGATAATTACCGTTGCATAATTGGATTACATCATATATTATTTGAATAGTTTGTAATATTATGCAATGGGCGTGGAGAAAATGTTTCAATTTAATTACATACTTGCCTTTAAATACGTAACAATCAACTGTTTGAAGGAAAAAAACTAGTTTCCGTTCCAGTTCATACAGAATTCGACGTAGAAATTCAAGTTTGGCATTAGGAAGTTTAGATATTTACGGTAGACACGTTTTATAATATCTCTTCAAATGCTTTTAATATTTTTAAAATTTAGATAACGCCTCATCATCAGCCTATCGCAGTCCACTGCTGGACATAGGGATGTAAGGGGGCGAACCCCAATCTTTCGCCCCAAGCCAATGTCAACTGCACGCGGTACTTCCTACTGAATGACGAAAGAGGCTCTGGCAACTGACCGATGGCGGTATAAGTACCCATCCCAATAGGCGTAGCTAAATGCAATAGGCCGGCGACGGGCAGCAGTGTCACCAGTGCAAAGACTACGTCCTGCGATCACCAACCCGCCTGCCCAGCGTGGTAATTATGAGCAAAAAACCTCTATGCATATGCAACATGAGATAACCGAATTCAATGCACTTATTAAAAATTAAAGCCAACGGTGATGCAACTACGTCAATAATTGATTTAGTAATTTGTACAGAAATACCCCAAAGATCGGCGGTTTTCTTAACATCAAGAGCATTGAATGCTTTAACAATATCTATATTGGTGATACAAATAAATCTAAACTCAGTATTACAAATTTTAATATTCTCTTTCAACAAAGATTCTGCAATAGTAGGAGATGAATTCAATGATTCTGTTATTGAAACTGGTATTTTCGTAAAAAATTCTCAAAAGCTGTGGCAACCTCTAAATCAGATTCAATTACTTTGTTATCAATAGAAATGCTGTAATTATTAACTTTGAAACTAATTCGTCTATCTACACCATCTTATCTACTGTCTATTTATTTATTCAAAGGTTGCCTGTAAGAAATTTCTTTTTAGCGATCAGGCCGCCTGCCGTAAATTTATAAGGTCATATTTTTTATTTTTTATTTCTAATTTATTTGCATCCAGTATGTAATATATATAAATAAAAATAAATACAAAATAAATGTTAAATAATTTGATAAACGGTTATCCAGCACCGTGTAAAGCCCATGTATAGAGAACTGCGAGAGTCAGCGATGGGCTGATGTTTATGATGAATTTAAGTCTTGCTTGATGTTGTGGAGCGTTATTTGGAAAATTTGAACAACCATATATTTATGTAGATAATATTAAGATTACAATTCGGTGACATTTGAAAGCATTACATTAGACAAGGTGGCAACTTATCCCTACGGGAGAAAAAAAATAAGTATGTGTTTCAGACTGGATAGAGCACGCTTGTAGGTAATGTACGTTTCAAGATGCAAGTAAATGGAGCGTAGAAACAAGTCATGCAGACAGACCTTAAGAACTTATATCCCTTTATACTACATTTAGAAGACGGTCGTTGGCTGTCGCGTTGTCTTTTGTGCATGTAGTGGCGATCACTTCTCAGGCGTTGAATGCGGTCGTCGAAGTTCAATTCGGACTATTTATTGGTTAAAATAAGCTTAATAACATAATTCAATTTATTTTTCTCTAGCGATTCTAGGTTTTTATTTTATATTTAAATATATTGCGTAACATGTATGATTTAAATGTGTGAAAAAATTATACAGACTTATTTGAATCGTTTAACCATTTTATGGAACTCCCAGTTAAGATGATTTTGAGTAGTACAAAAATTTTAAGTACAAAGTAGGTTTTCATATTTGGAAATAGTTTTGGCTCCGATATGACTACATAAAATTCATTTTCAAGAATTAATCAATTGGTTATATAGTTATCCCAAATTTTGTAATTGTTAAAGTTTTGAGGTCAATTAATTAGATATAGTTTTGCTAATGTAATTAATTGTTAATGCGAGACAAAAAATATTAGGCCGAGATCTAAATGTAAGGCCTCCGACAGGCCTTAGGAAAATCAATCGGTGACTGGTTACCATGTTCGTTCTGTTCTTGTCTCTGTCTTCCTACTATTTCTTACGTTCTTATAAAAATATCTAATACCATTAAACGAGAAATTCTTGAATTATATTATTCTGAATCTCGAAAACGGCGCCAACGTTTTAATGAAATTTAGTATGCAGGGGTTTTAGGAACGACGAACCGAACAAGCTAAGATTCATTTTTAGAAAATTAAAAATTTACAAAAGATAAACCGTCATCCAAGTACTGAACATTAATTGTTCAATGAAGAATTGGATTGTTTTTTTTTATGTATGACCCGCCAAAATGACTCTACTCTGCCTGATGGAAAGCATAAGCAAAATCCAAGAGTGGTGGCCACCATACTCATTGCCAATGCAGCCAATGCAGTGCAATTGTGACTCTTTGGGTTGGCTTGCAGGTATCTATTGACTAGGTTTCAATTATTTACCATTATATGATCCGTTTGCTCGTTTTTTCCCAAAATACACAAAGGTAGTAGAGCCACGTTGATTTCAGCACGAACGGGCCGGCTCGACCGGGGCGGTACTACCCTCGCACACAAAACGTAAAATGACAGTGTTCGTACTGTCGTGTTTCGTTGGTGAGTGCGAGACCAGAGGCCCAAATAGTCTAGTCAATAAGTTCCATACTTGTTGACTAGACTAAAAGATGCAGAAGCATCACTAGGCCGCCATGGTGTGGATCGGCATGCTGCATTGTCTGCATTCGCAGTGAGTACGGTTACCACCACTCTTGGATTCTGCTTATGCTTTCCATCAGGCAGAGTAGAGTCATTTTGGTGCGCCAAACATAAAAAAAAGTGAATTGAATACTCACATCTACAGTAAAACTGAAGATCTGCACAATTCTTTTAAATAGCAAATATATTTCTACTTTCGGGCCTGCCAAAGTAGACTCTTATTTGCCTGATGGAAAGCATGAGCAGAATCCAAGAGAGTAGTGATCACCATACTCATTTTTTTGAAGACAACTTCCGCATTAGGAATATCCGTATCGCGGGGGACTTTACAAACATACATGAGACGGACACAAAAACACCCAGACTCAGAACAACAATTTGTGGATCACACAAAGTGCTGTCCCATGTGGGATTTGAACCCACAACACTTCGCGCAGTAGAAAGTGGCGTGGCGACCGCTTAAACCACTAGGCCAACCGTGCAGTCGGTTGCGAATGTTGACAATGCATGCAACATGGTTATCTACACTATGGCGGCCTATTGAGATGCTTCTGCATCATTGGGCCTCCGTGTCACCAACGAAACACGACAGCACGAATGCTGTCATTTTAGATTGGTCTTCTGTAAGAGTCCCGTTCGAACCGGCCCGTTTGTTCTGAAATAAGCGTGGCTTATTAACTTTAAAAATATTTTCTACTATTTTTAAACAAACACTATAAAAACTAGATGATAGATGATAGATAGATGATGTTTCTACAACTGAGGCTACAAATTGTACTTCATAGCGGCTTTCCCATGAAGTCATAGTACACATGTAGTGAATCTAAAATTGGTTCAATGATGGTACAATCGATATCAATGTCACCATATCGATGTTGTGTGACCAAACACATAAGGTCGTGACGACGTGTCCAAATTTCAATTAGTCACACGTCACTTACGACGTGTCAGTTGTCATATTCCGATGATAATAAATAATTACCAATTATTAATTAGTAAATGTCTATGACGTAATTTTATATGTAGTGTACATTATTTGCACACATTATGGATATCTCGTTTCTGTGAAGTTTTGCTTGGTAACTAACTACATATTTAATGATTAATCAGTGGTTTTGCACTAACTTTGCAAGAATTTTTTTTGTAAGGTAAATTTTTAATTAGGAAAAAAAGTCACGTATGAACCGGTTTAAGCATTTTATAATAATATTATAATGATCAATACATACAAAACAATCATATTTATTTTATTTTACATGGCATAACAAGCATAGTAACGTTATATAATATTAAATTCAAAATTAAAAAAAAACCCTACTCAAGCACTTAACCGAGTAATCATACGCCAATGATATTTTTGCAGACATTCTGTTATTCTTCCCCACTTTCACCCCCATAACTTTTAAACGACCCAACCGATTTTCATGAAACATGTCTAAGAACACTCGCACGTAACTCACCTTTCATACAAAAAAAAACTAAATTGAAATCGCTTCATCCGTTCGCGAGCCACGGTGCCACAGACAGACAGACATACAGACAGACACGTCAAACTTATAACACCCCTCTTTTTGCGTCGGGGGTTAAAAATAGTAATAATTTCTATTACTGTAGAATTTTATAGGTACATCCAATACGTGCTCATGCCCGCGAACTTTAGCCAATGTCAATTAATTTTAAGGACCAATAAACATGTTCCAGGCTACTGATAAGCTCTTCTGGCTTGATTGAGTAACAAACGAAACTATTTATTAATAGTAGTAAATACGTCAACGTTTTAGAAACAATAACAATATGGGGTTTTTATACGGTTTATTTATTGAGTGCTTTCTCCGCCGAGACGGGAACATACAATACAGCACTTTGTCAAACGAAGTACTGACTAATCAATATCAATCTGACATGATGAAGGACATTCACAACTAATGATTATTTATGTTATAATATAAATTATTGATACGATTATTTTTAGTCTTATTATAATACTAGCTGACCCGGCGAACTTCGGACCGCCATATTTACATATCTGTCTCAGCTTCCCACAGGCAGTGTACAGTCGCAGACAAAAAAAAAGACTTCTCCCGTTATATTTTATTTTTTTTCTTTCTAGCAAAAAAAGAATGAATGTAATCGGACTATGTGTTATTGAATTACAACTAAGTACATATTTAGACTTTTATCCCTCTCCAGGAAACCGTGCTGAATTTCAGGATAAAAAGTATCCTATGTCCTACCAGTCCTAGCTCGTAGTGTGAACTCAAATCATGCCAAGTTTCATTTGAATCCATGACAGACAAAAATTAAAAAAAATACAGTTTTGGCTTCAGTATCGATAATAATAGAGAGCCCTCCAAAAAATATTTTCTAAATATCTTTAATGTACAGAATTGGACTTGTTACATTTTTATTATAAGTATAGACTAGTTCTGTCAAGCGAGCTAAAAAAAATAGTTGTAGGTAACAATAATTTGCTTATAGCAAAAAAAAACAACGTTTTGGAATACCATTATGTGTTACTAATAAAAATGAGTCTTAATTACTTGAATAAATTATTTTTATTACTAATATTTTAAATGGAATGTGTCTAATCTGTCCATCGAATCATCATTGGTAGATTTTTTTTTGCGTTTTATGTTATTCGGTAAGTTTTATATATTTTAATGATAGCCCATTGTACAATCTATAATGTTTATCTAACCTAATATATGATAAAGGTACATGTGAGAAATAATAAGCCAACTTAAAATAAAAAGGTCAATTTATAGTCATTTACAGCTCGGTCTAAACCTGTGGATCTGATCTGTGTCTATATTAAAACAGTTACAGAAACACGAAACATATGTGCGAACATTGACCTTGAATAACTTTTGTTCAAGGTCAAAGTTCGCAGACAGGTGAGACAGGGGAACGATGGGGACTTATAACATTATATCTATTCGTATTTATTTTCGGCTCTATGCAAACTATTGTTACCTTGAATGTCTATTTTGACCGAACTACGGTACTATTGTTTAACATATTATTATTATAAATTTAAATGATATGGCAGCTGAAGTCTGATGGCAGGATAAAGATATTTTTTGGACAAATTTTATTGTTGGAATTTTTCATTCCTATTAAGTTGTATAGACACTCAGATATACCTATACAATATACATATTCAGATATCGTTACGACACCGGTGAATCCCCAGATCGTCATCACAATATTTCAAACAATTTCCGTTTCATTTTCCCTTTGAGTCAGTTTGATATTGTCCGTTTACTGATCTGTTCTTTCTATGTTTCAGAGTTTACAAGTTAGCTACTGGCCAAAGAAGAAATTAACTCTTCATTTAAAAAAAAAGTTAAGTGACAATCCTTTAGGATTGTCTGACTGTCTTTTTTGACTGACTTTTTATTGGTGTGGATGTATTCGACATTCAGTTTCTTCTTGATCAGTTTGTGCTATAAATCTATATTACTATATATAAAATTGAATCGCCGAAATGTACCTATATACGCGCATAACTTCCAATCACCAAATTAAATAACTCTTTTTTATGTGTTCGTTATTGTTAGGGCAAGGTTTGTGTACAAGAAAAATTAGAGATAACGGGAAAAGTCATTTTTTTGTTTGCGACGGGAAGCTGAGACAGATGTGTAAATATGGCGGTACGAAGTTCGGTGGGTTAGATAGTAATAAATAAATATTTCGGACATCTAAAAACACACAACGCTATCCAGCTTCAAACTAAGCAGAGCTTGTATTATGACAGATAGATTGACTGATAGAATACTCATATACTTTTTTTTGTAAATACCGCTCGACCGGGGCGGTACTACCCTCGCACAGAAGATCAACGTCAAATGACAGCGTTCGTGCAGTCGTGTTTCGTTGGTGAGTGCGAGACCGGAGGCCCAATGAGGCAGAAGCATCACTAGGTCGATATGGTGAGGGTCATCAAGCTGCATTGTTGCATTGTCTGCATTCGCAATAAGTATGGTGACCACCACTCTTGGATTCTGATTATGCTTTCTATCAGGCAGAGTAGAGTCATTTTGGCAGGGCTATACATAAAAAAACAAAAGATAGATAGAAAACACCCAGACTCCGAAACAAATGTTTGCATACAATCATTTGGTCCGACCGGAGAATCGAACCCGAAACCTCAAGCACAGCAGTCGCATACGCTTCCACTGCGCTACCGAGACAGTCCGACAGGTATTACAGATAAATCACATCCAGATATACCTAGATCAAATTTAATGAACGTGCTCAATGCTCATATCATAACACAGTTATATGTCTTGGGTAGGAATCAAACCAACAACCTCCGGCAGCAGATAAGTTCACTAACCACAAGACGATCAGGGGAGCTATTTTGTAGGTACGCTACGGTACCAGAATAGGCACGACCCAGTTCTCCACAATTGTCATGTCCTATTGTATGGGTGTCGATTGATCAAACCTGACAGGACTATTGTTGACAATCTGTGTGGTATGAGTCAAGCGCAACCTGATCCAGGTCCAATGACTTAACTACGGCCAGTACAACCTGGCCGAAATGTCAGGCATTTTAAAAACACTCCAACAATAAATCAATGTAATTTCAATTTGATACCCCCTTCCTTCCAAAACCCCTTTCAAGAAGAGGCCTATGTCCAGCAAGGAACTGCTAGAAGCTGTTGATGATGATGAATATCTATTATGTGATCGCTTCAATAAAATACATAATTTATTATTACAAATGAGAGGTGAAAAAGCAGTAATTAAGTAAAGCAGTTTCACGGTTGTCTTTGATTCTTAAAAAAAATTGATAAACATTCTATATTTGAATTCAAAACATATAAAGGTCAAACAAAAAACATGAAACGATATTAAAACAATCATGGCACATTTGTAATTAACTGTGTTGACCTGCGTCCTGTCTCGCACATTATCATTATTAATTAATCATAATTTATCACTTGAGTAATCAAGAAAACAAACTGATATTTAAATATAATAATACTCATTATAAACATGCCTATATATATACATATCTATTTACATTTGTGGATCGAAACAAAGCAGAGATAAGACAATCTATAAATGTAATTTTATAAAACATTCTCATCAAACTAATGTTTTAGGCGCTGCGCAAACGTGTTGCCCGTTGCTACTACTGGCCACTGGTAACCGTAGTTGCTGTTTCCGGTGGCGACAACCGCAAACTGTCACCGGTTGCTACTACTGGCCACAATTCGTCGCTTGTTTTCTGTCAGTCTCACGATGTTGTAAGGAAATTTGTTAATGTTGCTTGTGTCTTCAACAGGTTTCCAGTTACCGACACCGAACACATTAAGTGGAAGCAACTAGACACTAAAAATGTTTACGTATGGGCCGCGAGTGGATGATTTCATACTGGTTCTATAGAAATCAAATATTCATCGGTAGCTAATAACCGTGAGCGTCTGGGCGGAGCTAAACGCATAGTATCATATCTGCACCGCACACATTCATACCTCCGTACCGCACGCGCTACTTCAAAACGATGATCAAAGACTAGGGAGCGAGACAGACATGCGCGCTTGTCTGACGTTTTTGCCTTAACTTCAAAACATAAATATAAATGGTTATAATTTTAAAATAAAAAAGGGTGCTGAACCAGGATCTAACCAACTTGCTGAGACCTTGCACCTACCGACTATTACTTTTTCCAAAATTTAGACAACTTTTTAGTGGGTAAAAAATTCAATTCCCGAGAGGCAGTACAAAATGCCTTTGAAGAATTTGCTGCCTCCCGTCCAGCTGATTTTTACAAGAAGGGCATCAATAAACTGCCAATGCGTTGGCAAAGATGCGTCGATTGCATGGGTGAATACTTCGAATAACAGAAATAAAAAAGTTTGAAAAAATAAGTACTTTCACTTATTGCATACAAAACGGCAATTTCATAGGTAAAGACCTATTATTAAATATGATATATTAAAATACTTTTCATCTAATAAACAGATGGGTGAAGGGCGTTCCTAATCGTATTCTCTACTAATATATTACTTTTTTGTAGATATGTAAGTAGATACATATTATGCATAGAAAACAGTCAAACACCGAAATAAATATTTTCAAATCATACAAATATTTAATCCGACCCGGGAATCGAACCCGAGACCTCAAGCATAGCCTGCAGTCGCATACGCTACCACTGCGCCATCGAGGCAGTCAAAACATCAAAAAGCATCCAAGCGCACGATCACTTTGAGTCCTTTGCAGCGAGTTAGTCTCTAATGCACACTAACCCAGAAAGTACCTAAATACTTACACAAACACAAACGTCTAAGCATAGTTAGTCGATAGCGTGAGCAGAGCAGCGAGCGACACAGCCTTCCCGTCTGAATGCCAATGCACGACTGCCGCCTGCGCCCGCACAGAGACCCGCTGTACTTTTAATTTTGGGAATCGCAATTTGATCATTTTCTTTACAAAATATTCATTGATTTAAATATGAGTAATGCCTAGTTTATAGCTAATTCAACCACCAATATTTCTGTGTAAAAATATTTTTTTGCTTCAAAGCCGTTTAAAAGCTTTAGGCAAAAAAGCGAACAAAATAGAGTGTTGTTAAATATTTTTTTATGGCAATACTATTTATCGTATGTAAAAAATTAAACCTATATATTCTTGCACATGAATCTGCAGTAAACATATATTTTTTTCGAATCTTTTGATGCAGCTGTCAAGGAGGAGTAGTCTTTAGAATGCAACCATTTTTACGCATCTGAAGGGAGGTAGGCCCTTAATGATTAATATCCTCACAATATGAGTACAATTTTTTAAAGAAAAAGAAATAAACATGTCAGATTTCGTTTAAAGCGGTATTTTTATGGCCAATTGCAATAAAATTAGATTGAAAAAAATAATAATAAACAGATATTTAAATAGGTTTTTGTTATTATGAGGTATTTGTGTCTTAAACCCTATTTTCTCCATACAAACGACACGCATTTAATGCATTATCATTTAATTACATTAAGTGCAGTAACTGCAATAAGAGCGTATATTTTCAGCTAATTGCAAAATTTTATACAAACACAACTATTGAATATGAATATTTCCTCTCGAATCCAGCGTGTCCTCGGTCTGGAATACCGGAGCGGCTGTCGGCGCTCACGACCGGTTCCGCAGACACACCCACACAATCAGTGTTAGTCGTTATTTATCAACCTCGTACCAATTTATTCTTGCAAATTTATTGACCGAATTATTGATAAATTATAGGATAATTTTGATTCATCCGATTTCCTTGAAGAAGTGGAGTTATGACGATGATGGTATTATGACGGATTTAACAGTATTTATATCGATACTTTAACTCTTACAAATACTTTATTAGTAAGGCCGATATATTATGTTTTTATTTTAGGATAAATTTTAAATCATGGCCTTTTTTGATTTTTCATCTACAAATATGAAAAACAAAAGACAAAAAAACAAATGTTTGAAATGTTGGAAAAAATTATGTTTAATTTCTAATTCAAATAAAGCTGCAATGATAGAAGAATATGCTGCTTGTGTGTGTATTAACAAGTTTAAATCTAGACTTTACAATATATATGTGTTAAGGTTTCCATACTTCGCCGCCTTTTCAATATCTTAAATTTTTGATTTCTACGACTTCAATTGATCACAAGAAACTTCTGTTTTTGACTTTATAGTATACATAATAATAAGTGAAGCAAAAACATTAATTGTACCCTTTTTTACGAAAATTATGCGAACGGAAGAGTATAAAACTGCACAGTTAAAGTTTATATGGAGGAAGAAACAGTTAACATAAAATTTACATTATCTCCATATATCATGATGACACCAGATAAGTTCGGGAATTCTGTGAAATTAAAATGCAAACTAATTAAAATTCTCGCAAAAGAATGTGAAGATTTTTTTACTGGCTATTGTGTGCATGCTATGCCTGGAATGCATTGCCAATTCAACTTTGTGACTTGACCATATGACCTCAGTCATACACATAACAAAGAAAAACCAAATCCATTTATTTTCTCCTTTTTTGTGTTTTAATATTATGATATTTTTTTTTTGGTTTGTGCTTTTGTATTCCAGGCGAGTTCCGTTAGAGTTCAGGCCCTGGTAACTTTCTCAGATTATGCTTAAGAGTTCACACATTCTAATACCACAAAAAATGTATATCGAAATATAAAAAATAAAATCTGTCAAATTATACGCAGGTGAAACCGCGCGGCATAGCTAACCACAATCGTAAACATAAATCAAGTTAATTACAAGGGCATTGATTTGTGTATACACGACACTTTATCCTTCTCAATAATTCTTCAATGAGTACAGGTCTTGTTAAGTAAGACATACTCTACTGTTTCATCAATAATTTATCGCTTATGCGTTTCATTTCCATCATAACTAATTTATATTATACCAGCTGAGCCCCGCGGTGTTACCCGCGATACAACATCATACAGGCGAAGTTATTCAAAAAAAGTGTCCTATATTACTCTTTATAATCATCAGTTATCTGTCACCGTAAGTCTCGTCAAAATCGGACCAACCATTCCAAAGTTTAGCCGGAACAAACAGATAGAGATAAAAAATTGATTTTTTTATGTAAGTACCGTATACACTTTCGTATGCATTTCCTTAAAACTTTTAATTTAAAAGTGCAAACAGATACTTCAATTTTATTTATTTGTATACCTAGATATGATTTTAATCGTCACGTTCTCTTAAGTAAGCAAATATTCTAACCCACGTGTGACATAGTCTTAAAAGTAGGTGAAGATTATTATTATAAACTCAGGAAACGTAGAAATAGCTATCTAGGTACATACTACCTGTTTGTTTGTTTTACCAAGCCATTTCCGCACTTAGCCTCTTGATTTGGCCGTTGTACTTGGGTTTGTCATCTTCCTACTTCAACCATCCTAGATCATCCCAGAAGCTCAGCAGCCTTTTCAGGTCACTACATGCCATCTAATATCATACATGCCACCTAATATCATACATGCCACCTAATATCATACATGCCACCTAATATCATACATACTATCTAATATCCGTGTGGTGACTGATTAAGAATTTTGTCACTGTCCATATTCATCCCGTAGCGTAGGTGTCGTAAAAGCCGACTGAGTGAGCAAACCAAGCAGGTCAACAGCACCGCACATAGGAGGTCTAAGGAGAGGCCGATGTCCAGCAGTGGACTATAACAGACTGTTACAAAATAAGTAAGTTTTGGTTGTGATACTAATCAACTAAGTCAAAGATACCTCCGGTGATTCGCACCAATGTGCGAGCTGAAAGCTCTATAAAGACATTGGTTGAATAACATCACGGTGTCTAACGGACAATTCCAAAAAGGTCCTTGTTAGTTTCACATTACGGTATGAACTCGGCTCGTGGTGTTAATCAATGAAGTATTCATAGTTACAAGAATCATTGAATTTTAAATAAAACTAATTTTGGTTGCAGTTACGAAATACAACATTTTTTTCTGGATGAAATGTTGGTGATGTTCTTTCTTATATTGCTGACAATGTTCATGCAAAATTAAGTATTTATCCGCAGAAAACTTACACGTGAAAGCATGACTAACAAACAATCTCACTTGCGCATTTATAACATTAGTACGGATTTTATAAACATTTAGAAAACAATAAGAGAGATAGAGTAGATTCATATTAGGTCTTTACCTATGAAATTGCCTTTCTTCAGTACTGGTCATTTCAAATAAAAAAAAGTTTGTAATGGCTCTGTATTCTAAATTCAAATTAATTTTGTTTTAAAACCATGACATTCTATTTACAAACTCAGTCTTTTGTTTTTTGATTAGCGTTGTATTTTCATTACATTTGAACATTTTTCGTCATAGTGGATACTTTAGAAATTCGTGTAATTATGGAATATGAGTTCCGTCATGGCACCAACGCGACACAAACGGCACGTAACATCAAAAACGTTTACGGAGAGAACTGTACAAACGAACGCACAACCCGTTATTAGTTTTCCCGGTTCCGTTCTGGAAATTTTTACGTGAATGAAAAATGAAGCTCGTGGTCGTCCGGAGACTTTGGTTAACAATAATGAATTAAAGACGATTGTGAAAGCTGACGAAACTCAATCTACAGCTGCAAAACATCAAACATCAAAGCATAAGCATCAAAACAATATTTATCCATTTGTGACAAATTGGCAAGGTAAAAAAGCTTGATAGATGAGTGCCCCACGACCTTAACGATCGCCAGCGCAACGTACGCGTCAAGACCTGCCTTGCGCTGCTCAACAGGCAAAGAAATGAAGGAATTTTGAAACGAATTGTTACGTGCGACGAAAAATGGATTCTGTTCGACAATCGAAAGCGCTCAGCAAGTTGGTTAGACCCTGGTTCAGCACCAAAGCAATGCCCTAAACCAAAAATGACCCCTAAAAAGGTGGTCACTGTTTGGTGGTCTGGTGCGGGTGTGATTCACCACAGCTTTTTACAAAACGGCATGAGCATTAATGCAGATGTGTACTGTGAAGAACTGGAGAGAATGATGGAGAAGCTTGCACATCTGCAACCAGCTTTGGTCAATCGGTCGTCCCCACTGCTGCGAAACAGGCAGTCTCCAAGCTGCAAGAGCTAGGGTTGGAAGCTCTCCCTCATCCGCCATTCTCACCAGACCTTGCACCTACCGACTATTACTTTTTCCAAAATTTAGACAACTTTTTAGTGGGTAAAAAATTCATTTCCCGAGAGGCAGTATAAAATGCCTTTGAAGAGTTTGTTGCCTCCCGTCCAGCTGATTTTTACAAGAAGGGCATCAATTAACTGCCAATGCGTTGGCAAAGATGCGTCGATTGCATGGGTGATTACTTCGAATAACAGAAATAAAAAGTTTGAAAAAATAAGTACTTTCACTTATTGCATACAAAACGGCAATTTCATAGGTGACCTATTATAAAAAAAACAAAGCTTAAAGATTTTTATATTTAATTTGAATAAAAAAACAACAGATTTTATTGTCACAAGGCTCCAACTTTTTGATACATATTTACAAGCAAATGTTTGTATAGTCGATCAGCCGTTTTCAATAACTTATCTGTAGCTCAAACTAGAGATAGTCTATTTATTTTTTTTCAATCTGATTCATTCAATACTTTCATTGATATAAGTACAGGATCATTTTTTTAAGTCTTCTATACTTATAATAAAAATGTAACAGGTCCAATTCTGTATATTAAAGATATTTAGAATTTTTTTTGCAGGGCTCTATAATCGATACTGAAGCCAAAACTGTATTTTTTTTTTCATTTTTGTCTGTATGTCTGTCTGTATCTTAGCCGCGCATCACGCTGAAACTACTGAATGGATTCAAATGAAACTTGGCACGATTTGAGTTCATACTACGAGGTAGGACATGGGATACTTTTTATCCCGAAATTCAGCACGGTTTCTTGGAGAGAGAGGGGATGAAAGTTAAAATATGTACTTAGTTGTAATTCAATAACACATAGTCCGATTTCTTTCATTATTTTCTTGCTAGAAAGAAAAAAAAAGATAACGGGAAGTCTTTTTTGTCCGCGACTATACACTGTCTGTGGGAAGCTGAGACAGATATGTAAATATGGCGGTACGAAGTTCGCCGGGTCAGCTAGTGTTTTATATTTGCAAGATCCAAATACGACTTCGACGTGTCCTATGTTGCTTGATTAGTTTCCAATCTTTCGATTCATCCCATATTCATATTAAAGCACAGTAATGGAAGAATTTACGAATATTTACTCAATAATATAGCCGAAACAAGGTAGGTGGTCGGTTGGTGAATTAGACCGAATAAATGAACACTTAAGCGGTCATTTTGAAAAGTTAAAAGGACGAAATACCAACCTTTAGAAATGTGTGAATCAGGGTTTACGTATTTTCTGAGTCATAGTTAAAGCCTTACAAATATTAAGAAATCTGAGATTTTTTCTTCTGATTTACACATAAATCTTATGAATCATATATACCTACCCTTGGAGAAACCGTGAAATATTGCTCATGATTCACGACTTTTCCCTAAATTCCAGAAAGCATAATAATTAATTTATAACATGCAAGTCACGAAACTATTATTATACTGATTAATTCGTATTAAAAACCAGCTTTCCCCGGGGCTGCGCCCGAGTGTTTGTCAGTGATAGGATATCCTCCGGTATCCTCACTCACTCGGTGAAACACAGTGCAAGCGCTATTTCACACCGGTTTTCTGTGAGGCCATAATATCACTCCGGTCGAGCCGGCCTATTCATGCCGAAGCATGGCTCTCCCTGGCTATTGTATTTGGAGTGTATGTATGTCCAACATATTATATGTCCAACAAGAGGATTTGGACTGCAATAGACTAATGATGAAAATAAATGTAAATTCTTTGAATCCCCGCCATTCCGGAATTAGGGAAAGTTGGTTGGGAGCTCTGGATTATAAATGTTTTGAAATACACTTTTAAAACAACGACCATATATTATTATACTACCAATGCAGCGATGTCTTTGGTCTGTTAGGAAAAGTTTGCCAGAGTTCAATGATAGAGTTGCCAGTTTTGTTAATAACGTGGTATAAATAATAGGTACATAAAATCTGGAACATTGAACCCTAGAACCAATACTCTTCTTGAAACACTTCACCGGTCATTTATATGAAAGGCACACGACATGGTTATTGACTTCTTTTAACAAATAAAGTACCTAAATATATTAATTACAATGCAAATTAAAGAAGTTGAAGGGCAATAATAATATAATTTGCGACAATTTTTATGCTATAATTTTCAAACAGATTTTAGGTACCTAGCACCCACTATAATACTACTATTTAAATGAATAAAGAATTAGGTATAGGCAATTTATGAAGAACCAGTTTATTTTAAGCTTTTAAGTGTTTTTTGACAGAGAGTTTTCGTTGGATGTTTTTGGAAGTCGGTTTTTTTTTTTATTTTTTGCGACATATTTTTGCACGCGCCTCGCAATGTTAAAGCCCCGACTAAATCGTCTGGCTTATTTATTTTTTATTCTTTAAACATTATAGTACAACATATAGGTACAAATTGTATATTTTTGGAAAAAAAATATATATTGAAAATTTTTATATTTTGATTTAGCCTCGCTACTCACCAGCCGTGTTCGGGTATAATAGGAGAGGTCTGTGTCAAGTTTTCAGCTTGCCTCAAATACCTACCCAAAAAATGGTACCAGCTCTCCTACTATAATACATATAGATAGACGAAATAGAGTGTGTTTGACCTCTCTTTTCTCCCGAAGACGTAAGAAGTGATGTCGCTAGTGAGTTTTAATTATTTTCACTTATGGTTACGGGTAAATATAATAAAATACTAATTATAACCTGGAATTCAGGTATTGAAAACACTAAGCTTTAGAAGCGACTATTTCTGATAATAGAACATGCTTCATCACAGATTTATAAACACAAAATACACATCAATCAAGACACGGATGATTAACAAAGGTGCTCAGATTAACTCGTACCAATATGCGTAGCAGGTTACATTACACTGAGCCGGAGGACCTGAAGTCACCTACTCCACGTCCTCCTTAGATTAGGACGGGCTCCTGAGTTTGGTCGTAGTCGGGTTGGTTTTCAATAGAAAGTGGAAACAACACAAATTCCTGACTCCTGAGCCTTAGACTCGAAGGGATCTTTGCCCCATCATAAAAAGGTGTGTAATTGTCAATAAACGTAATTTCGGTTTTGTTAGTCGTTCGCATAGACGTCTTATGGATGAATCGATATTTAAGGCAATTAATACACTATTGAGGTAGTTAAAACTGAAACACTTTTTGTTGTTTCAATTGAATTTCATTAAATTTATTTAGGTTTTGTAAGGACATTTTTATTTAGAGTGTATACTCATAATCAGAATAGTTGTACAATTTGAAAAGTTAAATTAAAGATTTAAAGAACACATTCATATGAACCGTAATAATTAAGGAATGAAGATTTCATTATAATTTACTTAAGCGCAATGAAGTCATATCAATTAATTTTTTTGCTTAATTTTTAAATACCCGGCGTAAAAAACGACCGATTCAAGATAATTACAATTTTAATATGTTAATATGTCTATCTATATTTTCATAACTCCTAAGTGGATGTACACATTGTACACTTTAGAACAATTTTATTATTCTTTTGTGGACAGTATTTATAACTTTGTTCTAGAATTTCCTTTGTGTAACATCTATATGAGGTTACCGTATAATCTTGTGTCTGGCTCATTGGAATAATATTCAAAGAATTCGCATTGCTGCGTGGCATAATAAGTGTGATCCAACCTTACCACTTAATAACGTCTGGTCACAGATTTTGTATATTCTATAAATAAAATTACGTTATTAATATTCCATGTGTTTATTTCCTTGTCGTTAGTACAATCATCACTAGCCGTGTAGTTGATTTAGGGTTCCTAGACGCGTTATTTAGTATTCATTTAAGCAGTAATTTGTCGTGATCTATAATAAATAGAACGTGTGTTTGACTCGGCTTCTCAAGATCATTTAAAATATTTTTATATAAGCATCAGGCACTGGACAGCTTTCGAAATTCTGATTTTTGTGCAATCGTCATGTAGAGTAATATAAACAGATTTACAGGAATTTTGTTGTAAGTATTTTATAGTAACTAATGTATTTTTAGAGGTTGCACTCGGTGATTAGAAACAATCACCGAAGGTAAGCAACGACGGCGCGGTCAGTACCTGGATGGGTGACCGCTGGTGGGATGATACCATGAGCGTCTCCGTGATTTGGAGGTCACGGTAAGCAGTCGGTCTCGGCTGCTATCGTAGGATAACAGTCGTGAAGCTTAGTTGGAGGCCTTTGGTCGGCTTGAAAACATCCAACGGCAAGATTACGTAGCCACAACGTTGTCTTGCCAGTCCCCAACCTGCACTTGGCCAGCGTGGGGACGTATGGCCTTAACTCTCTTCTGAGAGGAGACCCGAGCCCAGCAGTGGGACGTTATGGGTTGTTGACTGATTATGAAGATGGCCGCCCGCCGCGCCGGTATTACTCGACTGTTATTTCCTGAAACTTCTTTTTTTTTATAAAAGACAACTCCCGCACTAGGAATAAATCCTGTGTCGCGGGGAACTTTACAAACATATATGAAACGAACACAAAGAACATCCAGACACAGAACAACAATTTGTAGATCACACAAAGTGTTGTCCTACGTGGGATTTGAACCCACGACACTTGGCGAAGTAGGAAACGGCGTGGGGACCGTTAAACCACTAGGCCAAACGTGCAGTCGATCAACAAGATATGATACGATTTTAATGTAAATAACAGAAGAAAAAAGTAGAGACCAGTGGGCGATGTGTCTTTGGTAGTAAAAGTTTTGCATTTGACCGATTACCGTATAGATGTCAGACCGAAGCGTATAACACTCGTAGTATGACAAACCTTTTTGAAGAAACATTTATGATAGATATAGATTGAGTCTAAGAATTAATTGTTTATTTCGATTTCATAATACGATAAATTATACATCAGATTCTATTCACCGTCTGACTCTAATAGGTAACTTTGATGAGCTTGATTTTCCGGTTTTTTTGACATGTTAAAAAAATTATGGAATATTTTTTACCTACCATAATTTGTTTAGGTTTAATTTTTCGGTAATGAAAATAAATTTAAAATATTTTTAACTATTGCATGTAATTTAAAATAAATGTTATAATATGTACGTATAATTAGTTATTTTCTGATTGCTGGTAATAGGACACTTTTCAGTTTGCTCTAATAATATCATCAAATTTTCTGGTTATGAACTTCAATGAAAATCCTACTAATATTATAAACGTGAAAGTTTGTAAGTATGGATGGATGGATGTTTGTTACTCTTTCATGCCAAAACTACTGAACGGACTTGGATGAAACTTTACAGTAATATAGCTTATACATCAGAATAACACATAGGCTACTATAAGTTTGATGAAGACGACTATTTGCCGCGATAACCGACATACACGCGGGCGGAGCCGCGAGCAAAAACTAGTAAACAATATTTATTTCTCGCCACCTACCAGGAGTGTCTGATGCAACGGCTACGGGACGGTAATTACACACACAGTTAGATTAAATTTCAACAGCCAGCAGAGCTAATATCAAACTAAGCAGAGCTTGTATTATGGGTACTATACAACTGATATAAATACTTTATACTTTTTTTGAATATATACATAGTATTATTATATATAGAAAACACCCAAATTCCGAAACAAACATTTGCAGATCTATTCGTTTGTCACAATAAATAATAAACAACTTAATAGAACTCGTAATACACAAAAAACCCTTCTTTTCCCTTGTCACAGGAGATTTTATACAGTTTGTACGTGCAATGATAATAAAACACTGCATGTAAGTAAATAAATTACATGTATCTCGTGTCTGGTCTGTGTGATTTTATTATCTCGACATAAAACATTTAGGAATGTCCGACACACAATAGCCCAACATGGTCATCTGGCTATTAACAGCGTAATGTCTGCTGTTGACAGTTAATATTATACACACTACACACCAGAATTATATACACCAGACCAGAAGACAGCATTTATGCCACAGATTATTTTTTTTTTAAGGTCATGTACGTAATCTGTAACAGACTTGATTCATTCGGGAACGTCATAGGACTCATAGTTATAGGTACTATCGGATTAAGTGAGGTTGCTTAATAAGGTATTTCACTGTATATGAGAAAAAATCTAAAAATATATTATTGAGATACCTTAGGCAAAAAGCAGTCGGAAAATTTTAGTTTTAGTTCATAAAATTATAAAAGTTTTTGCATTTCTTTAACACCATAAATTGTAGCCGCCATGTTATTTCTTCAAACGGCTTTGTAAACTAAAGTGTCAACTGATCAGCGCATTTGTTTTTGTTTACAAAGTCAACTGACGTCAATACCACAGAGCAATATGGCGTCCACTGCGTCCAGCGTTTTTGATAAATTACGCGCGCAATTTGAAAATGTAAAAGTTTAATGCATTTTTATGGCACCTATAGATTGAATAAAAAATTGTTTTTAGTGGTTTAATAGCACTATAGCACATATATATTGACTGCCTCGTTGGTCTAGTGGTTAGCGGAAGCGACTGCGGATCAAGAGGTCTCGGGTTCGATTCCTGGGTCGGACTGCTGTTGGGTTTTCTTACAAGAAATTCTTAATAGCAGCCTGGAGTATGGAAGATGGCGGTGTTTCCCGCCCGTGCCTCGGAGAGCACGTTAAGCCGTCGGTCCCGGTTGTCATGAACATCTATAGCAATCGTTATTGGGAAGTCAGTGCCCTCAAATATACTGACAACTAGTTAAACCTTCGAATTAAGTTCACCCTCAGGGTTGCGGAGGTCCGATGCCAGTCGCTCTGTATAAAAACTGTAATTCAGGTAAACCCAGTTGAACTAGTAGCCGACCCCAAATCTTGGGAATAATAAAGGCTAGGAAGATGAATAGCACTATAGAATCTAATTAAGATACTTTTCAAATATGGGTGTACCTATTGTAGTAAAAACAAAACACAATTATTTGTTGGGATACGGGCCAACAACTACGCTGGACAACATCAATACAAAGAGAAGGAAGACTTGAAACAAACACTATATCATTTCGTACCATACTTACCAGCGTAGTATAACAGTGTAGGCAAAAAATCCTTTCTATGGACTTTGGCCAACAGTGAACTGTTACAGTAAAGCAGTAAGTACAGCTGAGCCCCTAGCCAAGTTGCAAGCGTTCTTCTTTCTGCAATTGTTACCGCATAAAGTCTCGTGTGTTATTGGCCAATCTTAGACAAAGTAAACAAAGTATTAGCCAATGACACACAAGAATTTAGGCGTTAACGATTGCAGAACGAAGAAGGCTTGCAACTTGGCTAGGGGGGCTGTTGTCGCAATAAACTATAATTTTAACCGACTTCAAAGAAAAGAAGGAGGTTCTCAATTCGATTGTATGTTTTTTTTTATGTTTGTTACCTCATAACTTTCGACTGGGTGAAACGATTTTGATGATTCTTTTTTTATTTGAAAGCTAGTACTTCCTGTGTGGTCCCATTTAAATTTGGTCCAGATTGAAGTCGGTTTTTTTTTGTTAAAATTTGTGATTATTTTGCCCTGAAAATAAAGTTAGACAAAGCACAAGAAAAAATATGTTACACGTACTTGTAAAAATCACCATAGTGTAGAACTGTACACTATTATAGAACACAGCACAAAAAGTAAGTAGCCTATGTAATATTCCAGTGTCTAATCTATCTCAGTGCCAAATTTCATTAAGTTCCGTTCAGCCGTTTTTGCGTGAGATTAACAAACTCCATACAAATTTTCGCCTTTACATAATACTAGCTATTCCCGCGGCTCCGCCCGCGTGTATGTCGGTTATGGCGGCAAATAGTAGCCTATGTGTTATTCTGATGTATGAGCTATATTACTGTAAAGTTTCATCCAAATCCGTTCAGTAGTTTTTGCGTGAAAGAGTAACAAACATACACACTCGCAAACTTTCACCTTTATAATATTAGCGTGATGTGATGAGTAAGAAAAAAGGTTAATGTTAATAATAATGCTACAAAAATAATCACTTATAAATAAAAATAATGGAGGCAATGGACGTAATGGAGTAGAAGCAGGCAACATTGAAAATATATTCAATACATACACTCATTAAATTGTTATTGCTTTTGCCCATGTTCAGATGACGAGCGCTCAACGCGCGTTTTGCTAACGCGCTTTTACAACTACATCTACTTTCGTTTTAGGAGTACACATGCTAACGCGCGTTTTTACATGTAGTTGTAAACGCGCGTTAGCAAAACGCGCGTTGAACGCTCATCATCTGAACATGGCCTTATGCAACTTGAAGTAGTGTAGAAGTTGCGTTTTATGTTTACGTTTTGGCCTTCTGCCTAATACTAACATACATTTCGTAAACAATTAGATGCACGATTCTTCACTAGTTTCATGACAATGAAATAGAAATTTTAATTTTAATTAAAAAACAAAAAAGATTTTACAAATGCTTATATGGATTTTATGAAGGTTCTGTATAATGGCTTGTGTAAACTTCTATGATTTTATTTGGTCGTGAACCCTGAAACCTTTAAAATGACGTAAAAAAGATAAATGCATAAGTTTTTTTTTAAGTCTCCACTAGTAACTACTCATAAATGAATTTAAAACTTTAAATTAATTTAATCTAAAGTACAGTATGAAAATGTTATAGATAAAAATCAATATTAATTTATAGTACCTATGAGTTAAAACACGACTATTTTGTCAAAAAACAATTTCTGATATATTGTTTATCAACACTGTTTGAAACAAACACCAATTAACCAATCAAAGGTTTTATAAAACAAAATTTTCACATACACCTACGTCTAACGAGATTTTATTGCGAACAACTTTATATCTACGTCATTTAAGCAAAGGAATTTGGGAGGGAAATCCAATAATATTTGGATTATCCTAATTCGAACAATAGCACACCACATAATTAATTGTGATCCGTAAATTTGATAATGGGCAGAATAAACATTTGTATGTTTTATTTAATACATAAGTTGATACTAGTACGGTTTTGATGATATCCAATTGTGAATGTGGTCCACGTTTCGGCTCCGTACGTCATTACGGGTAGGACGCACTAGTTAAATAAATACCTTGGTCTTCAATGACTGCGGTATCGGCTACTCGAAGATGTATGCATCTTAAAAATGTAGATTGTTCAGTTACTTTGAGGTTTGTCAATATATGCTCCTCATTCCTTCAAGTTCAAATTGAGTAAAAGGCAAATATACAAAGGCCAAATGAAGTACAATCAGGTCAATGCGAACTGATCGAGAGTTCATATACAGCGTCTATTAAACATGTTTGCATTGTATAATTACAATTACATTAAGCCACTGTACAAGTGTATATTTGTCTTTCAAATGGAGGAGAACGTCTACCAAAATAGACACCGTTCATAACGCTCAAATGCTTTGAGAGTAAATTCTTAATTTGAGTAATGTTATTTAGACAATTCGAGTTCGCCGATGTCTCGACACAAATTTTAATGGATAATTTCGGCATTCATTCAATCAAACCTTCCTTAGTCTATAGCTTAGGATATTTTTAGGAAATGTGACTGCACGTTTGGCCTAGTGGTTTAACGGTCACCACGCCGTTTCCTACTTCGCCATGGTGGATTCAAATCCCACGTAGGACAACACTTTGTGTGATCCACAAATTGTTGTTCTGAGTCTGGGTGTTCTTTGTGTCCGTTTCATGTATGTTTGTAAAGTCCCCCGCGACACAGGATTTATTCCTACTACGGGAGTTGTCTTTAAAAAAGAAATGCAGAGAATAAGACAAATTCTTTAGTTATACAAGCATTATACACAACATATACACAGCAGTCGTTAATAGTTGACTATTTGCTCGACATAAATATTTCTCTAGCCTTTCTATGAGGTTTTCTTGCCTACTGTAGCATGCTGACGAGACGGGTAAATATAGAGAATAGGTATCAAGGTTGCCTTCTCTATGCCATATAGGGTAAATGCGTAGTCGACATCAATTAGTTTATTAAATACTAGCTTTTACACGCGGCTTCGCTCACGTAGACTTTCATCCCCTGATTTACCCCCTTAGGGGTGGAATTTAAAAAAATCCTTTATTAGTGCTCACTTACGTTATATAAAGAACCTACATGCAAAATTTCAGGATTCTAGCTTCAGCAGTTTGGGCTGTGCGTTGGTCTCTGGGTATGTCAGTCAGTCACCTTCCTCTTTTATATATATAGATTTATGTATAAATATTTGTTTATTTTATGTCGTGACAGAGACAGACAGACAAAACAGTCTGGATTTGCGCAAGTATACTTGAACGTGTATGACGGCCTTAAGCAGTTAAGTCATTATGACGACATATCGTCAACAATTATCCCGAAAATAATAATAATATTTGAGGAAAATTATATTCAACAATTGAAATTGAATAAAACAACGGATGCGTTTAACATCCTTTGATTACGGCAATATGGATATAAGTCATGCATCGAATTCACATAATTGTTTATAACAGTTTATTTTGATAAGCTATAAGGAAAACTCTTCATATCAATTTGAATGGCAGTCCATAGAATTTTTTTTATAATCAGCTGAAGATTTAGATTATTTTTGATGTCCATTTATAGCGTGGTATCAGTAGGTCGCAACTGTCTTTCGAAGAAGTGGCTTATGTCTAGCACTGTCTAATAAAAGCTGTTGATAAATGATGATGATATTTATTAATTTTTGTGGTGTAGGAGAGTAAAGAGCAGAACTGTCACCTGATGGTAAGTGACTGCCGCTACTCATGGACACTCGTAACTCCAAATTCACACGTGCGTTGTCTCCAGTTGAGTCTTCTCCATAGAATCAGGGGGCTCAACTAAAGAATTGATTTCTAAATACTCATGTCCTTTTAGCAAACATTCGGCGCCAGGTATAGAACAACTTCGTGATAATTAGTCTATCGCAGTCCAGTTGGACATGAGCCTTTCCAATTGCAAGCCACTTGGTTTGACCCACGGCAACCACAGATTAACTTATAAGTAGTGTCTTACCCATTAATGGTTTCACGGGATTTTATGTACCTGCAGAAAAAAAAGTTTGTTTAGTCACAGTTTTTTAAAAGTATGAGTAGTAAGAAATCGCTAATATCTTTTTTTTTTTATACAACGCCATCTAGTCCCAAGCTAAGCAGAGCTTGTGTTATGGGTACTAGACAACTGATATAAATAAATACATACATATATATTTTTTGTAGTTGTAAATACATACATATTATATTATATATTATACTTACATATATATATATATATAATATATTATACATAGAAAACACCCAAACTCCGAAACAAATATTTGCAGATCATACAACCATTTGGTCCGACCCGGGAATCGAACCCAAGACCTCATGATCAGCAGTCGCACACGCCTACCGCGAGACCAAAGAGGCAGTCTTTATCTTATCTAAGTCAATATCCTAAGATACACTTTAAATGCAGTAGGAAATCAAGGGATAAACGGTGTTAGTAGTTTTTAGTGATTACAAATTTATTTGTAAACTAGCTTTTGCACGCAGCTTTGCTCACGCAGACTTTTATCCCCTAATTTACCCCCTTAGGGGTGGAGTTTAGTAAAATCCGTTCTTAGCTGATGTCTACACCCTTTAAGGAACCTACCTGCCAAATTTCAAGTTTGCAGGTGTTATAGCTTCTGAGATTTCGTGATTAATAAGTAAGTGGTATTTCGCTTTTATATATATAGATTTGAAGTACATCAGAAATTGACCGTGTAGTAGTATTAAATGCCCCGCAAATTGCAGACTTTCGATCAGTCGTTAGTTTGGTTGGTTTCTTAATCAGTATGAAGATGTATGGGAGTGCGCACATTATAATGATTCGGTATGGGCCGACAACTGCCTTAAAACTAAACTATGGGCAAACTATCGGCAGATTAAAAAGTTTGTAGCCTGCGGGGGCTCTTAGAATACGGAGTGTCACTGTCTTTTTTTTTATGGTATAGGCGGCAAACGAGCATACATATCAGTCATATCACCTGATGGTAAGCGATTAACGCCGCTAATGACACTCGTATCACCAGAGGCGTCACAAGTGCGTTGACGGTATCCTCACTCACTCGGTTTTCTGTGAGACCGTGGTATCACTCCGGTCGAGCCGGCCCATTCATGCCGAAGCGTGGCTCACCCACGGTATTAATAGTCTAATGCAAGACATGGACCTCTCCCTTGACTTATTATACCACGTTGACCAGACAGTTGGTTTAGTGTTTGTGACAAATTTTTCCTTCACTTCTCAGTTTGATCCTTTAGTTGGTTCTTAAGACACCAAAGGTGTGTATAGAAGTGGTGTCACTCCTAATCCTCACAGACAACTTTACATACACCGTTTTGTCCGTGGGAGAGCCACGCTTCGGCATGAATGGGCCGGCTCGACCGGAGTGATATCACGGCCTCACAGAAAACCGGTCTGAAACAGCGCTTGATCATCGAGTGAGTGAGGATACCGGGGGCCCATACCCCAACCCCTTCCCCAAAAGGCTGGCAACGCACTTGTGACACCTCTGGTAATCGCTTACCATCAGGCGATACGCCTGCTCGTTTGCCCTCTATTCTATAAAAAAATACACATTGAAAAGAACACAAAAGAAAATAGTTATTCATGAGCAAGCCGAAGTCGTGGTCAAAAGCTAGATCATTATGATTAGTAATGATATTGCAATGATAATTGCAGGCAGCATGCAAGCTATCTCCACGGTGCATCATAAATAGATACTGATAGAAAATACATAAGAAACCAATTAATCCACAGATTTTTATTTTTAGTAATACTGAGAAAAAGTGACATTAGGAGTCACTTTCATCAGTTCCTGCCATATAGGTAGTTTTCTGCCATATAACACTATTTAATATTTAAGGGTTGCTGATAAATATATGTTTATCAAACAAATATTTCTCTAGCCAAGACCAAAACCTGTAGCTATTTGACATATAAATTGACATTGTCTGTGACGGTCCAGGGACTATATGAATAAGATCTCAAACTAGCCCAAGTTTGCTAAATTACAAATCTTTATTAATTCACTTCGTTAATTTGTTTTTACGTAAACATTTTTATCGAAAAGCGCCCGATAATTTTATGCTAATTTTAGGTAAATTTTATTTTAGGTAGCAGGTTAATAAAGTTATTTTCATTATGCATGTTCTACTTTCATTTAGACTGAGCGATATCGAATTAAGACTGCTATCGAAGATAACGTGTAGAAGTTGTATACACATTATTCGATACACATTTTTGTAATAACTTGGTGTAATTTTATTTCATCGAGAATTTAATGGATGTTTGACTTTTAACTCATCTGATGGAGACGCAGGACTTAAAATGAATGTGAGGATGTAGAAATGCTCTGGAGAAGCTCATATTTTGACATAAAAGGACTCTTACTAGAAATTATTTCTTAAAAAAATTAAAGAAGTCTCAATTTTTTTATATTTATTAGAATGCAATTTTAGTGTTTTTTTTTAATTTATATATTCTGATAAAATGTACATAACGTACACTGTTTTTACATTTTATAATTCACTCGATTCCCGGGTCGGATCAAATGTTTGTATGATCTGCAAATATTTGTTTCGGAGTTTGGGTGTTTTCTATGTATAATATGTATGTATCTACAAAAAAAAAGTATATATGTATTTATATCAGTTGTCTAGTACCCATAACACAAGCTCTGCTTAGCTTGGGACTAGATGGCGTTGTGTGTTAGATGTCCGAAAATATTTATTTATTATCCTTTTTTTAAAAAAAATCTACGTAATCTAAAAAAATATATAAATATATCTTGTGTATAACAAAATGTATACACACACATACCCATCTTGAAAATAGCAATGCGTTTGAGTAGCCAGGTGAGTTTAATAGTAACCTTGAAGAATATACTTGTGTGTATTATGAAACCATTTAATATTCAGAAAGAAAACTATAAAATACGCTGTTTATAGTAGTAAATACAACGATATAATGTGGATTACAGTTGCAATAGGAACAACGGTACCATAAAATACATACAGACTCGGTTGTCCAAACCGTGACGTATAAGCTAGCTTTTTTGTTTTAACAGAAATTGTAATGTCTGACACATGAATTAAAAGTTTCAAACTTTAAGAATTTCCCCTGCGGCATTTTAACTGGAGTCGTATCATGGAGTAATGATGATGTGATGTTCTAATGGCTGGCCGACCACGGCGGCCAGTCTCAAAGGAGACCAGCCAACTAGGCTAGGAGATATTATAGTGCACAAGCGTGTGCGCAAACACAGGTGCACTCTCTGTTCCCTCGCTCTCATAATCCGATGGTTAACCGACACGATCGGTGAGAGATCAGGCGCAGGACCGACAGCTTTACGTGCTCTCCGGGGCACGGGGGTTCCGACCCTAACTTCCAAACTCCAAGCTGTTATTAAGTATTTCTATAATCAGAAAAACTCAATAACACTTTGGGCCAGACCCGGTATTCGAACCAGAGATCGGCAGTTGGGTATGCGGACGTCAACCGCTAGACCAACGAGGCAGTAATATAAAGCCTGTATTAAATAATTCTTTCATTGCACTTTACAGAGTTTTCATCGGAGCCCCAAGCTTCCTTATTCCTAGAAATACACCTATGATATCTGAGTTTCAAGTGAACAGGCGGTGGTAATTGTAATAAACTGTCAATCTAAAATTTGGTTAAGAAGTCTAGGCCATTCTTTATCAATTTAAATAATTAGCTTCAAGTTTAAAATTCAAGTGTTGCTAATTAATAAATGCAGAAAATGAAGCATGGCCTTCTTATGTAAAAACATTTGAAACTTTAGAAATTTATAGGTTTAACTTTATTCTTGTATTTATTTATTACTTTTTAAAACCCATAATATTAACATACATTTGAATATGTGTAATAAAAATACCCTTTACATTTATATTAGGATTAGCAATTGTTTGTACTTAGCAATGTAATTGTACTGTCAGTACCTACACAGTTACGACCAAGGCTTTTGCGAGCTGATTAGATCGAATTTGAATGTCAACACGATTTTGATGACTGCTTATGCAAGGTTGCAACGCCCTTAGGTACTTTACGACTATAGAACGAATTGTAAGACATACCAAAGAAAATATATAAGGCGATAAATTCCAGAAAACATCATATCACATCAACAGCCTGTAAAGCCGAGTCTCCACCGAACAAAAGTTGGCATCTTTTGTGTTGTCAACACGTGTTGGTGACAAAAGTTTCTGTAATTTCCTTGTGTTGGCAACAAAAATTGTCAACAAATGTTGGGAACCGTGTTTCTGTTTTTGGCGGAAAACATCAAAAGAATACGCTTGTTGCAAATATTTATTGGCTCTGTGGAGACGCTTAGTTGGAATGTTTTTCAAATTGTTGGCGACTCGGTGTGGACACAATGGAAACAAAAGTTTGCGATTTTCTGAAGAGTTGCAAACAGTTGGAAACAATTTCGATGGAGACGCGCCTTAACAGTCCACTGCTGGACATAGGCTTCTCCTACTATACCACGCTAGACGGTTTGGTATGGGTTTGTTTCAAGTTTTCCTTCTCTTTAGAGTGATGTAGCCCTGTGTAGTTTTCTACATTAGTCACCTCTTACGACACCCATGGGATGAGTAGGGGTGGTGACACTTCGTATTCTTAATCCGTCACCACATGGACTTATCCGTTACCACACGGACTAATCCGTCACCACACGGACTTATCCGTCACCACGTGGTAGGGATTGCAATCCGGTGTCATTTCCAATCCGGCCGGATCCGGACCAAATTTCATAAATATGGCCGGATCCGACCGGATCCGGTCGGATTGATTTAACAAAGAAAAAATAATTTCCTTGTGCGTTTCAACATGGACCGTTAATGTAGTGTAAAAAAAACCATAGCTATAAACGAAGCTATAAACGAAGTCGACCTTATGATGACTTTAAGAGACAACTGTTCAATACTTATCGTCGTTCATCTTTGAAACAAATAAATTCATCTTTCAAACTACCGTGAGAGAGCCACGCTTCGGCATTCATGAGCCGGCTCGACCAGAGTGATACCACGGCCTCACAGAAAACCAGTGTGAAACAGCGCTTGCGCTGTGTTTCACCGAGAGAGTAAGGATACCGGAGGTCCATCCCCCAAAGGCCGGCAACGCACTTGTCACGCCTCTGGTGTTGCGGGTGTTCATGGGCGGCGTTGATCGCTTACCATCAGGCGATACATCTGCTCGTTTGCCCTCTATTACATAATAAAAAAGGTCATAGACTAAAACTAAAAATAATTACAATTTCCAAAAATAATAACGTCTCTTTATTACCTACATACGTTATGTACCTACAGTGGTGATACAGTCTACTTTTTACAGATTAATCAGAGATCAATACTATTAATAAACATCATGAAACTAACTAAACATAACGTAATGATTAACCTTAAGTGAGATCAAAAATCTCAATCTGACTGCCTCATTGATCTCGCGGTTGGCGTGTGCGACTGCTGATAATGAGGTCTCGGGTTCGATTCCCGGGTCGGACTAAATGTTTGTGTGATCTGCAAATATTTGTTTCGAAGTTTGTGAGTTTTCTATGTATAATATGTATGTATTTACAAAAAGTATATATGTATTTGTATCAGTTGTCTAGTACCCATAACACAAGCTCTGCTTAGCTTGGGACTAGATGGCGTTGTGTGTTAGATGTCCGAAATATTCATTTATTAATTAATTCATCATTATGTTATTATCATTAGTGGCTATTGCGAGAGTCCTAATCAGCTGTATTTTCATAATTGTCGGTCATGCAGGTAATTGTAATGTTTAAACTCACCGACCTGACATCTAATTAGTAGTAGATTCGTCAAGTGTCAAATAGTATGAAACATGGAGAGCAGTCGTTTTGATAGCTTTTGAACTCAAGTTTTAACATGGAAAATCCGAAATATATACTCTTTAGATGTCTAGTTAAATGTCTGTCAGGTTTGTGTTCGAACTCTGTAGCTTATAAACAAATATAATTACTATTGATTTAAAACAACGATCTTATGAAACAGTTTGTGTTAATTGTGTCATATCCCAATCGACTTAACAGAGCTTGCAAATGTAGCCTGCAGGCACGGGACGCACGACTCGCACAGGTAGTATAAACAGCATACGCTTAAAGTACCTACATTCGAGACAGCGCGATTATTTTGCCAAAATACAAATTTACCGGATCCGGTCGGTGTAACAGTACCGGATCCGGTAGACGTATATTTAAGCCGGATCCGCCGGATTACCCGATCCGGTTTTCCGGATTGCAATCCCTACCACGTGGACTAATTCGCCACCACACCGACTAATCCGTCACCAAACGGACTACTCCGTCACCACGTGGATTAATTCGTCACCACACCGACTAATCCGTCACCATACGGACTATTTAATAAAATAAAAGTTATAATGAGACACATTTGAAGGTTAGAAGATGTGAATACATACCTAAGCATAAGCTAGAGTCAGCAGATGCTAAGTAAGAGAGTGATATATTAGGTCTTTACCTATGAAATTGCCGTTCTTCAGTACTGGTCATTTCAAATAAAAAAAAGTGTGTAATGGCTCTGTATTCTAAATTCAAATGAATTTTGTTTTAAAACCATGACATTCTATTTACAAACTCAGTCTTTTGTTTTTTGATTAGCGTTGTATTTTCATTACATTTGAACATTTTTCGTCATAATGGATACTTTAAAAATTCGTGTAATTATGGAATATGAGTTCCGTCGTGGCACCAACGCGACACAAACGGCACGTAACATCAAAAACGTTTACGGAGATAACTGTACAAACGAACGCACAACCCGTTATTGGTTTTCCCGTTTCCGTTCTGGAAATTTTGACTTGAAAAATGAAGCTCGTGGTCGTCCGGAGACTTTGGTTAACAATAATGAATTAAAGGCGATTGTGGAAGCTGACGAAACTCAATCAACAGCTGAGCTAGCTGCAGCTTTTAATGTAAGCATCAAAACAATATTGATCCATTTGCGACAAATTGGCAAGGTAAAAAGCTTGATAGATGGGTGCCCCACGACTTTAACGATCGCCAGCGCAACGTACGCGTCGAGGGCTGCCTTGCGCTGCTCAACAGGCAAAGAAATGAAGGAATTTTTAAAAGAATTGTTACGTGCGACGAAAAATGGCTTCTGTTCGACAATCGAAAGCGCTCAGTAAGTTGGTTAGACCCTGGTTCAGCACCAAAGCAATGCCCTAAATCAAAAATGAGCCCTAAAAAGGTGATGGTCACTGTTTGATGGTCTAGTGCGGGTGTGATTCACCACAGCTTTTTACAAAACGGCATGAACATTAATGCAGATGTGTACTGTGAAGAACTGGAGAGAATGATGGAGAAGCTTGCACATCTGCAACCAGCTTTGGTCAATCGGTCGTCCCCACTGCTCCTTCACGAAAACGCGCGACCCCATACTGCGCAACAGACAGTCTCCAAGCTGCAAGACCTGGGGTTGGAAGTTCTCCCTCATCCGCCATACTCACCAGACCTTGCACCTACCGACTATTACTTTTTCCAAAATTTAGACAACTTTTGAGTGGGTAAAAAATTCAATTCCCGAGAGGCAGTACAAAATGCCTTTAAAGAGTTTGTTGCCTCCCGTCCAGCTGATTTTTACAAGAAGGGCATCAATAAACTGCCAATGCGTTGGCAAAGATGCGTCGATTGCATGGGTGATTACTTCGAACAGAAAGTATACCGTCTTCTTGACATTAAATCAGAAGACAGTGATTTGCAAGCGATTTTTCATAAGACGTATGGCTAATCTATATATGCTACGCTTAAAGATTACTTATCCACATTTTGCTTAAAAGACCATGACTAAAATAAGGAGAAAGTTTTCAGTTAATAAATTCAACCTTGACGTTCTATAACTTTGATGCTTTTGATTAAAATAACTGCATTATAATTATTTCATTACAGTTAATTTTCATATAAACCGTATAAACCGAACCGTAAATATTGACGTAGAGCAGTAAGTCTATATCCATACTTCACTATCACTACCTAGTATAAAACAAAGTCGCTTTCTCTATCCCTTATCCCTTTGTTTGCTTAAATCTTTAAAACTACGCAACGGATTTTGCTGCGGATTTCTTTAATAGATAGAGTGAATCAAGAGGAAGGTTTTTAAGTATAATAAATGCATAATATAGTATGGAAATGCTGTTAATTTTCGAGGTTTCTAAAGTGATGTAGCAAATAAACACATTTTTTTGCGCTTACATTGCAAACGCTGGTTGCATCCTACGAGATAGATCAAAATAATGTACTACAGTATTGTACACCTTAAAAAGTACTACAAAAAAGTCCGCGACGGTATATGTCCATCTCTTAGGGATAACCCACAACAACCATTTTTTATTCCTTTCTTTTTACGAGAAATAATGGCTTTTTTACGAAGTGATTTTAAGCAATACGGAATGAATCTTTATATAATTAAGTAAATTAAATACATTGTGCATTTAATATAGATCAAAATGGCCCTGTACAGTATCTAATTTAAATTAATATAAACGAAGATATTACAGATTTAAAATGCACGAATCGTGTCGTCGGAGGGGGCATCTGAAAACCACCCGTGCGAAGCCGGGGCGGGTCGCTAGTATATTATAAATGCATAAGTAACTCTGTCTGTCTGTCCTGCTTTCACGACCAAACCGCTGCACCGATTTCAATAAAATTTGGCATATAGATACTTTGATTCTTAAGGAAGGACACAGGCTACTTTGCTGCGATAACCAACAGACACGCGGGCGTAGCCGCCCGCAAAAGCTAGTATAATAATAAGTCTAATTCTAGGTACAGACTACTACAGACTGTCATCAACAGCCTTTAGTAGACCAATGCTGGACATCTCTTTTTAGAAAAGAGGTTTTGGAATCACCTCTCCGGCCAAGTCTGGCCTCCTATACACAAGGCCCTATAGTTTTGTGTCAAGTATAGGTTTGTGTCAAGATTTTCTTCTCTTTGCAGTGCCATTGTAACGCGTAATTTGCTCCCTTAGGGCTCCCACACATAACTGCGATGCGTTGCGGCGTGAAGTTCTTGCGATGCGTTGCGAATTCGCAGTTATGTGTGGGAGCCCTTCGTCGGCTCTTACTCGTACGAATAGAGGTGGTGATAATCCGTATTCTTAATCGATCCATCACACAGACCATTATTAACATCAAAATAAATAGATGATCGAGTTCAGAGAAATTAAAAGAGAAAGATGGTAACACAATTATTAGTACATGTGGGATGTAACGTCCGTATATTGCATCCTGTCCGTATCCACATTACTGTTATGAGCGACGATAATCAAAAACTGCATTATTCAGTTTCGTATACTGTACTAAATGGCTTCAGGTTTTGTCTCCTTAATGATATTTACATCCTCATCTATATAATATAACTGTTTGCGTAGCTTACTTTATTTACTTGGTATTTTTGACGTGCCGCCTTACAAACAATACACTGGCATAATTTCTAGATTAAAGCTGCTTTTTCGAATTATAATACTCGTCTCTACCTCGAGACGGGAACACTTCTTTTCGTCGACAAGATTACAATATGACTTATCTGTACTCTCGACAACGTATTTGCAGAAGTTTATAATGATCGATTTGGTAATTAACACGTAAAGATTAAACAACAACACATTCGTATATTTCTAATACATTATTTAGGAATTAAAGATTATAATTAGGATGTCGTAAGATATAAGACAAATGTTTTAACAACTAAACTTTGCCGTATACCTAATACGCCCCTACCTCTTTGGGAGATAAAGGGTGTACCTATATGTGAGTAACCTCTAACGTCATTGAGGAGCTAAATAAATCAAAGCCAATAACGCGAACATCTCGTCTCTCGCCTCGTCTGTATAAATTGTCGACAATACTCATTGACATCCGTGACGTATTACACATAAACATGTCACAAATTGCGTATTTATTACGATGTTCTTAGCTTCATACTGACCAAGGCCGTGGCGCTCAACTGTGCATCGTAATTACATATTAGTTATGGTAGTAGCAGTGACGTGAAGTGATAAGAAAGGAACCATAAGGGAACGTTCCCATTTTACGTTAGCCATTTTTATTATTCTTAACGATTTTTATTCCCCCTTTCTTGGCATATACTACAAGTGGTTACGAAGAGGTGGAGGGGGAGAGGGGGTTAGATCCCTAATGTGTACTAGAGTACATTACACAGTGCTATGTTGGCTAGAAGTTAGTATAGGCTATATTATATGATGTGTGTAACATAACAGTAACAGGGCTAATAACATCGTGACGGGAATAAGGACTCTTGTCGTATAAGAAACTATCACTCAATATTAGCGTACAAGTTTAATATAAAGTGACAAGCATTACCTAAATGTTAAGTCCATATCAATAAAAATAGAATGTATTTTATGCATACAATTTTTCGCAGTCAGGGGAAATACATAAAATGACTGACCTTAAAATAGACTTGTGAAAATGCATAGGTCATCAGGCTCCTAAAATCCAATCATGCTAATCCAATAATGAATATTACATATTTTGAGTTATCTGACTAACTATTCCCGAAGTTACCTGGGGTTTATAATTCCTTGCGAATACCACGGAAACACTATATCCCACCAAAAACATTTTCATGTAAAATGTTGCCAAGACGACTGCATATGGTTTACCCTGTGAAAAAGATATCAGATCTCATGTAGAGCCAAGGTTCTGTATCTACACGCCGTAACTCTACCAACCCTAACTTCATAAACTCTACATCTCAGTAAAAATGTATTGCTTCGCCGTTTCGCTACCATACCGTCACGAGGGGGAAACGAACGCCTTTTGTGTTTGCAAATATCTAGTTTCTGAAGTAATGTGTTATACGAATATTTAGTTTCTGAAGTAACGAAACAGCCAAGCCATACATTTTTACTGAGAAGTAGAGTTTATGAAGTTAGGGTTGGTAGAGTTAGGGCGTGTAGATACAGAACCTTGGCTCTACATGAGATCTGATATCTTTTTCAGAGGGTAAACCATATGCAGTCGTCTTGGCAACATTTTACATGAAAATGTTTTTGGTGGGATTTCATTTCTTTTTGTAAGTTTCCTTTTTTTCTCCTTTTGGGCTGTATTTCTTGTACATCTTCTTTCGAAAAAGTCTGTGTACTAAAAATAAAACCTCTAGCATAAACCTTTGTGAAAGTCTCATACAAACTTTCACACCCCAAATTTGGGGCAAAAGTAATAGGTTTATGATTTTTTTTGTTGTTTGTGTCTCAACTCAACTTAGTTTATATACCAAATTTCAGCTTTCTAGCACTTCAGGAAGTACCATAACAGTTTTGATGATCATCAGTGTGTCAGTGACGAAATCGGTGTTTTTTTTAGTATCAATAAAATCTAAACTATCAGAGCTTTGCAATTGAAACTTTGTACGTTTCATTAGTATATTGGTAACATCATATCCTGAAAATTTTAACGATCTGGTATATCGGGAACCAAAGTTACAGGGGTTCAAAAAAACGACGAAACGCTTCGAGAAAAGGTATGTAGTGCCCTTGCGCTACGCTTGGCTCGTCTTGGCGGGGGCACGGCCGTGCCCCCAGATTTTTTGAGGATTAAAGTAGCCTACGTGTTAATCTAGGATGTCAGTTGCCTCCATACCAAATGTTATCAAAATTGGTGCTGCCCTTTAAGTGTGAAGAAGTAACAAACATTCAAATACATACGAGTACAAACTTTCATCTCCGTAATATTAGTGAGATAGTTTAAGATTTTGAGAATGTATCATGTGTTTTCTGTAAGAATATTCACAAACAAGATTTCTCTGCATAACAGTAACGCAACAGTTTTATAACAAGTTTCTCTCCTTAACACGATACATATTCATCGTATCGAATTCACTAAATAGACTGTAGACTGCAGACTGCGCACACGCTATCGGAACATAGAGGAAATGGTAGTGGTATCATTAAATTACTTATTCAAAATGTATCAGTGACTTCAATGCGTTTGCAGTATGAAAAATTGTGTTAAAATGTAATATTCTTCATTAATTAATTTGTCCTAGCCGAGCAAAAACCGATACCGTCTCGGGTACCAGTAGCCAGGGAAAGGGAAAAAAGGTATAGCCCAGAAAGGAAGTCCCTGTAAACCCGACTACGTGCCATTTACGACTTACAGATAGCCCCCTTGTGTGTATAGTTTGTTCATTTTCATAGTGTCATTTTAATCGTTCCGCCCCGGCGCGTGCGTTTCATTGTCAAAGAAACGCCGACACGCATCAAAGGGGCCGCGGTCATTTCTATTCAAATTTGATTGACACTAAACTGTAAATACGACATTGAAAGTTAAAAAAGAAATTTACCAAATTTTATTTGAAGTGGCTTAAAATAAAACGTAATTTAGAAACAAGTAACTAGTGCTAAAAAGGGAACACAAAATCTGAAAAAGTACGGTATACAAACAAAGCCACTCATTGCCAAAACCCGCTACAGTTGACCTAAATACGATTGCTTGCTTCGGATCTCGTTCAATATATTGTGATCTGTTTATCTCGGAATCTCGTGATAAATATTGGCTTCAAAGCGTTGTGCAAAATTTATGTAATCTATTTTGTACAAGTAATAGGTAATTATTACAACAGTATGGGGTTTTGAAGCCCCTTTTTTTACGGCAGAATCAATGGATTATAGAAGTTCTATTTATTAACACTTGTTCTCGTTCCGTGTGGTGACGGTTTAAGAATATGGAGAGTCAGAACCCATATTCATCCCGTAGGTATCGTAAGAGCAGACCCTATGTCCCATATGCAGTGGAATATTAGAGTATTCATGAAGATTATTCAGGTGATTAAAATATGACTTAATTAATTCGGAAAATCTGTTGTCATATTCATAAGAAAAACATAGCTAGTATTCTGACCGGAGAACGGAGGAACAATGATTCAGAACAATCACTAGGCAGCCATGGTGTGGATCACCATGCTGCATTCATTGTTGCATTGTCTGCATTCGCAATGAGTATATGGTGACCACCACTCTACATAAAAAAACAATCTGGCTAATTTTATTTCTTTAAATTAAACATAATGTAATTTTAAAACCTATTTGTAAAATACTTCCTGTGAAGTATCATCGGCATGTTATTGTGGTAACAGGGTTGGCAAACTTCACCACCTGAACCTGAATTCAAATACACGTATTTACAAGTTACACCAAAATAAATGTTCCCCTTTGTATAAAAGTGCCACAAGAAATATAAATAAATTGAACACAAAGCGTGAACTCGAGAAATATACAATTTTTTGTACTAGGTACTTAAATTAGTACAGAAGTCAACGAAAATTTTGCTAACGCTTAATTTTAACCTAAGTAATGTCTTTAGTCTACCTAAAAACCTTCTTCAACTAACCATAATATACAAATATAATTTTAAATAAAATCTCCACTGCTCATGATAAATTGCTCAAACTGGTAATTGAGGTTACCCAGTTAGGTGACACGTAGGTATTATGATGAATTGTTCACATTACTTTCACCAGCATCCCACTTCACAACGAAGCGGCGGCGTCGACGTGATTAAATATGAAACAGCGTTTTTGGACCGTCATGATTTTAGATCATGATGACGTAATACGTTTAAGAGGTTAGAGCGAAAAAGAGAGGTACTTTTTTTGTCAAACATTATCGTTGATGGGCATAATTAATGTTATTCAGAGGTTAAATTTTTTTCGTGTGGCAATTCCCAAGACTCGTTGACTCATCGTGGTTTTTATTTAATTGTAATTAACAACTTGTACAGCCGCATATGAGTCTACTGCAAGAGACTCGGGTATAACACAAGGAATTGATTCTTTCTGACTTCTCGAGGACTTATTTCCTTGTTTTGGTCCACAAGGACCAAAACAAGGAAATAAGTCCATTTTTATGAAATGATCCATTTTTAGTCGCACGTAACAATTCGTTTCAAAATTCCTTCATTTTTTTGCCTGTTACATTAAAAGCTGCTGCTAGCTCAGCTGTAGATTGAGTTTCGTCAGCTTCCACAATCGCCTTTAATTCATTATTGTTAACCAAAGTCTCCGGACGACAACGAGCTTCATTTTTCAAGTCAAAATTTCCAGAACGGAACCGGGAAAACCAATAACGGGTTGTGCGTTCGCTTGTACAGTTCTCTCCGTAAACGTTTTTGATGTTACATGCCGTTTGTATCGCGTTGGTGCCACGACGGAACTCATATTCCATAATTACACGATTTTTTAAAGTATCCATTATGACGAAAAATTTTCAAATGTAATGAAAATACAACGCTAATCAAAAAACAAAAGACTGAGATTGTAAATAGAATGTCATGGTTTTAAAACAAAATTAATTTGAATTTAGAATACAGAGCCATTACAAACTTTTTTTTTTATTTGAAATGACCAGTACTGAAGAAAGGCAATTTCATAGGTAAAGACCTAATATAATATTATAAAGAGGTAAAGTTTCTAACTTTTTATGGTTGTAGGGGGTAATCTTCGGAAGTACTGATCCGATTCTGAAAATTCTTTCAGTAACAGAAAGCGACACCATTCAGGAGTGACATAGGCTATATTTTATTATGATTGAACAAAAAATTCAGTTAAAAATAATAGTATTTGTAAATCAAGTCGGTTAACGCCCAACTAAGTGGGCACGGGTCGGCTTTTTTGTTATAAAAAGATTATTATTTTATTGAATTGGCACAGACTGAATCTTAGGAAACCATTTCCTTATCTTGCGAATCCGCAAACAGTTACACAACTGATTATCAAGATATGAATGAGAAAAAAATAGGATTATGGGTTCTGTGACACTTGATTTTATCTTATACACGCATTTTTTGTATACCACAAGAAATCAATCCAAACTGACAGATATATAATATAGTTCTCGAATATGCCATGCAAACAAAAAAATCTAAATTTATATATAACTAAGCTGACCCGGTGAACTTCGTACCGCCATATTTACTTAACTGTCTCAGCTTCCTATAGGCAGTGTACAGTCGTGGACAAAAAACACGACTTTTCCCGTTATCTTTTAATTTTTTCTTCTACACAAACCTTGTCCTAACAATAAGGAACACCTAAAAAAGAATTATTTAATTTAGTGCAGCCGATCGGAAGCGTGCGTACATACATTTCGGCGATTCATTTTTATATATATAGAAGATATCTAAATCTAAACCGAAGCTAATTGGGGAATGTTTTCTTTAATTTATTAATAATGCTGGTTATACATTTGTTGACACAATTGCAACATTGCAATATATGTCACCGAACTCTGATAGCTATGCGAAAAATGGTTTAAGATTGTCTCAGCTATTCAGATTGTTTTTGGCATGTCTCCCAAATATTAAAATATGCAATGAAAGTCCGAGACTAAGAAATCAATGTCAGATAATGTCTACAAACCACTTAACGTTAAAAAGAGTTTGATGAACTAAGATAGACAATAAACGCTTAAATTCCTACAGAAGTCCAGGAAGTATTTTTGTCTAAATGTCAGATTATAATGTGTCTCAAATTTAAGATTTTGTTTTAATTATTTGATAGCCTGCCAAAGTGACTCTACTCAGCCGTATAATAATAAAACTATTAGGTATTTTTTTTTTTTTTTTTTTTTTTTTTTTTTTTTATGTTTGGCCTGCCAAAATGACTCTACTCTGCTTGATGGAAAGCATAAGCAGAATCCACGAGTGGTGGCGACCATACTCATTGCAGATACGACAATGCAGTATGGCGACCCACACTATGGCGGCCTAGTGATGCTTGTGCATCTTTTAGTCTAGTCAACAAGTACGGAACTTGTTGACTAGACTATTTGGGCCTCCGGTCTCGCACTCGCCAACGAAACACGACAGCATGCTGTCATTTTACGTTGATTTTCTGTGCGAGGGTAGTACCGCCCCGGTCGAGCCGGCCCGTTCGTGCTGAAATCAGCGTGGCTCTACTACCTGGTAATAGAGAGGTTGCATTTTAATGCAACCAAAGATGATACAATTGAATTGAGAAACTTCTCCTTTTTGAATCGGTTAAAAATGATTTACAGATAACCAGAGCCTTCAAAAATCAAGCAAATTCTAAATTTAAAATAATATTTATTTAAGTACCTACATTGTTTTTTTCTTTTCCTAATTTCTAGCAGTTCCGTTCAGTTTGAGCTACAGTGCGAGAAATATTGGAGTGATATCAGTGATAACCCTGGCGTACTCGGCGACAATTAATTAAGGATTGTTATTCTCAGCGATATTGTGATTTTAAGACAGTTTTTAATAAAGTCTCTTTCACATGTCAAAAGGTTAATTTCTCAAATCCATCGAACCCTGACACGTAACGTAAACCCTTTCTCGAGTAGTCAAAAGGCTACTTAGCTTTGTATATTTTTTGTTTTTATAGGTTCTCATCTAATTGGAAAACGAAGTTTGTTTTGATCTTAAGTGCCTACCACACGCGCAAGTATCAGCACAGTTTTAACTGCGCAGGTAAAACTGTCGTGGTACTTGAACACGGACGTAGCTACCACACGGCCCAGTTAAGTACGCGCAAGCCTCATTCTTGTCAATATCGTCGGCGTGGAAACAATGTTTCCCAATGAGGAACTATTTCTTCTGCTAGTACTTTTTCAATTTTTGATAATGAAAAAAATACTATGCAGAAGTCAAAGCTTAAAGGTAGTAGAGCCACGCTGATTTCAGCACGAATGGGCCGGCTCGACTGGGGCGGTACTACCCTCGCACAGAAAATCAACGTAAAATGACAGCGTTCGTGCTTTCGTGTTTCGTTGGTGAGTGCGAGACCGGAGGCCCAATTAGTCTAGTCAACAAGTACCATACTTGTTGACTAGACTAAAAGATCAGCAGCATCACTAGGCCCCCATAGTGTGGGTCTCCATACTGCATTGTCTGCATATGGTGACCACCACTATTGGATTCTGCTTATGCTTTCCATCAGGCAGAGTAGAGTAATTTTGGCGGGCCAAACAAAAAAAAAAAAATAAAAAAAAAAAAAAGACAAAAAAAACAAAAAAAAATAAAAAAAAAACAAAAAAAAAACAAAAAACTTCGTAAACAATCGAAGTGGACTGCGGCTTGAACACTGAACACCCAACCACACAAGCAGGCAAGTACGCGCAGGCCGGGCTTGTCCAGACATGCCGCGCTATGGGGATGGCGCGTGAAGCAGTTTTATCAACCGCACGCACGGTGTTCCGTGTACAAGCCAGCCTGCGCAGGCAAAACTGTAGTGATACTTGCGCGTGTGACAGGCCCATAACACTCTCTGGAATGAGCTCCTTCAGTTAAGTTTGGTTTCCACTTGAATTGGTTGAAGTGAAGTGAAACTTGTTCAACTTCAACTCTCAACACAATGCTACGGAGTAGGACTGGGTTTTCGTTTTTACTAAAAGAAACTGTATGGTTATTTGAATAAGAAACAGAATTGTTTGGTTATACATACAGGATACTCTGTACGTATATGTAGACTTTTCTTACTTTTCGATGTATGTCTTTCTTTTCTGTGGGCAATCTCAGGCAATACATAGGAAAAATTCTCATAGAAGAGCAAAAATTCTGAACGGAATCCCCTATTACTGGTAGTAGTTAAGACGTATAAAGTAGTACGGTTCGATTACCAACCTGGACAAATCTAGTTCGACGGCAATAAATAAATTTGCTTCTTTTCAGACAAGTAAGAGAATACTCGTAGTAGTCGGCAAAATATCGACGCATATTTCATTTTATGTTTATTTTATATGTTTCTGTTTTCTCCTTCTGGGATAAAGATGTGACTTCACATACATCACTTTTTTTTTCTTTTTTTTGTTTTTTCATCTTTAAAAAGCAACTCCCGCACTAGGAATAAATCCTGTGTCGCGGGGGACTTTACAAACATACATGAAACGGACACAAAACACAAAGTGTTGTCCTACGTGGGATTTGAACCCACGACACTTGGCATAGTAGGAAACGGCGTGGTGACCGTTAAACCACTAGGCCAAACGTGCAGTCATTTTATTTATGCAATGCATGTAAGAAGTCACGTGAAATAAATTGGGGTCATCATTTTGATTAATAATAAACGCTTATTACACATTTGTCGACACGACTGAAACACTGCAAAATATGTTTACATTTATAAACTATGTCAACTCACTATTTTCGTCAACGAACATGCTTCAAACAAACTATTTGCTGTAAGATGACACCATCAGAAATGAGAACACAAATCAGATCGGTTCTCCGAATAGGAAATGGTCTACCAAGCATGTTACAATCACGCAGTCGTGCAATGCAAGAAAAGCAATTCTAGGAAACTATAATGTACCGACAATATCCATTAAGGGGATATAACGGTCAATGTTGGCAAAGAAAACTGACAAAACATCGTCCATTATTCAGTAAAATAACCATTTCTACGTCCAAAATAATTAAATGAGATCTTTCGCAATGTTTCACGTATATATTTCGTTCAATTGATCTGAGAGACGGAGCTGTTAAGAGCCTGGAGTAGCTAAGACCTAAAATAATGAACTTAGGACCTTTTTGGGAAAAGATACATCGCACTTTACTGTAATTAAATTGACCTTTATAGCTGTAGAGGCTTTCATAATATACTAGCCTTTTTACATGGAACGCTTTTTAACCGACTTGAAAAAAAGGAGGAGGTTCTCAATTCGACAGTTTTTTTTAATGTTTGTTCCTCATAACTTTCGACTGGCTAAACTGATTTTGATGATTCTTTTTTTATTTGAAAGCTGGTGCTTCCCGTGTGATCCCATTTAAATTTGGTCTAGATTGAAGTTTTTTTTTGTTAAAATTTGTGATTATCATCAATTATTTTAAATATATCGGGTATAAGAGTCCCTTTATTATGCAGATTAGCTGAGCCCCACGGTGTTACACGCTGTTATTGTTGTACCTTTAAAAAAACAACCGGGGGCAACGCCGAGGGTTGAAGCTAGTCTAAAATACTCCTTATATCATCAGCTATCTGCCAGTGGAAGTCTCGTCATAATCGTTCCAGAGCTTAGCTAAAACAAACTGATAGACATTTTTTTATTGATTTTTTGATGTAAGTACCTACCGTTTATACTCTCATATGCATTTAGTAAAAAGCTGTTAGTATAAAATTACATAGACCTTTAAATTTTATTGATTTGTATTATTTATTGTACATAGATATTCTTCTAAGCTTGTCAGTCAATCAGCTTTTGTGTACTTGAATTACATAAAGACTAATAAAGAGAGTGAAAAGAACCTCGCTAAAGAGGATATGACGTAAATTCGTTGAAGTACAGTTAAAAGCCTTGTTCGTTTCCTTTTTTTTAGTAACGATGAACATTTACTACCGCGTAAATGTTTCCGAATTATTTAAAGTGATCCTTGAATGTACAGTTCCAGTGTAGACTGACAATATTTAAGTAAATACAGAAAACAAATTGTTTCTTTTTTAATTATTATTGGCAATTATTTATCAAGGCCTGTGAGTTGGAATAAATAATTCACTTTAACACCACGCCGTTTGCTTTGGTCATGGGCGTCATTTCACACAGGCAAAAAATCAATAGTATTATTTTTAGCACCAAAGACATCCTAAATACAATAAGACATTAACAAGTAGAATGAAATTCAATTAAAAAGCTGTTTTAAAACAACACAATTTACTGGCATGCCTCGAGACGAATCAAAGGAGTCCAAACTCGATGATGTTGCGACGTTTCTTTTCAGAGTTCCTATGGCCACCTTCCAGCTCCAGCATCAGATCAGCTCCATGTCATTATAATATTGTATTGTCACGCTGTATACATATGCTTGCAAAATTTCAGCAAAATCCGTTAAGATATCTGCTTCAAAATTGAGTTGCAAGATTCCACCCGAACAACAAGCATACATACATTGCAAGTTAATAAAAAGCTTGTAAAATAGGGTCAGTAAGTGTTGTTCTGGTATTAACAAACCCAGTAAGTGATCATTACTATTTCTGACGAAGTACTCACTAGTATACACTATTTCAGACGAGCTTTATGCTGATTTGAATTCATTTTCACATTCATGATTTGTGCAAGGTAATCTTTACGAAAAGTATCATGCTGAAGAGTTTGTTTGTTTGGCAGGTTGATAACGCTAATCTCGGGAACTACTCGCATTCATGAAAAATATTGCAAAAATGTGGGAATATACCTACCAGTAATGCTTTCTCTAAAGAACAGATTTTACAGTTTTTCGTTGTCTGGGATCACCGTTGCATTAATAATGATAATTAATAACCGACAACAGTTCTTGAACAACAATAAAAATACACGTTTTCATAAGTATGTATGTAGTAATAACTGGTTATTGAGTACAGTTGCACAATAGACTTGTTAGCTAAATGATAGGCAATACTCAAGGTCCTACTATAATAGTAATTGTAGTACATAATTTTAAATCTTCTACTTATTTATACACATGCATGAAAAATAACAACACGTTTTCGCTACTATATATGTTTTTAAGTAAAACTTATAATTTCTAATCAGTATCACAGGTATTTTAGACTATATAGGGGATAGATCACGAAAGCAGAGATTTAAAGTTTACGTAGTACGTTCTACTACGTTACTCTATCACGCAAAAACTAAACGGTTTTTTTTTATATTTGAGCCTGCCAAAATTACTCTACTCTGCCTGATGGAAAGCATAAGCAGAATCCAAGAGTGGTGGTCACCTTACTCATTGTGAATGCAGACAATGCAACAATGCAGTATGGTGACCCACACTATGGCGGCCTAGTGATGCTTCTGCATCATTGGGCCGCCATAGTGTGGGTCATCATCATTTCATCATTTAGATGAAACTTTACAGTAATATAGCTTAAACATCAGAATTACACATAGGCTACTATTTGCCACGATGACCGACGTCTACGGAACCGGTGAAGCGGGCAAAAGGTAGTATAAAATAAACGATAACAAAACTTAGATAAAAAATGAATGTGTGCTAACAACATATATATAAATATATGAAGTAATTTTTGATAAGAAGGGGAAACCCCCAAAGGCTCCCGTGACCTCACTTACGCGGTGAAAAGCAGAAAGACTTAAAACATGGCTCTTCTGAGTCTAGGAAACTAGCATTTAAAAATCTGATCGAAAAAACTTGACAACTGTTTTGCTCTGTTTTGTTACTTCAACTTTGTATGTTTTACCTCACAATAGTAATCACAATAAACATTCAAAAGTAACAAGGAAGAGCGAAGATTATGCGTCGTCACGTCGCGAAGGTTAATCCATATCAAGAAGACGCCTCCACCATAAACTTAATTATTTCCGCAAAAAATAAACGTGTGTTTTATGGCACTCAAACATATGTTTATCTTAGAATTACTTAATTAATCTGTAATGTTAACTAAAGAAAACTTTTGCAGACAACAGATTGACGTAATATTACTTAGTAATTGTAACGTAAACAATACATTGTTTATAGTAACTATATGGGCTCCCACACATAATGCGATGCGATGCGATACGGCGTGAAGTTATTGCGGTGAATTCGTGCGAGCTCGCAGATATTTGCGATGCGTTGCGAATTCGCAGTTATGTGTGGGAGCCATAAGGCGGGCTAACGTGCTGACAGGTCTCTTTTACAAAAGTATCGTTGACCATAGACTGTGATTGTTATTCCCAGTATCTGTATCTGTACCTATTATTATTTTTTCTCATAATGTAATGTAGTTATGAATCTTGTGTTCGTAATAAAGTATTATTAATTACTTTTATGATGAGTTATGGTTATGATTTTATTTCGGCTTATGATGGTTAGTGTGAACCTAGCACGGGCTTACTCAATATTATTATTAAGTGCGTTACCGCCTTAAGCATGGCTCGCCCGCGGTTCATTTCAGACATCTAATGGTCCGTACTCACATACGGTATTACTCGATAGTTTTACTCCAAAACGTGTAAAAATTAACGTATGGACCGCAAAACTCGCGACTCGAAGGTTCGCATCGAGCCGGCTCGATGGCTCGACTCCTTACGCTTCTCCTTTTCATTTTCTTTAATTCTATTATAATTAAGAATTGCTAGACTTGCTAAATGTAGCCACCGTCTCCTTTGTTGAACAGACATCTTTTGCTCGAACGGTTCGGTTCGAAATGAACGGCGAGCCAAAAGATGCGTCACTCGATCGATAAATGCTGAATGTGTGGACGAAAGCCCATGCCGTGGTTTTTACTTGACATGTTTGCTCGATCGAGTAAAACCGTATGAATTACCTCGTTGGTTTTAATCAGAATACTATTACGAATCGATCACCATTAATCATAGCCTTTAATATAATCCAGCTAAACATATGACTCTCTCCTTAGATAGAATGGACGGATGTTTGTTACTAAGTAACACCTTAACTGTTAAACCAATCTTCGTGAAATTATACACAGAGACAGATTAGTCTGGCATAATATTTATGTACTAGTGGTTGCCCGCGGCTCCTCCCGCGTATATGTCGGTTATCGCGGCAAATAGTAGCCTATGTGTTATTCTGATGTATAAGCTATATTACTGTAAAGTTTCATCCAAACCCGTTCAGAAGTTTTTGCGTGAAAGAGTAACATACATCCATCCATCCATTCATACTTACAAACTTTCGCGTTTATAATATTAGTATAGATCAGATCGTAATTTTCATCTCGAACAATTAATTGTAAATAACATTATCGACATTAACGTCAGGGAGACATTCGACATAGACTAGCACTGTATAAACAGTATATCCATTACTGAAATAGAAACTAATATAACCAGTAGAAATGCATTCCATATATAAACATCACTATGCCTCAAGACTCGATACCATTAAAGGCAATCTTTGAACTTATACGGTTTAGATTTCGTTGCGTCTCCTTTACCGGCAAGCGAATGAGATAAGAACTTTATCGTGTACTAAGATTACCATTCATGGCAAACATAGGCCACCGTTGATCAGATTTCACCGATTCCACAACTTTGTACGTAGATATCGAACGAATCAAGATGCAATCGTCCGCCGCGACGCGATTCATGGGGAGGGGCAGTATTTTCCCCCGGGATAGGGCCTGATTAGGCGAGGTGTTGATTCGAGGAGGACTTGAAAACACATAGTCTAGGTTCCTCCAGAGTAGGACGCCAGAAGCCGGAGAGTCGCCAAGAATCAGGAAGTCCAAAGGCATTTACAACCTTAACCAAAGACATCGAACGAATATGCCCAATGATGCAGAAGCATCTCAATAGGTCGCCATAGTGTGAGTCACCATGCTGCATTTGTTTGCATTAGCGATGAGTGTGGTAACAACTTTCTTGGCAGCCACTAAAAAATTAAAATAATAAAGCTGATGTACAACAATTAGTCACTTAGAATTAAATGTGCGTGCCCCAGACATTATTTGTAATAAAAAATATCTAGTTAATATATTTCATCATCAGTAATGTTCACATTCCAAGTGTTTAACGATACGAATAAAACACCTGTCTGCAACTCATAGTTTTGAATATTTTTGTATTAAAAAAGTATCTAAATTTTAACTACTCTTGCTTCAACTAAACACTTCTCAGAACAGCAGAAACTATTGAAAAGAAAAATAAATAACAGAACGAAAACTTGGACATGGGTCAACCCGAATCTTTTTGTGGAGGCTATCTTATCAAGACAGGTCTAAGCAGATAGGAACGGGTACCACCTTCATTTTATACTATGCAAAGATGCACATCTATTCACAGGTGTAAGATTACGTTTTGTACATAGTTTTAAGATGTGATGAGACAATGACTGTTATGACACTGTAATCACAACATTTAAATGACAATACACTAGATGACACACTGTAATAGTGTAATGTAGGTATCTGTTATATCAGCATAAGAATTGTGTCGACACAGGAAGACTTATCGTTACGATGTAGTAATACGGAGTTATAGGCTAAGCAATTGTTGAAATGTATTACGTTTGACTGCCTCTGTGGCGCAGTGGTAGCGTATGCGACTGCTGTTCTTGAGGTCTCGGGTTCGATTCCCGAGTCGGACCAAATGTTTGTATGATCTGCAAACATTTGTTTCGGAGTTTGGGAGTTTTCTATGTATGCATTTACAAAAAAAAGTATATATGTATTTATATCAGTTGTCTAGTACCCATAACACAAGCTCTGCTTAGCTTGGGACTAGATGGCGTTGTGTGTTAGACGTCCAAAATATTTATTTATTTATTTAAGTATGTAAGTTTTTCTCGGTACATTACAAGCTATGGACAAGCCGGTTTAAGACGCTTGGGCATCGCAATTAAGTAAAACGTTGACCAGTTCCTCTACATTTGCACATGAACTCGCGACCCGGTCCGGCTTCGCACGGTATTTGAAATTCTCAGATTTCCTCTACTATAATATGTATGTATATATACTACACATGTAAACCTTCCTCTTAAAACTCTATCGCTTACTGAAAACTGCATTAAAATTCGACGAATAGTTAAAAAGATCTAGGCGAGCAGACAGTGGATGTGACTTCATTTTATACTATGTAATGATTATGGGGCGAAACGAGAAGAAATAAAACTGGTGGACTACCGCCGAATATGAACGTCTGTAACTCAATTATCACAAGTTCGTTGTCAGGCCTTTGAAATGGCATTTTATTTCATCATCATCTCAGTCGAAGAAAGTCCACTGTTGGACGTACACCTTCCTAAGGCTCTCCACAACGACTGGTCCTGAGATGACCGCATCCAACGGCTTCGGACTACCATTCACGGGCCTACCCACGCTCCGTCTTCCAGTTTTTGGTCACCACTCTAGTTTTGGTTATTATTTTTATTTATAATAATTCATGTGTTTTTCATTTATTCTTAAGAAAACTTCTGTTAACAGTATATTAATTTCTGGGTATTAGATAATAAGTAGTAAGTTATACTCGTGGTCTGGTCACGAAAAATCCGAATTTCAGTCTAGCTGCGAACAGCTTTGTATGAATAATTATTAATTATTAAATTGTATTATCATTCCCTACTAATTGATAATGCAAAGATACTAACGTAGCTGCTGATACACTTAAATACAGACGAATAAGATAAGGGAAGATAACGAGGATATAAAATTTCGTCTATTCTATCGCTAATTAATCGATAACGCAGTGAATGCATTAAGTAAAATTAACATGTTAAGAAATACATAAATGTGGAATATGTGGATATTATATTAACATTAGTAACCATAAAGAATTAGAAAGAAAATACTACCTATTTTTAATGAATAACAGTCTTAATTGGTTATTTAGTTGAATATAAATGAATTCAGCCAACGTCTGTAGGCGTGACGAAACTTGTTTGAACTCAGGACCCTGTTTAAGTGAGAGAAATGCCTGCTCATTTCAAAGTGAAGTAAAGCCGAGTCTCCACAGATCAAAAGTTGACAACCTTTGTGTTGTCAACAAGTGTTGGTGATAAAAGTTTCTGTAAACCTGAGTCTCCACAAAAGTTGGCAACTTTTGTGCTGTCAACCTTTTTTTGTGTTGTCAAATTTCGGTGGAGACGCGCCTTAATATCTTGCATTCATTAAAAAAAAACAAAACATTATCTTTTTTATTGTCAACTACGCTGATTCTTCATTTGTGTTATTTTTATAGTATTAGGAGACAACGAACAGACGGGGCACTTGGCGGTAAGTCACTACCTCCGCACATGGATACCCTCAACGGATATTAAATACTCAGCGTTATATATATAACTAGCTGACCCACGCAACTTCGTTTGCGTCTCCAATTGCCCGTAGCGTGATAATTTTTCCCCGTTTTCGAAACATTTTTCGTTGGTGCTCCGCTCCTATTGGTCGTAGAGTGATGATATATAGCCTATAGCCTTCCTCTATAAGAGAAAGAAGTTTTCAAATCGGACCAGCGGTTCCTGAGATTAGCGCGTTCAAACAAACAAACAAACTCTTCAACTTTATATAATAGTATAGATGACTTAAAAGCGCCCCGCGGTGTTACCCACCCACACACATGTTGCTGTACTTAGCTCATCCCACGAGAATGTGGCCTAGTGGTTTAAGCGGTCTCGTCGCCACGTCGTTTGCTACTTCGCCAAGTATCATGGGTTCAAATCCTGCATGGTACAACACTTTGTGTGATCCACAAACTGTTGTTCTGAGTCTGGGTGTTCTTTGTGCCTGTCTGATGCATGTCTGTAAAGTCCCCCGCGACACAAGATTTATTCCTAGTGCGGGAGTTGCCTTTTTAAAGAAAAGAAAGGTAGAAGAATACTATAATTATCGGGATAAAAGTCGTTGGCGTGCTATTCCAGACTATACGTCTGTACTAAAGTTCATCTAAATTCGTTCAGCCGTTTTCGGGTGAAAGAGTAACACATCTCCATCCTCCTCAATTTTGGCATTTATAATATTAGTAGGATTTGCCTTTAAAACATGACTTCTATTAGAACCCGATTCTCCATAATAGAATGTTGCGTTCTAATGCTGATGTAATTCTATATGTAATTTGACGATTTCACACCAATTAGATTACATCACAAAGATGAGTACGGCTAGTTAGTCTTGTGTAATGTATTTGCAGGAAGTGTAAATAAACAAATTATGCACTGACTTTAATTAAACAAAAAATTATCAAAACTTGTGACAGGCAGTAAGTGTTACGTGACACTGAGAGATTATTTTTAAAAATAAAACTAATTTATGTAATATATTAGGCATATCCTTATTTTAACACTAGCTTCGCACGGGTTCTTTACGGAAAATATAATATAGCCTATGTTACTCTGAGAAGATGTGCGGCTTCATTTTTTCCAACGTCTTCTTCAACACATATCGTAATATTTTAGCCAATATCCTCAAAAATTTAACAAATTATATACGAAAATCTGCCTCAAGAATCACTCTGTAAAATCCATGCAGTAGCTTTTGAGTTTGTCGCGAACAGACAGACAGATAGACGCGGCGGAGGACTTTGTTTTATAACATGTAGTGATAGTGATCATCATCGGCCTGCTGGATCTGAATCGATTTTGGGTTTCTCGGGTTCAGCTCATGCCACTCCGTGGGAGAGCCACGCTTCGGCATAAATGGCTCGACCGGAGTGATACCACGGCCTCACAGAAACCGGTGTGAAATAGTGCTTGCGCTGTGTTTCACCGAGTGAGTGAGGATACCGGAGGCCCATACCCCAATCCCTACTTCCCCCCCCATCCCCAAAAGGCCGGCAACGCACTTGTGACGCTTCTGGTGTTGCAGGTGTCCATGGGTGTCCACGTCTGCTCGTTTGCCCGGCTATTCCATAAAAAAAAACTTATCTTGGACAATCGTCACTGCACCTGACCTATGGGCATTCTATAACACGTTTGCTGAGGCCTGAGACGCGGTCTCCACTCTAGAACTCAATTACACCAAAGGTTGTCAGGTCTAATTTAGCCTACTACTTCAGGTTGCTAATCCGGTGGGGTACGTCGGTGATCTCAGTTCTCTGCCGGATTACGTCATTTCTGATACGATCAATAATTAATTAGAAAAACGAAGTGCGCGGCCCTTTCTAGAGCACGGTGAGCGATGTGGACCAGTCGCGCTGCAAGTGTACACTTTTCAGTTCTGTAAATTATAACGAGTAGGACGCATCTTATTGAAGACTTTCGTCTATAGGTTTCTTTCTCTATTCTGGAATCGACGAAGGGAAGACTTGACGTAACTTTGCAAATGCTGCTCAATGTTACTGCATTATTCTATTCACCGCGTTCTCGCCGATGTAGGTACACATATCTTTGCTCATCTTGAGAACATAATATACTTATATAAATACACTAGCGACCCGCCCCGGCTTCGCACGGGTGGATTTCAGACGCCCCCGCCGACGACACGATTCGTTTTTTTTTTTTTTTTTTTTTTTATGTATGGCCCGCCATAATGACTCTACTCTGCCTGATGGAAAGCATAAGCAGAATCCAAGAGTGGTGGTCACCATACTCACTGCGAATGCAGACAATGCAGTATGGCGACCCACACCATGGCGGCCTAGTGATGCTGCTGCATCTTTTAGTCTAGTCAACAAGTATGGAACTTGTTGACTAGACTATTTGGGCCTCCGGTCTCGCACTCACCAACGAAACACGATAGCACGCTGTCATTTTACGTTGATTTTCTGTGCGAGGGTAGTACCGCCCCGGTCGAGCCGGCCCATTCGTGCTGAAATCAGCGTGGCTCTACTACCTTTTAATCTGTAATATCTTCGAATATATTCATTTAAATTAGATACTGTAAAGGGCCATTTTGATCTATATTAAATACACAGTGTATTTAATTTACTTAATTGTATAAGGATTCATTTCGTATTGCTTATAATCACTTCGTAAATAAGCCATTATTTCTCGTAATAAGAAAGGAATAAAAAATGGTTGTTGTGGGTTATCCCTAAGAGATAGACATATACCGTCGCGGACTTTTTTGTAGTACTTTTTAAGGTGTACAATACTGTAGTACATTATTTTGATCTATCTCGTAGGGTGCAACCAGCGTTTGCAATGTAAGCGCAAAAAAACGTGTTATTTGCTACATCACATTAGAAAACTCGAAAATTAACAGTGTTCCCATACTATATTATGCATTTATTATACATAAAAACCTTCCTCTTGAATAACTCTATCTATTAAAGAAACCCGCATCAAAATCCGTTGCGTAGTTTTAAAGATTTAAGCACACAAAGGGACATAGGGACAGAAAAAGCGACTTTGTTTTATACTATGTAGTGATACATATATCGAAATGAATGTAATGGCACCTAAATATTGTAGGATATAGATAAAATTTAGCAGATAGATAAGTTATGCTTATCTTTGATTAAAATATAGGCACACGGTACCACTGTAAAACGAAAATTAAACTTCAAACGGATATGAATAAGTTTCATAATTCTGTAAATTAATAAGGTAAATTAATCAAAAGATAGTCAAATGTAAAACGTCAATAAATCACTGTCACTTTAAACGTCGAAACTTTTATACTTAAAATTACGTATTTCATAAAATAGGTACTTGGCAATTATTAGAATTATTTTTCTTTTGTTATCCTAAGGTTTAAAATATTGCTCTTCAAAAAGTTGGGTGATTAGCGGTCTGGGTTGCTCTGAAGACTGGACGAACTCGCATAGTTTATTTTCGTCGTGGACTTACAAGTCAGTCAGTGTAAGTGTTTTAAAGTGGTACCTTTTTATCCACTCATGTCTACTAGGTATCATACTAATATTATAAATGTGAATGTAAGTTTGATTGTTACGCTTTCACGCGAAAACTACGTAACCGATCATCATGAAACTTTGTACACATATTCTTGGAGGTATTAGAAGTAACATAGGATACTTTTTTTTAATAAATGCGAGCGAAGCCGCGGGTAAAAGCTAGTATTACAATAAATTGCACGGATGGTAATGATTGCACGGATGGCGTATACCTGTACTGTCAGCTGAACGTTGTGGATTCGTTCCCCACTTGGAACAACACTTTATATAATACAACAATTGTTGTTCTGAGTCTGGGTGTTCTTTCAGTCCATTTCAAGATGACTGTCTGTTAAGTCCCCCGCAACACAGGGTAGGTAGCGGGGTAGGCAGCGGGGTAGGTAGGATGGGTAGGTAGGGGTATATATTCCTAGTATGAGAGTTGTCTTTTTAAAAAATCCTACTAAGTAATATTATAAACGTGAAAGTTTGTAAGTATGTATGGATGGATGGATGGATGTTTGTTACTCTTTTACGCAAAAACTACTGAACGGATTTGGATGAAACTTTACAGTAATATAGCTTATACATCAGAATAACACATAGGCTACTATTTGCCACGATAACCGACATACACGCGGGCGGAGTCGCGAGCAAAACCTAGTAAGAAATAACGCAAGCAATTATCGTAGTAGGAACATTGTCAAGAATAGTAGTAATATGTAACAGATGAAGTACCTATTCTATATTCCTTTTGTTTTTAAATAACAGAAGAATTACGTCTTGCATAAATTAATGTTTTATGTTCGATATGTATTCACAAAAACATGTTTTTGTTTCATGCCAATACCGACAGTTATGTGCATTTACGTGTTATATGCATAAACCCGCAGCACGGGCTGCATAACGATTTACAAAAGTGACCTTGACAGGCTCGCATTTGTGGATAAAGTAAAGAAAACATGTGATTTTGAAACAAAAATTTTAGGAAGTTCTTACAGAAGTTCGCGTTCAGTGGTTTTTTTATTGCAAAGGAGGCAAACAGACGTACGTACGTACGTAACAGACATACCTACCAGAAGTAACTACCGCCGCTGCCAAGTCGAGGAATTAACTACCCTCCGTGGAGCCCGCACCTTTGGGGATGTCCTAATACCCGAGAGGTATAGGGTCGTTGGGAATGTAGATGTAGAGTCACGAGTTTAAGTGAACAACAGGATTTAGACTTGTAGCAACAATGAAAGGGGTTCTAAAATATTTATCTAAAACTTTTACATAGAAAAGAGACGTGTATATTATAATATACTAGCTGAGCCTCGCGGTGTTACCCGCGGTACAACAAAAATACGGGTAACGCCGCGTGGCGAAGATGGTGTAAAATAGTAGCCTAAGTTACTCCTTATATCGTCAGCTATCTGCCAGTCAAAGTTCCGTCAAAATTTGTCCAGCCGTTTCACAGATAAGCTGGAACAAGCAGACAGAAAGAAAAAAAAAAGATTTTTTTTAGGTAAGTACTATATACATACACTTTCATATGCATTTAGTTAAAAGCCGTTAATTTAAAATTACAAACAGACACTTCAACAATTATATTTATTTTTATCTATAGTTGACTATGAATTTTATTTTCACAACCTTTTTTTGCCCAATACATTTGTCTTCAAGTTTGTTTATAATTATTATTGTGCAAAATTTCAAAAAAAAAACAGTTGAATTGAGAACCTCCTCCTTTTTGAAGTCGGTTGAAAATGACCTACCTACTTCCTCGGTTTACTTAATTATTATTTTCAAATTCAAGTGTGTCAACTATCATCATACGCAAATGTTACAACACTTTAGATTTAGAAGGTCAAACTAATATTTAAAATGCCACAATTTAATCTCTGAAATCAAAGGAAATCCTACTCGTAAAAATATATTAAAAATAAAATTATATTAATAGCACACAGGTATAAGTACTTGGGAGCTATAAAACTACTTCATGACAAGACCATTAATAAAAAAAACCTTACTTAATTGATTTTAGCATTTAAACAGAACAAGATTAACACAGCATTAAAATATAATATATTTTTACCTTTTCTTTTTTAACTATAACTCACTTATCTATGCATAAAAAAGCTAAATTGAATCAACACTAATTTTAATTAGATTTGTAAGAAATTATCATATAAATGATGTTTACAAAATGGAATAATTATAGCCAGTGATGAAAATATAGAGATTTCTTCAAGGAAAACAATACATTAAAAGGTAATTAAATTTTTATAAAAAGTTTATGAACTTGCACATTATCAATTATGTCAAAGCTTGCCATCTGATAAACTTATACTGAAAAAAAATTGTATTCTCCTAGGAGGACTATGCTGGTATTATATTTTTTACTTAACTGACTTCAAAAAAAGGAGGAGGTTTTCAATTTGACTGTACTTATTTTATTTTGTTTGTTACCTCTTAAATTTCGACTGGGTGAACCGCTTTTGATGATTCTTTTTTTATTTGAAAGCTGGTGCTTCCCTTGTGGTCCTATTTAAATTTGGTCCCGATTGAAGATGTTTTTTTTTTGTTAAAATTTTTGATTATTTTATTCCTCGTGTCTCAATGTAGTATTCCCATAGCCCTACGATGGGAATACAACATTTTTCAATTCCTCCTGTTTTAATGTAGTATTCCCATAGTCCTCCTATGGGAATACTATTTTTTTTTCAGATAGTCAAATCCGCATTTGTCTTCATTACTTACCTAATTTAACTTGGAATGAACTATTTGACATAAATTGGATAAAAATTCTTTTCATATGTAAAGTACAACTCCTGTGCTAGGAAATATCCTATGTCAAGGAAGACTTTTCAAACATACATGAAGAAAAGGATTTAGTTTATTAACGTCTTACTTACTCTTTGATAGTATTTGCAAAAATATAATAAAGCAATTGTAACATTCGAGTCATATGTGACATTGATCCTGAGTTTTTTAAGCAGGACATGAAAAAATATCTCACTGTATGTATGTAGTCTACATAAATCACAGTATCTTAGTATATAAGTCACAGTAAATTAATTCCATAGACAAAGAAGTGTGGAGACAGATTTTAATTTCCACACAGCATCTTATCATGAGGTTATCAACAAACAGCTGTGTAATTCATCAATTTTTTAACATCATGTTACTGTAATGCCAACATAACACTAGAATATATTCTCACTAGAATATATACAACTTAATGATTTAAAACCAATTTAATTTTGCTTTATATTCATTTTCAATTAATTTTAAAATTAGATTATAAATGAAAATTCACAACAATAACATCAAATACATAAGGTCCATGTAAACCTGTTGCAAAAGGCCTTTGCATCTTTGCCTGTGTTTAAAAAAAAGGTAATATGTCACACCCTTTATCACTTACATTCCAAAACTATCAAGGTTAAACTAAAACAATACAAGCAGAATAGAATAATTAAGTAATTCTCATTAACATTGAACTAATTAAAAGTGACTTAAAACATTGTTTGAATTGGAATAGAATTGTTTAGGAATGTATGTAAACAGGGCATACTTTATGTACTTAAATGTAATATGATAAGTTATTTGAGGAATGATATGTTTAAAATGAACCTAATACAAGACAGTGACATATTTTGTTTGCACAAAATTCTCATTAATAAGGTATTACATGACAATAAGTGAATAATAACTGATAGGAAATTGGAAAGCTTTTATTAAGGAAGATAATAAGACCAGGGTGGAAATGTACCTGTATGGGCGAGTCTCCTTCCGACAAGTGGGCTATCGAGCAGCAGCCGGCGCAGAGACCAGCGGCCCAGCACACCGCCGCCCCAGCCACAGCCACCGCCGCTGCCACGCCGCATACCGTCTCGTTCCACCATCACAATAAACCAATACACATTACACACTAAACACTGTCTTAACCGCACCTTGTCTTGGCTTTACGCGAGCGACATTAACTCCGTCAGATTAGCAACTACCGTTATGAAATATCGACGGTAACTGGCGAGCCAGTCTTTGCACAACGTTTATTGAGTAACCGACCCGCAACGCATCTACGAGAGAAAGTACCGATACCTCGCCAGCAGGATTGTACGTGCCAGCGGTGGCGTTGCAGATGCTGCTTCAGGTGGGGAGTCTCGCTGTTACTTAGTTCCCATTGTGCTGACTGAACTAGTTTACGATTACAGACAGAGACTAAAACATTAAAGCGGATAAAATAGTATCATAAAATGTTTTTATTAATGACCCGAATAACTTCTAGTAAAGCGTTAAACCAAACTATAACATTTTACAAAATAAAATGAACCGACAGCAGTAACTACGAGAAGGACACGACGACGAACAATAGCATTCATATCACAACTGTCAAACAAGAATACTGATACTACGGAATAAGGATCTCACTACTCTAAGATCTCACTCCACTCACCACAACTCACGATTTTCTCACCTTTGTTTTACAATAACAAACGAGAAGTACTACGATTTCCATTAATTGTCTATGGTTACCTCAACCAAAGAGGTTTTCAATTTTTTATCCTTTTAGTTTGAAGCATTAGTATTTAATCAATTTTGAATGGTAAAATCTTAAAGAATTAAACCAATGGTTGGTTTAATGCTCTAAGGGTAAAATTGTTCAAATTCGGAAATATGATTGGAATTAAATTACAAAATATATAATTACAACAAAAACAAAATTGCTTCAGTCAATTTATGGTTCATTGACATTAAGGTAATTGATATCTAAACATAGAATAAAAATGTAACAGGTCCAATTCTGTACATTTAAGATATTTTGAAATTTTTTTTTGGAGGGCTCTCTATAATCGATACTGAAGCCAAAACTGTAATTTTTTTTATTTTAGTCTGTCTGTCTGTCGGTCCGTCTGTCTGTCTGTCTGTATCTTGGCCGCGCATCACGACGAAACTACTGAACGGATTCAAATGAAAATTGGCATGATTTGAGTTCATACTACATACTACTAGCACATAGGACACTTTTTATCCCGAAATTCAGCACGGTTTCTTGGAGAGAGGGAATGAAAGTCAAAATATATACTTAGTTGTAATTCAATAACACATAGTCCGATTTCTTTAATTCTTTTTTTGCTAGAAAGAAAAAAATAAAAGATAACGAGAAAATTCTTTTTTTTGTCCGCGACTGTACACTGCCTGTGGGAAGCTGCGACAGATATGTAAATATGGCGGTACGAAGATCGCCGGGTCAGCTAGTTTATTCTAAAGTAGTAGTAAATTCGATAAGGAGGTTCCGTCGACGTTGCCCGCGTTATTCAAATTTTCTTACGTTATTTGCTAATTACAGCTCTGTACCAGGGTCGTATGTTGATGGAACCAACATAATATCAACTGACACCCTTCGGGGAATACAGGAATGATGTTAGCTTTTGAGGAATAATTTCCCCCGTTTTTTCTAGCAGTTTTAAAAAAATTACTTATAATTACTATAACTGCAATTACTCAGCCACTAAGTATCTAACATTCAGTGGCGTAGCGTGCCCCCCCCCCCCCCACGCTACGCCATGGCGCCGGGCCATGGCGCTGGGGGGGCCATGGCGCCGGGCGGCATACTAAAGGGGGGCGGCGGCAAGCGCCAAAATTTTCCAGTTAACGATTTTTTTAATCATAAAGCAAAATAAAAACATTTTAAATCATCGGAACATCGTAAGAGAGGTGTAGACGAACAAAAACCCGACCTTTTTTTTACTTAATTTCTACAAAAATATCTCCACGCCAAAAATCAGGTTTACCCCTCGCCTGTAGATGTTTCACATCAAAAAGTGAGCCGTCACGGGACGCCTGGCAGATGCGAAGCAATTGCAGATGTAAAAAAGAATTGAATTGCAGTGGCGAAGATCAGTGCTTCGCGGCGAGCGGCGCCCCGCCAGAAATCTCGCCACCCCAAAAATCTCGCCACCTCAAAAATAAGGTTTACACCTCGCCTAGAAGTGCTGTGACGACACTTTTCAATTTCGGCGATCAATTTTGACCTAATTCTGCCACCCCTAACATTTGACGCCCTAGGCGCCTACTCAGCCTAGTGGTAAATCCACCTGTATGGTAAATGGCACAATGCTACATTTTGTTAGTATCACAAGACATTTCACCTATACTTGTTATATCGACATAATTTATTTGAATGTTGGAGACCGATTGTACAGTTTGATTAATTTCTTCGCAAATGGCATCTTTCTTTCCTTTGATATATAATAGGAATTTGGATAAAAATCCAGCAAGTTCTTTGGCCTGTTCACTTGACTCTAATAACGAAAATTGTCGCTATAAAGCTTAATGAGTCACGAACGGATCACCAAACTGAAAAACATTATTTCCAAACCCCTAATATTTTAATAGACCTATCCAACGATATCACACTCTATGGGAGAGACAACTAAAAAAAACACTATCCCTACTTTACGTGTAGAGGAGGTACCCTAAAAATTAGTTTTTTTCAACTTTTTATTTCAACACTGTCAGCGGCGTAATTAATGTGTATATACATGCCAAATTACAACTTTCTAGAACCGATATTTTTTAATCTAAACCGCGGATAGACGGATAGACAGACGAACATGGAGAAACTGTGAGGGTTCCTTGTTGACTACGGAGCGCTAAAAATTGGTAGAAAATTTTCACTACGGGAGGGACCAGAACTCCGTCTTCCTATTTTTCTTTCTCCATAAACCACAAAAAACATCACACTAAGAAATATCTGAACACTATTACAATATAATACTAAACGTTTACAAAATTATTTTAATTTCAAAAAAGGGTGTGTAATTATTCGACGTACATATTCAGGCGCACGAGAACTACGAGAGTAAAAAATACACTTTGTTCATTCGTTCAGGGATTCCCCGCTAAGACGGGAATTCCCCGAACGATTCACTATAAAATAATATTAGTACCGCGTGTACAATATAGCTGGCCATAGTATTTTAAAGTTGATGAAAGTAAAAAACTACGAAGCTGAACATTAGCAAGATGAGGCAGTAATAGTTATTTGTTACACAAGAGTGCAAAGTTGCTTTTTAACCACGTGCTCAATTTGATTTGATGACCAAGCAAGCGAAGGATTCTAAAACTGAACTAGTCCATTGAAAAGTTACATTTGGGGTTCCGTTTTTATTTTTTTGATGTGTAGTGGGGGTCAGTGTAAAGCTAAAACCAAGTTTGTGGGGTCGCCACCCTTGTCCCACGGCCGCCATCTTGAAAATAGGGGTTGAAATGGTTTTTACGATATATCTCTTTAACTAATGTGAACAAATGTTAACTATTTATTTGATAAAAAAAATTGTTAACATTTTTTGTTGCAAATTAAATTCTCTACAACTTTGGTTCAATAACTTTTTGTCGTAAAAAAAAAAAAAGTTATAAGTGAAAATGCACAGAAATTCGAGTTTTTTTTTTCGTTATATAACTTTATCATTTTACAAAAAAATGATATCAGACCATTTTTGTAGGTCGGTTTTTGAGGAATAACTTTTATTCGCAACATTTTTTCACTAACTTAATAGCGAAGGTCTTATTGGTGACGAGCAGATTCCCTAGCGGCAAGTCGCAGAACTAACGTATGACAGATAAAAATACGTATACACGTTAACATTCCACTTTTAAAATACTGATCACCCTCACGAAGTGGTCTTATAGTATTTTTTACTACTCCGTAGACGTCTATCAATGAAATCATTGTGGAAAGAACTTAAAATAACAATGCACTCGCTCTGTATATTAAACTGTCAGGTAGAAGTATCTGTCTTACGTTAGTTCCGCAAACGGCCACTAGGAAAATCTGCTCGTCACCAATACACGTTAACATTCCACTTTAAAAATCAGGGCCGGACCGTGAGTTTAGGGGGCCCTGGGCTAATACTACTTAGGGGCCCACCAAATTCTTTTTTTTAAAGACAACTCCCGCATTGGGAATATTCATCCTGTGTCGAGGGGGACTCTATAAACATACATGTAACGAACACAAAGAACACTCAGACTTAAACAACAATTTGTGGATCACACAAAGTGTGGTCCTATGTGGGATTTGAACCCACAATACTTGACACAGTGAGAAGCGGCGTGGCGACCGCTTAAACCACTAGGTCTGGCGATTGCCAGTCTGGCGGTTGATGATTATCAATCAAACAATTACTCAAATATTTAGGATAAAAATTAAACGATATTTTTTTTTTTCTACATGTCTAATAAACTTGACTTCTTGGATTTAAATTCGTATTCAGTTTATCCAGTGCAACGTTTAGAGTGTCTATTTTAAACTTTTCTGCGCCGTTTACTGCGACTGTCTCTGTACAATTATCAGAATACTTTGATGTAATGTGTCTCTTAGTTATAGTAATGTGTCTATAGTACACACATCAAAAGTGTCTAGGGATAAACATATATTTTTGCAATAACTTTTCTCCTGATTGATATTAATTAAAATTTTCTGTAAGGATTCATCAAATAAAGTGTTTTCGTTTGTCACAGTAACGATAAACCAAGTCACCTTTGCATTAATAAAGAAATTTGCCATTTTCCTAATAAAAGGATTTTTGACATTTGAACCACTAACATTAAAGTTCGAAAAAAAGACTGAAATAACAGTTTTCTTTAAAATTTTATTAGGTAACTTAAACAATTAATAATCCGTGTTTCTACCGCGAACACTAACACAAGAACTTCGGTTTGGCATACTCAAAATGAGTTCATCCAAATCACGCTGTGGAATGGCCGCCCATGTTCGTTGCAACAACAAAAAAAGGTCTTCTTGCGACTGGATACCCTCCATATTCGGCAGAGCTCTTCTCTGTAGCATATCCCATGCATGCTCAATCGGGTTCAAGTCTGGCGACTGAGCAGGCCAGGGCCAAAGCCACATCTCAATCTCAAGAAATCCGTATAAAAATGCTTGATCCCTAGACACTTTTGATGTGTGTATATACTTAGTTTTTTCTTTGTAATCCTTTATCATCTGACTTAAACTTCACTACATAGTATAAAACAAAGTCGCTTTTTCTGTCCCTATATCCCTTTGTGTGCTAAAATCTTTAAAACCACACAACGGATTTTGATGCAAGTTTCTTTAATAGATAGAGTGATTCAAGAGAAAGGTTTTTATATATAATAAATGCATAATATAGTATGGAAACACTGTTAATTTTCGAGGTTTCTAATGTAATGTAGCAAATAAACACATTATATTGCACTTACATTGTAAACGCTGGTTGCACCATACGAGATAGATCAAAATAATGTACAACAGTATTGTACACCTTAAAAAGTACTACAAAAAAGTCCGCGACGGTATATGTCTATCTCTTAGGTATAACCCACAACAACCATTTTTTATTCCTTTCTTTTTACGAGAAATAATGGCTTATTTACGAAGTGATTTTAAGCAATACAGAATGAATCCTTAAACAATTAAGTAAATTAAATACATTGTGCATTTAATATAGATCAAAATGGCCCTTTACAATATCTAATTTAAATGAATATATTCGAAGGTATTACAGATTTAAAATGCACGAATCGTGTCGTCGGCGGGGGAATCTGAAATCCACCCGTGCAAAGCCGGGGCGGGTCGCTAGTTTATCATAAATATCAGTTTTGTTTCACAATTTAACAATTCCTATCTATATGGGTTGAAGCAGAAAAGAAAACATATATTTTCGCACTTCTCAAAAAAGTTTACGATTTTGGGTCCAACCTTCACAGATTCTTCACCAACTTGGTTAAAAGAATGCACAGCACATGGCACGTATCCGCAGATTAATTTTTTGTTCTAGTATTGCTTCTACACCACTGTAACGACCCGCCATATTAACAGCGTTGTTGTTTGACTGTCTCCTTTTTTTTTGTGCGGAAATCCCCCCTGATACCACCCACTGGTGGCATGTCGGACTCGAACCGACTAAAACCGCACGCCACCTCGGGTACCAGGAGCCGGGGAATCAGGTGCACCCTCGAAATCCCTGGAAATCCATGGAACCTCGACGTACCACGGGCCACCTAGGTTTTGTAGATGGCCCTCTCCTAAGCACGAACCCCGATGTTCTCTTGCTACACAAAAGCGCTTGCGCTTCCACCCCGGCCTGCTTCTGCTAGGATGACAGGTGGCCTCATCTGCCAGCCCCAGGCTTGCGCTTATGGAGGACGGAGATCGCTCTGCAACCACCGGCGCCTGAGTCTTATGCGGTACTGAGCCCATTCCCGGGCCTGGCGGACCAGGAGAGGTCTAAACCTGTCCCGGTCCCGCTCCGCCGTCTCCTACACGAGCATAACGAGAATCGCAGAAAGATACTGCGGATTTCCACACACTCTCACACATGGCCGCAATCATGTTACTGAGTGAGAGAACCCCCACTCCGATGGCCGCCACGAGATCGCGCCTCGGCTCCCCCCACACCGGACATTCTGCCAGCGTGTGGAGCGCCGTGTCCACGGTCTGGCCATCGCAGTGGTGGCACTTAGGTGTTGGCTCCTTACAGATCAGACACAGGTAATCGCCGAAGCATCCACTTCCAGTGATCACCTGCGTCAGCCGGTATGAGAGGCTCCCGTGATGCCTCTCAAGCCAATCCTACATAACTGGTCTTACCACCGCAATAACAGCGTGCCCAGCGCTCAGTTGCCCAAGTCGTTCTTGCATTCCTCCACGATGACCTGGCGGAGTTGGGATTTCTGATCTTCGATTTCTCGAATCTCAGGACACCTATCCAACTTCCACGCCTCCTTGAGTCACTAATAAAGAGCCGTAAGGGCTCTTGCCTCCAGGTCCAATGGTGGAGTTCCGGCCAGGAGACTTGCCGCCTCAAAAGAGATCGTGCGGTATCCCTTTATGATCCTGATGGTCAGCACTCGTTTCTGTCGTCGCAATAGGGCGATAGTGCTGGTACTGGCCCTCAGGTCCTCCACCTATACTGGGGCCCCATAAAGGGCCATGGACCGCACGACCATTTGTTTGTCTGTCTGTCTGTAAATTTGACTGTCCCCTACAGTTATCCAGTGGTAATCCATTTTTTCCAAAAAGTCTTGTAAAACATTAAATAAATGTAAGCTAGTATGACTACCAATTATAATTTACGATATACATATTTCGTACACTTTTCCCCGAAAGCAGTAACGAAGTACGATAGTTAACTGATCATTATAAGATAGCTCTGGGACTGAAAACAGAACCGCAAAAAAGAACAAAATTACGCTAGGTGATAAGTGGCGGGAATTCCCCTGTATTATAGACTCACCCATAGACTACTGATAGATTACCATAGATTACCTTATGGACTGTTAGCAAGATATATGAGCCAAATATACACACATCAAAAGTGTCTAGGGATCAACATATGTGTCTAGGGATCAACATGTATTTTTGCAATAACTTTTCTCCTGATTGATATTAATTAAAATTTTCTTTAAGGATTCATCAAATAAAGTGTTTTCGTTTGTCACAGTAACGATAAACCAAGTCACCTTTGCATTAATAAAGAAATTTGCCATTTTCCTAATAAAAGGATTTTTGACATTTGAACCACTAACATTAAAGTTCGAAAAAAAGACTGAAATAACAGTTTTCTTTAAAATTTTATTAGGTAACTTAAACAATTAATAATCCGTGTTTCTACCGCGAACACTAACACAAGAACATCGGTTTGGCATATTCAAAATGAGTTCATCCAAATCACGCTGTGGAATGGCCGCCCATGTTCGTTGCAACAACAAAAAAAGGTCTTCTTGCGACTGGATACCCTCCATATTCGGCAGAGCTCTTTTCTGTAGCATATCCCATGCATGCTCAATCGGGTTCAAGTCTGGCGACTGAGCAGGCCAGGGCCAAAGCCACATCTCAATCTCAAGGAATCCGCATAAAAATGCTTGATCCCTAGACACTTTTGATGTGTGTACTTACTATCGAACGAAAAATACTTGATGTGGGTATAATTAGCGGAACATAGTTATTATCACATGGTATTTAGAAATATTTTAAGTATTAACATTAATCACGTAAGAGGAATAAAAACTGTGTTATATTATTTAATATGTGAGCAAAATAGTTATTAAAATATTAAATCGTAACGTGTAAATTGTTGAGCAGTATCTACAACTCTAGAAAATTATGAAAACATACTGTCGTCCGTAAATAATCGACACGTATTATCGTCTATTTTTTACTTTAACTTGACTTAGCTGGGGGCCCCTGGAATCCACGGGGCCCTGGGCTTAAGCCCAAAAAGCCATATGGTAGATCCGGCCCTGTTAAAAATACTGATCACCCTCACGAAGTGGTCTTAAAGTATTTTTTACTACTCCGTAGACGTCTATCAATGAAATCATTGTAGAAAGAACTTAAAATAACAATGCACTCGCTCTGTATATTAAACTGTCAGGTAGAAGTATCTGTCTTACGTTAGTTCCGCAAACGGCCACTAGGGAAATCTGCTCGTCACCAATAGCACTCCGAAGTGAGTACTATTTTTCAGTACTCTTAACTATACCTATATAATACGTGTGAACTAATAATGTGTCATCACCATCAGTTGTTTTTTTTATTTTTATTTTGTTATTATAATTTTTTTAATTACAAATTTATTATCGGTTCGATTATCCACGTAATAACAATAACACGTAACATGTACAGTAACTTCCGAAACAGTTCGTAAATTTTTTTCATTAACCTCATCATTTTTTGCTACAATTTACAAATAAAACAATCACTCATGATGGAATATTAGAAAAAGCACGCTTAAAAAGTCTAAAAGCTAATAAAAAAAAATGTTTTCACTGAAGTTATAATCGTGTTTAAAATCATTCGAAAACGTCTTCACAATTAAACAGAATAAAATACATCCGCACGTAGTGAAATATGTAGCACAACTAAAAGATATAAGTTGAACGACAACTTCAACACAGTATTATTAGCTATTCCTACAATAAGAGAGGTTAGGAATAATAATAATAATAGCAGGCAGCTGTTCTTTTGTTCCCTCATGGTCACTTGGTTATTTACTACCTGAACGGCCATCACCATTAAAATTATTTTAAAAATCAATATATGTAAAATCCTGTAATGAAGTGGTAAAGAGTCAATAATTAATTATTAATAATATTGCAAAATTTGTAATTAAAAAAATTATAACAACAAAAAACAATAACTAATGACACATTATTAGTACACACGTCTAATTTAGGTATAGTTAAGAGTACTGAAAAATGGTACTCACTTCGGAGCGCTGCGCTGTAAGACCTTAGCTATTGACTTAATGAAAAAATGTTGCGAATAAAAGTTATTCCTCAAAAAACAACCTACAAAAATGGTCTGATATCATTTTTTCGTAAAATGAAAAAAAAAGTTATATCGAAAAATATTAAAAAAAACTCGAATTTATGAACATTTTCACTTATAAGTTTTTTATTTATAGTTCTACGACAAAAAGTTACTGAACCAAAGTTGTAGAGAATTTAATTTGCAACAAAAAATGTTCACATATTTTTTTATCAAATAAATAGTTAAAGAGATATATCGTAAAAACCATTTCTACCCCTATTTTCAAGGTGGCGGCCGTGGGACAAGGGTGGTGACCCACAAACCTGGTTTTAGCTTTACACTAACCCCCTCCCCCTACACATAAAAAAATAAAATTGCGTCCTCTAAAAAACGCAAGGTAAGGCCTAAAAAATGTAACATTTCAATGGACTAAACGTTAGCGAGGGAATCAAAAGAGCACTAGGTAAAAACAAATTGCATTCGTGTGCAACACGTAACTTTTTATCCCACCTCAGCGAGGCAATGACTACTGATGGCAAGGTGGTCGATTTGGTTTCTAGTGACGCCATCGGGTGAGTTCCAAGCGGATTTGTGTATTTCTCTATGAATAATAAGCATACCTCCGATGGTCAGGTCTTGATGCTGGCAAAACTACGAAAATCGTTCACCATTCTCGTTTCGCACACCGAGTCCCTGTGTACCCATATATCACTCACAGTTGGTGTTAACACTCCCAGCTTTTGAATTAAGATGCCCCATGACGATCACAATATCTTGTTTTTTAATGCTCTTAATGTTGGCGTTTAGAGAGTTGTAGAAGTCGTCTTTGGTAACCTCTGCAGACATATTAGTGGGCGCGTAACACTGCACAATGTATATCTTTTGGACACTTGAGTTGAAACGAGCCAAAATGATTCGGTCTGAGATCGGTTTCCCGTCCAAAAGGCTACTCCTTACGGAATCAGAAAGAAGGAAACCAACTCAATTTTCGCGGTCATCGTCCTCATCATTCTTGCCGGAGTATAAGAATGTCAATGCTTTGGACGTTCTCTGTTCTCCAAAATCACTTCTACGCACTTTGCTTAGGCCGAATATGTGCAAGTCTTAACTTAGCATTTCTGCTTCTGCATAGGCCAGTCTGCTGTCATCACTGAGTTTACGTACGTTCCAAAAAGCTATTCGTGTCCGTGTTTTCCTGTTAAAACTCGTTTCAAAATAATCGCTCCGGTTTCTTGCTGTATTCGTTTCATGGTTTCAAAAATCTAAGATTTTTGAAACCATGAAACTAAGATTTTTGAGCAAGCAGGTAATTAGCCCACTGTGCCTTAGTGCGGTAGCGGGGCTGCCACTTCAGAGCGTCGAATCCAGACACGCTCGGTTTTGTTCGGGTTATCTCCCTAGTGAAAGAGTTCTGTTTTGAGGCGCAGAATACTCTGTAGGTAGTGGGCACGCGTTGCGTGGCTGCTGCAGGTCCCAGGGTGGACGACTAGGACGTGGATGACTCGGACTGGCCAGGGTTTTGTGCATCACTGGTGTTCCACTACAAAACACAGCAGATGGATGCTTGGCTTTTTCTAGGCGATACCGACCTCACTACGTCAGCGATTCCCACCAAGACCATGCCCTGGCTTCCCACCTCAGACAACAGATATAAATACATATATAGTTTTTTGTTTTTTGTAAATACATATAAATATATAATTATACATAGAAAACGCCCAAACTTCGAAATAAATATTTGCAGATCATACCAACATTTCGTCCGATCCGGGAATCGAACCTGAGTCCTCAAGCACAGCAGTCGCTTAAGCCACCTCTGAGCTACCGAAGCTGATATTTATATCAAAGATTTATAAGTATCTATAAGTTGTACGATGTATATTAGGTCCGTTTGACAAAATATAAAAATTTTGAATATCTAATAATAAAAAAAGGGGTGGCAAATTTACAAGTGGCCCCGGGCGGCGAAAATCCACGCTACGCCACTGCTTACATTCAATTCAATTGAATATATCTTTATTGTGGATCATGGGTAGGTACCTAGGTAAACAATTAAGATGTTTCGTATACATTGCGATCAGCATGTCCAGCCCAGTGGGCATCCAATAATTTCATTTCTGTCAAGTTATCGAATGTCTTATTTATCAAATCTTTACACATGCTACCAGTTAATAACAATAAGCTAATTTTTATAAATGTTTTGTTTTTTTTTTATTATTTATATATTTTTTTATAAGCTATATTTACTTCTTTTAATATTCAGCTTTTTAAATAATTCAGGTAACTTCTGACAAGACTCGGCAACACTGCACTGAGCGGCACCAACCTCGCGCCAACGCGTAAACGCTTCGCAAGCGGCGAGCGCACGCTTCCTTATATCTGTGTTCAAATCCGACACCGACTCGGGCAAGTATATGTGTTCTGTGGACTCGGGTCGGCAACAAGCTATCACAACTTCACGCAATCCAAGCCAAACAGCCTATTTACACGCTTGTGTATGTGGAGTATGTGGAGGATTGTCGAGGCGTGCCACGTATAAAGTGACAAATTTATTGATTCAAAATAAGTTCAAAATAAGTGGTAAAGAGTCAATAATTAATTATTAATAATATTGCAAAATTTGTAATTAAAAAAATTATAACAACAAAAAACAATAACTAATGACACATTATTAGTACACACGTCTAATTTAGGTATAGTTAAGAGTACTGAAAAATGGTACTCACTTCGGAGCGCTGCGCTGTAAGACCTTAGCTATTGACTTAATGAAAAAATGTTGCGAATAAAAGTTATTCCTCAAAAAACAACCTACAAAAATGGTCTGATATCATTTTTTCGTAAAATGAAAAAAAAAGTTATATCGAAAAATATTAAAAAAAAACTCGAATTTATGAACATTTTCACTTATAAGTTTTTTATTTATAGTTCTACGACAAAAAGTTACTGAACCAAAGTTGTAGAGAATTTAATTTGCAACAAAAAATGTTCACATATTTTTTTATCAAATAAATAGTTAAAGAGATATATCGTAAAAACCATTTCTACCCCTATTTTCAAGGTGGCGGCCGTGGGACAAGGGTGGTGACCCACAAACCTGGTTTTAGCTTTACACTAACCCCCTCCCCCTACACATAAAAAAATAAAATTGCGTCCTCTAAAAAACGCAAGGTAAGGCCTAAAAAATTTAACATTTCAATGGACTAAACGTTAGCGAGGGAATCAAAAGAGCACTAGGTAAAAACAAATTGCATTCGTGTGCAACACGTAACTTTTTATCCCACCTCAGCGAGGCAATGACTACTGATGGCAAGGTGGTCGATTTGGTTTCTAGTGACGCCATCGGGTGAGTTCCAAGCGGATTTGTGTATTTCTCTATGAATAATAAGCATACCTCCGATGGTCAGGTCTTGATGCTGGCAAAACTACGAAAATCGTTCACCATTCTCGTTTCGCACACCGAGTCCCTGTGTACCCATATATCGCTCACAGTTGGTGTTAACACTCCCAGCTTTTGAATTAAGATGCCCCATGACGATCACAATATCTTGTTTTTTAATGCTCTTAATGTTGGCGTTTAGAGAGTTGTAGAAGTCGTCTTTGGTAACCTCTGCAGACATATTAGTGGGCGCGTAACACTGCACAATGTATATCTTTTGGACACTTGAGTTGAAACGAGCCAAAATGATTCGGTCTGAGATCGGTTTCCCGTCCAAAAGGCTACTCCTTACGGAATCAGAAAGAAGGAAACCAACTCAATTTTCGCGGTCATCGTCCTCATCATTCTTGCCGGAGTATAAGAATGTCAATGCTTTGGACGTTCTCTGTTCTCCAAAATCACTTCTACGCACTTTGCTTAGGCCGAATATGTGCAAGTCTTAACTTAGCATTTCTGCTTCTGCATAGGCCAGTCTGCTGTCATCACTGAGTTTACGTACGTTCCAAAAAGCTATTCGTGTCCGTGTTTTCCTGTTAAAACTCGTTTCAAAATAATCGCTCCGGTTTCTTGCTGTATTCGTTTCATGGTTTCAAAAATCTAAGATTTTTGAAACCATGAAACTAAGATTTTTGAGCAAGCAGGTAATTAGCCCACTGTGCCTTAGTGCGGTAGCGGGGCTGCCACTTCAGAGCGTCGAATCCAGACACGCTCGGTTTTGTTCGGGTTATCTCCCTAGTGAAAGAGTTCTGTTTTGAGGCGCAGAATACTCTGTAGGTAGTGGGCACGCGTTGCGTGGCTGCTGCAGGTCCCAGGGTGGACGACTAGGACGTGGATGACTCGGACTGGCCAGGGTTTTGTGCATCACTGGTGTTCCACTACAAAACACAGCAGATGGATGCTTGGCTTTTTCTAGGCGATACCGACCTCACTACGTCAGCGATTCCCACCAAGACCATGCCCTGGCTTCCCACCTCAGACAACAGATATAAATACATATATAGTTTTTTGTTTTTTGTAAATACATATAAATATATAATTATACATAGAAAACGCCCAAACTTCGAAATAAATATTTGCAGATCATACCAACATTTCGTCCGATCCGGGAATCGAACCTGAGTCCTCAAGCACAGCAGTCGCTTAAGCCACCTCTGAGCTACCGAAGCTGATATTTATATCAAAGATTTATAAGTATCAAGTTGTACGATGTATATTAGGTCCGTTTGACAAAATATAAAAATTTTGAATATCTAATAATAAAAAAAGGGGTGGCAAATTTACAAGTGGCCCCGGGCGGCGAAAATCCACGCTACGCCACTGCTTACATTCAATTCAATTGAATATATCTTTATTGTGGATCATGGGTAGGTACCTAGGTAAACAATTAAGATGTTTCGTATACATTGCGATCAGCATGTCCAGCCCAGTGGGCATCCAATAATTTCATTTCTGTCAAGTTATCGAATGTCTTATTTATCAAATCTTTACACATGCTACCAGTTAATAACAATAAGCTAATTTTTATAAATGTTTTGTTTTTTTTTTTATTATTTATATATTTTTTTATAAGCTATATTTACTTCTTTTAATATTCAGCTTTTTAAATAATTCAGGTAACTTCTGACAAGACTCGGCAACACTGCACTGAGCGGCACCAACCTCGCGCCAACGCGTAAACGCTTCGCAAGCGGCGAGCGCACGCTTCCTTATATCTGTGTTCAAATCCGACACCGACTCGGGTCGGCAACAAGCTATCACAACTTCACGCAACCCAAGCCAAACAGCCTATTTACACGCTTGTGTATGTGGAGTATGTGGAGGATTGTCGAGGCGTGCCACGTATGTAAACGCACCATTAAACCTTGGGAGCTTTTAGCGGAATCTACACAAATTTTCACTTCATATTAAATGGTCACAACTCACACCGCGCATCGCTTAGAGCATTATTCCTATATAGATTGCTATATAGTCATATTGTTTAATTAATAGAAATTATACATAGATAAGCCTGACAAGCAGATATATTATAAATCACGTATATTCAGACAGTCTTTATCTCATCGAGATAAAGACACGAGTATAGGTATTGGATTTAATATAAAATACAGTGGTAAGTTAGTATAACCAACCATAAGCCACCATGTAACCATTGAGTATACAGGGTCTGAAGTACCTGCCTAATAAATATACTACGTACATCACTGTGATTTTCTTCATACAATAAAGTTCGCTGTATAGATATTATATACATATAGCAATCTATATAGGAATATATTATATATATATGTATATATATATATATAAATATATATATATATAAATATATATATATATATTCATATATAGATTAATAATATATATATATATATGTATATATATATATATATAAATATATATATATATATTCCTATATAGATTGCTATATGTATATAATATCTATACAGCGAACTTTATTGTATGAAGAAAATCACAGTGATGTACGTAGTATATTTATTAGGCAGGTACTTCAGACCCTGTATACTCAATGGTTACATGGTGGCTTATGGTTGGTTATACTAACTTACCACTGTATTTTATATTAAATCCAATACCTATACTCGTGTCTTTATCTCGATGAGATAAAGACTGTCTGAATATACGTGATTTATAATATATGCTGCTATCTGCTTGTCAGGCTTATCTATGTATAATTTCTATTAATTAAACAATATGACTATATAGCAATCTATATAGGAATAATGCTCTAAGCGATGCGCGGTGTGAGTTGTGACCATTTAATATGAAGTGAAAATTTGTGTAGATTCCGCTAAAAGCTCCCAAGGTTTAATGGTGCGTTTACATACGTGGCACGCCTCGACAATCCTCCACATACTCCACATACACAAGCGTGTAAATAAGCTGTTTGGCTTGGGTTGCGTGAAGTTGTGATAGCTTGTTGCCGACCCGAGTCCACAGAACACATATACTTGCCCGAGTCGGTGTCGGATTTGAACACAGATATAAGGAAGCGTGCGCTCGCCGCTTGCGAAGCGTTTACGCGTTGGCGCGAGGTTGGTGCCGCTCAGTGCAGTGTTGCCGAGTCTTGTCAGAAGTTACCTGAATTATTTAAAAAGCTGAATATTAAAAGAAGTAAATATAGCTTATAAAAAAATATATAAATAATAAAAAAAAAACAAAACATTTATAAAAATTAGCTTATTGTTATTAACTGGTAGCATGTGTAAAGATTTGATAAATAAGACATTCGATAACTTGACAGAAATGAAATTATTGGATGCCCACTGGGCTGGACATGCTGATCGCAATGTATACGAAACATCTTAATTGTTTACCTAGGTACCTACCCATGATCCACAATAAAGATATATTCAATTGAATTGAATGTAAGCAGTGGCGTAGCGTGGATTTTCGCCGCCCGGGGCCACTTGTAAATTTGCCACCCCTTTTTTTATTATTAGATATTCAAAATTTTTATATTTTGTCAAACGGACCTAATATACATCGTACAACTTATAGATACTTATAAATCTTTGATATAAATATCAGCTTCGGTAGCTCAGAGGTGGCTTAAGCGACTGCTGTGCTTGAGGACTCAGGTTCGATTCCCGGATCGGACGAAATGTTGGTATGATCTGCAAATATTTATTTCGAAGTTTGGGCGTTTTCTATGTATAATTATATATTTATATGTATTTACAAAAAACAAAAAACTATATATGTATTTATATCTGTTGTCTGAGGTGGGAAGCCAGGGCATGGTCTTGGTGGGAATCGCTGACGTAGTGAGGTCGGTATCGCCTAGAAAAAGCCAAGCATCCATCTGCTGTGTTTTGTAGTGGAACACCAGTGATGCACAAAACCCTGGCCAGTCCGAGTCATCCACGTCCTAGTCGTCCACCCTGGGACCTGCAGCAGCCACGCAACGCGTGCCCACTACCTACAGAGTATTCTGCGCCTCAAAACAGAACTCTTTCACTAGGGAGATAACCCGAACAAAACCGAGCGTGTCTGGATTCGACGCTCTGAAGTGGCAGCCCCGCTACCGCACTAAGGCACAGTGGGCTAATTACCTGCTTGCTCAAAAATCTTAGTTTCATGGTTTCAAAAATCTTAGATTTTTGAAACCATGAAACGAATACAGCAAGAAACCGGAGCGATTATTTTGAAACGAGTTTTAACAGGAAAACACGGACACGAATAGCTTTTTGGAACGTACGTAAACTCAGTGATGACAGCAGACTGGCCTATGCAGAAGCAGAAATGCTAAGTTAAGACTTGCACATATTCGGCCTAAGCAAAGTGCGTAGAAGTGATTTTGGAGAACAGAGAACGTCCAAAGCATTGACATTCTTATACTCCGGCAAGAATGATGAGGACGATGACCGCGAAAATTGAGTTGGTTTCCTTCTTTCTGATTCCGTAAGGAGTAGCCTTTTGGACGGGAAACCGATCTCAGACCGAATCATTTTGGCTCGTTTCAACTCAAGTGTCCAAAAGATATACATTGTGCAGTGTTACGCGCCCACTAATATGTCTGCAGAGGTTACCAAAGACGACTTCTACAACTCTCTAAACGCCAACATTAAGAGCATTAAAAAACAAGATATTGTGATCGTCATGGGGCATCTTAATTCAAAAGCTGGGAGTGTTAACACCAACTGTGAGCGATATATGGGTACACAGGGACTCGGTGTGCGAAACGAGAATGGTGAACGATTTTCGTAGTTTTGCCAGCATCAAGACCTGACCATCGGAGGTATGCTTATTATTCATAGAGAAATACACAAATCCGCTTGGAACTCACCCGATGGCGTCACTAGAAACCAAATCGACCACCTTGCCATCAGTAGTCATTGCCTCGCTGAGGTGGGATAAAAAGTTACGTGTTGCACACGAATGCAATTTGTTTTTACCTAGTGCTCTTTTGATTCCCTCGCTAACGTTTAGTCCATTGAAATGTTAAATTTTTTAGGCCTTACCTTGCGTTTTTTAGAGGACGCAATTTTATTTTTTTATGTGTAGGGGGAGGGGGTTAGTGTAAAGCTAAAACCAGGTTTGTGGGTCACCACCCTTGTCCCACGGCCGCCACCTTGAAAATAGGGGTAGAAATGGTTTTTACGATATATCTCTTTAACTATTTATTTGATAAAAAAATATGTGAACATTTTTTGTTGCAAATTAAATTCTCTACAACTTTGGTTCAGTAACTTTTTGTCGTAGAACTATAAATAAAAAACTTATAAGTGAAAATGTTCATAAATTCGAGTTTTTTTTTAATATTTTTCGATATAACTTTTTTTTTCATTTTACGAAAAAATGATATCAGACCATTTTTGTAGGTTGTTTTTTGAGGAATAACTTTTATTCGCAACATTTTTTCATTAAGTCAATAGCTAAGGTCTTACAGCGCAGCGCTCCGAAGTGAGTACCATTTTTCAGTACTCTTAACTATACCTAAATTAGACGTGTGTACTAATAATGTGTCATTAGTTATTGTTTTTTGTTGTTATAATTTTTTTAATTACAAATTTTGCAATATTATTAATAATTAATTATTGACTCTTTACCACTTCATTACAGGATTTTACATATATTGATTTTTAAAATAATTTTAATGGTGATGGCCGTTCAGGTAGTAAATAACCAAGTGACCATGAGGGAACAAAAGAACAGCTGCCTGCTATTATTATTATTATTCCTAACCTCTCTTATTGTAGGAATAGCTAATAATACTGTGTTGAAGTTGTCGTTCAACTTATATCTTTTAGTTGTGCTACATATTTCAGTACGTTTCACTACGTGAGTATAGGTATTGGATTTAATATAAAATACAGTGGTAAGTTAGTATAACCAACCATAAGCCACCATGTAACCATTGAGTATACAGGGTCTGAAGTACCTGCCTAATAAATATACTACGTACATCACTGTGATTTTCTTCATACAATAAAGTTCGCTGTATAGATATTATATACATATAGCAATCTATATAGGAATATATATATATATATACAGTCGCTACAACCTTCGTATTATTCATCTCACCTCAAGTATCTATACTACTTATATCACAGTGTCTTTAATCACCTACATAAGTTCGCTATAAGCATTAATGCTCTAAGTTAGGCTGAGGCCGCGCTACGGTTTTATCCAGCCAGCGGTTAAACCGCCAAACCGCAAAACCGCCCGAAGCGCACACACTACGGTAAAACCGCGAACAGTGTTGCCAACAGATAAACTAGCTCTCCTTTAGATTGAACTTTTAAAACCACCAGAAAACCAAATCGAAATGAAATAACAGATCTGAGATAATTACTGACCTTATAATGAAGCAACTTCAACAGCATGATCTTTTAACTAAATGTGTTGCATTTTCTGGAGATAATTGTAATACGAACTTCGGTGGAATAGAGCGCCATGAAACCAACAACGTTTTATAATTCCATAAGTTAAAAATCTGAATTCGAAAATAGTTGGTGTGGGATGCTCTGTGCACATTATCAATAACGCACTGCACTGCGCATGTGATTGACTGCCAGTAGATGTTGATTCAACAGCATTAAAAAAAAGCTTTTGCCACTTAAACAAGCCGACCCCAAATAAAATTGGGAATAATAAAGGCTACAGTCTAAAAAGTTCTTAAAGAACTCTCTGACACAGCCGAGGTTGAGTATAAACAGCTTATCTATTATTCAAAGACGCGTTGGCGAAATCTGTTTCCAGCTATCGAGTGAGTCCTGAATGTGGATTCTTTTAAAAGCTTAAAAAAGCCCCCTGCTTTTTTTTTTTTAATCGGAAGCATACCTGTTTTTCATGCATTCAATTATGCACATCATTTACTCAAAAATAAAAACATTAGAAAAATTATATAATTCAGTCTTTAAAACCAGAAGGATACCTACTTGCAACCATTTCAAAAAGCTTGGATGATCGAAATATAGCAAGTTTCTTGCCATTGAATGTTCAGAGTACATATTCTAAATAAAGAAGATGAAAACACAAAAAAAAACTTAATATAACTGCTGATGAAAACTTTAAGCAGATATTTTTTTATTTGTTACTAGCTGTGCCCGCTAATTCATACACGTGAGATTTGAATTTTCAAGTTATTTTAAATTTTTTACAGTTTAAAGCTTCCCTGGACTACGACAAACATTTCAAAACCAAAATCAGCTAAACAGCCCAGCCGTTCTCGAGTTTTAGCGAGACAAACGAACAGCAATTGATTTTTATATAATAAGAAGATAAGACTAAAAAATTTAGAGCTTGAATACTGGAATAATATCTTATGAGTTTCAACTTAAATATATTTTTGTCAAATTAGTCTGGTTTAAAAAAAAAGGTTGTAAAAAGTATACTACTGTTTGAAAAGCATTTTCACAACTGTGAGATTTTACTTTTCTATCACTGATTTCGATGAAAAATAACTAAATTTAATAAAACTGAATACCTATGAAAATAAATAAAATAACTATTTCGACTAATTGAACTATGTATTATTTTTATTTCGACTAAATAAAATAAAAAAATATAAAAGTGTTCGGATTATGACCGCAAATATCCGGGGATTTTACGCTTGTTGTCCTGGTTTCAAAATTTTTGAGATGGCAGCCCTATCTCTAGGTCAATGCTTATTATTTAAGAATTTCTTAAAAGTTTTATGAAAACCCTAAAACTTTAGAATACGACATTACAGATTTATGGCGGCATAATACGAGTATAGGGCCCTCAGTTCAGTAACGTCTCTACGGAGGAATCTGCAAGAATGCAATTATCTGAACTGGACTTCGCTCGATATGTCGACACCAAGTATTCCGATTTTGGCAGAGGCAGATAGGGGAGTGTATTCAAAAAAATATCTTATTTGTGTAACCTGAAACGTTACAAAAGTAACCTTCTGGCAACACTGGACAGAACCGCCCGCGGTCGTCGCGGTTTTAAAATCAGTCGCGGTAAAAAACCGCCAGTGCAGCCGCTTCCATGCATTTCCTTTTGTCACAAAATCAGGCGGTTAAAAACCGCGGCGGTTTAACCGTAGTGCGGCCTCGGCCTTACACCGTCACACCACCATGAAAAATGTTGGCCTATAAGGGCTAGAACCCCGTAAAACCTGGTGGGGAAAAAGCAAGAGCAAGATCGGAGTAGAGAGAGAGAGACTGAGCTTGAGTAGCCGGTATGGCTGCCTCTCTAGATATAAATGCTCTAAGACGGCTGCTTGTAAGCGGAAACCAAAGAGTATATATATCACTACGTTACAAGAGTCCGAACTTCCGTAATATGAATGAAATGTCAAATTCAAATAAATGCTATTAATAGCTGCCAACATTGCAAAAACATTGCTTGACGTTTGACAAACGCATTACTACCAACATGAGCAACTCAATAGGGACGTGAATAATACCGAATATTGTCGATATCGATTACTAATGCATTAATTACGCCACCCGATTATTTATTTATTTTGTGTTTGTTGAAATCACGGGTTTAAATGAAACATGAGCAAATATTATTAATTATATTTTCATAATTTTTAAACAAGTATTTTACATACATGAGTAATTTGGGTTCTGAAAAAAAAAAAAAAAAACATGTGGTTCATTTTGGTCACAATTATTATGTTATGATTGATACGTAGGCAATAAAAGTGCAATTTACTAAGGCTTCACAGTATATTATCAGCTTGCAAATTATTCATTTCAAAGGAGCAGACAATGTGGCCTCTCTGTAAAGAAAATAATGTAAGATTAGTCATATTATTTATAACAAATGGTATCAAATTTCTTATAAGAAATTTGTTTCTTTTTAAATTTATTATTGTTTAAAAATGATATAATATATATTATCTGACATCACAACAAAGATGATTACAAATATTGTGTTAAATGTGTTTAACAATATCGATAGCAGCGGTACAACACTATTTTTAACACGTAATGAAAAATTAAACAATTTCATGTAATTACCGGCTAATGTTAGGCAACTGGAACATATTATGTAACAATAAAAGAGTATTTAATTTACCTTACTTCATCCAAGGGAAATTTTGCCTTAGATGGACGTTTTTGATCCATTATACGACCAGCTCTTATACCGCATATTTGGCACATTTTGTAATGCATATTTAAATATTTACACAAAAAACTACGAATAAACACAAAACATACTATTAAACACAAAAAAATAATAAAATAACAATTTTCTTAATAAGTTATTCGAAAATTAACCTGCACGAATTCGTGCAGAAAATCAACTTTCGCGGGGAATTAGCGAATGACATAGAGCTATCATAGACAAGATGGCGTCACTTTAGAGCGACAGAGAAGTAGATAATATTAGAGCGAGCAGGATATATTCGGCCTGGTATAGTATATATTATCTGTGGTTCGCCATAAAATTTAGCAATCGTTTCATACATTTTAAGTTTTGTATAGAACTTACGTTAGGCTGGCGGAAACGTCCAAAGGTTAAAAAGAGAGAGAAGATCGCGGTCCCCCATCTGTATTTCTCTACTGACGTATGCGCAGTAATGAACTAATAATGGTAATCCAATCACAAAAACTAACCGTCGGGCGTCGAATCGTTCTGCTATGCTGCTTTCTCGCACTAACTACGCATGCATCAGTAGAGAAAGACAGATAGGTACCGCGATCGTCTCTCTCTTTCTAACCGAGGACGACTGGCTACCCTGCTCTAACTATAATAACTCTATGGTCGTGACACTAGTGACGTTTTTGGAGCTATTCTTACTTTACTCTTTGATTCTGTCCCTGAACTCCTGAATAGTTTCAGTATTTCAGTCATTAAAGTTAATAATTCTGTAAATATTATTTCAAAATGAGTCTGATTTCACGCATACTTCTATGTGTTTTACTTTTGATTACCAGTGTTTTAAGTGAAAATAAATACACTCGTAGTGCCAACGAGAAGTTAAAAGGCGATGTTGATTTTAGAAACTTAGAAAAGCCATTTCGAATGAATAAACTTAATTTATTATGGAGTAAAGCGCGTCAGGTAAGATAACCTTAAAAAAGTTTTTCGGCTCCAAATTAATTGAAAAAAAAAGTATGTTCAAAATTTTAATACTCTTCCAACAGCGGTTAACAGAACCGAAACTGAAGTCATTATACAGTGATCTAATGATACAAGACAAAGAAGAGATAACACAGAAGAGGTTCAAAAGTGAGGGTGGTGACAAAGAAGGACTGAAGGAGGCAGAACTGCGGCGTAAGCTCAACAATATCATGTCAGCCTATGGTTTGTTACACCACTTTGATCCTGATGCACCCAAACAGAAAGAACATCCAGTAAGTACATATTTATTGTCTTACAAATACGCTTAAAAAAAAATTACAAAATAAATAACCCTTTGTTGCAAAACTGTATTATAATAACAAATACTTGGGGTAAGCTTAGCAGTCCTAAGGCTGATCACAAATAATCTATGGTATAATAGCCAGTTGAAAGCAGTATATATAGAAAAGATAAGTTGGTTCTTGTGCATAATGAATATGTAATAACTTGAAATGGTTTTTCTATTAAACTTTGTATAAGGTCATAGGAAAAGTATAATTAGACTGTACTAATTGTACATAAGGGAAAAGTCCATGATAAATTATTGAGCACAAACAAATGGTACTCTTTACAATCTCAAGCTCACCTATTTATAATCCTTATCCTTACATATTATAAAACAAAGTCCTCATCTGTCGCGAACAGACAGACAGATGCGGCGGATGAGGACTTTGTTTAAACTCAAAAGCTACTGCACGCATTTTTATGCAGTTTTTACATATAGAAAGCTTCTTTAGGTAGGTTGTCATATATAATTTGTTAAATTATTGAGTATATTAAAAATAAACGATACTTACGAGCTAAAATATAACAATATATTTTGTTGAAGACGCCGCAAAAAAATAAGCTGCACATCTCAGCAAATGCATGTAATTCTATTTGTTAGCATTACTGCATATTTTGGTAGTTTTTCATTGACAGTGCTTATTTTAGTAGTTAAACGTGCTAGGCATGTTGTTTTATATTTATAATTGTTGGAAAATGATCTAAAGAGCCCTCTACTCTCAAACCAATTTTCGGTGGAAGTTTGGATGGTAGTGTACATCATATATTTTTTTTAGTTTTATCATTCTCTTATTTTAGAAGTTACAGCGGGGGGACAGACATTTTACCACATTGGAAGTTTCTCTTGCGCAAACTATTCAGTTTAGAATAAAATTATTTTAGGAGCCTCAATATCAATTTTTAAGACCTATCCATAGATGATACCCCACAGGTATGGGTTTGATGAAAAAATATTTTTGAATTTCAGTTCTAAGTATGGGGACACCCAAAAATTTTTTGTTTTTTTTTTCTATTTTTGTGTGAAAATCTTATTGCGGTCACAGAATACATCTACTTACCAAGTTTCAACATTATAGTCTTATAGTTTCGGAAAAAAGTGGCTGTGACATACGGACGGACAAACAGACAGACATGACGAATCTATAAGGGTTCCGTTTTTTGTCTTTAGACGAGAAAATATGTGGTTTTCTTTCTGATGGTGTGCTTTATACGGTGAAAGCTGGTCAAGCTCTGAAAGTATTCTACACAAAATTCGCATTTTTTTAGTGCATATTTTCATGCATATTTCGGCATTTTTATAGTGCATATAATCCAATGTCTAGTTATAATATATTTTTCGTAATGAACCAGTCCGAAGTAATATGTGTTGATATATTTTGAACATTGACACAATGCCATCTAATCCCAAAGCAGAGCTTGTACTAATAAGTCTTTACGTATGAAATTGCCGTTTTGTATGCAATAAGTGAAAGTATTTATTTTTTCAAACTTTTTATTTCTGTTATTCGAAGTAATCACCCATGCAATCGACGCATCTTTGCCAATACATTGGCAGTTTATTGATGCCCTTCTTGTAAAAATCAGCTGGACGGGAGGCAACAAACTCTTCAAAGGCATTTTGTACTGCCTCTCGGGAATTGAATTTTTTACCCACTAAAAAGTTGTCTAAATTTTGGAAATGCAGCTGCTTCACGACAACGCGCGACCCCATACTGCGCAACAGACAGTCTCCAAGCTGCAAGAGCTGGGGTTGGAAGCTCTCCCTCATCCGCCATACTCACCAGACCTTGCACCTACCGACTATTACTTTTTCCAAAATTTTCAATTTCATAGGTAAAGACCTATTATTATTTTGCTTTTACATGAGCTGATTTCCATAGCACATATTTACTGTTGGTCGGATTATCCTACTTATTAATTGGTCATCATCAGTCTTTATTACTCCACTTTTAGTTCAATGATGCAGAAGCATCTCAATAGGCCGCCATAGTGTGGGTCACCTAGTCTTTTTTATAGTTTTTCTAAATAGTCTAAAGAAGTTGATTTTTTGAAGTTTATTGTTAGTTTCATCAATTATTTATAAAAGTGCCTAGTTTGTTTATTTTATAAGAAGAAAATATAATTTTGTTTAACCCCCCTTTTTTAAAGATTTATAACTTAAATATTCTATGTCCTCACAAAACTAAAATATAAATATAAAAATGATTTTAATATGTTTTACTTTACTGTCTTTTTGTTACCACTATTCATTACCAAAACAATCCCGGGACTACCCCGGGATCCCGAGATTAACTGTAAATAATCCCGAAATCCCGGGATTAGAAAAATCGACCGGGATCGAATCCTCTAACAACCATACATAAAAAAAAAGTGTGTTTATTTAGAAATTAACTATGAAGTTGTACTTCTATATTTCACAGGTCAATGTCCTATAATCTGTGGGATTGCTAATAAAAATTAATGCTTTTTTTTCATATTGGTACTTCAATCTATTTACGCTGTCATAAACAAGTGAATAAAAACAGATGTTGAAAGAACTGATAAGGTCATTGAGATAAAAAGGTAATTATTTTTACAGACAGTTGACACACTTTTTACTATATAGTTGTTGATGCCTTCATTTGGAAGTGGTTATGACATTATAAGTGTACTAGCTGACTCACGCAGCTTCACCTGCATCTTTTTAGGGTTCTGTGCCAAAGGCAAAAAACGGAACCCTTATAGATTCGTCATGTCTGTCTGTTTGTCCGTATGTCACAGCCACTTTTTTCCGAAACTATAAGAACTATACTGTTGAAACTTGGTAAGTTATTTATTTAGAAACTTTTACAATATTATAACAGAATAAATTCCCAAGGCAATATTGTAAGTAGATGTATTCTGTGAACCGCATTAAGATTTCCACACAAAAATAAAAAAAAAAAAAAAATTTGGGGATACTTAGAACTGAAACTCAAAAGTTTTTTTTCATTAAATCCATACATGTGAAGTATCTATAGATAGTTCTTCAAAAATGATATTGAGGTTTCTAATATCATTTTTTTCTAAACTGAATAGTTTGCGCGAGAGACACTTCCAAAGTGGTAAAATGTGTCCCCCCTCCTGCAACTTCTAAAATAGGAGAATGATAAAAGTATAAAAATATATGATGTACATTACCAAGCAATTTATCGATCAAAGTTACAACGAACTTTTAAACATATTATGATATGTTACTTGCTACTACGGAACCTTTCATGCGCGAGTCCGACTCGCACTTGGCCGCTTTTTTTAATCATGCTCAGCTTCTATTTGGACAAAGGTCGCCCTCAAGGCTCTCAACTACAAATGATTCTGTGCTGCCATTATCCAATAGCTTTGACTGCTTCAGTGGTGCAGTGCTAGTGTTTGCAACTGCTGCACTATAGGTGTCGGGTTTGATTCCCAGGTCCAGACAAAATGTTTGTGTGATCTGCAAATATATGTTCCAAAGTATGAGTGTTTTCTATATATAATACTAGTTTTTGCTCGCGGCTCCGCCCGCGTGAATGTCGGTTATCGCGGCAAATAGTAGACATAGGCTACTATTTGCCGCGATAACCGACATCACGTTATTCTGATGTCTAAGCTATATTACTGTAAAGTTTCATCCAAATCTATTCAGTAGTTTTTGCGTGAAAGAGTATCAAACATCCTTCCATCCATCCATACTTACATATAATATAGTGTCTGAAATATTATTATATTTATTATTATTTAACTTTTCCATTCTTTAGGCTTATAACTCTGCAACTGATGACTACATAAACAAAAGTATATTCAAAGACAAGAAACTAAACTATTTGTGGTCAAAGGCGGAGAATTCAGGATTTACTCATGAAGAGCTGGTAGCATTGAGGGAAGAGTTCTCACATCACCAGGAGAAAATAGACCAGTATTACGACTTGTTTGATGATAATTCTGGCAAGGAGGATGCTTATAGAAGTAGGTGCATTATTATTCTAAGAATTATTGCAACTAAATAACTAAGTTAAAGTTTATATACTTATTAAATTAAATTTATTATACCTTTTTGGCCGCAGCTTCGAGACACATAATAAGTATAATTTTAACATGTATAATAACGTTTTTTTTTGTCTGTATAATTTATTTATGTTACTTTCTCTTTTCTGTCTCTAGTGTTAAGTTTCTTGTTTATTTTATTTTTGTAATAGTTTTTTTATGTGTCGGCGTTGGGCCAAATAAACGATTATTCTATTCTATTCTAAATCCATATATGTAATAATATTTCATATTAATTAAAAACACAAACTTCTAGTTAGTATTTCGTTATTTAGTATTTATTATTATTATTTTGGATCAAATAGGAGGGCAAAAAAAAAAAATTCATTTTAAAACTTTGGATTTCATTGTGAGGTTGTAGGGGGTGATAACCCCCTAGTTCAGTAGTTCCAGAGATTCCTGGAACTACTGAACTGATTTTGATAATTCTTTTAACAATAAGAAGCCATGTTACTAGTGAGTGTCAGTTATGCGGGCAAAAGCTAGTACTTCTGATAAAGTTTCTAATATTTCTTGCTTTCTAGCATACCAGCATTGTCTTGAATACTTATAATGTTAAAGGATACAGATTTGTAAATTCGATCTTAATGATCTTGAAAAACTGATATTCTATTCCAGATGTGATAAACGAGGATGAGTTGGACAAGTTCAATGAGATCAGTGAACACACCAATGAAAAGACAAAGGACTTCATAGATAAAGCTAACATGATCAGAGAGAAGCACAGAGATCTCCGAGACGGATATGACAAGCTACAAAGGGTTATTTCCAAAGGTAAGGAAGAAAGGAATTTCAAATGAGTGCGACACTTATGTAAAAAGCGTATTAATTGCAAGTCTTCCGGTTTCGAATGGAGGTTGTGGGTAAGTGGTAACCAAGTTGGTATAATCACACACACATTGCAAAGTTAAGCACTCCTAGCAAGGTCAGTTTTTGGATGGGTGACCAAATGAACCCTTCTGTCCTTCGGCCATCACGTTAAGTATCGCAGTTAGAGCCCTGAAAAGTCCAACAACAGCGTTTCTTCACAACTTCGTTATCGCCTAGATTCCAAGAATTTGGGTTGTGGTTAGATGGCAGTCGCTCCACATAATAAAATATTTATAGGCATTTTCCTAAAACAATTTTATGTCAGTCTCTTTAGAAGTGGGACAAGCGGCTATGCTTCAGTAACTCTAGTGCACGTGTCGTGAAACTGAGTCATATTTCTATTTTAGAGAATGAATGTACCTAGCACAGAATGTTGAATTAATATATTATACTAGCTTTTGCCCGCGAGTATGTCAATTATCGTGTAAAGGAATAGCCTATGTCCTTCCTCAAGGATCATAGTATCTCTATGTCAAATTTCATTGAAATCGATGCATCAGTTTGCTGTGATAGCGTTACAGACAGACAGAGATACTTTCGAATTTATAATATTAGAACGGAGTATAAAGTATTCAGAATTTTTAGAGGATATCTTGATCAACGCATCATCGGTTACGAGTTGATTACGGTAACGATTGAACTCTTGTAGTTTAGGCATAGTGTTCTTCCTATTTTACAAGCTTTTATTTAATTCCACCTGTCCCGATGTTTGTCTGAAATCAAAATCTTGAAAGTTTTTGATCCACTTCCCGATTTCCGATTGAGCTGAAATTGATTTGTTCTGATGACAATGCAATTAAATAATAGGTCTTTATCTATGAAATTGCCGTTTTGTATGCAATAAGTGAAAGTACTTATTTTTCAAAACTTTTTTATTTCTGTTATTCGAAGTAATCACCCATGCAATCGACGCATCTTTGCCAACGCATTGGCATTTTTTTTTATGCCCTTCTTGTAAAAATCAGCTGGACGGGAGGCAACAAACTCTTCAAAGGCATTTTGTACTGCCTCTCGGGAATTGATTTTTTTACCCACTAAAAAGTTGTCTAAATTTTGGAAAAAGTAATAGTCGGTAGGTGCAAGGTCTGGTGAGTATGGCGGATGAGGGAGAGCTTCCAACCCCAGCTCTTGCAGCTTGGAGACTGTCTGTTGCGCAGTATGGAGTTCGCGTGATGTCGTGAAGGAGCAGTGGGGACGACCGATTGACCAAAGCTGGTTGCAGATGTGCAAGTTTCTCCATCATTCTCTCCAGTTCTTCACAGTACACATCTGCATGAATGCTCATGCCGTTTTGTAAAAAGCTGTGGTGAATCACACCCGCACTAGACCACCAAACAGTGACCATCACCTTTTTAGGGGTCATTTTTGGTTTAGGGCATTGCTTTGGTGCTGAACCAGGGTCTAACCAACTTGCTGAGCGCTTTCGATTGTCGAACAGAGTCCATATTTCGTCGCACGTAAGAATTCGTTTCAAAATTCCTTCATTTCTTTGCCTGTTGAGCAGCGCAAAGCAAGTCTCGACGCGTACGATGCGCTGGCGATCGTTAAGGTCGTGGGGCACCCATCTATCAAGCTTTTTTTACACTTTTGTGGTTTTAAAACAAAATTAATTTGAATTTTGAATACAGAGCCATTACAAACTTTTTTTTATTTGAAATGACCAGTACTTAAGAACGGCAATTTCATAGGTAAAGACCTAATATAATCGGTGTTATTATTCATACAAAAATGCCGCAGTAACAAAATGGCGGCGTACATATTTCTGAACAACCCACCCATATGGGTATCAAATGAAAGGGCTTAATTTTTTTTTATTTACAAGTAATAAAAATCTTGAGTGCGTGTGAACTGAGGGACCATAGTGATATTTTCGTTTGAAATTTTTATAAGAATTAGTAGTAGGCTCAAAACAATTGTAGAACAAATATGAGAATTTGTAAAAAGATACATTAAAAACTAGAGCCCTTTAAGTGCGGTCCCTCAATCCTCACATACCATTAGCCGGATCTCGGCAAGTATGTAAAAAAATAAGGTATTGTGACTGCAGACATTTAGTAAAGAATTTGTAAAGATATATACTAAATAACTGAGCACAAATCATCAACGATTAAAAAAATACAACGACTAAACTGTGGTCCCTCAGTCCACACACGAAAGATTTTGTTATACTGAATATTACCACATTAACGGAATAAAATCTTTATTTTCTTACATAATGTTTTAGAAAAAGTCTTAAAGCAATTTGTAAAAAATAAATTACAAAAAAATATCGACGCACTTTGAAGATATATATAATTAAAGCTGGTCCCTCTATCCTCACGTCCTTAAATATACCTCAAATATATATTTGAGGTGATCTGTGATCTTATGAACAGATATACGAGTAGTTTGACCACACAATGAAACAAAATGTAGACTACCAATATAAGTTTTATTGTAATAGTCGAAACCCAAGATTGTACGGTTGATTTCGTGTTATGTTACATTACGTATCTTTACAAAATATGAAATAAAGTAGCTTTTAGACGCTTATCACCATTTAGGCTATGTTTCAAGGAAGCTTTATGTACTTATAATAACCCAGTATTTTACAAACCATTATGGTAACATAGTGGTATTATTTATACAGCTCAGTTTTATACGTTCTATTAACACATAAAATTGAACATTTAAAACACAGGATTTTGTAAAATATTTACATAAAGTCCGCGATAATACCTATCGCGATCTATATTAATATTATAAATTTGAAAGTGGCTTAGTCTGTTTCTCTATTACGCTTTCACGGCTAAACCAATAACAGTGCCTGCACTTGGTAAGGCATATAAGTTTTTGTAATACTTTTGTTTAAGTACGTGAAATTTGGTTATATCTTAATGAATGTAAGAAGATTTGTTGGTCCGTACTGTGACGCCCTGGCAAAAAAAACGAATGACTCTGTTTTGTAAAAAAAAAGCTAGATAGAAATTTTCATAACTTAATTGAAAGTCAGAGTTTTAAATATTAAAACTTTTAATAAAGCATTATCTATCTGTTATTCAAATAACAATCATTTATAATCACAGTCTGGTTGAATCACAGTTCGTTTTATTATTTTTGTAGAAAATTCGTAACAATACAATAGCTCTTAAACTAAAATAACTCTTATAAATATAATAATCTAAATGTTTAAATCATTAATATTAATTAAATAAATCACTCAATGTCATGTATCTTCACTCATTATCATCTAGGTCGATATGAGACGTAACATCAACAAATTCGGTTTGGCTAGTTAAACCGGATGTTGATGGTTGAGCATCATGAGGCGAACTAACTTGAGTCAAGTTAAGCTCATCTTGACTGTCATTATCATTGAAAAAACAAGAAACAACAAAAGTATTACAATAAGTTATATACCTTACCAAGTGCAGGCACTGTATATATTTTACAAAATCCTGTGTTTTTAAATGTTCAATTTTATTTGTTAATAGAACGTATGAAACTGAGCTGTATAAATAATACCAGTATGTTACCATAATGGTTTGTAAAATACTGGGGGTATACATAAAGTTTCCTTGAAACATAGCCTAAATGGTGATAAGTGTCAAAAAGCTACTTTTTTTTCATACTACTGCTACTTTGTAAAGATACGTAAGTAAGTGGACTTATAATATTTCTAACTCCTCCAGTTTTTCTTCTGATTAATTTCGTTGCGGGTTCCAAGACAGTTTAATTTTTTCCTGGGACTTGTGTCATAGTGTCATAACTCGGTGTGATCGTTGGTCACCGCTGTTGATCCTGATGTACAGGAGTTGCAGTGGTGGGCGTGTGGGCGGGATTAGACCCATACAAAAAAAAAAAAAAAGATACGTAATGTAACATAACATTAAATTAACCGTACAACCTTGGGTTTCGACTATTACAATAAAAATTATATTGGTAGTCTACATTTTGTTTCATTGTGTGGTCAAACTACTCGTATATCTGTTCATAAGATCACTGAAATGCTATAATCTCATTTTAGAGGTAAGATACACACAATTTTAGATACCTATTATTTAGTAGAATTTTTTACAAAAAGTTTAATACACTACACTTTGTGATACTTTAGTCGTCTAGCAGCTAGACATGCAGGTATGTTTGAGGACGTGAGGATTGAGGGACCAGCTTTAATTATATATAATTATCTTCAAAGTAATTTTTTTTTTATTTATATTTTACAAATTGCTATATGACTTTTTCTAAAACATTATGTAAGAAAATAAAGATTTTATTCCGTTAATGTGGTAATATTCAGTATAACAAAATCTTTCGTGTTTGGACTGAGGGACCACAGTATAGTCGTTGTATTTTTTAAATCGTTGATGATTTGTGCTCAGTTATTTAGTATATATCTTTACAAATTCTCTACTAAATGTTTGCAGTCACAATACCTTATTTTTTTAACATACTTGCCGAGATCCGGCTGATGGTATGTGGGGATTGAGGGACCGCACTTAAGGGGCTGTAGTTTTTAATATATATTTTTACAAATTCTCATATTTGTTCTACAATTGTTTTGAGCCTACTACTAATTCTTATAAAAAAATCAAACGAAAATATTACAATGCCCTCAGTTCACACGCACACAAAAATCTTTGCTTTTAGAAAATATTACATTTTTAACCGACTTCTAAAAGAAGGAGGTTCTCAATTTAATCGGTATTTTATTTTTATAATCCCAGTATGTGCACAAATAATTCAGCTGTTCGTTTGTTACACAGGTCCTAATAACAGAGAGTTCATAGAGCCCAAGGTCCAAGGCCTGTGGAAGATTGCTGTAGCTGCGAACTTCACTGTAGATGAACTTGCTTCTTTGAAAGTAAGTTCATGTGAAATCATTATATTTGTTAATATTATTAATTAAGTCTAGTTTGTATGTTGTGTTTCTTATTCATAAACGTTATTTAATGATTAGCAGCGGTTCTGTGTTATTTTCAACTTTAAATTTTTAAAGTTAAAAATAACTGAATTTTAAATTAACATGATGAGTATTCCTCAGGTGGAACTACAGCACTACGAGTCGCGGCTGCTGAAACTGCGCCACTTACGAGCGGACCATGTAAGCAATCTTGAAAAACACAAGAGCAAGGTTATTTTTGTTTTTTATTATTATTATTTTCATCGCAGTCCAAAAACTTTTTAATTTTTTCTTTCGTTCGAAATTTTTTTTATATTAATTTTTGTTTATTTTCGCTGCTATCGAAAAATTTTAGGATTTTGCTTCAGCTTACATGAGTGAACCTACGATCACGAAACCCGTCAAGCCATTTTTTCGCTTGAAGATAATCTGGATTCAAACTCCATCCCCTCTGTAAGCGACGATCACAATAATTTATTTTATAATCTGTGGTTGTTGGACGTTAAATAGAAGTGTCAGTTATTCGATTAATGTCATATAATTTTTCTACTATACGCTACACATTTAAACTGTAACGATCAAAAAGCAATAAAAACGTTTGTAATTACGATTATTGTGGATTTATTTGGCACCTGTATGTTATCTAAAGACATAACATTTAAAGGGCGACAATATACTTGACTTAGCGGTAGGCGCTTGCAGTCCAGCTGACACACCTGTTCGTTTGCCTCTGTATTCATAAATAAGTTAATGGAATTTTCCTACAAAAAACTGATTCAATAAGTGAAAATGGTTTATTTTTTACCTGATTATGAACTGATTTTAATGAATGAGTTGTCAATAAATTCGTAATAATGTCGCGGGTGACAGGGGCTATATAAATTTTATAAAAAGTATTTATGTATTGTTCATGTAGTATACTCATTTTATAAATCATTGTTGTTACAGGTAGCAGCAGCCGGTGACAAGATCAACCATTTTGAAGAGCAAGAACAAATGATCAAGAAACATTCTAGAAAGGTCGAAAAATTGCACAGCGACCTGGAGAGCAGGATATTAGAGCGGCACACAGAGCTATAACATGCTATACATTTCTATTGCTTTAGAACAAATTTTGGGACATGATAAAACAACCCTAACATTTTAAAGGTAGTTTAATAATACATAATTGATATAATATAATAAAACTAGCGACCCGCCCCGGCTTCGCACGGGTGGATTTCAGATGCCCCCGTCGACGAGACGATTCATGCATTTTAAATCTGTTATATCTTCGAATATATTCATTTAAATTAGATACTGTAAAGGGCCATTTTGAACTATATTAAATGCACAATGTATTTAATTTACTTAATTGTTTAAGGATTCATTCTGTATTGCTTAAAATCACTTCGTAAATAAGCCATTATTTCTCGTAAAAAGAAAGGAATAAAAAATGGTTGTTGTGGGTTATCCCTAAGAGATGGACATATACCGTCGCGGACTTTTTTGTAGTACTTTTTAAGGTTTACAATACTGTAGTACATTATTTTGATCTATCTCGTAGGGTGCAACCAGCGTTTGCAATGTAAGCGCAAAAAATGTGTTTATTTGCTACATCACATTAGAAACCTCGAAAATTAACAGTGTTTTCATACTATATTATGCATTTATTATACATAAAAAACCTTCCTCTTGAAACACTCTAGCTATTAAATAAACCCGCATCAAAATCCGTTGCGTACTTTTAAACATTTAAGCAAACAAAGGGATATAGGGACATAGGGACAGAGAAAGCGACTTGACTTTGTTTTATACTATGTAGTGATGCCCGGAATTGAGCATTTTTGGTGTATTAGAAATCCTTGCTCAAAAGGTGTAATTTTTGGTTAAGCCATAGTGAGCTGCTAACAGTTTTATAAAGAAAGTATTTTATAATATACTAGCTGGTCCAGCAAACGTTGTTTTGCCATAAAAAAATGGGGTATACAAAATAGATGTTGGTCGATTCTCAGACCTACCCGATATTGCACACCAAATTTCATAAAAATCGATCCAGCCGCGTTTCAGAGGAGTATGGTAACTAACATTGTGATGAGTATTTTATATATAAGATTATATATATGTCTGAGAAAGTAGATGCAGTAGTTGTTAAATCTTAATCTTAAAAAAAATAAGGAATTGGTTTTTATTTTAAATATACATGAATCTTAAAAAAAATAAGGAATTGGTTTTTATTTTAAATATACATGAATCTCAATAAAAGTAAATTATTATGTAAATCAATATGCATTTTTATTCATAACTTGTACTCCTTAAAAGGCCCGCAACGACCTTGGGTGTTGCATGTGTCTATGGGTGGCGGCATCAGGCGATAAGGCTGCTCGTTTGCCCCCTATTCAATAAACACTAATGGTCTAAGATTCGACCCTTGATCGACCTGCACCGAGCTGATAATAGAATAAAGCTTATTTTATAATTAATTTCGTATATTAAACTATATTTTAAAACTGGGTTGTCTAAAAAAATCCTGGACAGAATATATTTAATAATTTTTTGAAAAATGATTTTTTATTTAATTTTGCAACATCAAGATAATAAGAAAATTTTATACTGGACTTAAAGTACGAAACATGTAGAATGTGCCGACATAGGGTTGTCTATTATTTACCTGGACGAACCACTGGGTTGCCAGGTATAAACAGGTATGTCGATATCAGTTACTTCACTTGTGCGATAATAGAAAAAAAAATATCACCTTATGCGCTGTTTTATTGTTAACACGTTGATATAGGGTTGTCTGCAAAAATTTTGGTCCTAATAGAGGTTTGCTAATTTTAAAGATTTCAAATTTCAACGCGTGTGGAAATCAATGACAGATATCCAAGTTAAATATACCGTGTAATAATAAGTTAAGTGATTTTACTGATGAAACTTTTAAAAATTGTTTGTTAAAGCTAGCTTTTCGTAAAAAAAGAAATTTAAATATTATGAAGCTGAACTAAATGAAGCAGCACTCGATTTTGTTGGTTACCATACCACGTGTTGCGAAAAAGTAAATGTTTTAGGAAATATACAATGAAGAAATTCCCCCACAGGTAAATATGGCTCCACGCGGATCAAAGGTAGAGATTAAGGACAAATCAGCCGGCACTCGCACACACGATATGAAACACAGAGATACATCACAAACCAAATAGAAAACTACTACGACTCAGGAGTGACCCATGTCACAATCAAGAGATATGGTCGTCACGAGATCTGAAGAGAAACTGTGTTCCGTTGCCGATCGCGCCGCTTTACATAGACTTCATCCCCACCTCGCCCGACTCACGGAACCGTTCGGTAGTGGCAAATGTTTGTAACACTTTTACTATTCCGATACCCTCATTCCGACAAATAATACAATTTGCTTCTAGGAACATGTCAATACTTCAATAGCTGCCGATTTTTCTAGCTACTTCAGCGACTAAGTAGCAATCGAACTACCTGCATTAACTGCATCGATTTGGAATTAAATAAATAAATATACTCTTACATCTAACACACAACGCCATCTAGTTCCAAGCTAAGCAGAGCGGGTGTTATGGGTACTAGACAACTAATATAAATACATATATACTTTTTTTTTGTAAATACATTCATATTATACATCGTGTGAGTGGAACGAGTGTCATGTCGCTCCAACACAAAGGGAGGATCCTCCGACCAGGCGAGATGATCATGCCTGGCAGGCCACTGCCCGTTGGGTATTAAAGTTGGGACCTAAAATATGTAAAAGTCTACCTGCTTATCATGCATTCACACGTTGTGATTACACTGCGGCATTTTATAATAAAGGAAAGGTCAAACCATTTTTAAAAAAATCTAAAAATGAGACGTTTCAAACTATTTTTGCATCATTAATTGATGAAGCTGATATTTTTATAGAAGAAAAAATGAATGCTGTTCAAGAGTATACAGCACGAATGTATGGTGTAAAGCACTGTCAGTCAGTTAATGATGCGAGAATTCGTATTTTTATGAAGAAGTACGGCGCAAAAGAAGGCGGCGAACAATTTTTAAACAATATTAAAAGCTTTGTCTTCAACTTTATACAGCCATGTTGGATTTCCCAAATACAAAAAAAAATGAAGACCAATATAATGTAAATTCTATGTGGCTTAATGCAACTGATCCTATATGTGCGAAGTTAAACTCTGTAAACTACAGTTGGCATTTAGATGGTTTTTTAAAACCAACAGGTCTTATCGGAGATCAAACTCCTTTGGAAATCCAGGACATTATTGAAATGGAAGTTAATAAGAAAGAAGTTGATGAGTCCGATGAATTCTAGAGTCACAAAACAAGTTCAGATGAATTAGATATTGAATAGAAAATAATGATAATTATTTTTTGTTAATATTATTTTTGTACTTTTGCTGTTCTGTATTTTTTTTTTTAAATATGTTAAGATCTTTAGTCTATCTTTTTTGTTATTTATTATTTGAATATTCAGCAGTCCACTTTGCATCCCTTTTTATTTATTTGTTTAATTTATGTTATATTGTTAAATATTTTTTTATGATATTAAATACATTAGATTGTTATGTATTTAATTATTTTGTTTGCAATTCAAATGTTAGTTGCTCCAAATTAACGCCGTACTGTTTACAATAAATATGGAGGTTAGTAGGGGTACCTCTACTCTCCATGGTTTATGTACCGAGTATACGCACTTTCTTACATTCCGAGTCCCTTCAGCCATGACTGCAATGTACTGAACATTATTACACGGATACTTACCTCGGATCTCTCTGTCACTCATTTCTACACGCGTTGAAAATTGAAATCTTTAAAATTAGCAAACCTCTATTAGGACCAAATTTTTTGCAGACAACCCTATATTAACGTTCATAAAAAAACAGCGCATAAGGTGATATAATTTTTTTCTATTATCACACAAGTGAAAGTAAATAACTGATATCGACATACCTGTTTATACCTGGCAACCCAGTAGTTCGTCCAGGTAAATAATAGACAACCCTATGTCGGCACGGTCGGGTGTGCGTGTGAACTGAGGGACCATAGTGATATTTTTGTTTGAAAATTTTATAAGATTTAGTAGTAGGCTCAAAACAATTGTAGAACAAATATGAGAATTTGTAAAAAGATATGTTAAAAATTACAGCCCTTTAAGTGTGGTCCCTCAATCCTCACATACCATCAGCCGGATCTCGGCAAGTATGTAAAAAAATAAGGTATTGTGACTGCAGACATATAGAAGAGAATTTGTAAAGATATATACTAAAATAACTGAGCACAAATCATCAACGATTAAAAAAATACAACGACTATACTGTGGTCCCTCAGTCCACACACGAAAGATTTTGTTATACTGAATATTACCACATCAACGGAATAAAATCTTTATTTTCTTACATAATGTTTTAGAAAAAGTCTTATAGCAATTTGTAAAAAATAAATTTAAAAAAAATATCGACGCACTTTGAAGATATTTATAATTAAAGCTGGTCCCTCAATCCTCACGTTCTCAAACATACTTGCATGTCTAGCTGCTAGACGACTAAAGTATCACAAAGTGTAGTATATTAAACTTTTTGTAAAAAGTTTCTACAAAATAATAGGTATCTAAAATTGTGTGTATCTTGCCTTTAAAATCAGATTATAGCATTTCAGTGATCTTATGAACAGATATACGAGTAGTGTGACCACACAATGAAACAAAATGTGGACTACCAATATAATTTTTATTTAATGGTCGAAACCCAAGGTTGTACGGTTGATTTAGTGTTATGTTACATTACGTATCTTAACAGAGCATGAAATAAAGTAGCTTTTAGACGCTTATCACCATTTAGGCTATGTTTCAAGGTAGCTTTATGTACTTATAATACCCCAGTATTTTACAAACGATTATGGTAACATAGTGGTATTATTTATACTGCTCAGTTTTATACGTTCTATTAACACATAAAATTTAACATTTAAAAACACAGGATTTTGTAAAATATTTACATTATTACAATTACAAAACAATACATTTTTTTTTACAATTACATTATTTATATTTGTAAAGATACGTAATGTAACATAACACTAAATCAACCGTACAACCTTGGGTTTCGTCTATTACTATAAAAATATAATGGTAGTCTACATTTTGTTTCATTGTGTGGTCACACTACTCGTATATCTGTTCATAAGATCACTGAAATGCTATAATCTCATTTTAGAGGTAAGATACACACAATTTTAGATACCTATTATTTTGTAGAAACTTTTTACAAAAAGTTTAATACACTACACTTTGTGATACTTTAGTCGTCTAGCAGTTAGACATGCAAGTATGTTTGAGAACGTGAGGATTGAGGGACCAGCTTTAATTATAAATATCTTCAAAGTGCGTCGATATTTATTTTTAATTTATTTTTTACAAATTGCTATTAGACTTTTTCTAAAACATTATGTAAGAAAATAAAGATGTCATTCCGTTGATGTGATAATATTCAGTATAACAAAATCTTTCGTGTGTGGATTGAGGGACCACAGTATAGGCGTTGTACTTTTTTAATCGTTGATGATTTGTGCTCAGTTATTTTAGTATATATCTTTACAAATTCTCTACTAAATGTCTGCAGTCACAATACCTTATTTTTTTACATACTTGCCGAGATCCGGCTGATGGTATGTGAGGATTGAGGGACCACACTTAAAGGGCTGTAGTTTTTAACATATCTTTTTACAAATTCTCATATTTGTTCTACAATTGTTTTGAGCCTACTACTAAATCTTACAAAAATTTCAAACAAAAATATCACTATGGTCCCTCAGTTCACACGCACACCACGGTCGGCACATTTCACATATTTCGTACTTTAAGACCAGTATAAAATTTTCTTATTATCTTGATGTTGCAAAATTTAAAAAAAAAAACTTTCTTAAAATAATGAAATATATTCTGTCCAGGATTTTTTTAGACAACCTAGTTTTAAAATATAGTATAATATATGAAATTAATTATAAAATAAGTTTTATTCTATTATCAGCTCGGTGCAATTCGATCTAGGATCGGATCTTTTACTATAAACAAAAACTAGCGATTCGGCCCAATTTCGCACGGAAGTATAAGAAATTCTTGGACTTCCTCTATCATAATATGCATATCTATATATTTATTATATAAAAGCGAAATACCACTCGCTTATTAATCACGAAATCTCAAACTATAACACCTACAAACCCGAAATTTGTCGGGTAGGTTCCATAAAGGGTGTAGACATCCGCTAAGAACGAATTTTACTAAACTCCACCCCTAAGGGGGTAAATCAGGGGATGAAAGTCTGCGTGAGCGAAGCTGCGTGCAAAAGCTAGTATTATATATATAAACCTTCCTCTGATATCATCCTATCTATTGCTGAAAACTGCATTAAAATCCGTCGAGTAGTTTAGAAGATCAAAGCGATCCGACAGCGGAAGCGATTTCTTTTAAACTATGTAAAGAAGCTATAAACATTATTTCGGCGGGAATGGGTCACCTCTACCTGAGTGATACTACGACTTCGCAAAATAAAGCGGGCGAGTACCTCTACCGAAACCCCAAATCCTCTTATTCAAGACAGAAACGCACGTGACTGTTATAATTGTAGATCTCTATGGCGTGGGTGGCGGTAGTACTTACTTACCATAGAGCGATGTCTGCTCGTTTGCCTTCGTATACCACAAAAACATTACTTACACACTGACAAACTTATGATTAAATAGAAAGATGCAGACTTAGGGCTAAAAAACGGTTATGCAGTTAAATGGCGCGAACTTATTTTCTTGGAACGCATCTTCACCAGTCATTTCAATATCTTCATCTCGTACAATGATTGTTACTGAACATTCCTTAGGAAACAGCTCTTACTTACCATTTATAGAATCACACAGGCCGGTGGACCAGAGGGGAGAAGCCTTATGTTCTTTTCCCGATAGCAAAAATACTTTTTCGCGAAAATCTTCACATAATATACGCATTACAGACTCACATACAGAAACAATCACCTGACACTATCAACTCACAGATTCTATAACAATAAACACAAAACATTTACAATTTCACACACAAACTCATTCTGTCTTTCTGTCATAACAGTGTAATGCGTAGGTCCATTTGGGCTTATACTTTGACAGAGTAGAACGTCTACGTATGGGCCACTCCCTCGTGTTGATTTATGTTATTAGACCAGCCGTATATCAAATTGCCGTCTCGTTGTTATAGAACGTCAACTACGAGTAGGTATCTAGCTAAAAGTTCCTAGTGTAAGTTTATTTCCAGCAAGCGCATTCTTTGTTGCGATTACTAAAAACTTAAAACAGGCACCGTCATCGATATCATCATTCTATTTCAGTAAGGGAAAATATTAACGTTCCTACATTTTTATGAGGTAAGTGTGACAAGTCCATTAAGTTAGAGAAGGTGATAGATTTTCATGGTTACCTTATATACCCAAGCAATTGGTTTCTCCATTTTTAATTACCAAAGAAGCCCTCCTGATGAAAAGTGGATAGCGATGCCTACAGAAACCAAGCTGATGCAACCTTTATCCCTCTTCACAAATCTGTGTAAATACAGCACTAATAGTGCACCGACTATTAAATTACTTTAGGATACATACAATACTTACTGCTTATTTATAGGTAACTAGTTGTTGCCCGCGGCTCCGCCCGCGTATATGTCGGTTATCGCGGCAAATAGTAGCCTATGTGTTATTCTGATGTATAAGCTATATTACTGTAAAGTTTCATCCAAATCCGTTAAGTAGTTTTTGCGTAAAAGAGTGACAAATATCCATCCATACTTACAAACTTTCGCGTTTATAATATTAGTATAGATAATGGTTTTGATCGATCGGCAACGATTGGTTTTGAATAAACAGAATTATGAAAATGGGAAATTTATAAAAATAATAGTATTATTACTCAATCCACATCAATATCGGTCCCAATGATGCAGAAGCATCTGAATAGGCCGTAATAATGTGGGTCACCATTCCGCATTGTTCCATTGTCTGCATTCCCTGAGTATGGTTACCATTACTCTTGGATTTTGCTCATGCTTTCCATCAGGCAGAGTAGAGTAATAATTACCATATAGAAAAATCTTGGGGAAAGTTAAATTGCACTTATTTACAAGATCTGTAAAACAGAACAGGTCAACTAATAAAACAATGTTCTTAAAGATTTTTTTTGTCTTTAATGCCGGCCATACACGCTACGGTCTACCGGTCTACCTGCGCAGGCATACCTCTCTGGTAGACCGTAGCGTGTATGGCCGGCTTTAGGTCATAACTTGATATGAGTAATACACATTACTAGACAGTGATTCAGGTGTTGTGTTGTATCTAAGACGTGAAAGTGACGATAGTGTGTCATATGTCAGTGTAGTAGTTAGAACGTCAAGTGTTAGGCCGATTGAAGAACACACGTTAAATAATTTGACAACGGTTTATTTGCCTAGAACTTACCGTATATCCTGCTTTTAAATCATATTCGAGACAAAATAAGTCTTCAATAATAATAATTTACTTATAAATATACACATTGCCCACATAAACCTATTAAAAAAGAATCATTGAAAAATCAGGTGGTATTATTAAAAACACCAGTGTTTACAGTGCATCAATATATCGATATTTAATCTTCATGTACAAGCAAATTTATTAATACATGTTTAATATTCCGTCTCGGTTGTCGAGCGTTCCAATCATCAAAATTAATATCGCATTATGCCATAATATAGTGTAAAAATGTATAATAGAGGGCGGCGGGACGAGCCCGCGCAAGGCAACGCAAAACACTCAGCGGCACTTCGGAATCACATTCCAAGCTACCTACTATTACATTCGTTTACGCATATATATCTACATCAGATGAAAACGGCGACGTCCACTATCTCTATAATTCGTCTAAACGTAACGTCGCGGTCGGCGAGCGGCAGTAACAAATAAAACTACATCCGACTCCCCTCACGAGTTTCATTATAATGAATCGTTTAATGCTCACTTCAGTCGATCGTACAGTATAAGTAGTTAGTTCTCTTCTCGATAGGACATCTTCTCTATTATGTATATAGATAATCTGTATAATATAATTCTTTCTCACTAATATCTACACCGGTTCCAAGGGTTACAATTATATATAATCCTCGTCGGCTGGGGCGGAGGCAGCTCCGTCCGGCCCGGCACCTCTAGTGAGTCCACTTACTCCATGTCTGCGAACAAACGTTTCACATATATTCCGTATTCGACTTCGTTGGTTTATTAGTAACCTAGTATTTTTTTTTTTTTGTGGAATAGGAGGCCAATGAACAGGCGTATGGATGGTAAGTGATTACCGCCGCCCAAGGACACCCGCAATACCAAAGGCGTCACAAGTGCGTTGCCGGCCTTTGGGGGATGGGGAGGAGTCGAGGTATGGGCCTCCGGTATCCTCACTCACTCGGTGAAACACAGCGCAAGCGCTATTTCACACCGGTTTCCGTGAGGCCGTGGTATCACTCCGGTCGAGCCGGCCCATTTATTATGCTGAAGCGTGGCTCTTCCACGGTGATTTCGACAGACTTATCTATCTAAGGGACTATTCACACTTATTCGACTTTGTTTACATTTATTCTGCTTCTATCAGCCGCGTACAGCGTCGTAAGAATAATAACAGCGGACATAGCGTGTGATGTACGCTGAAACGCTTATATCGACTGCGTACCGATCTGAATATGTTGCAGAGGATTGTGCCTTCAATATGGACAGCTCTATGTGCGATATTTTTATTCGATGTTTCGCTTTCAAGTTAAATCTTATACAGCAGTGTGTTAAACCACTTAGAAGTAATAGGAATTTGGTAAAACGCGACATTAGTACCTATCCCAATTACAGGAAAATAATGTTAAATTTAAAAAGTATTTTCGGATGGATATTGTTAAATTTTATGAAATTGGAGACCTATTGAACTTTATGTATAGTACGAGTTTGCCGCGAAAGCTGAACGGTTGAGTATGCGACTTCACACGAAATCGTTGTTCTTTATGGACATAAGCCGGATAAGTGTGCATAGTCCTTTAATTTGTAGATGGATATTTGTAAAGTCTCTTGAGACACATGGTAGGGATAAATTTAAATATAATTACTATTCTTATTACCTAGTATTTACCGTATTGCTTAGACCAGTAGGGAAATTAGTAGGGTTAAGATATTCATCATTCTTACCGGCAGGAATAAGTTTTTTTAAAACTACACTTAGACCTACCGGTGGGATAACTAGCAAGGCCAAATGTAACTGCCGATATATTCCTAGTATGGACTATACTCTTTGCGCTGTAGCATGGTGCATGGCATGGTTCAGTAACATTTCGTTTCACTCTGAAAGTTGTCGCAACTTACAAATCATGACTTAGTATTTCAGTTGTACCATATATGCAATATTTTTAAATCATTAATAACTGTAGTAAATTAAACCATAAACTGTAAGTAAATCAAATTAAAACACCACGCACCATGCTACAGCGCAAAGAGTATAATAATAATAAAATCGCTTTATTGTACACTAGATTACTTATAAAGGTAACAACTTAAAGCTAAGAGATACAATTGGCGGCCTTATCGCCCGAAAGCTATCTTTTACAGGCAACCATGTTTATAGTACAAGATCCCAGTCAGCCCAGACTCACGTCATTTTAGGAAAGATGAAATTTTTAGGGTCGGTAGCCTAACATATACTCAGAAAGGAATGGATACTCACTAAGCTGAAAGTGGGGCCGTTTTACAGTTAGCAGGTATCAAAGGTGGAAAAAAACCATGCGAACTTACGTCAGTTTAGAAAGCCTGAATTTTGTATAATATCGTTAAGCATAATATTTTAAAACATTTTCCAATCAGAAAGACACGATCAGAGGAGCATTAAACCTCGCCAGACTCGTTTGGCTATATTTATGGCAGATATACGCGTCACGTGTATTGCTATATAAGTTAGCGTAGGCGTTCATACTTCTGTATTTACAGTGTGTGTGTGTGTACCTGTTTGTCGTTGGCGTGGTGCTGCGCCTGGTCCCAGTGCGGGTGCTGGTCGGGCGCGGGCGCGGCCGCCGCCACGGGCCCCAGGTAGTGCAGCGGCAGCGCGTGCATCAGCGACAGCGCCGCCGCCGTAGCCCCGCCAGCCCCCGCGCCCGCACCCGCCCCCGCGCCCGCCCCATAGCCGCCGCCCTCCAGGCCGTGGCCCACGTTCACGTGACCGCCGACCCCACCCATCCCGCTCACTCCCTGTACACACAAAAAAGCTCCATCAGTGAGAGAAAAAAATCAAGCGACTACCGACTAAGTGAGATGATCAACATTCAAAATAAGTTAATAAGCGCGAATATTATTCATATCGTGATACAGGATAGTTACTTCATATTGCAGTAGTTACTTTTGTATTCGGGAGATGGCGCTGTAATATATTTTTGCTGCCGTATGTAAAAATCGCTACATCAGCTACAAGTATATTTTTCTTACGTCAATCAAATCATTACAAATGAAAACTACTAAACGGAAGGCAATGATTAATTACTATGAACGCCATCTACCACACCACAAAAACATAAAACATTATCTAGAATTCTGATATATAATGCTTAAAAAACACTTGGCATTAACCAAATTTAATTCTATCTCAAGATATTAATACTCCAAAAGTAAACATTCATTTTAAAAAACCTTTAACATTAACATATGAAGACATGCTTCTAATCAATTTCGGCTATGGCGTCAATTTCAACGGAAACCAATCAACTGCAAAAGAGATATCATAGTGCACAAACGAATGCTCAAATAGATGACTTTTACATAATATCAAAATTCATAACCGTGTGGGGAGGCCGACATCCCTTTCCCCATTCCCCAAAGGTCGGCAACGCACTTGTGACACTCTCGCACTATCGCTTACCATCAAGTGATACGTCTGCTCGTTTGCCACCTATACCATAAAAAAATATACACTCTCTATTCCCCCACTTTCACAATCCGATGAAACATTGACATATCAGAAGTAGATGATATTTAATGTACTTATAGATTGTCACGTGAAGCAAAAAAATCCCAACTGCTATCAAGAATTGTAGTAGGTGTAAAGATCTTACTTGGTATCTGTCATGGTCGGACAGGTGCGGCTGATGAGGCAGGTGAGCGTGGGCCCAGTCATCGCCGCCGATGAGTTTCCAGGCGCGCTCCGTGCCGATAGGTCGGGGTTTGCGCTCCTCCTCCTCGCCCCAGCCACCGCCGCTGTTGCACACGTTTCCCACGTTGCCCACTCCCACGCCGCGTTCCAGGAGAGACTGGAATATATCAAAACAGTTTTATACATTAGATACCAATTAAGTTGCAAACATGGTTTTCTAACTGCGTATAATAACTATGTTGATAAATGTAAAACTGTTGCAAATCTCTTATAATTTATTTTTCCTAGTAAATAATTCAACAATTACACAAAGTTTAAGCCCAAATGGACCTATGCGTTACACTACTATGTATGACACAGAATGTATTTATGTGTATGTGAAATTCTGAATGTTTTGGTGAATTCGTGGTGATTTTTTGTATGCAAGTCTAAAATGACAGACTGTTTTGTATCGGAAAAGGGCGCAATTTTCTTTTTTAGATATGAAGGAGATGTAAGTGTAAAGTTAAATTCAAGTTTGTGGGGTTGCAACCCTTGTCCACCGTCCGCCATTTAAAAAAAAAGGGGTGCAAATGGTTTTTATGGTTTATATGCCAAAGTATACGTTTGACTAAAAAAAAATTAAACATTTGTTGTTGCCAATCGAATTATCTACAACTTTTTCTCTCACATTTTAGTCGTAGAACCAAAAATACCAACATTATAAGCGATAACTTGAATTGAACTTTACACTAACATCTCCTTTATATCTAAAAAATAAAATTGCGTCCTTTGAGAAACGCGTTTTCAATGGACCATAAAGATAAGCTGTCCATAATAATTTATTATAGCAATAGTTTACAAACAGAACAAGACATACAAGGTGAAGAGTCTCTATAAATATATAAAAACTATTAGCAAAATAAAACGCGTCCGCTCCATTAGTTTTCAGTTCGTACCTGGTAATGCGGGTGAGGTTGCGGCGCGTGTTGCATGGGTTTAGGTGACTGGTTCATGGGTTGCTGCTGGTACGACATCAGCAATGCGCTCAAATTGCCGGCGTTGCTCGCACCCGCGAATAACTGAAAGTTAACACGAGCATTTGGACTCATTCTTATTTTATAGGATTTTTATTAATAACACCAAACATTAACGTAAGCAAGTAACTAAGTCAAACATAAGATATGTTAGTTCTGGATGCAAGTTTCTACAAACTGTAATGTTTTGACATTAAATCCAGAGCATTTGTATACTTCTACGATAAAGTATTTAATGTCTTGGCATTATAGTCACTCTTAAAGAGAACATCACTTTTGACACTTTAATTTTTAATATTATGTAAATAAATAAATATTTCGGACATCTAACACACAACGCCATCTAGTCCCAAGCTAAGCAGAACTTGTGTGGTACTAGACAACTGATACAAATACATATCTACTTTTTTTGTAAATACATACATATTATACATAGAAAACACCCAAACTCCGAAACAAATATTTGTAGATCATACAAACATTTGGTCCGACCCGGGAATCGAACCCGAGACCTCATGATCAGTAGTCGCACACGCCAACCGCGAGACTTTCTATTTCATTTTATTGTTGTATTCATTATTTTGTATATAATAATGATAATTTAACTACGAATAAATCTGGACAATATATGTCAATCGTTGGATCGATAGATCAGAGAAGGACGAAGAGGATGTATTTTCATAACATCCGGTTTTTTGGTTGTTCACTGACGTTAGGGTTAATGCTTGTAAAGAATAGGTTGAAGAGTATACCTGCGCGTTGTGCTTCTGTTGCATGAGAGGGTGCCTCTGCGCAAAGTCAGGTGCTCGAGGGTTGAGTCGCGAGACGCTCTCCACGCCGACGTAGCCCAGCCCTAGAGCTGCACCGCTCATGTTCACGCCGCTGGCGATCGATACTTGCTGCTACAATTATGTACATATTTCTATATTAGTTTTACATTATCTATATAATCGTTTACGGTTGACCTATTTGTTTTAGTATTGGATTGCCTATGTTTCGTGTTTTAGTATTGGATAGCCTATGTTTCGTGTTTTAGTATTGGATAGCCTATGTTTCGTGTTTTAGTATTGGATAGCCTATGTTTCGAGGAAGGCTATTTAGACTATGAAAACATTTTATTAAGAATGAAAATAATTGCATTAGCCCAGGTTAGCTTATAATAGTTATGAGGAACTCTGAATATAATGGTTGAAATCAGTTGTTTGTTTGTTCCGGCTGGACCGATTTTGACGGGACTTTCACTGATAGGTAGCAGATGATATAAGGAATAACTAACTTTTTTATACTAGTTTCGCCCCGAGGGTAACACCGCGGGGCTCAGCTAGTATAATACTATTTTTTTACCATCATGTTGTGTCCATTGCGGGAGTTATCTTGATAGATAGGTCCATTTCGGGAAAGGCCACTCATGTCCATCGCGTTCACGTTGTTACCTGAAGGTGTAGAGAAAGTTGTATATCAATTATTTACATTAATCAGAATTAAATTAAAAAGTAATCAAGGGCAAGTAGATATATTAAAAAAAAATGGGTCCATTATAAGTTGTCCATTTTAATTTTAAGTGAATTGGCTGATATACTTACATGAACCTGGAATATCTTATTTGGCTAAGACCGCGTGGTCCGATCATTAACAGGAAAAGTTTGCGTCGTCAGATCAGTCGGACTAACAAAAATAAGTCCACATCGTCGGATCAGTCAAACCAACAAAAAAAACAAGTCCACATTGTTCGATCAATGGGACTAACAGGAAAAAAGTCCACATCGTCCAATCAGTCGGACCAACGGAAAAAAAATCCGTGTCGTTCGACCAGTCGGACCAACAGTAAAAAAGGTTCGTGTCGTCCGATCAGTCAGACCAACAAAAAAAAAACAAGTTCATATTGTCCGATCAGTCGGATCAACACGAATAAAAAAGCCCGTGTCACAGATTAGTCGGACTAACAGGAAAAAATCCATGTCGTCCAATCAGTCGAGTCAATTTGTAGTGACACTGGCAGTCGCTCCACATAAAAAATCGATTTTATTTTATGTAGTAGACTTACATAGTTTGGAAAAAAATGCTTAGTGTTGATTTTAAAGTTAGTCATATGCAAAGTTATTGGTACTCACCGATAGGCATGGGCTGGTGGTAGGCGGGCGTGTGGGTCGTGTGTGGCGTGTGCTGCGTGTGGGGCGTGTGTGGCGTGTGCTGCGTGTGTGGCGTGTGCTGCGTGTGCGTGGTGTGCGGCGTGTGGTTGGCGTGCGGCGCGTAGGCCGGCGGGGGCGTGGAGCCGTGCGAGGACGTGCGCGAGCAGGGCGAGCAGCCGCCGCCCGCGCCCGCGCCGCCCGCGCCCCGGTAGCCCGGCGCCTTGCTCGCGTCCGCCATCGACACCAGCTGACCGACAACACACGGCACACGTTACACGCTACACTACACTACACTCATCTCATACACGCACATAACAACTATAATAGGGCTCCACATAAATTACGTCACGTTAATTGAATAGATTTAGACCTCATCTCCTTCTAGGTAGTTGACACCATAGTCAAATAAGTCACTTTTTATCATCTGTCAAAACGATCACTTTGTATGAAAAATGTACGAAATACAAACTTGTGACGTCACTGTTTTAGACTACTCATTGAGCACAGAGCAATATATTTCAATGTTTATTTGATTAAAATTTGGAATTGCAATGAAAATCTGTAACAATTATATTTGCCGAGATGTTTTATAATATTCATTTTAATGAAGGACACATCGGTATTTATTTACGATAACGTCAAATACCCTATGGCCTATTGGTTAAAATTATGAGAATGCTTCCTTTCATGATATTTACATAAAGATATTATTGAAGAAACAGAATTTTGAAAAAAGAAAAAACAATATAATTAGACATCAAAACAGACATTTACAAAAATCAACATCAAATTACATCAGAAAAATCTAACAAAACAAATAACGAAGAATTACTGGTTAATTATTCTTGGTCTTGGTAAATATGACGTGACAAATATTAAACACCCCTTGTCATATTTCATCCCTACCCCCTTATCATGTGACGTAACCTAGTGACAGTAATGTAATTAAGATGTTTTTGGTTGGTGAGATATGTGTACCAAGAGCAAGTGGTTACCTGCGGCGGCTCGACATTGTGGTGGGCGTCTCCGGCCGCTCCCCACACAGCACCAGCCGACAGGTCCTTGAACAGCGAGTACTCCTGAGCACCTCCACTGCCGGCACTCGCCTGTGGATATCACGCTACGGTTACACACTTTCTAGCAAAGTGACAACTTGACACTATTTATATTTAGAAAAATATCATATTATTATGATATTTTTCTAAATATAAATCCTTTCGTCGAAAGGATGAGATATTGAAAAATTGACTGTAAGCGGATGAGATTAGAGTACATACTCCAACACCAAATTTAAGTGAATTTTAGTTTAGTGATGACAACAAGAGAATCACCACCATTGACGGATTTGCTGACGCGATGTTTGCAATTTCACTCTTAGAAAGGAGTAGAGCCACGGTGATTTGAGTACGAACGGCACTACCTTGATAGAAGACTCCTAGGAGATTAACCTAAAACGACAGCATTAGAAAATGAAGCTGTCGTGTTTCGTTGGTGAGTGCGAGAGGAGGTTTTGGCTTCTATACCATGCTATACATATATCACACTAATATTATAAAGGTGTCTGTGTTATTTTTGTCACTTCTTCACACTCAAATGGCTAGATCAGTTTTGTTACGGATACATCAGGTTGTCGGCTATCTCCTATATTAATTCAGGCTACTTTTTGTCAGGAAAGGATGACTCCCGTAGGATGAGCAAGGAATTTAAAATCTACAAGTAGCTTAGTGAGATGTGTTTAATTTAAAGAAATATAATGGGCCTTGTAAACGAACATAAAATATCATTCAGAATTTGTTAATTAATGAAATATTAAATTACTAAAACATACTTGTGGCGTCGTATTAATGTGAAGAGCTGCGGATGAGTTTGGTGCATTTTCTTCATTAGCACTCCATGAACTAGAATTGTCTGGGCTCAGCTGTAAACAATACAAAAATACAGTTTTACACACACACACACACACACACACAAATACTTTTTACTATTATTTAATTATTAATAGCAGTAGTTAATTTGACCCCTTAAAAATCTTCATCTTCAATCTGTCTTGAGTAGTCTGCATTCATCCGCTGCCAGTCATTTTCCTGAAAACGTCGATCCATTGTGCTGCAGGGAATTCTTGCCTGCTGACGAGATGAAAACCCCTTCGAATCTCTAGCTTCTCGGGGATGTATTAGCCAGGAGTATGTGGTATTTCCGCTAAAAACCATGGCTGTAGCCCCCACTACGTTCGCCTAATCGCGGTCTGTAATCTAGCATATATGTCAGTTTAAGTGAATTACCTGCATATTGCGTTCGGGCAAGCGGTGTGGTTTAGAGTCGGGGTCGTCTTGCTTGAGGGGGGGTGCGGGTGGTGGCGCTGCTGGCGGGGAGGGGTCTCGCGCGCTCTTCTGCGGAGACAGCGCCCCCAGCATCGCGCCCGGACTGGTCGAGGACGAGCTCGGGCTCGCTCCACCCGCTGGAGTCTGCTGCTGTAATAAGGGATATCATTTACTGGAAATTCTTTTAGATGCTATTTATGGAATTGATAGTCCATCATTTACACTAAAAATAGAGATTTACTACTACATAGGTAGTAGAGCCACGCTGATTTCAGCACGAATGGGCCGGCTCGACCGTGGCGGTACTACCCTCGCACAGAAAATCAACGTAAAATGACAGCGTTCGTGCTGTCGTGTTTCGTTGGTGAGTGCGAAACCGGAGGCCTAAATAGTCTAGTCAACAAGTTCCATACTTGTTGACTAGACTAAAAGATGCAGCAGCATCACTAGGCCGCCATGGTGTGGGTCGCCATACTGCATTGTCTGGATTCGCAATGAGTATGGTGACCACCACTTTTGGATTCTGCTTATGCTTTCCATCAGGCAGAGTAGAGTCATTTTGGCGGGGCATACATAAAAAAAAAAAGCTCGACCTCGTTAGTTACGAACCCTTACCGGACTAACACCCTGGGACTACAGAGGCCCACTCGGGCCCAAACCAGTGACCTGCCTGGAAAAGTTTTCCCGAGACCCTGGCTGGGGTTTACGAGAAGAACCACGAAAGAGAGATCTACTTCTAATTTATAATAAAATCTAAAAAATAATATTCCAGGTTACTTAGTTCCTCGTGTTTAGGATGCTAATGGTAAAAAAATTGTATAAATCATATTCAAGTTTTTAAATCTTACATTTAAAATGAATTGATGTTCGTTAATCTCACTAAAAGTTTGGAATGGCTGGAAATAGATTATTTTCACATTCATAATTTATTTTACATACTCAAGTTGTTTGATTACATAAAGATGCGTTACATGTTTTGAACAATTAAGCAGTTATTTTATCTATATAATTGATTGATTAATAGATATGCACAATAGATTTATCAAAATAAATATATGGTATGTTTACCTGGTGTGTAGTACGTAGTTTGGGCGCGTCAGGCATGGTGGGCGTGGGCGTGGGCGTGGCGGTGAGCTTGGCGGCGAAGGTGTGCGGCCGGCCGCCCACGATCACCCCCGTGTACGTCAGCGCGCTGGTCTTGCACGCGCCCAGGCTGGAGGTGGACGTGCTCAGCGAACTCGACGTCGGAACCCGCTTCTCACCGGCTGATGCTATACATACACATTTTTTACATATTTATAAACTTTCACATGTATTTTAGATAAATCACACCCGGAAACAGTAAATGACTGCGTTCATTACAACAATTACTTTCGGCTCATGAGTTAGAATCACTAAACGCTAGATACTCATAGGCTAGTCAAATATTAAGTGCGTACAATAAATCGTCTTAAGTCTTAACGTATAAACATGTGAAATAACTTTGATTGTTGAAGTTTTAGACTGCACAATCTTCCTCACAATCCAACAATGAAGATATTCACAAAACGTTCTGGAGCTGCTATTAGGAACTCTAAATGATAATTTCCTACGAAAAGACCAATGTCCGTATGGTTGGTGGGCTAATAAAAAGGAAAAGTTCCACCTTTTTAGCACAAATATTTCCATAGTCTCCTTGAAGCTCAGTATATTCTAAGCGACTTTTCTCAGAGACAGAAAATTTATATGAACAAAAACGTAATAGCGTTCGCCGTACGATCACTGGTGGTCGATATATCGTTCTGTCGTCCTAAAGTTCATCGTTTAGTTGTTTGTCGCAAGCATGAGAGGGAGTCGGGCAAAGCTAGTAGATGTATATGTAGGGTACTGACTGTGTGGAAGGGTGCGAGGTGCGACGGGTCTCACGGCAGGCGCGTGTTGCTTGGGCGCCAGTCGCGAGGCAGTCGTCGTGCGGCTCGCACTGATGCTGGGGCCGCTCGCTCCCGCCTGCTGTAACACAACACATTCAATACCGTAGATGGCAACTTAGGCAAATAACATCACTTTGTATGAAAATTGTACTCAATATAAACTTGTGACGTCACTGTTTAGACTACTCAATTGAGCAATGTATTACAAAGTTTATTTTATTAAAATTTGTTATATACATAAAAAGATACAGTAATTGTATTTTCCGAGATGTTTTGTAATATTCGTTTTAATAAAAGAGACATCGGTTTTTAATTACGACACAATCTACCCTGTACACAGTCGTCTCTACTAAATACTAAACTCTATGTTCAGCATGAACGTGAAAAAGTAGGTACGTTCTTCAAGGTATCAAGGTAAATTCCAACAAAATGAGTCAGAATTAAGGAGCATTGGAATTGGATTAATTAAAGAATGAGATAACATGGTAACAAAAAAATTTAGGTAGGTAGTATTAAATGAAGTTACTGCCACTATCTGTTTGCTTAGATGTTTTGAACAACTCAAGTTATTTAAATACAATTTTCAGCAATAAATATAGTTATTCAAGAGGAAGGTTTAATTGTGTAATAAGTAATATTATAGTAGAAGAAACCCAAGAATTTCAAAGACTGCGAAGCCGGGCCAGGTCACTGGTAATCAATTAAAAAAAACCGTGTACGTCTCGGGACGCCCGACAGAAGTGGTAACTTAAAATAATCTAAGTTAAACTACGAACTACCACTAGCGCTGTATGTTAGAGTGAGATAGTAGGAGCCTGCCTACCGCTGCCGTATGCGTGAGAGAAAGGGAAGCCACACAAACTGGCGCCGTAACGCGTTACGTAACGAAGCGGTTTACCCTCCCACAAGAAGTTATCACAGAGAATATAACAGTATCTGCTCTCTGAGAGACATAGACATCCATGTCTCTCTAGAAATTTAGACGCTCATAGCTGAGAATACTGATATTTCTCACCATATTTAATATTGTATTCTTCTTTAATATAATACTTTTTATTATTTCAATTTCCTCATCCATTATTTCTTCTTTTAATGCATTATATTAATTAGAGTATTGTAATTATAATTTATAATTAAGTAGTATTAAGTTCCTTTAGTATTTTGTTTTTTTGTAAATATAAATAGAAATAGAATAAATAGAAATATTTCAGACATCTAACACACAACGTCATCTAGTCCCAAGCTAAGCAGAGCTTGTGTTATGGGTACTAGACAACTGATATAAATTCATATATACTTTTTTTTGTAAATACAAACATATTATACACAGAAAACACCCAAACTCCGAAACAAATATTTGTAGATCATACAAACATTTGGTCCGACCCGGGAATCGAACCCAAGACCTCATGATCAGCAGTCGCACACGCCAACCGCGAGACCAACGAGGCAGATCTATTACTACTCAGAACTATTACTTTACTCCTAACACTGTTGTTAGGTGTTATCTCCTATGGTGAATGTTGTGTGTACCTGTAATGGGCATGCATACTAGATAATATTTTTGTATAATATTTTTAAAAGTGTGTTGTATGTGTGCTGTTGTTATACCTTATAAATAAATAAATCACTTCAATAAATTAATTCATTCACTGTTTTAAGATAATGAGAGTGTTTACCTTAGGCAGAGGCTGTTTGGGCGTCTTAGGCTGCAAGGGCAACGGTTGAGGGGCCGGCTTGGCAGCGGCTCGAGGCAATAATTGTACGATATCCGCATCGGGGTCGCGAATCATTGCCGCGATCAACATACCAGCCTGCCGTGTCGCCTCTGCCGATCCCCTGGAAAGTAAAACACTTTTTTTAATATCTCTATTGACTCTAAGAATGATAATTTTAAAAGTTATAATGTATAATACTTGTTACCAATGCTCGTGAAAAACCTAATGTGAGTTTATTTTATATCACTTCAATTGCCACGGTGACTGCCTGAATGCAGTCACCGTCGCTGCGATTGGTGAAAATTTTATTTCGGGCCAATCACAATGTCGAACGTGGTAAACATGACGATCGTGTTGATCTTTATATGTTGTATAAAATGAAGTCGTTTCTGATGTCTGTTTTCAGCAATAGATAGTGATTGAAGAGGAAGGTTTATATGTGTAATACATCGGACGGAAATATAAGAGTACAAAGCCGGCCCGGATCGTTGGTACGAATTCAACTTACACTACTCTATCATGTCATATAATAGACATATCATAATATTCATTGATTCATTGTGTGTTGCACATGCACCTGCCATGCCACTTTCTAAACCATCCTAAGGTTGACTGGTAGAAAATGCCATTCGGCATTAAGTCCGCCTCATGTATATGTAATGCAGGAAGTGTTAATAAAATAAAATAATAATTCTTATATTTACGGCATTAAATCGTGGTCACAGGCTGACTGGATAGTCAGCCTGTGGCCACGGCCAGTGCAACCTGGTCGAAACGTCAGGTAAATCAGATGTAATTGCCACAATACTTAAAAATGCAACCAAGGGTGTCGGTTTTCAACTTTTTGAAAAAATGTCTATTATCGGTTAACTAAGAGACATTGTTTTTTTTTTCCAGAACTGTTATGACATGGCCTCTCACCCGGTGCAAGATTATCATTGAGTTGTGGGACATCCTGTATATAGAAATAAACAAAGAGATCTCATTATATGTTAACATATTATTCCGTAACAAAGTGAAATGTAGTTATTGGTGCGGTGGTGCGGTGGTGCGGTACTAACTTGATGGTGATGATCCGTTCGCCCTGGCCCTTGCTCTGCTTGTCCACCTCGATGTGCGCGCCGGTGGCGGAGCGGATGGCGTTGATGTTGCTGCCGGCGCGGCCGATCACGCGGGAGATGGCATGGGACGCCACGGACACTTTCTTACATCTGCAAATGCACAATCCTCCTTTACCTCTCACTGATACTAACACTACTTTTATAAAATTAACTATGTTGGAGTAAAATGTTTATGAGATTTTTAAAACTACTTAGGCAGTGGTCCGACCGCCGGCGAGAAAACGACGAACTATCGGCGATTTTCTCGCTCATGAAACGTTCAATAAATATACATTCCGTGTAAACGAAAGAGATGCATATATTAAAAGTTGCTATCTGACTGTTCACACTGCCGGCGACGACTCGCTTTACTAGTTTGGCGCTGAGCGACAAGAGCTTTCAAAGATAAACTCGTTCAGCGACACTCGCTCAGCGTTGCTCGCTCGCTTGATCATTTCTGTACAGTGCAGCTTTGAAAGTACACATATGGACATCAACAAATCATTACAACTCTCATTGTTGTATAGTTCAGACGACGACGATGATGTATTTTACGATAGGGATATTATCGACGGACACATTCAATATAAAAACTCATCCATAGTGTCTTGGAACTAGGAATAAAATTTACAGTCGGTTGGAAACACGTGTACGAGCTTGCGTGCGTACGTGTTTGCACAGGACTAAGCGACTGCGAGCGAGTGGCGCGAGTAATCGCTCATCGTGTTTACACACTCGCTTATAGCCCAGCGATAAAACTCGCTTAACGCTGAGCGCCAACTCGTTTATAGTTTCTAGTTCTACTCGTTTATCGTCGGCGGTCGGACCACTGCCTAAATCATGGATATTTTTTGATAATATCATTTTCAAAATTATCTCATTTAATTATTTATCACACTCAATGTTATAATTTTCTCCTTCAGATCTCTAACCTTTTTATGTTCAATAAAGAAAAAAAATTGTCCATATCAGAAATTATATTATCGATGTTAAAATTCAATAAAGTGACTTACCCAGGTTCTACGGTAGAGAGCGTTTGCACACTAGACTTGCGAACAACTTCTTTCCAACCTTCCTCCCGGCGTCCTCCCACGCATCCACTTTTAGGAGAGGTGCTCTTGCCTTCCGTCTCCCATCTACAATTTTAACAAAATTTAAATACACTAACACAACACACACACACACAATATTAATGAGTGGGTTTTTGCTGAATGGTTAATAAAATATGATAATGAAATACGAATCGGACAATCAATTTAACATTTCTAATTCACAAAGTTGTAACAAATATTTCAAACATTTTTATACTGATAACTCTAAGTGATTAATATACACAACAGCAGACACACTATGTTATACAGAAATGATTCAATACACTGGTCAAAATGTTAATAGGTATTGATGCTAACAACTTACTATGTTTGGCATGAAGATACTTCGATTCTTGAAGAACATAGGCAATTCTTTCCCGAGATAACCACAAACACGCGAGCGCAGCCGCGGTCAAAAGCAAGTTATAAATAAACGAGTTGTTCCCCAATATAAATGTAGGTAATTCAGTGCAGTTAATTATCACTATTAGTTGAACCAGCCTGCATTTACTCATTAGTTTAATCATTTCTGCACAACATTGTTTAAATAATATTGATACATTAATTTATCAGGAAAAATAATCCTCAAGTAGAATATAAATATCGTAGCTTTTAGATCGGGCAATCATATTTTTACCTCCCTTACTGACAAAACTAGCATTTATATATTTTTTTGCATGCATTCTTTGCCAGTTACCGCAATGACGCAACTCTTTGCACAAATAGTCCAAATAATAATAAGAAGCAAAACCGATATTAAGAAAATCATATTAAAATCAATGTCAATGTTCATGCATAACAAAAAACAATAATGTAATGCTTGAAAATAAATCTCATGCAAATATGGAAGCACGATCAAAGAAAATTCAATATATATGTACATATATAATACTTTTATATGGTTTGTGGCAAATGAAATGACATGTTGAAGCTTGAATTGGTTTAGCCTTTACACCTAAGGGCCTGACCTCTGGCACTACATATTTCTTTTGAAAAGGTTAAGGGTAAAATGATAATTAAAAATCTATCGAATACCTTCTTTGGATTTTTACGATTTGGCTCATGAAATTTAGTACACAGGGAGTTTCGGGGGCGATAAAGCTAGGATTCATTTTTAGAAAATTTACAACAAAAAAAACCAAGTAAAGCTCGGCCATCCAGGTACTGTACTCAAAGCGTGTACAGGTGGCTATCATGACCGCACATGCACCTTTATTTCTTGAAAAACATCATTGTCAAATTAGTGTTTGTGTTTTAGCAGTGGATATTTGTAAATATTAGAGCGACGATGTTAAGACCTAAGCTTAGAACCATCAGAAGATGAAAATAACTGTCTCAAACTTGATAATAATGGAATTCTTGTATAATACCCTGAATTGGATAGTACTTGTGCTGTAATAAAGTTTAAAGAAATTGATTTATGCGATTCTTTGTGAACATGATTCTATCTCACTAAAGGTGAGGACAAAACAATTTTGACATTGATTTGTATGGTTATCCTACTAATATTATAAACGCTAAAGTTTGTAAGTATGGATGGATGTTTGTTACTCTTTCACGCAAAAAATACTGAACGGATTTGAATGAAACTTTACAGCAATATAGCTTATACATCAGAATAACACATAGGCTACTATTTGCCGCGATAACCGACATACACGCGGGCGGAGCCGCGAGCAAAAACTAGTATAGTATATTGATGTCGCGTTGTGTATACATGATGATCGGAACTTACTGATGCACGTGCTGTGTCTTTTTATTTTTGTCGCTTGTGTCAAAATCGTCTTTGTCCACATTAAGCCTAGTGGATTCGAATATTTGACTCTTTCTGGAGTTATTCCCATATTTGTTAACATTCTGTACTGTAATGCTCTTAGGGTTATCCTCTTCGGGTTTTCTGCAAGAACAATATTTAATTTTAACCCCCCTACTTGCAATATCTTCTCATCCTAATTTTTCCATAATTAATATAACAATTAGTATAAAATTAAAAAAGCATTGTTACTTAAACAAAATGCATGCATCAGAATGTACAATTATATTGAAACTAAGTCGATTACTTCCATTATTTTGCCTTCTATTTCGTAAGATGAAAATAGGATTTTAATTTCCATTTTATATCATGTGGGATCATTGCTATAAGAGTTTATACACATTTATTTATTTTAACAATGTACACTCAGCTGATACCAAGTTATTCGATTTTCTCTGCGCTTTCCATGAGAGACAATACAATAGTTTATTTTGCAAGCTTTGATTATAATTTTGCACTTTTACTTTCAATTATTTCTTCAATACCATATACAGTATAAAGTGTCCAAAATGCCTTTTGTAATCACGTTGTAGATCTAATAGTCCCCTTAAACACAGTCTAGTGCAGTTATAAACTATTGTAGCATGTATTGATGTGCCTAAAATAATCTAACAGAAAGACAACTAACAAATTCATGGAAATATCTATAAAAGTAAATATTAATTTTATAACTATCAAATTGTACATTGTAATACTTAAATGCACCTTAAAACAAACTTTAAATACATTAATACATATTGTAATCCTCTTAAAAGAATATATTTCATAATATGTGAAAGCCAAACCCACCACCCTAGCTACTGTCCGGTAATTAAATTGAAAGGTAATATAAATTACGTATATATCTAAACTCACACAATATAAATCACACATTACCAAACTAGAAGTACATTGCTAAGTTATTTATTTACTTGGGCACTATACTTGGTACCGTTTTTATAAAATATTTAGGATCTGCGTCAGAAATAGCACATTATCAATCGATTTACTAATCTAAATCTAATCTAAATTACTAATAATTTATAATGAAAATTGTTTAAGTGTCATATATGTAGTAAAATGAATGCTACGTACGATTTTATACTTCCCGAAGTTCGTTTTTGAGAACTTAAAAATTTCAATGAAAAGTTTTAAGAGAATATTTTATATTCATAGACAATTTTCGGCTTGCGTTTCTATGACAGCTTTTTTACCAAATTCTAAAAAAGGAGGTTTCTCAATTCGACCGTATATATTTTTTTTAGGTATGTTCGGGGATAACTTCGTCGTTTATGAACCGATTTTGATGATTCTTTTTTTAATGGAAAGAAGATATCCCACCGGTGGTACCATGATAAGGACACTAAGATCTGTTGATGGCATCCAAGAGAAATCGAGTCGAACCTTGAAGTCGGTTTTTGTTTTTGTTAACATTTTAGTTGTCTATTTAGCAAACTAAACACCAAAAACAGAGGCCCTTGTTGTCAAAGTACCGCTTAGTAATGTACTTGGTACGCATTTCTAAACTAACTACTCAAAACAAGCCCAGCTACTAACTTGTCTTTCTTCTCAGCGGTTCGTCTCTCAGGCTGAGGAGGTGGTTTCACGGGTGTGGCGGGAGGAGAACTCGGCGCCACGTTTTCCTTCTCCTGTTTTTTATCAGGCTTGGGAGTACTTTCTTTTTCAGATTTAACTTCTATTTTCGTTGGTTTACTCTGCAAGCAATCAAATGTATTTTTAACCGACTTCCAAAAGGAGGAGGTTCTCAATTTCATCGGTATTTTTTTTTACGACAAAGTTTTTCATGGTGATATAATCACATTAAAAAAATACATGGACTATAAATAAAAATAAAGGCACAAAAGAACGGAAATATTCCCTTTTGATCTTTGTAATATATATGACTTTTTTTTTTTTTTTTTTTATGTATGCCCGCCAAAATGATTCTACTCTGCCTGATGGAAAGCACAAGCAGAATCCAAGACTGGCGGTCACCATACTCACTGCGAATGCAGGCAATGCAGTATGGCGACCCACACCATGGCGGCCTAGTGATGTTACTGCATCTTTTAGTCTAATCTAATTCTAATTCTTTTAGACTAGACTAATTGGGCCTCCGGTCTCGCACTCACCAACGAAACACGACAGCATGCTGTCATTTTACGTTGATTTTCTGTGCAAGGGTAGTACCGCCCCGGTCGAGCCGGCCCGTTCATGCTGAAATCAGCGTGGCTCTACTACCTTTTTTTTATTTCAATTGATTACTCACTTTATCCGGTTGTTTCTTAACCGAGGGGGTAGGTTGAGGGGGTGCTGCCTTTTCTTCTTTTTTCTTTTTCTTCGACTTAGTACTTTGTACTGGAGGAGCTTTAACATCCGAGGAGGAACAGGAACCCTGTGTTCAATATAATAATGCTATACAATCTATACATAGTATCAAGCATGACCCAAATCTTTGTATATCTTATGTTTTCAAATGACTAAATAGCAATTCAGAGGTTATGTTAAGCAGTCGGTCCTGGTTGTTATCATAGGATAACAGTCATGAAGCTTAGTATAAGGCCTTTGGGCGGCTTAAAAACATCCAACGGCAAGATTACTTAGCTACAACTGTCTTGACAGTCCCCAACCTGTACTTGGGAAGCGTGGGGACGTGTGGCCTTAACTCTCTTCTGAGAGGAGACCCGAGCCCAGCAGTAGGACATTTCCAGTTTCATAACTACTTTGTAAGTTGCCATTATGTATTTTGAAATTAGAAGAATCTTAATCATCAAGAAATAGTAACAATTCTTATTTAGTATGTCAAGTATCAAGTGTAAATGGGTTCTGTCTAGTTACATCGTCACATTAACATCCTTAAACAGTCCACCGCTGGTCTTTCCTTAGAAAGGTGGCTTTGGCTCATCAGACGGGATTATATCAAGCTTTTTTTCTCTTTGCAGTGCTGTTGTCCTATTTAATTTGCTCCCTTAGTCACCCGTCACAACATGAGTAAGACTATATGTAAGAATCAATATGTCAAGTATCAAGATCTAATATGAATAGTATCAAGTGTAAATGAGTTGTCTAGTTTAAAGTACGTGTAATCAAATAGTTTACCTGCGAGTTGGCATCAATGCCCGAGTCGCCCTCTTCCTTCGCAACAGGTTCGTCGTCAGGTTCGCCACCCTCCGAACACTCCCCGAGCGCTTTCTCACAGTACATTGAATTCTTGTCGTTTTCGGCTTGCAGTTTGCGCCTCTCCTCCTAAATTATTAATATTACTTCAGTAAAATAACAGTAATTGACATGTGACAGATGAATGCGTAGTTTCTATTAGGTCTTAGTTTAGTTTAATGAAGCTTAGTTTCAATTTAGTGGCATCTATGCATTTGTATAATTCTAAAACTGGTCTGTTAACTTAATTTATTAACACAAAAAGAGTCATTGGTAGCCGGAGACACGACAGCACGCTGTCATTTTACGTTGATTTTCGTGCGAGGGTAGTACCGCCCCGGTCGAGCCGGCCTAACCGTGCTGACATCGGCGCGGCTCTTCTACCTTGTCGATCACACAAAGTGTTGTCCCGTGTTAGAATGTATCAAATTGACTGCACGTTTGGCCTAGTGGTTTAACGGTCACCACGCCGTTTCCTACTTCGCCAAGTGTCGTGGGTTCAAATCCCACGTAGGACAACACTTTGTGTGATCCATAAATTGTTGTTCTGAGTCTGGATGTAGTTTGTGTCCGTTTCATGTATGTTTGTAAAGTCCCCCGCGACACAGGATTTATTCCTACTGCGGGAGTTGTCTTTAAAAAAAAAAAAAAAAAATTCGTACCTTCTTCTCTAGCTTCTTTTTCTTCTTCCTCTCTCTGCGTCGTGCTGCGGCCTGCCTCCTGCTCTCCTCGCGGCACCTCTCCGCGTCCAGCTCCTCGAGCAGGATGGTCGCGTTCTGGTTAGCGCGCGCCGCTTGTGTTTCCTTCGCCGCGCGGATAACCCGCACACACTCTTGGCATTTTTCTAGAAGTTCCTTATCCGATATTGTACATATGTACCTGACGAATAAACATAATAATATGTAATTATTAAACACACTTGTTAAGGAATAAAAATAATTGTTTTTAATTTGAGTAGTATAAACGAGTGTCGTAAATTACCTTGTCATTTCCTGGTCTGAAGGGAACTGGGTAACTACTCCGACCATCCATTTAACCACTTTAGTGTGGCCTTTACGGAAGGCGGCCATCAAGCATGACACCTAAAAAAAGTAAAAATAAAACTGTATCATTCCACAGGCGTGACACTTTTAATGGCTCATATACTTCACGGACAACAGAAACAGATTGTAAGATTTTAACAATACTTACTCATAATTATAGTTTATTGTTATTTAGATCAGGATGCTTATCTCACATATAAAAATCAATTGCTGTTCATTTGTCTCGCCAAACCTCGAGAACGGCTGGGCCAATTTAGCTGATTTTGGTTTTGAAATGTTTGTCGTAGTCCAGGGAAGGTTTAATCAGCAAAAAATTAAAAATAACTTGAAAATCCAAAATTTCACGTGTACGAAGTAGCGAGCACAGCTAATTTTATGACAAAAATTCGAATAATATTAAAATAATTGTGGTATGTAATAATTACTTTTCTATTATCCTGCGAGTCGATGTCGGCGCCGGCCGCATACAACATCTCGACCACCGCGAGGTGGCCGCCGTTGGCCGCCAGCCACAGGGGCGAATTGCCTTTTTTATTTTTCACCTCAACCGCCGCTCGTCTGTAAAATGAACGACAATTTAGAAAACAAATAATTATACTATATCAGAATGAAGTACCATTTATATAAAAAACTATAAGACAGAACATTTTCATATGCATATCCTCCTATACTCTGTCCATTTCTTTATTTTCTTTTTGACAGTTCAAGAAATTTTGAAATTAGTGACGCCCTCACCCATTACCGATTCGATTTGAAACGAATAGCGATTTTATTTATGAAGAACTTTCAATCGATTTAATTAAATATTTTTTGTTGAAATATTAATTATTCCTTTATTAGTTTTTTTATATTATGTAAGAAATAAACAAAAATATAAATAATAAATCAGTAAATTAGATGAATGAACAGAGTTATTGTTCTTTACTCTTGGTTTGATCCTAAATTCCAAGATTTCGACTTAATTTCTTGCAAAAATTCAATCTTGGAGTCATAGATACTATTTTTATTTCCTTTTTTTATTAAATTTACAGAAAAAATACTTACATGAAGTCAAATTATTTTTATCATATGATCGATTTATCGCATTTCAAGTACTGTTTTATAGTCTGTGGTTGTTTGTTATGCACAGACCACTTCACTAAAGTACCGTCACAGTCAATAAAGTACGACATTACTGTAGTACATAATTCCGAAAAAAAATATGGTAATTTATAGGCGTGAGCTGTCAAGAAGAAAATAAACGAATGGACAAAGTATAATATTATAAACGCGAAAGTTTGTAAGTATGGATGGATGGATGTTTGTTACTCTTTCACGCAAAAACTACTGAACGGATTTAGATGAAACTTTACAGTAATATAGCTTATACATCAGAATAACACATTGGCTACTATTTCCCGCCATAACCGAAATACACGCGGGCGAAGCCGCGAGCAAAACCTGTGGTAATATATGTTAAATATCAAACCTTTGCAGTAAGAGCTCGACGAATTTGGTGTGTCCTTTGTCAGCGGCGATGGTAAGTGCGGTATCTCTCGAAGAAGGAACGGGTGGGGCGTTGACGTCTGCGCCTTTGTCGAGCAGTACCCTCCCGACCTCCACGTACCCACCACTCGCAGCTTCCATGAGGGGAGTCAACCCCGTCTTCGCCCGATGTTCAACATTCGCCTTACGGTCTAACAGTAAACTGACGACTTCATGCCTGCCTTGAAAGCAGGCGAGGGTTAAGGCGGTGTTGCGGTTTGTTTCGATTTGCGCGTTGATGTCCGAGCCGCAGTCCAAGAGTAGCCTAACGGCTGCCGTATGACCGTTCATAGCCGCTAGCATGAGGGGGGATATGCCCAGCTTTGATCCGGTCCGGGAATTTATTTCAGCCTGGAAATTGAGTAATACATTATCAGTTTTTTCATTAGTTGAGAACAATGAATTTCGTTTAGTTGTATTGGAGATGAGAGTATTTTAAAGTAAGGCGATGTTTAGAAATCCCAAGAATATTTTGAACATCTATCTCAGGTCCTCAAATCGTGAAAGATATAAAAGATCATCATCTGATGTTAAATAATTTACCAAGTTTAATAAAAATAATTGGTAGTAAGAATGTGACAAGTCTCCAGCCGAAATGTGCTGGAGTAGTGACCGGGATTAGGTACACATAGTGCAGGGCCTTATGAGGTACGATGGACCGATGATTTGAAGAAAGTGGCTGGCAATTGGTAGATGCGAACTGCCCAAGACCGGGATAGTGGGCGCTCCTCGGGTGGACGGCGAGTGGAGCGTACCTGGTGCGTGAGCAGTAGCCTGATGATATTGACGTAACCGCCCGAGGCGGCCAGGGAGAGGGGGGTGTAGTCGGAGACGTTGCGGTGCTCCTTGTTGGCGCCGCGGCTCAGGATGAGCTCCACGACCTCGTAGCGGCCGCCGCTGCACGCCAGCGACAGCGGAGTGTCCTTCGTACGCTCCGATTGGGCTTCGATGTCCGCGCCGTGGTTGAGAAGAATTTCAACTATTTTCTCATGCCCCGCCGTTGCCGCTAGGATGAGTGGAGTGAAGCCCTGGAACCAAAAATTATAATTGATGATCAAGTTATTGGAAAGATGTTTGTAAAAATAATTTCGAAGGTCAGTTCGCCTTCAGAATAGTTGTGGTCTAATGCCAGTCACTCTGTGGAAAAACTGATTTTCAGGTACAATCGATTGCACCTGAAATAATGTTGGGAATGAAGCGTTTATTACGACGCTGCCATCTACATATTTATGTAAACGATGGTGTTCTAATGTAGAGTTATTTTATTAGGTTTATATTTTTAACCGACTTCCAAAAGGAGGAGGTTCTCAATTTCATCGGTATGTTTCTTTTTTATGTATGTACATTGATTACTCCGTCAATTGTGGACTGATTTTAAAAATTCGAAAGGGTATGCTCCCCATGTGGGCCCATGGCCACCATATTAGGATCTGATGATGGGATCCCAAAGAAATCGAAAGAAACCCTCAAATTTACGTGAGCGCCTGCAATGAAGTTAAGAGCAATTGTCTGCATGCCTTCACATTCTGTAAACATCATTTAATATTAAATGAAATGATGATGAGAAACTTGAAAAAGACTAAAAAGCTAGAAATAAAACTTCGTTTAAAAAAACCGACTTCAAAAACTAAAAAGAATAAAATAACTTAATTTGTATGTGCTACCTATCAACGACGTCACCGACGCTTCGGTTGTTTTGTTCAACGCGAAAAGCAGCTATCCCGCTCAAGGTCAAGCGCTACGAGTGCGGTACCTACTATTACATTTTGGCTTGGCACCGACTTCAAGCCTATGAATAGGTAGCACATACAAATTAAGTTATTTTATTCTTTTTAGTTTTTGAAGTCGGTTTTTTTAAACGAAGTTTTTTTTTTATTATTATATAAATTTATCAAAAATATATTTGTTGAGTAATTTTAAATTTATATTTTAATTTATTTAGCAGTATTTACCTATTTGTGTGTTCGGTACATGTAAATAAATGTATAAGTTTTTACACTAGATTTCAGTGATTCAGGAAAACGGTAAAAATAAAATGATATAAATTAGTATTTGGGTTAGGGCTGTAAGCCAGTTTCGGTGGGCTAGTAGTTAGGAGTAGGCCACAGTACCTTCTTGTCGCGGTGCTCGATGTCGGCGCCGCGCAGCAGCAGCAGCTCGACGAGGTCCTCGTGGCCGCCGGCGCAGGCCAGCGTGAGTGCCGTGTCGTGGTTGGAGTCGGTCTCGCCGTCCACGTCCATGGCGCAGTAGGCGGCCGGCGCGGGCTGCGGCGGCGCGGCCGTGCCGTACGCCTCGCCCGCGCGGCAGCCCCGCCCCGACCCCGCGAAGCGCCCCTGCACAACACACAACTCATATTATACCAACTCTTGGATTCACAGACAGTTTCATCACTTGCTGATACAGTCCCTTATAGAATATTCTAAACTTATGTACAGATATCGGTTTCAAAAATCTTGGATACTGACTAATATGCCATGTTGGACAGAAAAGTTGAGGATTTTTTTAACTTTTCGGTATCTTTGCAGTGATGTCCTGCCATAGTTTGCTCCATTAGTCGACTCTTACAACGTCTACGAAGATGTGACACTCGGTATTTTTGATCACACATGACATGGATAAATTCATATTTTTTGACATATGACACACAACGCCATCTAGCTTCAAACTAAATGGAGTTTCTACCAAAACGGCGTTTAGTAGAGGGGTAAAGTGTTAGTGTTGGAGAAAGTAGTATAAAGTGTGAAGACAAACCTTTACCTTCTTGGGGCGCTGCGCGTTGGTGCTGCTGTAGTGGTGCTGGTCGCGCTTGGCGTGCGGGGCGTGCGGGGCGTGCGGGGCGGGCGCGGGCCCGTGCGGGCCGTGCGGGGGGTACGGCGCCGCGCCCGCGCCCGCCCCCGCACCCGCCCCCACCCCGCCCACGTGCGGCGGGGCGAACGTCGCCGACCTGCACCACACCAAACAACCGTTAGTGTACCAATAACACACGTCTCACACCTCATAGGTACTAATTATTCGAGTCGCTAAACTGCTACACGTATCGAATACTGTTAAAATATCTAAGCATACATCTTACACCTCATTCAAATTATTTCACTCATACTAAAATGTATCCAAAAGAAACGTACACGTGCGCTATTTATTTACTTTGAAAAAGATAATAATAACTCCCATATTAAGAATTTACATGTTGCATAAATGTCGCAGAGTCCTTTACATACATACATGAAACAGGCACAACACGGACACCCAAACACAGAACAACAATTAATTGTAAATCAATAAATCATATCAATATAACCGAAGAAAAAGTCTAACATTACTCATTGTTAACCATAAACGAAAGTTAATAGTTTTGACAGTCTATGTATCTTGATCATTTTAGAACCTATGCATTTATGAATTAATATCTCGACTATTTTCTTGTTTCGTCCTTTTAGGGCCACTTGAACGACATAGCTTCTACATTTAAGACAACTATTATAAAAAGGTTAAACACAATTAGCATCTTGCACAACGATAAATTTTTTGCTAAACATCTTTACGAAACAGCCGAAGTTAAACATCGAAACTTAGCTATTTAGCGGCGCTAAACGTGTTTAACGCGTGCGTGTGCGCGAGCGAAACAATAGGATAGTGCGATCTCGCCTACACTCGCAGGGCTCGTCCCCTTATCATATTTAACTAAATATACCTGCTGTCATCATTTTGCAAGAGGGCACTACATTTGTTAAAGTTTAACGTGTTTATGCGTTTGACTGCATCTAACTAATTTTGTTTAGTAGCTATTTAAGTCGAACTTTGTGCAAGTCGCCCTTAAACTCATTTTTTACAATATTTTCTGGACTCACCTATTATAGTCTTCATAGGACAACGTAGGTGGTGGCAGGGCAAAATGAGGTTGGAGATCAGGTTGTTGGGGGTGAGGAGCTGGCGCGGGCGGTGAAGGCTCGTCCTCCTGCCGCGGCAACGTCAGTCCAGCTTCACCCGAGGGAGAAGTGGGCCGGACTCGATACTGGCAACCGTTACCGGCCTGTTCAGACAAAAGTTCTTGAAAATCCTGTAGAATAAGTGCACTTCAAAATACTACAATATATACTGTTAGTTAAAAATTAAAACAAAATGTGTGTCTTTTTGTGATAATGGTCACACATCTGCAACAGTGTTGTAAAGAATATGCTTCAAATTGTTGATTTGATCGGTATAAGTATTCGAAACGTAGCCAATGTTTAGCAAACGAAAAAGAAAATAATGTGTGAGTACAGAATGATAGTACAACCAACAATATTTATTTTCGAGCTTTAGGAGAAGCGAAGACAAATGATAACATGTAGGATACGGGTCACCTGATGAGAAGTGACTGCCGTTATCCATAGACAACTATAAAGAAGGGCGGTGCCGTTTTAATAACCTTATTCGTTAGGATTCTAAGGTCGAGGCGTAGTATAAGTTCGAGCCTGGTCATACATGTCGCTTTATTTAGGTCTTTGAAATGTATTTTGATATTTGTAACACTTGTCACTGGCATCGTTTTGGAACTTTCGAGTCACATTTTAGGTGTGGGTTTTTATATTTATCATGTATTGGGCTTTATTGCTGATAAAAATGGCACGTAAAGAATGAAAATATTAGATGTTTCGTAGCCATTTATGTCAGTGATCAAGCTATATTTTAAGCAGTGTAATATTCAAGTGAGTAAAGTACCGGCAATTCGTGAAGGTGATGGTGGTGGTGGTGGTGCATGTCCTGGCGAGGCCAGTCAGCGTTAAGCGCCTCCTCCAGCAGTCGGCGCGCTTGTCGCTCGTGGCCCTCGCTCTCCGCCTCACCCTCCTGCTCCTCCGCGCACTTGGACGATAAAATCTCGTGGGACTTTTGTTGCATGACCTGATAACAACCATGTATTTTTACTCATAGAAACTTAAGGCGCACGGAAATATGACAACACAAAAAAAAGGTTGACAACACAAAAGTTGCCAACTTTTGTTCTGTGGAGACTCGGTTTTACAGAAACTTTTATCACCAAAACGTATTGACCACTTTTGTTCTGTGGAGACTCGACTTTATATCACAAAATATTATATAATATTGACTGGTCAACTGGTATTTGATATTTCAGTGTGTGACTAATGAGAAATAAGGAGTGTTACTAACCCCATTTATTGCCGTGATAGGCAACTAAGGTAGAAAATTTTGCAGGACAAAAGTAGTTCAAAGAGAAGGAAAACTTGAATTATATTCTAGGCAAACAACCCTTCTGGCGCCAGCGTAGTATGATAAACCACAGCACGTTAACCCGTAAGATAGCATTTCTATCGGATTTTCAGAGTGAGAGAACAGAGAGTGCACCTGTGTTTGTATACTAGTGCACTAAAATGTTTGCTGCGTAGTTGGCTGTTCTCCGTTGAGACTGGCCGCCGTGGCCAAAATCGTACACCATCATAGTAGACCAGAAGGTCGTTTCTAAGAAGAAGTATGTGTGGTGTTGGTTGGTGGTGTCGAGGAGGTGTATAGGAAGAGGTATAGGAAGAGGAACAGACCTGCAAGACGAGCGAGCGCAGTTCGTTGGGCGGCAGCGCGACGAGCGAGGGCACCTCCCGCTGCAGGTAGGCCAGCACCGCGCCCAGCTCCCGCGCCTCCGCCCCGCCCGCCCCGCTCCCCACCACGCTCTCGTCCAAGCCCTGTCCGAACATGTCAGTATCACACTTGCACATATCGAGCCCTCAATCATAACATGTTTTTTTTTTTTTTTTTTTTTATGTATGGCCCGCCAAAATGACTACTCTGCCTGATGGAAAGCATAAGCAGAATCCAAGAGTGGTGGTCACCATACTCACTGCGAATGCAGACAATGCAGTATGGCGACCCACACCATGGCGGCCTAGTGATGCTGCTGCATCTTTTAGTCTAGTCAACAAGAGGAACTTGTCGACTAGACCAATTGGGCCTCCGGTCTCGCACTCACCAACGCAACACGACAGCACGAACGCTGTCATTTTACGTTGATTTTCTGTGCGAGGGTAGTACCGCCCCGGTCGAGCCGGCCCGTTCGTGCTGAAATCAGCGTGGCTCTACTACCTATCTACATTTACGATATGAAGTTGAGAGATTTGTTTGGCTGAAATTGAACGACATAATCTGAGGAACTACTAACTGGAATTGAAAAAAAAAAAAGTGCTAGATAGCACATTTGTCCAGGAAGGCTCTAAGGGTATATAACATCACGCTGCTACTAATAGGAGCAAAACATTAATGAAAAATTTTGAAAAAACGAGGAGTAAATATTCCTTTTGAGAGGCGAAGACAGGTCAGTTATTCTTGAATAAGTTTTGTAAAATCTTACGTGCGTCGCATATCCTTCAGTCCTTTGCTGTTGTAACTCTTGTACATACTGTTGGTGTTGTTGCTTTTTCTGCTGTTGCACTTGTTGCTGTACTTGTTGTTGCTGCTGCTGAACTGCTAGCTGCTGGTATTGCGCTTGCTGCAATTCTTGCAGTTGGTGCTGTAATTATAGCAGTATTAGATTAACGCACTTAGTAATCTAGCACTAATATTTATGTCGAAATACGTTACAAAAACTCTTTCTAAATATTTCTAATACTATGATTATGAAAAAGTATGAAATACCCGATATACATTTCCTAATTAGACTATTTTAAAACATACATAAAAGCTAATGATTTTAGGTGTGTGTTTATGTGTTAGTAAATAAATAGTTTTGATGAACTAAATGTATGGTAAAATATGTATTATGTGAACAAATCGCGAAGATTACCGCGACGGCACCCACTTCACTAATGTGCTGGCCGAGTCTCTGCAACGCGTCCAGAAGGAGGAACTTGCATCCAAACATGGAGCATTTACGAGAAACTTTTGCACGGGGACGGTCTTGGATCGGTGCGTTCTACAAAGGAATATGGGTTAGGAAAATTGGACGCGTGTTAGAAAAGGAGAATTTCTTCCAAGGAGTAGCTGCGGTATATTCAGATGTTGCTATTCTAACCAAGTTGTACCTCTGTTAGTTATCTTTACATAGTAAAAAATTAAGTCGCTTCATATTCTTGTATGCTTAGATGTTTCAAATCCCTTAAAGGACTTTAATGCGGTTTTCACCAATAGAGGGAGTGATTCGAAAGGAAAGGAGAAGAAATCTCAAAGATTTCCTTGCGAAGCCGAGGCGGGTCGCTAATTTATAAATAAAATAAAAAAGTATATTATCATTAAAACTAGGTGCAAAACTCTGTATCGTAACTAAATACTAATATTATAAATGTCAGTTTATCACGCATAAACCACTGAATCGATTTAAAAAAATCTTCATTATTATAGATAGACAAAAAACGGCGGCGTATGGTTCTGAAGGCAAAAACTAGTAAATATATATATGTAGGTATAAATAAATAAACTGACCTGGTTAAGGTTAGTCGCGAGCTGCTGCACAGGGAACAGCTGCGAAGGTGGTGGATACGGTGGTGTGGTAGGGGACTGGTGGACGGTCGTCACACCTACAAACACAGTCAACATGAATAAATACATCGAATATTATATTGCACACCGATACACCTATCTGAAAGCATATTTAAATAAATTAAAAGGAGAAAATATTACGATTTAATAAAAGTTAAATATGACATAATTTATTGTATTATTTCGATAAGTTTTTTAACAACAACAGGATTTTTTTAAAGTTTTGTCAAGATATTGTTACCGGTTTTCAGCACTTTTGCAAGCGCCTCGATCGAATACTTTATTTATGTAGATCTGTTTAAAATGTCTTATTATGAAGTTAGTTTATCAAAATTTGTTTTCATTACTTAGTACTTTTTGCCGCGCAAGGCTGTGCCTTGCTCATCATAGTCGATCCAAAAAAATTAAGAAGCATATGTGTGTTAATAATCCTGTACTTTGTGCACACACGCACAGTCGTCACTTCCAATTCAAAATGTCAAAGAGAAATCCATATGTTTTTTCAGCAGGAATTGAAAGTATATTTTGAAGCGGATACTTAAATTAAAGTTTTTTACAAGATTAACATATTCAAGCGAGGACAAGTTTATTTTATGGTTTAGTTAACATATACGTTATGTATAAATTAAGATTAGTTAGCAGATTAGGTATAGGTACTTGACATACAAAATGATAAGACAATACAAACAAAAACTGAACTGGTGGCAAGGTTTCATGACCTTATTTGGTAAGCTGTTAGTGAGGTCGAAATTAATAAAACTGAAAACAAAAAAGGGAATACGCGACTAAGCCAAGAAGAGCGCCGAATCCTTTCAATATTAATCTTTATTCTTTATAAATATGCCAAATTTTAGTGATAATTTTTTTAACGGGCCATAATCCTGCCACCACTGTAACTCCTGTACAACAGTGACACACAAACTGAATTTCTTGTTGGTTTCAATAGGATGCAAAATTAAATATTTTAACTCATAAGTTATCGTAAAAAAATAAACAGCTGATTGACTACCTAAAGTCACCAAAAATGGACTAACAAATACATTCTTAAATCCCCTTCTATATTCTTGAATTTTAATCAAAATTAAATATGAAATACATAAAAAAAGATAGTATTATGCACTCTTTAGTCCATTCGATCAGTTACGAGAAATAAATTACCGATTGCCTTATGATTATCAGAAAACTGGTAGATGAAGTAGCTTAAATACTCATACATTGTACGAAGTTCGACGATCGTTTTAACCGACTTCAAAAAAGGAGGAGGTTCTCAATTCGACTGTATTTTTTTATGTTTGTTACCTCATAACTTTCGATTGGGTGAACCGATTTAGATGATTCTTTTTTTATTTGAAAACTGGTGCTTCCCGAATGGTCCCGTTTAAATTTGGTACTGATTGAAGTCGGTTTTTTTTTGTTAAAATTTGTAATTATGCATTGTAAAATATACAAAATTATTTGATAGCTCAACAGTAGTGCAATTATTTGCAAATAGTTAAGTTCCTTTGGCATAGACATAAAGAAAAACGATTAATTCATTAAGTAGACAGGTGCTCTTTGTTACGTCACATAGTAAGCAACAATGGGGAACATAAAGTCGGGTGACGTCATGACGTGCAAACTTGCCTTGAGCGCAGAACTGTAGGTCCAAGGCGTGCAGCGCCGACGTGGCGAGTGTCGGCGGACCTTTACAACAACGTCACCATTAGCCTTCACTTACACATATTGCACTTACTTTACTATCCTTTGACTACCTATTTAAGTAGTTATCTAAACTTCAAACGGTTCGGACAAGATGTATTTTTTATTAAGCGTACTTTGCGTATCAGAAATAATGATTTTAGAATTCTGTGTGAAAGTACTAAGTCTTATGACCGATTATTTAAAAAAAAAATGTTTATACTGAAGCCAAATAATCCTAGCCTAAAATCGACAAGATTTAATCATTATAGGTTCGAAAAAACCCTTAAACATATATATAAGCTATTATTGTTAACCATTTATTGTTTACCTACTTAAAAACATGTACATGAAAACTGAATAACATAGTAACAATTCGATTTTTTTACATACATTTTGAATAATATTAGCATTAAAATGAAACTTGTCTCGAGTTAATAAACAAGATGGTATCCACTTACCTCCGGGGTCAGGCAAGTCGAGCAGGCTGCGGTCGGCCTCGAGCAGGCAGTCGGCGCGAGGGTCCCTCTGCAAGCAAAGCTCGGTCAGTACCGCGGCTACGTGTCGCACACATACGCACTAGCGCGACTCTACTCGTCCTAGCTACACCCACTGTAGCGTTACCGTAGCACCCCATTTGACAGGCTTTGTACAAGTGGGTTGTAGAATAACGCAATCGTATCGCATGTTATACTAAAGCCTACGACAATTCGTAGCAATTTTGAACTGTTTTTGAAGAGGGTGTCACACTGTCATTATATTGATGTTAGCAGTGTTTTGGGTGCGAAAAATGATTGATAAATAGTAAGCAGTGCTCCGAGCCCAAGTCAACAACTAACTTATTTAAAAAGTTTTAATAACTGATTCAAAACTAATCAAAAACTAGATGATACAATAAGGTAAGGGATACGTTCCACTGGATATTTTTTTACATAATATATTAATCTCGAAAGTTCTAGAGAGTGATCAGAATTCCATCCAACGATTACGATAGACTACAATACCACCTCAAATTTTTATGATTGATCAAGTCAGAAAGTAAATCAGGTTTATAACTCTAGTTCACATTTAATTACGATAAAAGAAAATTTGATCTCCCCTTTCTACACAACAATTGTCGTAAATAATGTTGAATTTATTCCTGAACATACAACAGTATGTCTTTTTCTTGTCAAGAGTCAAATGAAAATAGTAGTCAAAATATGAAATAATGATGCTTAAATTTTCTGTCAAAATGTCGCCTATCCAGTGAGAGGTCAATAGTTCATTTTGCTTTGATTCACGATGCCTAGGATTCATTTAAAACTGTCGATAGTTTAAATTAAAGCTTTCTCTAGCCTAGCACTGTCCATGAATTTTTGGATAAATTACTATTTTGAACTTTTACAACTTCGTAAAGATTTAATAAACCAAGTAATGGTATTCTGCTCGGGTGTGTATTTCACACTGCCTATAGTCGTCTTGAACTTCGTAAATAAATCGTCATTTAATGTCCATTATTGATTTATTGCAACTACAATTTGACAATTCTTTTATCGTAACTAAAGCTTAAAAAGATACAAAACCAATATCGGATTATTGTACAGATTATTTCAGTGCAATCGAGACAAGATATTTCTGTTTGATCAAGGAGATTCCAATTCGTATGATGGACCCTTAGACACAAAGAGCTAGTGGGCTACGTGTGCGACACCGCTACATTTACATGACAGATATTATGTAAGTGAATGTAATTTATTGAAGTGTGAACTCACGTTGCATTTATTTTTAATGTGGCATTTAATTTTAACTTTCTTGTTAACGTCCTTCCACGTAAACCCCGGCGGGAGTGAAACTTTAGCCATGGCGTGGGAGCATATCTACACCGTGGGAAGCAAGCAAAGAGAAATGAAAAATGTAGTATTTTGATAAAGCGAACAATACATATATGTATAATTATATTAGCCATCAAGGCAGGGTGGTACTGTTAGTCAAGAAATGTTAATATGTATGAGAGAGATTGAGTGCTAGATATATTTCTATATTTATTTTAGTTATAAATGAAAATATATGTTTTAGACTTTTACATGGATTAGGTCTTTGTTACTCAAAAGATTGTGCAGTTATAAGAGAGACGACAAGATATATAGCTTTATGAATGATCGCAAAACAATACTCAAGCTTTTTTCATATAGAACTTAGAAGTATTACCGTAAAATAAGACAATTTTAGAACCCACTATATTGTTTCCCAACAATGAATAAAAATAATTGTGTTAAAGTGCAGTGCTAGTATAAAGGAATATGTTCACAACTTTCTAGTGAAAAAAAAATTCAATTAGATTTGACCCAAAAAAATAAATAAACAGGGCAAGCTAAATAGAACCGTTTAAAAAGGGATAATGCTTAGAAATGAGAACATGACATACATTTTGTAGCAAGAGAGTCTGTGGCGGCCTCCACATACAGCGCAACAACAACATACTACAGCGTCATCTACCGAAGATACGTCGAACTACGGAGTAACGAAGGAAACTAAGAAACTACCAATCCTGAATCGCGCAGTGAAAGTTCTCGCGCACATTAACACATATACAACATCCCAACATCAACCGTTGGGCAGTTGGCCCGCCAGGCATGATCACCTCGCCTGGTCGGAGGATCCTCCCTTTGTGTTGGAGGGACGGTAGAACCCGTTCCTCTACAGTCAAGTGGTTACTACTCCAGTACCACAAGTCTACAAGAATAGATTTCGTTTAAAGGTATAGAACGCTTAAGCCGGGTCTCCACCAAACAAAAGTTGTCAATTTTTGTTTTGTCAACACGTGTTGGCAACAGAAATTGTCAACAAAAGTAAACGGTAAACGTCAAAAGAATACGCTTATTGCAAATGTTTATTGGCTCTGTGGTGACGCTTAGTTCGATTTTTTTTCAAATTGTTGGCGGATCGGTGTAGACACAATGGAAACAAAAGTTAGCGATTTTCTGAAGAGTTGCAAACATTTGGAAACACTGAAATTGCCAACAATTTTGGTGGAGAAGCGCCTTTACACTAACTCAACATGTGAAAGCATGTTTTTGCATGTTGAGTTAGTAATACTCAACGAAGGCATAAAAACATGCTAATTTGGGAGACATCTTTAGGGTTAAAGCTGGTGTGCCTACAAGCTACATATTGAGCTAAGATCCTGGGTCACATATTTAATGTCAAAATATCGGATTTTCTAAAATAGTTTATTTCTGTAATTGAAGTTTCATAAAGATACGTGTTGAATTTCTTGAAGTCGAAGTTATTTTATTTACGTTTAATTATCACTAAACTATATATATTTTTAAAGAGCATGAGGTATCTTCGTGTTCATTGCTGTCGTTGTTTTGCTTTCTGTATGCTTCTTGGTTTAAGAAAAAAAATATTGGTGTGCCGACTAAATAGAAACCAGCGAAACAGCTACAGTCATCGTTTTTTTTTTGAATTTCAGACCGACTTTTTGTTTTTTGGTTTCTACAAGTCCTATAAACACATTTAATTGTAATGTAGAAGTTCATAAGTTGCTAAATAATAATGCAATGAGATTATTTTATACAAATTTATTGTGGACCATATTTATTTTATTCTTTTTTCAAATTATGTATACATGTATTTTTATTGTTGAAATCGATTTTATGTTGTTTTCTTCGGTATTGTGATTATGTTTGTCATTTTTTTTTATTTATTTTAGAAAAGGACATAGCAAACCTTTTCTGAGAGAAAGTTCTCGAGTGATATTCGCATTGGTGAAATCTGCATTCAAGGAAGCGAAGCCGTGTGAAAAAGATAGTCGAACAATAAATAAAATAATGATTGATTACCGTTAGCGGGAATTAAGAGTAGAGAGAGAGAGAGGTATATGTGCAATGGTATGTCCGGGAGAGTGGGTGAGTGGGTGAGTGAGTGAGTGAGCGAGTGAGCGGGGCGGTACTCACATTGTCGTCGAGTATGTCGGGCGGCGGCGGCAGGTGGTGGTCGGAGTGGGGAGGCGCGGGGCGCTGCTTGCGGCTGCACTTGTGCTTGGCGCTGGCGTCCGTGGCCGCCCCGCACGTGCCGCCCGCCGCGCTGCACGCTCCGCCCATCGCCGCCGGACCCGCTCCCGCGCTCGCGCCCGCTCCCGCCGCCTTCTTGCGACCCGCTACACCGCGCTCTACGATACACCAATACAGACAGTTAGTACACACATCCATAGCTATTACCTATGTCTTATTAAAAACAGTGAGTCACAGGAAATGGTCCAGACACACTTAAGCAAACATTACTAGTTAGTAAACATAATTATAAGTTACTTCAACAAAATCTTACATTAAACTTATAGCTCTATATGGAATAGAAACAATCTATGTCTGATTCAGAGAGCTAATGAAAATGACACCAATCGTGTTTTAAGCTATTGCATAGCTTTTATCGCGGGCTTTGAGCGGCGACCGAATCAAGAAATTCCGTAACGTAACGAAAATCAAACCTAACACCCGAAGCTCGCACAGATCGAGACGAGCTGCTCCGAAATCTGTCAGTCTCTGTGGCTTTTCGAGATACAGTGACGAGAAGACAGAGAGATCGAGATGATGTCATCATCACTATCGCTGGTTATGGTTGGTCAATGATATAATATAATATCATTGTGGTTGGTTCATTTCGTGTTATGTAGCTATAAAGCGGTAACTGGATAGTGACGTCAAATCGAGCCACTCTCGGAAGCGAGATCTTGTTTTCTTAGACCAAGAATATGTCAACAGCCGGCCGCGCAGGCGTATTGAAATACGTCAAGGAAGATTCGTTGCCTTGGACACGAAGATTTATTATGTCATATAATGTATAAAATTATTCATGGCAGCCATACACTACTGCATAAATAAAAATAAATACATAATTATAATTGCATAAGTTAATAAAAAATGCTATGCAATAGCTTTACCTGCCACACGTCTTTTTTAAATTTACACCGAACGCGCTCAACGTCGATATTACACCCGCAGATCAAATCCTCAATCCAAAAACACATCTTTTCATGAGTAGAAAAAAATTAGATGAAGAACGTACCGTCTAGGTAAACCTTAGAGAACTTGGTGGGCAGGTCGGCGGCAGGGTGGTGGTGCGGCGGGTGGTGCAGGGCGGGGTGCGCGTGCGCGTGCGCCGGCAGCAGCGCGCGCGCCGGGGGGGCGGCCCCGGGGGGCGCCGCGGCCCCGCCCGCCCCCGGCGCCGCTGCGTGGCTCAGCCCTAGGGCCGCAGCCTGAGCCGCACTCAGCCCCGACCCGTCCTCCGCCGTCGTGTTGCCTGTGTACCACACACTCCACTTACTTAACCAGAATGTCACTACATATACATCCGTTATGTTATGATATACTATTATGTATAAAATAACTTTTTAACTTCAGTAAAATTAAATTTGAAAACCTCATTACCCCACAGAATCATTCTACTATTCTAAATAAACATCGCAATTGTTAAAAATCTTGAAATAAGGATTCACTGTTATTATCATTTTAGTCGTTGGAAAATAATGATAAAACTATAGTTCACCTCTAGGCAGCATAACCGAGTGTGGGAAGTCGAGTAACAACTGCACGACAGCGGTGTGGCCTCCTTTGGCCGCTTCGATTAGCATCGTGGAGTTGTCTTTCAGCTTGCGAAACGGGTCCGCTTCACACGCCAAAAGAAATTTAACCACGTCCACATGACCCCCGGCACATGCCAGTGACAGGGGTGTGTGGTCACCCAAAGCAGTCATGCGATTCACATCAGCACCCTGTTAGCAAGAACACACATGAATACATCAAGTTACTTTAAAAAAGAAAAACCTCAAAGAAAGTAGACTAGTAAGTTAATTCGTGTTAAAAATAGTGATGCATGTACGATAAGTACTTGGAACCTCATTGATTCGTCACTATTTAACCGACTTCAAAAAAAGGGGGAGGTTCTCAATTCGACTGTATACCTCATAACTTTCGTCTGGGTGAACCGATTTTGATGATTCTTTTTTTTTTGTTAAAATTTGTGATTATTTCTTCGCGAACGGAATATATGTAGTAATAACTGTTGAAAGTTAATATGTACCTTGCCGACAAGGAACTGTACAGTGCACACATGCCCCGCCCGACAAGCTTTCATGAGGGGAGTCCTGCCGCCTTCGCTCTCATGCTCGAGCTCGGCCCCCGCCCGCAGCAGTAGGTCCGCCACGTCCGTGTGGCCGTTCTCGCACGCATACGTCAACGCCGTGTCGCCCGTTTGAGTCTGGGCGTTGACGTCAGCGCCCGCGTTTAGAAGGTACCTGATACATATACAATATTATAATAACATACTAAAGCGTATTTAAGTAAATTCTATGAAAGTTACACAAAGGATGGGTTGTAAGACAATATTGAAAGTCGTTAAAACATTCGGATTTTCAAATGAATGAACCTAACATTTAGAGGCCCTAGTGCGAGTTTATTTCATATCTATTCGATCGTTGAGCGCGTTTCGTCCTTGTGATTGGTGAAAAGTCCAGCGCGGACCAATCGTAACATCGAATGCGCTCACCATTACGATTGAAATAAACTCACACTGGATTGCGTGCGTTCGTGCTTTCAATCCGCGAACAATTTCCAAATTTTGAAATAATAATTGTTCTACAAAGATTTTGGAACTTTGTCATGAGAAGATAATATACTAACCGAACAAGTTCAAGGTGTCCTTCTTGCGACGCTTCCATTAGGGGAGTGGAGGCACCAAGTTCGGCATCAGCCCCGGCCTTGATGAGAAAGTCCGCGACCTCGAGGAATCCACCACAGCACGCTAATGTCAACGCCGTCTCCTGCGTCTCTTCAGTCTGAGCGTTGATAGATGCGCCTTGGCCTAGTAGCAACGCTACCATTTCTTCGTGACCTACAAATATGTACACATGAATAATTAGAACCATTGTTGTAAATAAAAATAAGTTTGTTATTTAAATGTGTGAATTTCACACATCGATATTCATAGATTAGTAATAATAGGTAGACGCTAATGTTACATAAAAGAAATGGCAAGTAAAAAATGAAATAATTGTCGTTATTTAAATTATTTCATCTAGAACCCTTAGTGGCAATTTTGATCAAGAGCATTGGGTGTAGTTGATAAAAAATCGTTTACGCTAGACAAGTATGGTTTTTGGGATATGGTTGGGAAGGATAAAAACTGTATGCAATATATCTATTTAACATGTTAACAGTCTTGGGTACTGAATGTGGTACACAGGAAGAGTTTGTCTACCCTATAATGCACACCAGGTTTGGGTTACTCTGTGGGCCTTTGAAGCACAATTTAGTTAGTGTTTCATTTGGGGATGTTTATTTAAAGATCTAAAAGATCCATTACGACAGGGTCACCCCAAAATTAGATTTTTGTATATTTTATATACAGCTACGTAGATGATTTCGGTTACAGTAATATTATCATGAAAAAATTATTTACATCCTTAACCATAACGCGTAAATGTACCAGTTGACGCGATAAACATAAGTTACACAACTCGTACCATGAATGACGACAATGCAACAGCAGGTATTAAACGAATTACAAGTGCGGTGACGTAGTTATACTCTGCCCATTTCTTTATTTTCTTTTTGACAGTTCAAGAAATTTTGAAATTAGTGACGCCCTCACCCATTACCGATTTCGATTTGAAACGAATAGCGATTTTATTTATGAAGAACTTTCAATCGATTTAATTAAATATTTTTTGTTGAAATATTAATTATTCCTTTATTAGTTTTTATATTATACAAGAAATAAACAAAAATATAAATAATAAATCAGTAAATTAGATGAATGAACAGATTTATTGTTCTTTACTCTTGGTTTGATCCTAAATTCCAAGATTTCGACTTTATTCCTTGCAAAAATTCAATCTTGGAGTCATAGATACTATTTTTATTTCATTTTTTTATTAAATTTACAGAAAAAATACTTACATGAAGTCAAATTATTTTTATCATATGATCGATTTATCGTATTTCAAGTACTGTTTTATAGTCTGTGGTTGTTTGTTATGCACAGACCACTTCACTAAAGTACCGTCACCGTCAATAAAGTACGACATTACTGTAGTACATAATTCCGAAAAAAATATGGTAATTTATAGGCGTGAGCTGTCAAAAAGAAAATAAACGAATGGACAAAGTATAACATATTATGCGGTTGGGAAATGCGTAAAAAATTTATTCAACATTAATTGAGCGTGGAAATACATCATTCTACTAAATATTTTGTTTTTTTTTTCAAATAACAGTTATTAACTTAAAAATCATTTTGTACAAACATTAGCTTTTTTCGTTGGTGGAAATTGATAATTGATTTTAGTGTAGGCAGAAGTGATACAGCCTGTTCATCATTTATCACACCTGAACTTTCGCTGTTCACTAAAAATATAAAATCGTCCAGTACTCTCTTCACAATTATATCTATCTATTTTTATCTAATACCTTCGTATTTCATATATCGTATATCGTTTTCTTACATATAAAGAACATTCATCAAATCTTTCTTAGTTATCAGATGGCCAATTTTCGTAATAAAAGTTGTGTGTCCTGGAGAACCAGTCTACGCAGTATAGCTCCGGGAACGCCTCGGCGGCTTCAATCTGCCGCACCTCATAAATGAGGTACATTTCAGAACGAGCAGTCACCTTCCGGGACAGGAAGCCGTTGCGTCTATCACTATTCTACACAACAAGAGGCGTATCAGCGCCTTACCTTAAGCCGCGCCTCCAGCGAACAAAAGTTGACAACTTTTGTGTTGTCAACCCGTGTTGGTGATAAAAGTTTCTGTAAAACCGAGTCTCCACCGAACATAATTTCGCAACTTTTGTGTTGCCAAATTTCGGTGGAGACGCGCCTTTAGACGACACCTCCCTGCCGCACTAGGGTACGTTCAGTCTCGATACAAGCACATATAGGTCCGTGATGTTATAGGTAAGTGGCCCTCTGCTAGTATAGGTAAAGGGAGTTCGTACCCTCTCTAGCGGCCTCCATGAGCGGCGTGTACCCCTCGTCGTTGACCTCCTCGATGTTGGCGCCGCGCTCCAGCAGCAGCATGGCCAGCTCCACGTGGCCGCCGCACGCCGCCAGCGTCAGCGGGGACTCGAAGCTATCGGTGGGCATGTTGACCTGCACACAACCACTGGCTTAGTCGCCGACCTACTGCTTTATTCGTTCGTTGTGAATTTTAAAGTGCGAAATAATATCGCACACGATAATAGTTCCTACGCGCACTATGATTTATTTACATACAAAATTTACACACGATGTATTTTCGTAGAGCGCGGATTGTAGTGTTTTTCTATTGTTCACAGATTTGCGATATTTTTCCGCACCGATTTTTTATCGTAGTGCGCGCTTAGCCTTATTCATATCATTCTCGAGGAGTTTTATAGATCTATTTTAATAATAAAATGCATCATATAGGTGTAACTTATAGTTATCATTTACGGTTTACGCTAAGCTACATGGTTAACACCCAGGTTAAAATTTGGATCTATTCCTAATTTTGAATTACAACGACTCTTGATTGAAAAGTCATATATGAAATGTTTACATCTTTTATTAGGGGTAAGTGAATAATATATCTTCCCAGACTAACAGGAAGCTAAATGGTCAATTATTATAAATTTTAACAACCATTCGAAATTCTGTAGCTTAGAGGTAGACATAACCCACCATTACATAATAATACTGAAAATATTTTCTCATTGAACTAAAAAACAAAGTTTGCAGGATCTTTCTGTTCACTGTTTGAATTAAAATCACCATTATACAGTTACGAGAGTTATTTCATTAAATGTAAATAGAATGTGAAGTCCCCAAAGTCTAGGATCGCAACCTTAACATGTTATAGAATAAATTACATGGTTGCCTGTAAGAGATTGCCTTATGGCGATAAGTCTGCTAATTGTTACATATGTAATAAATCTGGTGTACAATAAAATGATTATTATTATTACCTGTGCGCCAGAATCGAGCAATAATCTGGCGACCTCAACGTGCCCATCCATACTAGCTTCCATAAGGGCAGTGTGCATTTCATCGGTCTTGTGTTCCCGGTCGGCACCCGCCGCCAGCAGGAAACGTACCATATCAAGGTGACCCTTATAGCACGCGAGTGTTAATGCAGATTCTTTGAACTCATTGGAGTGGGTGTTAATGCCCGCACCGTGTTCAAGAAGGATTTTGGCAACTCCCACGTGACCTGCAGACGCCGCCTGTAACGAAAATATTTAATTAGTTATTCATCTCGTTAGAAAACATACCTATTCTATGTGACCTTTATTTTATAATTTTTTCCCCAGTTTCCCCCAGCGAATACTTGTAGTACATATCAAGATCCCATCCCTCACTGAATTCTAGATTTCACGTAGTCTACTAATATCATCAATGCGAAAGTTTGAGAGGTTGCGAAAGTTCACAAAAAAACACTAAACAGACTTAGGTGAACAGTAATAATATAGCACCAGAATATCATCTAGGTTACTATTTCCAGAATATAATATAGGATAACCAACACGAACTCAGGCGAAGTCACGGTCAAAAGCTAGTAATCTATACTAATATTATAAACGCGAAAGTTTGTAAGCATGAATGGATGGATGGATGTTTGTTACTCTTTCACGCAAAAACTACTGAACGGATGCAACAAGCTAGTAATTAATAAATATTAGTTTAAATCATTAAAAAACTCAAGTTAAAAACGTCACAGTTATCATTTTAAAATACATGTGACAAAAATCTAAGCACCCCCTAGTATGATCAATGGCTCATCTTTTTTTTTTTTTTTTTTTATGTTTGGCCTGCCAAAATGACTACTCTGCCTGATGGAAAGCATAAGCAGAATCCACGAGTGGTGGCCACCATACTCAATGCGAATACAACAATGCAGTATGGCGACCCACACTATGGCGGCCTAGTGATGCTTGTGCATCTTTTAGTCTAGTCAACAAGTATGGAACTTGTTGACTAGACTAATTGGGTTTCCGGTCTCGCACTCACCAACGTTGATTTTCTGTGCGAGGGTAGTACCGCCCCGGTCGAGCCGGCCCGTTCGTGCTGAAATCAGCGTGGCTCGACTACCTACCTAACTTTATCAATATTTCCTGCATAGTCTTTAACCTACTAAAAAAAAAATGACAATAGTATGATAGTAATAAAGACAATATAATTATCTTTCAAAATATTGGGTACTAAAACAGCAATCATATATTGCAGCGTTTTAGTAATTTGGTCGGAAATTCGCGATAAATATGGAATGTAGCTAACAGTTATCTGAACTCATACAAAGTTTTCACATATTTGCTGTATTTTTATTTATCAATTAATAACCGCTTTTATTATCTCCACCTATCTCATATTGGATCTCTGTTACACGCTTTGGTTATTGGTAACTCTTTTGTACAAAGTTAGGGCCTATTTTGAATTGTAATGATATATGAATTGTTGGTTTTCATTAAACTTTTTCTTCATCGACCGTGACAAAAGCAGTTACGCATCGAATTTCATGATTCGCAGAAGTGATTAACCACACTACAGAAAACAGTTCAATGAAAACAGTTGTATAAAGGCTGCACTGGCTGTGTCACATTATGACGGTAACAGGTATGTATTACATATATTTTTATTTGACAAAAAGCTGTTATATTTTAAATATTTAAAAAATAATTACACATTTCAATTAAAAAATCCGCTGTAATTGTTTATTTAATTTTAATCTGGAATATTTGTAAAGACGTAAGATAGTTACGAAAAATATTTAAAAAATTGGCTGCCGTAGAAGAAAAGGAAACAATATTATAAAGTTTGCTAAGCTCTGTTTCATCGGCGTTAAAGTTATTATAGTTCTGACAAATTGAACACCCATAAATTTCATTATAACTATAAACAGCTTAGATGCTAACACACGTAGTGCCTACGAGTAATATGTACTTTCCGCGAAACAGGATGTATATTCCAAATGGAAGAGTTGTCTTTTAAAAAAATGTTACTAATATTTTCTTGACGTAACATTCTGGCGTTTCACAGACGAGGGGATAAGTAAAAATTAGCCGAATATAATAATATTGCCGTTGAACCTCGTCACTGGGTAGAACTTAATTTCATCATTAGGGGCCGTTCAAGTATTACGTAAGCAGATTTATTACAAATATTTACCCCCCCCCCCCCACCCCCCTTGTCAGCAAAAGTAAGCAAAGCTCTTACCCCCCCTCCCCATGCTTACGTAAACATTACTAAACAATTAAATATTTTGGACATCTAACACAACGCCATCTAGTCCGAAACTAAGCAGAGTTTGTATTATAAGTACTTAGGGTTGCCAACTTTTTTACAAGAAATAAAGTATATTTAGGTCTGAAAAGAATATTAAACAGTATTTTAGGAAAATGGACAGTGTTTTACTATTGTTAACTAACTTCTTGGGCACGCCGTTGTTGCGGCGCGTAAGACCCGTTATGGAGGATTGGCTCAAGAGGCATCACGGGAGCCTCTCATACCGGCTGACACAGGTGATAACTGGGAAAGGATGCCTTGGAGAGCACCTGTGTCTGATCTGCAAGGAGACAACGTCTGAGTGCCACCACTGCGATAGCTAGACCGTGGACACGGCACTCCACACGCTAGCAGAATGTCCTGCGTGGGGCAAGCCAAGGCGTGATCTCGTGGTTTCCACCGGAGGGAGGGTTCTTTCGCTCGCTTACATGATTGCGGCCATGTGGCGGAGCGAGAGCGCGTGGAATTCTGCCGTCTCTTTCTGCGAGCAAGTTATGCTTGCGAAGAAGTTAAGTTGCTAAGTATGGAGGAGCGGGACCGGGAGAGGTTTAAAACTCTTCCTTTCCGCCAGGCTCTAGAACGGTACCGCCGCAGACGACTCGGGCGCCGGAGATCGCAAAACGATATCCGTCCTCCATAAGCGCAAGCTTGGAGTGACAGGTGACGCCACCAGTCACCCTAGCAGAAGCAGGCCAGGGTGGTGCCGACATAGCCAGCAGTTTGTGGTATCCGAGGGGATTTCCGCACATAAAAAAGGCTAAGTGATTTCTGCACATTTTGTACTTTCGTAGTTGTATGACATTTTTAAAACTTGCCATAGTTTTTTGGTATAACTTGTATTTGTCTATTTGAAACGACTTCTTTATATGAAACAATTCAACTTTAATGAAAGAGGAGGAGAATAAGCAAAGCAAATTAAAGTTTGTGTTACAGACAAACAATTGCTTTGACAAAAGACAAGACAAACAATTTTTTTTGCTTTGCTTACATTTTGGGTGCGTCAAATTGTCAGTCTTAACAAAACAATAGATTAACGAAAAAAAATAGTTATATATATGAATAGCGTGCAGTAATATTCGGTTCTAAGCGAGTAAGCATCATTTGTGGGTATCCTCAAAAATGTGTTTCGTTTTAAGCATTGACAATGTGTAGGTTGCCGTATGTGTACAAAAGTAAATAAATACTGCTGACGTAATCACCATCTAGACCCCCCCGCCCCCATGTCATCAAAAATAAGCAAAGCCAAGACCCCCCCGCCCCCCTTTAGTGTTTACGTGATACTTGAACGGCCCCTTATCAGCAGCCTATCACAAGTCACTGTTGGACATAGGCCTCTCTAAATTGCACGCCAATTGGTTCCATTATTATTATTGGTTCGATTTACACTTTCTATATAAAATAAAGTACATTTAATCAATTCAATTCTTATGTTCACCTCATATCAGTCTTTAGCAGTTTACTGATGGACAAAGGCCTCTCCTTACATAGGAGGTTATATTTCGGACAAGCGACACTAGGAATTTTGACAGAGGCGAGTTTAGGGAGCAGGACGCCTGAGACCGGCCGTTGAGGTGGTTTTTAGTGGAATCCCAATGAAAGCCTAAATGGTCTAGTCAACAAGTTCCATACTTGTTGGCTAGACTAAAAGATGCAGAAGCATCACGAGGCCGCCATGGTGTGGGTCGCCATGCTGCATTGTCTGCATTCGCAATGAGTATGGTGACCACCACTTTTGGATTCTGCTTATGCTTTCCATCAGGCAGAGTAGAGTCATTTTGGCGAGCCATTCATAAAAAAAAAAACACATTCCGAGCTCCTCAGTCCCCGGGGAGCTAGAGATCCGTAGGAATTTTCCACCTCGTTAACAAAAAGAAAAAAGGTCGGTATACCTCCATAAGCGGCGTGTGTCCATTCTCGTTGTGGTCCTCGACGTTGGCGCCGTTCTCGAGCAGCGCGCGCACGCACTCCTCGTGGCCGCCCGCGCACGCGTACATGAGCGGCGTGTTGCCCGAGCCCGACACGGCGTTCACGTCCGCGCCGTGCGCGATCAGCAGCCGCACGATGTCCACGTGGCCCGCGCTCGCCGCCTCCATCAACGGCGTGCAGTCACCCTGAGTACCACAACATTTATTTAGATAACACTTTTGTTTATTTCATAATCGCCAATGATGCAGAAGCATCTCAATAGGCCGCTATAGTGGGGGTCGCCATGCTGCATTGTTGCATTGTCTACATTCGTAATGAGTAACCACTAATCTTGGACTCTGCTCATGCTTTCCATCAGGCAGAGTAGAGTCAATGTGGCAGGTTCACATAGGTATGTTTAAAAAAAATTGAAAAAAAAATGTAGGTCGCAATATAACGTTTAAAATGCAAAAAAAAAAATAGAGAAAAACACCGACATAAATATTTTAAATCTTCAATTTTCTAATTTTAAACACGAATAAATAAATTCTGACGTGAAGCGGCAGAAAGTATTTAAAAACTGACAACGTATCTTACCTATAAACTAAACAAAGCTTAGCCCCCTAATACATCGCTAAAGGATTTTTTTATAAAAGTTTTATTAGTTAATAAAAGCTTTTATAAACAAAATCTTTGTAGTATGGCCATTTACCTTGATGCCTCTGTCTTCGACACTAGCATGCATGGCGAGCAGCACCTGAGCAAGCTCGTAGTACCCCGCGGAGCAGGCGAGCGACAACAGCGACTCGCCCTCCTCAGTGGTCTCGTGTACGGAGCGCCCCTCCGTCAAGAGCTTGCGCACCGTGCCCACGTCGCCGTCCGAGCACGCCTCGGCCAACGACGGCGCACCATCTGCGCCTACGGGTGCCGCCGCCACGGGCGTCGTGCCCGTCGCCGAAGACCCGCATTGTTGACTAAAATATATAAACGTATAGTTAAAAATCTAACGCAGACAACAATAACAGTTACAATGCTTAAAAAATAATCAGATAAGATCAAAGCTTCAGGCATCACAGTCCCGAGGCGGTCTCAATCGAGTCGACGAGAGAATCTGTTCAGATCACGTCATCGTCGACCCGAGAGGCTTCACGCTCTCGTGTTTATGGACTCAAATCTCGAAATATCATCATGTTTGTTTGTGTGTGATACTCGTATACGTTTAAACGAATTTTAAGTTTAATTTAAGTTTTATATCTATACAAATGTTGTGCTGTTTATTAGTTCATTTGAGGAATTTACGTGTGTTTATATTTACACTAAATCGATCAGGACGTACTAAGCCTATCACGCGATAGTGATAATAAAAGCGCAATACGAAAGAGATAAGACGATTTTATTCAACTATAAAATACAAGTATAAACAGAGCAATTGATACAAAGACGCCTGTTTCTGATCGAACAGTCTACAATCACAGTGGCGAGATAAAATATTACGATACTAATTCATTAATAACATCTGTATAGTAAGTATTCGGAAAACTAAATATGTCTGCAAAATAAACAGGAAAAGTGTGTGCCGTTATGAATTAAGTGAAAATTTGTAGAAAGCTGTGGTAATGACGTAACGTTTGATATTTTAAGATCAATAAACCCTGGGCGGTTGAAGCACGTATTAATGATAGCACAAGACAATCTCACAATAGTCTAATGATCGAAGGGCGATGATTTTGTGCATATTATGTTATTTAAAGGAAAACTTCCTTTATTTCTTACGTCTAACTTCTGAGGACTTATAAAACTGCACTTCGAATCGTTAAAATGCGCAAGACAAGACAAACATAAATTTTCCTTCAAATTATGATGATTTAAACAAAAACAATGCAATTGATTTCCAATGGGGAAATAGTCATATATTGACAGGTTGGCCCTGAAAAACTAATATTATTTTTGACCAAATGACGTATTATTTGTGTGCCAACAAATAATACGTCATTTGTTCAGAAATGTCGTCATTGTTATGGTCACTCTAAATTGTCGCCGCAGTGGTAGCCTTACATAGACCGCCGAAAAATTAAAGATTAAAAATAGTATTCGTTTGAATAAATTGGTAAAAATTCGTTATTTCTTAATATTTAAACATTGGTGATTTTCTGAAAACACTATATTATTTAAATCCAGTCTGTGACAAAAAGAGGACAAAAAATTGCCAGTTTATTATTTTGCATTTTAGTGTTGGCAACAATGACCCGGAAATGAAAAGAACGGACATTTATCTACGTATGTTGCTATCGAAGCAACACACAAAGCTAAACACAGAAGAACTGTCTCGTTATAGCTTTTATCAATCACAAGATAGCGCCGCACTCAATCAATGATTCATTAAAAATGGGACAGGTCAAAGTAATCTCTGTCGGTAACGATATTTCTACGCTTTATTATCCTCACTAATATTATACATGTTTGTTTGTTATGCTTTCACGCCTAAACTACTAAACCGATTTTAAATTCTTTTACCAATGGAAAGTACAAAATCAGCGAGTAACATAGGCTACTTTTAAGAGCCGAGGGAAAAGTATTAAAACAAATCTAGAAACAGCTGTTTTACATTGACTTAAAAAAAAAAAAAACGTTTTTATTGGCGTAAGATAAACATTGATGGAAATCATTTTGATAAGAGAGAAAACAAGTGTATTTTTAACCGACTTCAAAAAAAGGAGGAGGTTCTCCATTCGACCGTTTTTTTTGTGTCTTCGCGCATAAGTTCGTCGTTTATGGACCGATTTTGATGATTCTTTTTTTAATGGAAAGGAGACATCCCAACGGTGGTACCATGATAAGGACACTAAGATCTGATGATGGCATCTAAGAGAAATCGAGTCGAACCTTGAAGTCGGTTTTTATTGTTTATTAAAATTTTACTTGTTTGTACATATGTACATATGCATTTTGGGTAAGGTTTTATTCAATAACATGTATGGCAGCATTTTACAGAAAAGAGCGGGAGTTTGAAAAAATCTGAACTGAACTAAATACCATTTCTAAACCACGTAACCCTCGACCCAGGCATTTAATTTTCCCAGAAATATAGGGGTATATTCTTAAAATGTTTTTTTTTCCTGTTAAATTTGTAGCAGGGTAGGGTGGGCCAGCATAAGAGTGAGTTGAACAATTGTAATATTTTAGAAAATCTTCAATAGACACACATCTATTAGAAATAAGTTTTTATAGGTGTGAATTCCATAATACGACTGGCTACCGAGGACTTGTAAACAATTTTGCAAAATTGTAGTCGTTTAATAGTAATATTTTAGTACATGCAGGCCCTGTTAAATGGGTTTTAGGTAAGTTCCGGATAACATATTTGATAGATGGTTTGACACAATTTAGATGGGAGTTACGTCAATTTATCCGTTAGATAAAATATCCAGAGCTTATCCATAACCAGTAAAACAGTGCATAAAAAACGTAACACACAGTATCTAATTCCAAAGTTTTGTAACAGAAATGTGGTGCATACTTTTTATCCTGGTGGTGATGTCTATGGTGCGGTGGTGGTTGATCACTGCGCATGCGCGTGAGTGCAGCGGCGGCCTCGTCGAGAGCGCACGATACCGACGACGTCAGTCGCCGGAGCACCTCCGGGTCTGCGAGGTGCTTGCCCTCGCCAGATAGTTTACCGATGCCTGCAAACAAAACTTTAAATTAAAAACAAAGGAAGATTTCTCCATGATATAACAATACAGGTACAGTGAAATTAGTCTCGAGAAATTTTTGCATATGTAGTGGTGTGTATATTACTTAGATCTTAGAGCGCGTTTCCACTATATCGTTCTGGCCTATACAAAAATGTTTCGATATCCTAACATTACTATTTAATTTTATACTTATCCCTAGCAACACTCTGATTTTTGTTTTTTTTTCCTTTCATCTAGGTTTTTAAAACTCCGGGGCGTCTACGGGGGGGTCAAAATTTTTGTTATTTTTAGCCTAGGAGATTTCCGAGATGTTTCAATATAAAGCAAAAAATCGTCACTTGATAGTGGAAAGTGGAAACACGCACAAAACCAGAATAAACCAGTTTACGCTGTCCGCAGGTGCCACGTGCAGTCCGGCGTCAGTCGCTTGGTACTGTTAGAACATAAAGCACACATTTCATTCAAAAATTATAATTATTACGTTAATTGTTAAATTTTGTATTTGTTGATTGTTGTTATTGTTTGTTATTATTGTTATAATATTTGTTGAAGTGTTTAATTTGTGTGTAAGTGTTGTAACTTTATATTGTTAATTCAAAATGGCTCCAGTGTTAAAACATGGTCGAGGCAAGCCTTTGACTTCTCAAACTAAAGAAGTTTTATACTGTTTGTACAAATATTTCGAAAATGAGTGTAATAACAACCCGAGCAGTATTATGACCCCCACTCAATTAGTTGCTAAATCAACAGGAATTTCAATAGCATCCGTCAGAAAGGTAGTATCAGAAAGCAAATGTCGTCCTTCAGATCAGGAAGTAACATTTAAATCTCCTAAAAAGAAACCGAATCGTAATCCTACAATAGTAATCGATAATTTTGATCAGCAAGTTATCAGAAGAACAATTCATGACTTCCACATCACAAATAAAGAAGTTCCCACTTTGAAAACTTTGCACGCAAAATTGAAAGAAGATATCGATTATAAAGGTTGTGTCAGCACGTTACGAAAACACGTCATGTCATTAGGTTTTAATTGGAAGCAAACAAAGGTAACCGGAAACTTCTTATGGAAAAACACGAAATTAGATACTTGCGAATTAATTATTTGATGAAAATTGCTGAATATCGTGAACAACGCTGACCAATTGTTTACACCGACGAAACATATATACATACATCACATACCCTCTCGAAATCTTGGTCAGATGGAAGCACTTCAGGTTTGAAGCAACATATATCGAAAGGCAACCGCTTAATCATTGTTCATGCTGGTGGTATGGATGGCTTTATACCAAATGCATGCATGTTTAAAGCCAACCAAAAAAGTGGAGATTACCACGACAATATGAACTATGACAACTATTCAAGGTGGATTCAAACTCAATTAATACCCAACTTACAACCAAATAGTGTTGTTGTTGTTGACAACGCACCATATCATAACTCAATACAAAATCCTGCACCGAATAGTAATTCTAGAAAACAGCAAATGATTGACTGGCTGACATTGCGAAACATTGAGCATTCATCCACGTTGTTTAAGCCTCAATTATATGAACTGATTCTGCAAAACAAGGCGAGATTTGTAGAGTACAAGATAGACGAAATATTACGACAGCACGGTCATACTGTGCTGCGTTTACCACCATACCATCCGGAGTTTAATCCTATAGAAAATATAGGGGGATAGTGAAAACATATGTCGCAAAAAAGAATGTCGCAATGAATATGAAGGTTATAATGTCATTAGCTAAAGAAAATATGAACGCCATAACTGTAGAGGAATGGAGAAAAGTTTGTCTGCATGCTATTGATGAGGAAAACAAATATCAGGGTAGAGACGCAGCTTTAGACACAATATCAGAACGAATCATAATTAATTTAAATAATTCATCTGATGAAAGCGAGGATGGGGATGATTGTGATATGCCTGGGGTTGATGAATTATTAGAATAAAATATTTATGGCCGGAGAACACCTAATTCATACACGTCTTCACTGAAGTGAAAACCGGCATTCACTGCTTGTAATGTTTGGAACTGGCTTGTCTGCCTCATACAGTTTCATAGATTACAATGCAGTGGATACACATTTTCACGTCCGTATTAGTACGTAGTGCGTATGCGTAACGTGTACGCATTTGGTGTGCTCCAGCCACAAACGTATATTACCTTTAAAAAAATAAAAACAAAAAAACAATGTTGTTTTTTTTTTATTTGCTGACCATACACTACTACAAACGCAAAAATTTCTCCAAGCTAATTTACCTGTATGACATTCCGAAAGATATACGGGGTGACGTCACTATCCAGTTACCACTTTAAAGCAACATAACATGAAATGATGGAAACATTTTCAGTCACCATTCTATTTAAAAAAATGTAAAATGTATTTAAATTGTTATTTTGTGAACATAATCAAATAAAATATTTAAATTTAAATATATGACAACGTAAAACTTTATTGTTCTATCGAATTCACAAAGGAAATAATGATTGTTGGGAGTTATTATTTCACACTACTGGTAACACTGAAACGATGACGTCATCTCGTAGAACACTGTATCTCGGAATGTCATACCTGTATTCTTATATCATGGATTTCTCATATAAGGCAACAAGATATGACTATATGAATACATGTCCATCATTGTATTTTTGTGTATAAAATTATTATATAAATAAAAATAAAAATGAAATAGATACATTATGGTCACAATACTTTGTGATGGTCACAAATTATTGTGACCATAATGTGTCTATTTCATTTTTTTCACAATCAGCGAGTAATATCTCAAGAGGTTCTACACTTAAATTTATTTAAGAAAAATATCTGAATTGGAATCGGAATCTGGCAGAAACGAATAGTTTTTTTTTTTTTTTTTATGTTTGGCCCGCCAAAATGACTCTGCTTTGCCTGATGGAAAACATAAGCAGAATCCAAGAGTGGTGGTCACCATAATCATTGCGAATGCAGACAGTGCAGTATGGCGACCCACACTATGGCGGCCTAGTGATGCTACTGCATCTTTTAGTCGAGTCAACAAGTATGAAACTTGTTGACTAGACTAATTGGGCCCCCGGTCTCGCACTCACCAACGAAACACGACAGCACGAACGCTGTCATTTTACGTTGATTTTCTGTGCGAGGGTAGTACCGCCCCGGTCGAGCCGGCCCGTTCGTTTTTCGGGGAAGCAATTCATTTACTTTTTTGTGTATTCAAAGAGTGTATATTGTGTGTATGTTAGCGATACCGCTACAGGTACAGCTAATAAATAATATAATCGTAATAATAACGTCCTACTTGGACGTACTTTACCTCGTATACGTATACGGTAAAAAGTCGTCTACATGCGTTACTAAAACGTAAACAGAAATGACCACACATAAGAGAAACTTTTAAAATATCTACGATTACCTTTAAAGGAGCATGATTGTGCCGCAAATTGCAATGTTATCAATATATTGATGTCGGTTACTATAGGATGACTTTATGGATACTATAAGTGTCAGACAGCAGTGAAAATATAAAATTGCGACGGAACTGATCAAAACTGTAATTGAATGCTTAGGAGTTTATTAAATTTTAACCGACTTCAAAATAGGAGGAGGTTCTCAATTCGACTGTTTTATTTTTTTATTTTTGTTACCTCATAACTTTTGACTGGGTGAACCGATTTTGTGATTATGTATACAGCCTTTGTACATGACAGTCATTGCTAGGCATAAGAATAGTTGCCTTCCAGTTCATGGCTATCTATTAACATAATTAGAAGATTTCAGAGCCTATTGCTTATCGTCTACAAAACTATTTGTTGGATTAATAGATTCAGCTATTCCAAATTCCGTATCAATTTATAGACTACTAAAAAAACAGACTTTAATGTTTTGAATAATTAATTCACTTACTTGGTTATTGATATCTATACTTATAATAAAAATGTAATAACAAAATATGTACTTAGTTGTAATTCAATAACACATAGTTCGATTTCATTCATTCTTTTTTTGCTAGAAAGAATAAAAATAAAAGATAACGGGAAAAGTCTTTTTTTGTCCGCGACTGTACACTGCCTGTGGAAAGCTGAGACAGATATGTAAATATGGCGGTACGAAGTTCGCCGGGTCAGCTAGTTTTAAATATGAATAATGATTTTCACTCTTACAATAATCTTAATTCTCCGATGTTCTAAAAGTAGTTCTATTATACGAGATATTCATTAATAAATTAAAAGATTCAAAACGTAATTCTCAAAAAAAAAGGTATAATTCTATTACCGCCAAAAGCGAGGCTTTGTGGTACTAAAACAAGTATGCCATCTGCGCGACAGCAATATTGTTTCTAATGATGCATGTGTTTTTATTTTTTCACCAATGCCTTTAACATTATCAGCTATCTAGCGAGACCTAAATTGGGTTAAATTATACACCATGTGGGTACATTATGAAGTGTTTATATGTTAAGGGGGCGTCCATAAATTACGTTACGTGAGGGGTTTTGTTTTTTAAACTTGCTAAGATAAATATAAATTATAATTACAAAACAAAAATATTTTATACAAAACACAACATAACTATAATGACACTAAACTCCGCTTATTTAGTAAATATTTAATATGCTAACTACAAATTAAACCTCTTACACTGTTTTTTACTAGCAAACAAAATGTTTAATATCAATCGATATGTCACTAAGTCATAGGCCTTAGTAAACAAATTATTTCTCCACAAACATTTGCAACCTACAATTTTATAAAAGATATTTGTACCTACTACCCACCTAAACAAAAAAAAAACAAAAACAACTACCTTACTAACCACGCTAATTAGGTAATATGCTTTTGTTTAAAACTATATTTTTCTCTGTAAGTGATTATTGTAATCTTTTGAGAAATAAATGTCTTTAACCGCAAAAGCCAACGCGTTTATTTAAGAAACCCACATTTTGAAAAATCTCACGTCACAGATTGGTGGATGGGGGAGGGGGTTGAATAAAATCTCACGAAATCTCACCAGGGGGGGAGAGAGGGTCAGAAAATTTAAGAAAACACCTCACGTAATTGGACGTTATATTATATTATGGACGCCCCCTAACTGCTTCGGAGAAGATGCCAAAAAAATGTGGCCACTGTATGTCTATAAAATTATGTACAGTTAGATTCAGATTAGTCTTAGTTAAGTGTTTCTGTGACAGCTTTTAGTATTTAATTTATTGTAGAAATACTAGGTATTAACCGATAATTATCGACTTTATTATTAAATAAACCTGTTTATTAATCATTTCATCAATACAAACAATTTTGTTCTTCTTTAAGCTAATTTGTTGAATCGTATATCAACAGATTAAAATCGGGATTTCTCGACGCCTTAATGAATATCGTATACATGTAACTGCGTTTTAAACTTTTAACTTTCTGAAGCAGTGTTGTAAATGTTTCTAGCTTTGTTGATTGCCATTAAATATAAAGGTCAAACAGTAAGAATAGATATAGGTAGACTTCGAATTTAAATGACAATAGTGAATGGTCATCACTGCAGGGCGAGAGTTCACACAATTAATTCAGACAGTATGAATATGGCTCAATACTTCAATAAATACCTACAAATGAGTAATTTCTCTTGATTGTGTGTAGGGTCGGGGAGGACCTGAAATAACATCCGTCTGGATACTCTCAGGGAAAGGCCGGCCGAAAGGGAAATCCCGAGGCCGACCGTCGAGATGCTGTTTAGTGGAATTACTACACACTTGGCTTCTATATCTCCAAGATGCAGAAGATCCAATGGATATTTGAACCTAGATGTCTGTAATAGTTAGTGAGCATAATTACGGAGCCATTTGAGATTAATAATTGTGCGAAGAGAACGAACCTTCGTTCTGTGTCTAGGTATTAATTATACTATAAAATCTATACTAATAATATAAAGCTAAAGAGTTTGTTTGTTGGTTTGTTTGAACGCGCTAATCTCAGGAACTACTGCTCCGATTTGAAAAATTATGTCAGTGTTAGATAGCCCATTTATCGAGGAAGGCTATAGGCTTTTTATCATCACGCTAAGACCAATAGGAGCGGCGCATCAATAAAGGATGTTACAAAAACGGGGGAAAATTATTACGCTACGGACAATAGGAGACGTAAACGACGTTTCGTGGGTCACCTAGTAAGTTGATATTTCAGAAGTAAGGTTCCCATAGTTGAGGCTGTCTAGTTTGTGGTAGTTAGTAGTTTATTAAATAGAAAAAATGCGAGTAGACTAGTGGCGGAACAACTCGATGCGGAATACCTTATATAGACTTAGACCGTTATCACATATTAATTTAGAATACCTGATATGGAAACAATCAAATGTTTGGTTAGAAATCAACAATGAATGAACGACGAACGGGACTGAATAAATGCGACTACTGTTGCTCGCTTGTGTCTAAGGCCGCATTGTTATATGAACTGCTTGTTATCATGGTGTGAATTTACCTTAAAAATTTAAGGGCCCAGTCCCTGACCGCTAAGTAAGGGTTCGTGATTTCGAATCCCAACCAGGTCGAATATATGAAACGGATCATTATATCTTGGTTTAATTTATCTATAATATCTATTTAGTGAATAAATATAAATACATTATACTCGTATGGGAGATCTCTAGCTACTACGTGAACTAGTGAGGATGGGGAACCGTTCTAATTCCCTCGATTAGTTGTCGCAAAAGCTAAATATGATTTCATGTATCCCAAGAAAAAACGATACAGGTTTATTTATCAAGTATTGATTGATTTTGGAACAACATTAGTACTCAGCGTATTGATTTTCCCACGATCATGTTTTTTTATTATGTGGGATATTTCACAATGTTTTTAGAAGCAAGACAGCTTAAAATTAGCGTCTCAAAACTTTAGTGAGTACAGAACGTCAGTTTTGATATTATTGGCGGTAATGACCAGAGTTCTGCCCGAAAGTTACTGTGAAGCGATTAAAAGTTCGTGTGCCTTTACATCTTTGAGAGAGCGTCAGAAGAGTTTTTGCACTATACCATTATATTTTTTGAGTATCTAATCTATACTAATATTATAAAGAATAGGGAATATGCATAAAAAATTTATTTGTCTCAAATTTTTTTTCTAGATTCTTTATTGTCTTTACAATATACCTAAATGATATTTTTTTTATTTAGTGATTATTTAAACCCAGAAAATATTAAATAAAAAGTGAAGATTAAGGGAGGGAAATTCAAACCTGCAAAACGCGTCCTATTGGTCGAAACGAAATGTGACGTCGATTGTTACATTATCGAAATTAACGGCGTCGAAATTCCTACTGTGTTATTAGTGTTTGTGAGAAAAAATGACCTCTTCCATGATTTTTATAGCAATCAAAACTGTAAATAGGTATAAAATAACTGAAACACTCAATAGTAAACAAACACGAAATCACAATGACGTCATACGTTATGTCAATAGCGCGCGAAAAATGGCGGCGTTAGAATAGCTCAAATTTAGTCGGTGTTTTAAATTTAACTTTGAAAATTAGTTTGACTATTTTGAAACCTATTTATATTTTTTTCTATGTTATGGAGACTTATATGATCATTTAAGAAATAAAAAAAAGACATGCATATTCCCTATTTAAGGTTTGTGACATTGCAATCTCTGGATCTATTGGAACGATTTTGAAATTAATTTTACCAATAGAAAGCCACATTGTTTGTATGGTATAGCCCGGTTGCACTTGGTAATTAGAAATAATCATCGAGGGTAAGCAACGATGTCGCGGTCAGTACATGGATGGGTGACACATAATACCATGAGCGTCTGCGTGATTCGGAGGTCACGTTAAGCAGTCTGTGCCGGTTGTTATCATAGGATAACAGTCGTGAAGCTTAGTTGGAGGCCTTTGGGCGGCTTAAAAACATCCAACGGCAAGATAATGTAGGCACTACGTTGTCTTGCCAGTCCCCAACCCGCACTTGGCAAGCGTGGGGACGTGTGGCCTTAACCCTCTCCTGAGAGGAGACCTGAGCCCAGCAGTGGGACATTATGGGTTGTTGATGATGAATGGTGAGTGGTATAGGCTATAAATTAACCCGAAAAATAATTACCGTACCGACATACATGTGGGCGAGAATATCTTTTGAATCCATTTGAAATGCAAGTGCTCGATATGAAAGCACATGTTTTTGTAAAACAGGTATTCTTTGTAAAAATAAGGTTTATTCCTTTGTTGTTCACGTGGGCGACATAGCTACATATTTTTCTGAGTACGCACAGGTACGCTGGTAAGCCCCAAAGGCTATTGAAGAACGAAAAGGAAGCCTTTAAAAAGCGATCGATCTGTTGAGCCTTCCTGCGATTCTTAAATAAAAAAAGAGCTTTCTGGATTGCCCAACGTCCGCCTGTTGTGCTTCAATTTCCTAGAACTTTTCCCGCAAGGGTTCGTGCAATATTACGTCACGATTCGCAGTACTCAGGTCTGCTAACGTCATGAGAGTCGAAATGCCAAATGCTCTTGCAACAATGCAATGCCCTTGTTATATCTGTCATCAATAAAACTAAGTTCATTGATTGATACTGTTTCAACAACCTCTAATCATTTTCGATCATTAATTTGTATTCATAGGAATACGTATAGTACACGTATAGACGTGTAAAATGTTAATAAATTTAATATTTATGAAGTTATTCTCAGAATTGCGTTTCGAATGACACGAATGATTTTTGATCTTTAACACAATGGTTTTTAGTATTTGGTTGGTAATTTTAATAACTTAAATTACAAAGCTAATTTTCTTTTTAAATATGTATGGTTAATAAAGTGTAACACACTTTCGAGTACTGATGACACTAAAATTAGCGATTTATTATGTAGCCGTCTATCATTGTTTCTTGATGCGGTTCTCATAAAACATACAACTTCCAGAAAATATATTTTCTTTGACCTGTTCTGTGAACTACACAAATAAAAATATTTCCTTTTTAATATTCAGATAAAAAAATTGCTAAAAAAACAAACGTAATAAGCATGTACATGGCATGTTCTGTGCTAATTTAGTAACCAAAAGCCAAATGCACTAAAACTCGCAAAAGTACTAATCAAGGTACGAATTTGTGATTACGTAAAATAGTGAACGTTCCTTTTATTATTTGTGTATGTATACATATACTTTTATGTGTGCCGGTTGCAAACGAACGAAAGTTTATCGATTTGTTAAATACGAACCTAGACATAATAGCGAATGCAGCTATGTGTGCGAAGAGGTCAAGGAGGGTTATTATGCTATGCTTTATTTCAATAACGCTGACGCTAACACTCGTTCATCATTTTATTTTTTAAATTGATTATTTGATATAAATAGATCGATTATTATTTTAATAAGGTTGTATCTGTATCAGTGGCGACGGAGTATATCCGGAGTGTCACCACGTCTATTCATTCGAGTTGTCCCTATCTTTGCTGTGCCGTTTTCCCTTTTTTGTAGTTTGCTCTCTTTGTCAGCTCTTCGAATATACATTGACACCTATAGGATTCTTCCGACGAGCAGAGCCGACGCGGCAAACTTGACACAAATCCTATACCAAATCAGCCGAGACAGCGTGGTATATAAGCCATTCTTTCTAAGGAGAGGCTTATGTCCAGCAGTGGATTGATATAAACAGTTGATAAAGATACCGAGTTAAACACGAGATGAGTAATCGTATAAATAAATCAGACATATTTTTTAAGAATTAAAAATTACAATGATATTGAGGTTAAGTATCGACGACATTTATATGACAGCCAGCAAAAAAGCGCGCCTAAAAAGAGTTTAAATTTAAACTGTTGATGTTGGCATGCCATACATTTGAATTAAGAACATGTTAATTCACAAAGAATATGTGCAAGTATTTTTTTTTATAAATAGGCAAAGGTATACGGCCAGTCCGAAGGTTGATAACTACCAGAGCCAACCCAAAATGATGTTGCACTTCTAACGCCATTCCATAAAACTATAGTGATCTCGCACTACTGTTTCTTTTTCACTCAATTTTACTCTTATTGTATAAAAATCAGTCACGATTAAGCAGAATTTTCTATAAATAAATATTTAACGTTTTTATCTACGGTATAAAGAAAGACTAAAGCTCAAATACAATAACGTTAAAAAAATGTTTATATAAAAGATAATGGTCAGTTCACACAAAACATCTGTTTGCTGGGGCCGCGGACTGAGTAAGAATTTTTATATGGGCGTTCGCAGCTTATATATCAATCGCTATGGGGCGATAGGCGTGTGGTACCGGTGATGGAGGCGAGCGGTAACGGAACCTCGCGTGATATACGTTGCGTAAAGCCTTGCTTCATGGTATAGTTTTTGGTTATATTTATTTAGTTTGTGAATACTCTTAGTTACATTTGTTATAGTTTTGGTAAATGTATTTTTGTATGTTATTGTGATCTGCCCAAGACCGGGATAGGTGACGCCTCTTGGGGAGGTCTTCATTCAGCAGTGGACGGTGATGTGATGATGTTATCGATAGGTTTGACATAGTTTTACATAATAGGAAACGTAGGATGTACGATTATTTTAAACAGCTGAGAAATAAAGTTTAATTACTGCGCACGAGGAATGAGGAACATTCGCTGTTCTTTAGAGGGTGGGATATCGGAAATAGCGTTTAAGCTCACTTGGTTAATGATTCTCCTGAGAATAAGTTTCAGGTAGGAAGCATAGAGATTTAATCATGGCATATTATTATAATCGCTTAAGAGCAAAAATCGCTGTCGCTTATAAATTAACCAATACGTCATCTTATACATAGCGTTAGTATCGTCGTGGAGTGGAGCGACTGCTTAGAAGTGACGTTGCACATTTCGGCCGTCAAGTCTACCAGCACGATGCGAGACGCAGTGAGTGGAAATCGTGTATAAAACAAAGTAATGCAAATTTCAACTGTATGCGAAGCGTTATAGGTAATACTGACAAGGTTTTCTATTGATTTGAAAACATTATCATAATTTTTTATTGGTATCCATCCATTTACAAGTCCACTTAGAGTGAATAATCTTTAACTGATACTCAAATAGACATTTGTTTCTCAATCGCGTCAGAACGGCTAAACGGATTCAGATGAAATTTAGTACAGATATAGATTATGGATAATCTTTTTGCCGATACTAGTTGGTCACTTGTTTTATGACAACTTTTTTACAAAAAAATACTGGAATGAAAATACAAGTCAAGCAATAAATGAGGCAGGTCTAAAATAACGCACATACAGCAAGTAAAGGAGAAAGTGGGAGTCATGGACTATCAAGAAACCAAATAGCGTTGCGATTGCTGTACCGACAATGGACCTTGGCCCTTAAATATAAGAGAGAGAGAGAGACTATGATCTAGACATCCTGGCTTCTAAATAGTGGCAATCGAATGCCGCAATCGACAATAACACGAACGAAGCGTAACAAAATCCAATAAAGGCTACTTTTTAGCCAAGCAATCTCAAATGTCAAAATTGCCATTCACAACGATCTAAGCATAAAAAAATGTGTGACATAAATATTAAAGGCAAAGGTATACAAAGCTAGAAAGTTTTGACATAAATTATATATCGCCAGTCATCCATCATAATCACACACACTAACTTATAAAATTTCCTATGAGAAGATACCGTAATTATTTTTTTAGCCTGCAATACTTTTATATAAGGTGAATATTGTGAACGCATTACGTGTGAATGGTAGTGAGAATATTAATTAACTTTATTTACAATTTTTTGCATAATAAAAAATATTAATGCGTTTGTTCTAGTAATCACTTTGGTGACATTTTTATTTTTTAAGATATGATTTAACTAGGTAGTGACCGACCGAAGATTCGGTTTCGGCCAGTTTCGGCGGGTCGGAAATTTGGAGGTGCTCCAAGTATAAAAAACACATTACACCCGCCACATTGATATCAATATGGCGGGTGTACCTATCAATATTATAATACTTAACCATCATTTATGAATTACGAGTGAGTTAAGAAGTTCACTGACCGAAGATTCGGTTTCGGCCAAGGTTTCGGTTTTTTTTTGCACTTGGAGCACCTTCAAATTTACGACTCGCGGAAACCGAATCTTCGGTCGGTCACTAGATTTAACGGATTAAGAATATAGTGTCAACCATCCGTATTCATCCCATGGGTGTCGTAAGAGATGACTAATGGACCAAATTACGCACGACAACATCACTGCGAAGAAAAAAAACTTGAAACAAACCCTATCTTACCCGTCTCTGGCCAGCGTGGTCCAAAACCGCCTTTTTAACTGACTTAAAAAATAGGAGGAGGTTATCAATTCGACTGATTTTTTTTATTCTTATTACCTCATAACTTTTGACTGGGTGAACCAGTTTTGATGTTTCTTTTTTTATTTGAAAGCTGGTGATTTCCGTGTGCTCCAATTCTTGAAGTCGGTTATTTTTAGGGAAAGGTTTATGTCCAGCAGTGGAGTATTATAGGCTGTTCATGATTATGTCACATATTTGTCACAAGACTGCATCTTTAATAAACCTTTTTTAAGGTTTTTTTTATTATTATAATGAAGAAATGTGTCTTTGACTAGCTCTGTCAACAATGATGCATAAATTTGTTATTATCATTAACTGTATATAAAGAGATTTTTAATGTCACTATTGCACGTAAATAACCACACTTTATTACGTCATTGAGCCTTTTGTGTTACATTGGAGGTACTGTAGCTAATTACCAACTAATAGGGGTTTAGGCATGGTTGTTCAAAAACTACACACATAAGTATTGCTCTTAAATGGTGATGACGATGTTTATTTTTGTAAGTAAACATTTTTTTAAACATTTACACGTCGGAATTTACAAGAAGAAGGAGCCGGCATATCCTATGACTCACTCAGGACAGAAATGCCGAAACAAACCACAGAGGTATAGATACCAACACCTAACTTGGCCAGATTGCGGCGTAGTGGGGGCAAGTTCGCGCATAGTACTTAGTGCAACAAATCAAAACAAACGAAAAGTGTAGTCGACTGACGTTCCAATAGCTTCCTCGGAACGGTGCTACTTCAATCCCCGCGTCCCTCTATTACAAAGGGACCTATAAAACGACTTTCTGCGCATCTAACTAATCTGGTCAAGTTAGGTGCCGGTATCTATATCTGTAAGTCCTTGAACATTGATTAAATTAACGCTATGCGAGTAGGTACAGTATAGGGTCTGGATTGGTCTTTTGAAGAAAGGATTAGTTTTGAGTCGGTTTGTCGATACGGACGGCAAAGGAATCCCAGTCATCGTGCTATGCATGCAAACTAGCATTATCATATCAACATTTTACAATACTTTCTTTCACATTGATGAATTACATTTCCAATTCAAGCGCGATCAAGTTACGTCATAGGCCGTGAGAAAAAAAAACTGTCGTGTTCATAACATAGAGTTATCATAAATGCACTTGTGGTATATCACGATTTTTAATGTCTTTCGTTACGTAACGACCTTTTCCTGTGCGGAATAGGGTAGTTGACTGTACCGTAAATAAATACCGTTGTCTACTTCAAAACGTATATTACAAAACATTTTAGAAAATATAATTCTACAGCTTTTCAAAATATTGCTCAATTGAGTAGTGTGAAACAGTGACGTCACAAGTTAGTATTTAGTACATTTTTCATACAAGTTATCGTTTTGACAGATGATAAAAAGTAACTAATTTGACTAAGGTGTCAACTACCCTATTCATTTCGGATACCGTAGTTGCTTATATCGGACTCAAACCGACTAAAAGCCTACTACTGGCACTAGCCGGGGAACCAGCCCCTCTAGTCAAGTTGACATTCTAGAAACGTAAACGAGAAAAACTAAAAAATGTATGGGAATTACGTCTCTCAACGCTAAGGCACGTGGTCAAAACAAAATATTAGCCAATAATACAAGAGAATAGATAGAGACGTTAGCGACTGTAGAAAGAGAATCGACGTGAAACACTTGCATCTCGGCGAAGAGGATTAGTGTACCCTTGAAACACTGGTTCCCACCTTCCAGTTCCTACACCACTAAGAAATGCGTCAAGAGAAAATTAAAAACTTAAATGTACAAGCCTCTGCAGAGTTAAGACTATGTCACTAGTGTGTCAACATCAAAACAGCTGTTTACATAGGTTCAATAATTGAATGCCAGGTTGGCGAATCCAAGTTTCCTGGATTACTTGAATATGCAGACTTTAATTATATTAATGTGACTGCTGTCTAGCGGTTAGTCATTCTAACTGCTAAACAGAGGTCATGGCTTCAATTCCCAACGCGGATAAATAGGAATGTAAAAATATTGCTGTAACTTAATTTCTAAAATGACAGCATTCGTGCTGTGTGTTTTATTAGTGAGTGTGAGACCGGAGGCCCAATGATGCAGAAACATCTCAATAGGCCGCCACAGTGTGGGTCACCATGCTATATTGTTGCGTTGTCTGCATTTGCAATGAGTATGGTGACTACCACTCTTGGATCCTACTCCTGCTTTCCATCAGGCAGAGTCGTCACTTTAGCAAGCCTATATATTGAAAAAAAAAAAAGTCCCAGTAGTGATCTAAGGGTCGTATGCAATAAGTGTGAAACTATGATTAATATTTATGTTTCTCTAAACTGTGATGACAATATTTTTTTTATAGAATAGCCTGGCAAACTAGCAGACGTATCTCCTAATAATAGGCGATTACCGCCGCCCATGGACACCCACCCGCAACACCCGGCCTTTGCGGGATGGGGAGAGGGATGTGGGCCTCCAGTATCCTTACTCCCTCGGTAAACATAGCGCAAGCGCTATTTCACACCGGTTTTCTGTGAGGCCGTGGTACCACTCCGGTCGAGCCGGCCCATTCATGCCGAAGCATGGCTCTCCGACGACCACGGACAACGGAAATACCCAAAATACTGGTCGAATACAATAAAGTAGGAGTCCAGTTCTAATTTCAAAAGTAAATGGTGTTAAGTGTTAAGGAAACGAGTGTTAGCTACTGAATATCTATGAAAAAAGCTCTTCTTAATTTTATTGGTATATGCTGATTTGTTTACAAGATTAAAGACTAAAACCTGTTTGCTGTTAATATATTAATCGTGTTAGGCATAACTCGTACCTGTTTACAAAATACTAATAAAAAATAATTATAGAACCGTTATTGTATTATCTAAATTCTATCTTAATTTGCGAAACTAGTCCCGATGGTTCAAATTTTCGTTCTAAAGTGTCTAATTTATCTTCAACTGAACCTCGTGGCTTCACTACCCTCTTAAGGCTCCCTAAAAGCCCGCTACGTGACAGCATAGATACATGAAAGCTATTTTTGAATAAAGAATACACTCTAAAAACATTTTTTAAGCGTAATACTAGTGTCATCGAAACCAAAAATAAAACGACAACTCCCTTATCCCCTTATCTGGCAGGTTAGTTTACAAACATATGATTAACTAATAAAATACAACCAGACTCACAGCAACTTTTTACAGATCACTACACAATTGCAGATAGTGAGGGGACTATGTACATAAACGTGTGCTGCCTAGGGATATATTATTTTTAAAACTATTAAGTGATTAATTATTACTCTTGGATTATAGTCATGATAATAGGTATGTGTGTTTATCAAGTTTAATTTGACATTTTTGCCTATTCGTCTAGTGGTGTGTCCGTGACTGCTAAGCCGGCGGTCGTGGATTCTATTCCCACCCAGGACAATAATTGTATACGAGCATGTGGTGTCGTTTATCTATAACATGTATGTATTTAGAAATATGTAAGTATAATTTGTCACCATAGTACAGGCTGTGCCGTGTGTGAGATGTATGAGATAATTATCATCTATACTAAAATCTATACTTATAATAAAAATGTAACAGGTCTAATTCTGTACATTAAAGATATTTTTAAATTTTTTTTTGGAGGGCTCTTTATAATCGATACTGAAGCCAAATCTATAATTTTTTTCATTTTTGTCTGTCTGTCTGTCTGTCTGTATCTTGGCAGCGCATCACGCCGAAACTACTGAACGGATTCAAATGAAACTTGGCATGATTTGAGTTCATACTACGAGGTAGGACATAGGATACTTTTTATCCCGAAATTCAGCACGGTTTCCTGGAGAGAGGGGATGAAAGTCAAAATATGTACTTAGTTGTAATTCAATAACACATAGTCCGATTTCATTCATTCTTTTTTTACTTGAAAGAAAAAAATAATAGATAACCGGGAAGTATTTTTTTTTGTCCGCGACTATACACTGCCTGTGGGAAGCTGAGACAGAAATGTAAATATAGCGGTACGAAGTTCGCCGGGTCAGCTAGTAAAATATAAAGCTGAAGATTGTGTTTGCTTGAACGCGCTAATCTCAGAAACTACTGGTCCGATTTGAAAAATTATTTCAGTGATAGATAGTAGATAGATAGCCCATTTATCGAGGAAGGCTATAGGCTATATATCATCACGCTAAGCCCAATAGGAGCGGAGTACCAATGAATAATGTTACAAAAACGGGGGAAAATTATTAGCTACGGGCATAGGAGATGTAAACAAGGTTGCGTAGGTCAGCTAGTTAATTTATAATTGTAAAAATAAACTTAAAAATGTTTGCTTATTTCATGTAGGCCTTTTCAGGCACTTTCGAAACGTTTTTTTTATTTATTTTTTATGGAATAGGGACCAACGAGAGGCGTCACAAGTGCGTTGCCAGCCTTTGGGTTTGGGGTATGGGCCTGCGGTATCCTCACTCACTCGATGAAACAGCGCAAGCGCTATTTCACACCGCTTTTCTGTGAGGCCGTGGTATCACTCCGGTCGAGCCGGCCCATTCATGCCGAAGCGTGGCTCTCCCACGGTCTACATTCTACGGTTTGATACATTTAACATTGTTGTTATTATTGTTTTTGAATAAAAACAACTAATTTGCTTTTATTCCAGTGTTTTAAATATCCAACTATTCTGGTGTTATGGAACAACTTACATTCAAACAAGAAAAGAGCGTACTCGAGCCGGCAAAAAAAGCACTTGTGACGCCTCTGGTATTGCGGGTGTCCATGGGCGACGTATACATACGTTACATTACTTTACTCAAAAGTCCTGGAGGATTAAAAATATTAAAATGGATATTTGTGTTACTTTGTTTTTAACCGACTTCAAAAAAAGGAGGAGGTTCTCAATTCGACTGTATTTTTTTTATGTTTGTTACCTCATAACTTTCGACTGGGTGAACCGATTTTGATGATTCTTTTTTTATTGGAAAGATGGTGCTTCCCGTCCCATTTAAATTGGTCCAGATTAAAGTCGGTTTATTTTTTTGGTAAAATTTGTGATTATTATTGTCAACATTTATTGAATTCCTCTTCCCCTTTCAGTACTTCAAAAGGAAATTAGAATTCAAGGGAGGTTAACTTCAAAATGAAAGTTGTGTTTTTAAATAATAATTATTTAAAATAAGTAACTCAATGAGCACACAATTAAAAATAAATTTGAGCGGGTTGATACCATTTTGTGACATGGTTATTTGTTGATATACAGCTAACTGGTATACAAAGTTCAATCAACCCTGATTGGATGTAACAATAAAATGACACTTATTGGAAAAGGATAATGTTTCTAATTTCAAATTAACAGCTTTTCACTAAATGCATATGAAAGTATATACAGTAGTTGCATCAAAAAATTAATAATTAAATAATCACAAATTTTAACAAAAAAAACCGACTTCAATCTGGACCAAATTGAAATGGGACCACACGGAAAGCTTTCAATTAAAAAAATAATCTCAAAATCGGTTCACCCAGTCGAAAGTTGTGAGTTTATGAGGTAGCAAACATTAAAAAAAACAGTCTAATTGAGAACCTCCTCCTTTTTTGAAGTCGGTTAAAAAATTATCTGTCTGTTTGCCTCGGGTAATCTCTGCCCTAAGTTACTCCGACCAGAGAATAGCCGAGACAAACTATATAAGTAACTTAGGCTATTTTTTATTTAGGACTAGCTTCGCCCTACAGGTAAAAAAAAGAATAAGGCAATAAACACCTCTCAAATTCAAATAGAATAACTACTTGATTATGAATTCTAAGCTTTACTTAAACTATTAAAACAAAGATTTCACTTTCTACAGATCCCTGCTTACCTGATGTGATTTAAAAAAATATGTGTTACTAATAAATTGATAAATACATTTTACAGTCAGTCCCATAAGTCATTTTATACCAATGTATCGCACTTCATTTGTGATAAAACTAGTTCATAAAGAATAAATGTATACTTAAACTTACTTCATCGGTTTCCATCACATCACACTATATTATAAAAGTGAAAGTTTGTGAGTGTGTATGTTTATTACTTCTTCACGCAAAAACTAATGAACGGATTTGGATGAAACTTTACAGTAATATAGCTTATACAACAGAATAACACATAGGCTACTATTTACCGCGATAACAGACATACATGCGGGCGGAGCCGCGGGCAAAAGCTAGTCTATAAATAAAATAAATATTTCAAACTTCTAACACACATCATCTAGTATTCTAGTCCCAAACTAAGCAGTGCTCGTATTATGGGTACTAGACAACCGACATAAATATATATTATATACTTTTGTAGTAGGTAGTATATAAGTAGGTAGTAGAGCCACGCTGATTTCAGCACGAACGGGCCGGCTCGACCGGGGCGGTACTACCCTCGCACAGAAAATCAACGTAAAATGACAGCGTGCTGTCGTGTTTCGTTGGTGAGTGCGAGACCGGAGGCCCAATTAGTCTAGTCAACAAGTTCCAAACTTGTTGACTAGACTAAAAGATGCAGCAGCATCACTAGGCCGCCATGGTGTGGGTCACCATGCTGCATTGTCTGCATTCGCAGTGAGCATGGTGACCACCACTCTTGGATTCTGCTTATGCTTTCCATCAGGCAGAGTAGAGTCATTTTGGCGGGCCAAACATAAAAAAAAAAAAAAAAAAAATACATCCATACTATACATAGAAAACACCCAAACTCCTAAACAAATATCACAGAGGTCAAGCTATATTTTAAGGATTACAATTTTATAATGGTTAGAGATCTGGAATCTTGACTTGTGGATCTGAAGTCCTAGGGTTGATTAGAACTAAAGGTAAACAATTATGTAATGATAGCAACCTTATAATCAGCACCTAAGTTCTGTTTATATAGAATACTAGCTGTGCCCGCTACTTCGTACACGTGACATTTGAATTTTCAAGTTATTTCCATTTTTTACCGTTTAAACCTTTCCTGAACTACAACAAACATTTCAAAACCAAAATCAGTGAAATCGGCCCAGCCGTTCTCGAGTTTTAGCGAGACTAACAAACAGCGATTGATTTTAATATATAAGATGTATCTATGGAGAAATATATGCGTATTTTTATGTATTACTTTTACTTATTTATATACATGTGTGTGTTTATCAACAGTGCATTACCATAACATAGACAATAACCATTATCAGATGACCTTTGGAGATATTCTATGAAAATCTCTTTCACATTTTGATGTAATTAGTGGATAAAAGTGCTATTTTCATCATAACTAATAAGTATTTTCGCATTGTAAATGTAGACATTTTAGAAGTTCATTGTGATTATTATTTCACTAGTCTGTGGTGGGATTGACTGTTCATTGCACAATATGGTTTAATTGATTTTTTTCCCAAAATAACCCCCCTTATAAAAGTTATTAGACTTTCATAATGGTTGTGTTATTTTATTAACCAACTTCAAAAAAGGAGGAGGTTCTCAATTTGAGTGTTATTTAATGTTTATTATCTTAGAACTTTCAACTGGGTGAATTGATTGTGATGATTCTTTTTTAAATTGAAAGCTAGTGCTTCCCGTGTGGTCCTATTTCAATTTGGTTCAGTTCTTGAAGTTGGTTTTTCTACTTTAAGGCTATAGGTTTAAAGTAGAGGGTAAATATTAACTTCAAGAAGTGACATACTTTAAATAGTTCTAGCCAGTGTTCAATAAACATTACAACCTTCTAGTAGTATGGTGATTGATTGCAGATTGAAACATCAAAGATTAAAAGAACACATTTTAGGATGAATAACCTTTATGATGGGAGACTTGGGTTGAAAAGTTCTCAAGTTATACATCTAAGGTATAGTATCTGTAAGGTCTCTACAGACTAGGTAAATGAATGATTAACAGGAAATGGAGTATAACTACTCTTTATTTCCCATATAGGGGACTGTGTGTGAAATAAAAGCATTTTCCTAAGTAAACGCAAGTTCATGTCACGCAAACATATTCAGTAAAATACAAATTGTAAAATCAGGTCCGTTTTTCACATTTAGACTGAATAATTCAATGGTTTATACAGTTAGACTTGAATTTCAAATTTTTCACCAACTTTTTTCAAGTATCTTATATTTAGCAATAGGTATTGAAGATATTGTATTGTCTTTTAGTCACTCCTACATGAAAACAAATAATAAAAGTCATTTGAACCTTGACCTCTGTGTCTTTTGTTTATGTATGATGTATTCCAACCTAAACCGAAACTAACATATTTGTATGAGAAGATATTTGATACCTTTATTCTCTTAATAGGCTAAGGAAACTAATAAGAAACTATATTCATGTATCAGATCGATGCAGCATTCCAATATTGCGATCACACTTCTTAAATTTGCTAACAACAGTTTTAAGATAATGATTAATGAACTAGATTACAGACAACACCAACAAAAAGATTATTATAATATATATTATAATCATCACCGTTACTGTCCACTGCTGGACATACACCTATCCTAAGCTTATCAAATTATAATCATGTTAAAAGCTAATCATGAGTTTTTGTTATGTATAGATTTATAAAAGAATAAACACAGACCAGCCGCTTCAAGCAAAGCTTCAAGTCGAGCCTGCATCTCTGGGTCGACGGCTCTGTCTGCATCCTCATGGGTCAGGAGGAACTTAGATGGCTCTGTGCCACCACCTTCTTCTTCCATCTCCGCCTGTTATACAATTAAAACAAATTTGTAGTCTTGCTTGTTGGCAACAGTAACTTTAAATTGCCAAATAATTGCTGTAGCATTGAGACAATAGGTAGTAATAATTTATTAAACTATATAAGGTGTTCTACTAATTGTTTACACTCGAACTTTTTCTCAAATAACAACAATAAAATGGTAACATTCAAATGTTAATAAAATAGTATGTATATTTAGAGGTTAACACTAGCAAGGAGTTGTTATGATTCACAAATGTGTTTACTCAGAGGTAAACACTGGTTAAAACAACAAAAGCAATATTTTAAGAGGTTAAATACATTAAGTTAAGAGACAACAGTTCATATTTAGGTTATAGATTAGTATTATTAACACAAATGGAGACATAACAGATACTTGCAGTATGTTAGAATCACAAGGACCATTCAACATAAAGAAAAAGATGTGGTATTGTCCATAGCACACACATTATGCAGGTTAACGGTAAGAGTCACTCAAACTGCAACAGCTATAGGTTGTTGGTGAAGCTCTGGGCACTCAGTAATGTTGTCTTCGACTTACCAACAGGTCTGGCCTGCTAAGGCACAAACAAGCCAGCAAGATCTATAACACCAATGAGAAACATGTGAGATGTACTGACAATGTGGTGCATGAGGACGAATTTACAGTTAAACATGACTCAATGGTCCTTGCAATTCGCCAGTAACCCTAGATTTTGCGCGAATATCACTACAACTATTATCACCGTACGTGACGAAACAAAACATTCCATCATCAACAACACTGATGACGAATCTAATAGAAAATTATATAATTCGCACATTCGAAGTAAAATAACGTCATAAAAATCCATTATTCCAAGATTTACATCGACTGAATGCATGTGATCAGAGAAACATGGCCACCGCACATCAATTCATATACAAAACACAAATAGACAATGAAAACTATCTTACGGCAGATTAGCCCTTTTACATCGTAGAATTACATAGAATCAATTGAATACTGTCTAGGAGCGGCTGGCATAAATAATTTCATGCATTACTCAGTAGTGCGTATGTACCTATGACTTTCTGACGTTTTACGGAATATTTGGCAAGCGATGTACTCTATTCAGAAAGTAAAATAGATTAGTTCGTTTCAGCGTGCTACGCACGATTAGAAGCACATATTCCTGATAGAAGAGTATTTTCGGTAATAGAAGAAACTGTACGGTTAGAGCAGACATGTACAAGATGTCCCTTGCAGTATTTAGAGCGGTACAGATAATCACATTCCCTCACTGCCACCGCCTCTGCCGAAAACAAAACACGTTTTACCTCGGACACAGAGTCATCCTCGCTTTCCGAAGAGTCCGTCATGTATTTGGCAGGCACGCCTGAATACGTTTCGGTTTCGGATTTGGCCGGACTCGAAGCCGAACTTTGAGGAGTGGACGATTTTACCACATCAAGTTGCACATTCACCTTATCGATATTTCGGTTTTCAGACTGTCCAACATTCTGCATCTTTGTCCTAATCCAATATAACTTAATTAGTCTTTTAGTATCAACACTTTTTCTATGAAATTAACACGATCTTATATTAGCAAACAAAATTTATTTCGTCATTTAGCCAGGTTGATACCCGCCATGTCTACTACTATGGCGAGGTTCCCGGATGCTTCAAGTAGGCTAACCAATTATCCCCCTCTGGCGGTACAATTTTGAACTTTTCGGATACGCCATCTACCAGTAAAAATGTAAAACTCATTTCATAGACCGATTTATGCCATTTCTTTGGCTGTGGAAAATAATGATAATGCCAAATAAGAATTGCATAAAATATTTTTCGAATATGTTTACCCCTAATGCTAAAGAAAAATTAAAAACATTCATGTGGGATTTGGCATTTGGTCTAGTGGATCTTTTCAATAGATTTGAAGTAAAAGTTGTCACAATTTCCATAGACTTAACTTAGTTTTTCATAATTAATTTAAAGCGCGGAAAAAATATTACTTCTCTTTTATTATTTTTATTTGTTTTATTATAATATTTAATAAATAGTAACAAAAACATCAAATTATTTTTATTTGTTTTATTAATAATATATAATAAATAGCAACAAAAACATCAAAGACAATTTTTAAGTTTTTAAGACAATCAAATCTTTATGAAATTGAACATCGCCAAGCAAAGAGCCAATCAGCGTTCTCCTCTTAATGTTCTTGACCAATGACTATAGAAGATGAGATTTTTGACCTTTTTGGACAACCAATAGAGGAGAAGATGAAAACACATTTTGACAGTTTGAAAATATTGCCATGGTGAAATTGTAACAATGAGTGTTGCCAAGTTTTGCAATTTACCTCACATTCATAGATCGAACATAGAATATAATAGAAAATAGAAACCATAGATATATATATTACTAGAAACACAGAAATCTCCAAAAACAAGAGGGATGTATGAAAATATTGAAAATATTATTTGGCTAGTTGTTGGAAAAAATTTGCGTAGTTGTACAATGTTTTGAATAGAGAAGTAATGTATAATAATGGGCGTAAAATGTTTGCATTAAAAAACGTCAATATTAATAACAAAAGTTCAAAATAAATTAAAATGGTATTCTTCATATAATTCACTCGTATCCTTTGGTATATTGGACCATTTATTGGTTGTGTTGCAGTCTACTGATGTTAAATATCTAGAATTTTAGCACAATGGCACGGGATGGTGATTTGCCGACTATTTTCAACCCTAAGAGAGTCCGCGCTCCTTCTGTGATTATAACAAGTGAAGAAGTGGTAGAGAGCGAACGAAATATTGGTGACGGCGATAGAGACCGTCCGAATGGCCCTCCACCAACGCCACTGAGTCCGCGGGCTCCACTAACGCCACAAGCATCTGTATGCTCGGCACCGCCACTAACTACCCAGCCGTCGCTGCAGCAAGCATACAGCGAGTCAGCTACTAGTAGCCAGGATGAAGAGCGTCAGTTAAGAGATAAAAAATGTCCGAGATCTTGTTGCTCAAAATTCGCCAAAAAGGTAAAGAAAGTTTTGTTTGTATTCCCTACTGTCAAAAACAAATGTCTCTATTTTTGAAAAATCCTCGTTTTATTTTTACCCAAAAGGAGTGTCTCCTTTTTTGTTACTAACACACTTATTTTATATAAAAAAATTCTTGCATCTTTCAGATCTATTATGGGATATGTGTGACGTCAGTTCTAACATTAAGTTTGGTGACATCGACTCACTGCATAAAACATATGTATTTGGAAGAATACCCGCCTATAGTAAATGGTTTAGTTTACAGCACGGAGTCTTCTTCTGTTGTCAATAACTTCACATCGAGACTGCACACACAAGTAAGAGTTATGCCATTAACAAACTTGATTATCTATACACTTTAATGTAGAACGAAATATTGTTCTTAATCAAGAAACATATGTATTATGTAGTTTTTGCCTATGACTTCAGCCATGCACCATATCGCTGGAAAAGATCACTGCAAAGAGAAGGAAAACTTGAAATAAAGCCTATATTAACCTGTCTGGCCATTGTAGTATATTAGGCCAAAGCCTCTTTTCTAAGGAGAGGCTTATGTCGAGCAGTTGATTGTTGAAGGCTGTTATTGTAAATCTATACTAATAATTTAAATGTGAAAGTTTGTAAGTATGGATGGATGGATGGATGTTTGTTACTCTTTCACACAAAAACTACTAAATGGATTTGGATGAAACTTTCGAGTAATATAGCTTATACATCAGAATAACACTTAGGCTACTATTGGCCACGATATATACGCGGTCAGTCGTGGGTAACAACTAGTATAATATTTAATATTGACATACCGTTATATACAGATCGATAATTCATATCAGTTTAACCATAATCACATGATCTCAGAGTCCAATTTACATTTATAACATTGGTCAGATTAACCAAGGCCTATTGATTTATCATAAGAAGCCTGTTGCAGTACATTGCTGAACATAAGCCTCTCACAAGGAACATCACATAAAATATTGATATTTTATTTATTCACCTGTGTAAAGTGCATCTGATACACTGACTGACATTCTGTTTGTAAAAAAAAGGTAGAGATTCTCTATTAGGGGTGTTTTGAGGTCTCGCGTTTGATTCCCGGGTCGGACCAAATGTTTGTTTCGGAGTTTGGGTGTTTTCTATGTATAATATGTACACTGACGGACTCATAAAGTGGATCAAAGTAAAAAACGACTTTGAAATAAATATTTTAACGAAGTATGCAAACTTTCTACACAGATTTAAATTGAAACGTCTAGATTGGTTCGTTAACTTTATTACAGCATAGGGTCATATCCTTAAGTTTAAGTTTGTGTACTGGAAAGGACCTTAAAACTTTTTTGAAGAAAAACATAAATTTAAAGAAAATTGGTTTTAACAATAGACACAAGCTTTATGCAAGGGTTTTTTTATGTTTTAATAAGGTGTATTACCTCCACGTGCCCTTATTATGGATTCTAATCGGTTCCGCATAGATTTGATTAGGGTTATTAAAACATCTTGCGGAATATTGTCCCATTCTTCTGAAAGTGCTGTTCTTAGTTGTGCCACTGTCATAGGCACAGAATTTCTCACATATACAGCTCTTTTGTAAATTGTCCCAAAGATGCTCAATAGGATTAAGATCCGAGCTGCGTGCTGGCCAATTCATTGTACGTATCCCAACCTCTTCGCAATATTGTAAAATCAATTAAAGTAAAATTTTCGCCTATAAATCCCATGTAAGGCACCACGTCATCTTCTAAGATCTCTGTTATGTAGCAATGTGCAGTCAAACCCCTTCTACTACCGTTTTGACGGACCATATCTCTGAACACAAGTTCTGTTCGCACGTTCATCGATATGCCACCCCAGACCATGCACGAACCGCCTCCAAAAGGAACACGCTCCTCAATGCAACTTTGAGCATATCGCTCCCCACGTCGACGATAGACTCTTCTGCGACCATCTGCACCATATAAACATGTCCTACACTCGTCTGTGAACAATACGGAGGCCCATTGCTCATCTGTCCAATTTAGGTGATCATGCGCAAATCTTAAGCGAGCTTGTCTGTGAGCTACAGACAACTTTGGACCATTTGCTGGTCTAAAAGGGGCGATATCCGCTTCCTTTAACCTTCTTCTTGTTTTTCGTGCACTAACGTTTACTCCACGCACTTCATTAAGCTCTGTTTTTATGTTAACTGACGTGAGGAAACGATTTCGCAGGGAAGTTGTAACAATAAATCTGTCATCACGACCGTCATCACATCACGTGGTTGCTCGAGTTCTGCCTGTACCACGTCTTTTCTAAGAACCTGTCTCCACAAACCTTCTGTATATTATTCTAGAAACCGTAGACTGGTTTAAATTTCTACCAATTGTTCGTTGATCCAAGCCCTCCCGCACCAATGCTACAATTTGAGCAGCTTGTTCGGACGAAGTATTCATATTATGGTTCAGAAACGTTCAATGAGTTAAAAAGCTAACCCAACAATTCTGCTGATAACAATAATTCAATTGTCAAAAGAATTAAAAATCAGTAAGAATCAATTTTAAAAAACACGCAAATCTGATACTACGAGTAAATTTTCTTTTCCCGGCTATATTCATTTGTTTTACTGCAGTTCTATTTTTAAATATTTCTTTTTTTTAAGATTAAGGGTCAGTCTCTCCATATTTATATAATTTAATCTAAAAAGTTTGCATACTTATAAAAAAAATCATTTCAAGTAATCCTGAAGTTTGATGCAGTTTATGAGTCCGTCAGTGTATGTATTTACAAAAATAAAAGTATATAGGTACCAGTTGTCTAGTACCCATAACACAAGCTCTGATTAGCTTGGGACTGGATGGCGTTGTGTGTTAGATGTCTGAAGTATTTATTATTCTCTCCCAGTCTACCTTCAGGTGATGTAGAAATAAGATCTGTTTTTTTAATTATTTTTTGTAATCAGAATGTACTTAAGATATTCTACTCCTAAGAGGCATAAATTGCTGACAGTAAAGATGTAAATAACATTGGAGTTTAAGTTTTTAACTTTCTTTCAAGCTGATTCTTTTAATGAATCATGAGCGTATAAATTTATATTCAAATTATTATATTCAATGTTAGATTTTGCAGATGATCCAAATTTTGACTCATCATTATATCATTAGTATCTGAGATAGCTGAAAATCTATTTTCTATGGACAAAAAATATAGATTCAATTGAGTACTTTCAAATAATCTCTGATAGAGAACTACTACGATGATAGTGTATATCCTAGCTGTGTAAATATCGATTGTAGAAAAAATGCCCATCAGACTGGGTCGGTTACTGTCTCTAAATGTATTCGTTTATATTCGTGCGTGCGTGACCTCCACCTAGTAAAATCGGAACTTTGTTTGGAAACAGAACCTTAAACGGGGAAATCGACGAGAGTAAGGGGAGTTTCCTTTTCTTAATGGATACGAAGTCCATTAATCGTAACTTGGATTTCTTGAGGCATTGCAGTTACCAATATTATCAACGGACAGTCCTCTGTGCAGAGCATGCATGGAGGAAGATGAAACAGCCGCCCATGTCATCTTGGCATGTCCTGGGGTGGCAGAATACCGGGCGAAACACCTCGGATCGCCGAGGTCACTTCAGGAAGTCGTCGGCAACGCAAGGGATCTGCTAGGCTTCCTGGAGGAACTGGGTTGGCACCACTAGTGCCGACCCACTACGCAAAATAGGCATCAAAGTCGTCGAGTTGCGGAAACCCAGCCCGCGAGTTCAAGTACCAATATTATCTTATAATTGCGTCTTCTGCTCTGAAATATTTACTCGTTCTAGAGACTGCGTTGTACGTTAAACATTCAGAAATATTGTGTGAATATAAAGTAAATTACTTCTAAGATATCAAACAAAAAATGAAAAAATGTTTTGAAAGGACATAGTAATAAATAACATTTGTAATGGTCGTTTTCAAATAACTGACCGAAGTATTACATGCTCGTTTTGCCTTTCTCATAATATTAATTCCGAGTGTTACAATCAAGAAACAGCCATCAAAATATACGTATTATTAGTACATTGCGTGTTACGGAAACTTATTATAGGTTGAACAATGCTTTTTACGGAAGTGAGTTTCCAACCCCTAATTAAGCAAAAATTTCTTGAAGTCCATTAGTTTATGTTTAATAATAAAGATTTTGGTTCCCCAATCGGAAAAGAAAATCAGCTTTGCCCGTTTAGGTTTTCGCTTGTAGTGCATCCTGGATATTGATGCTTTTCGTCTTTAATAGATTATGAAATTTGGTAATATGAAAAAAAAAAACATTATTAATGTCGAGTCCTTAGACTACCACATCAGACCGTCATTACCAAGTCCAATCTGTTAGGCCCTGATCTTTGGCGAAAACTAATCATATACGCCCGATTTTTTGAATACTTATCGTGGTTCATCCATCTGGCTGGCTTGATTTGTGTATATGCATACACAAATCAAGCCAGGAAGTGGTAAAAGTTAAAAAATACTACAGTATTGTCATTCAATAATAAACATAAACAAAGTTTTATTTCGAGGACAATTAGGAGTAGGTTAAAATTCCGAACCAAGGTTTGCTCGACGGCCTCCGTGCCAGAAAGCCGGCATTTACCAATTTTTTTCTTCCTTATCACCGAGAGCCCCGAAAGGGTTCGACAATGCACTTGTTACTTTTGAGTGGCAGATATCATAGGTGACAGGCCTCTCGAAATGCACGCCACTTGGTTGGCTTCTTGCATCCAGCTCCTGCCAGCCGTCTTGAGCAAATGATCACTTGACCAGGCCTGTAGACTTCCTACACTACGTTTGCCGAGACGCGGTCTCCACTCAAGAATTCGTTTACCCCAACGGTTATCGGTTCTGAGGCTAATATGGCCAAGCCACTACCACTTCTGCAGACAATACCCACTTAGCATTAAATGACTCGTCTACTCATTTTGTCTTCGTATGAAACAAACACATTTAGTAATGGTCACATACGTAGTGTAGGGCACCCTGCGGCACAATTAATCTGACGACTTTAAGAAAGTGGTTTTAGATACGGACTACCGAAGACCGGGATAATTGACTCGAAGCTCTCGTTCTGCAGTAAACTTCGAAAGGCTGATGACAATTTTAAAAGAGTCTAGATGTCGGTGTTGACTTTCAGCAGTACTGTTTACAATAGTGTATTTTCTTACAGCATCAATATAATGCGCCGTTCTTTACGGCGTGGTTTTGCACCAACTGGCTGATACTCTTCTATCCACTGTACATGATTGTAATGCTGATACACAATAAGTGCAAATCCGCCAATGAAGTCGTTGTTGATGCCTTCAGCGATTTCAAAGAGAAAGGATTTACTTTTGGTAAGCTTTTCAAACTATTTTAAAATTAAGTTTCGAATTTTAGATCGTTCGAAGAGTAAAATTTGACCAAAGCACATAAATTATTATCAACTATGAGGTTCCTACGTAGGCATGGAAAATACCTTTCTAACAGCAGCTTTTGACGAGCTTCAGTGAGCTCATCAAAAGTTACTAAACAAAAGAAGAAAAAGAAAGATGAAAATAGATTTTTAACACTGACTGAACACTTTATTGATCTTATTAGTCAAAATACGTGTAACTAGTTCTGATTGTCGTCGGGGTAAGGTCAATATATAAACGTAATTCTATGAATTATCCAAACGAATAAGGCTACTGCGAAAATAAGAAAACCCTCAACCGGCGGCGGTGGCTACACCGTCTCCTTTGTTGAACAGACATAAATGTAGCCATTTAACAAGTCTCGCAATTCTTAATTATAAAAGAATTAAAGAAAAAAAAAAACTCGTAAATCCATGTTTTTATTCAACCACGGCGGACTGACTCGCGCCACTCGCGGTCACGTACACACCCTTGAGTCAAGCTCAACGGCTCGCTTCGAATAGGTGCGAAGGAAATTACTTTTTAATTTAATTTATTTCCATCGAGCCGGCTCGGTGCAAGACTTCTACTTGTGAGTTTTGCGGTCCACACGTTAATTTTAATCGTTTTGGAGTAAAACTATCGAGTAATAACGCATGTGAGTACGGAGCATTAGTCGCACTACGGCTAAACCGCCGCGATTTTTAACCGCGACTGATTTTAAAACCGTGACCTCCTACAGAATGGCTAGCGGGAAAAGTTCTGCCAGTGTTGCCAGAAGGTTACTTTTGTAATGTACCAGTTGATTTTTCATCTCTTGGTTACTTTTAGGTTATACAAAAAATGTTGAGAGACTATTTAGCAGTATAAATATATTAAAAAACAAGCAGAAAAATAGAATGAGGTTAAATCTTTTATTAACCGACTTCCAAAAGGAGGAGGTTCTCAATTTCATCGGTATTTTTTTTTATTTTTTTTTTATGTATGTACATTGATTACTCCGTCAATTGTGGACCGATTTTGTAAATTATTTTTGTATTCGAAAGGGTATGCTCCCCATGTGGTCCCATGGCCACCATATCAGGATCTGATCATGGGATCCCAAGGAAATTGAAGGAAACCCTCAAATTTACGTGAGCGCCTGCATAAAGTTAAGGCAATTGTCTGCATGCTTTCATATTCTGTAAACATCATGTCCGAAATATTTATTTATTATTCTATACAGTATGTTGTATGTTACCTTTAGTCGTATTCTTTCAAGTTATTTAGGTGAAATGATGATGAGAGACTGAGAAAGACTAAAAAGCGAAAAAAAATAAAAAAACTTCGTTTAAAAAAACCGACTTCAAAAACTGAAAAGTATAAAATAACTTAATTTGTATGTGCTACCTATTCATAGGTTTGAAGTCGGTGCCGAGCCAAAATGTAATAGTAGGACTCGCCGCGCGTGACCTTGAGCGGGATAGCTGCTCTACGCGTAGGACAAAACAACCGAAGCGTCGGTGACGTCGTTGACGTTCATCTCGAAATATAGCGAGTGTGGTACCTACTATTACATTTGGCTTGGCGCCGAATTCAAACCTATGAATAGGTAGCACATACAAATTAAGTTATTTTATACTTTTCAGTTTTTGAAGTCGGTTTTTTTATCTGCTATATTGAGAGTACGCTGTGTTTTTTTATGGAATTGGGGACAAACGAGCAGACGTATCGCCTGATGGTATGCGATTACCGCCGCCCATGGACATTCGCAACACCAGAGGCATCACAAGTGCGTTGCCTGCCTTTTAAAAAGGAGTACGCTCTTTTCTTGAAGGTTCGACGGTCGGAAGGCAAATGCTGCTTTGATTATAAAATTCCAGACCATGGGTATTGTATATTTTTTAGTGGTTTTCTGGTGGTTTTAGAAGTTGAATCTAGAGTAGAGCTAGTTTATCTGTTGGCAACACTGTTCGCGGTTTTTAACCGTAGTGTGTGCGCTTCGGGCGGTTTTGCGGTTTAACCGCTAGCGGGAAAAAACCGTAGTGCGGCCTCAGCCTTAGGGATATCGCTCGTATGAGCAAAGAGAATAAATACTGTATGTAGAGTCAAAGTTCTGGGGATGGATATCAAACAAGTAAATGAACTGGATATGGCATTTAATTCCACAATTTAATAGTCAGATATATAAATACTCGTAAAATTTATAAGCAAATCATCGTAAGTATTAATAAATTATATAACGTACGTCATATTGTAGGTAGTATTGAATCGATATCTGAGTTCTAAAACTGTCTTAGTTATGAATATTATTGATCTTAAGTTTTTGTGTCGTGAAGTGTATGATGTCATTATGTATTGACCTTGAAGGGAGCAGTTTTCTAATTTTGGCATTATATCACGATGATGGAAGGTACTTTAAGATACCCGTTATTGGAAGGAAGAATTTTGTGTTAAGTGTACACATACTTTTGTCTGGACGAATAACAATGCGAATATTTTGGACAACTCCAAAACATTCCATATATAAATCCTGATTGTATAGATATAAAAAGCATCTCACTAGGACGCCATAGCTGGGTCACCATGTTGCATTGTCCGCATTCACAATGAGGATAGTGACCACCACTGTTAGATTCTACTCTTGCTTTCCATCAGCCCGAGTAGTCTTTGGGCAGCTATTTATTAAAAAACGACATCAAATATTACACAAGCTTAGATCCTTCAAAGTAACACCTGTTTGACTGTGATCTTATGAGACTAGTTTATCAGTTAGGGATATACGATTTTTAACACAATTTTGACGGAAAAATTCGGAAAATCGGAAAATTTTGTAAATAGCTCCCGTAGGTATATACAGCCTGTATAACCTTTAACGTCCATTCGTAGTGTAATAGTATTTATCTTTGCAGCACGCTTCATAAGCCGCTGTGGACTCTTCTGTCTTCTGTGGGTAGTTACCATTTACATGTACACGTACTCGTTGAGGATCCTGCTCTCGACCGACGTGCTCGCATTATTCGCCACCAATGTGTCCTGCATATATCTTCTCTCTTGGGTGATATTGCATGAACAATTCGTTGGCGTCAGGGTGAGTGATTTTCCATTGTTTTACATACATACATACTGTCACGCCTTTTTCCCAGAGGGGTAGGCAGAGGCAATTGATTTCCACTTAGTATGGTCCTGACACACCTCTTTTGCTTCATCCACATTGATCAATCGCTGCATGCATGCTCGTCGGTTCCTGGTGCTCTTCACATTGCCCTTTTTCAGAACATCACCAATTTGGTGAGTAAATGTTTGCCATGGACGACCTCTTCCGACACTTCCACTTCCACACACATTCGCTCTATGAATTCCTTTCGTGAGTCTTCTATCATCCATCCTCTCTAAATGGCCAAACCAGGGCCAAAGGGCAAAGCATGCCCTTTTCAATCCTTCATCTTTCTATCAATCCACAACATTCTCTTATTGACTCTGTCACTAATTTTCACATCACACATACTTGGTGACCGCATCTCCCACAGCATTTATTCTACTTTCGTGCTTCTTCTGCCATACCCAAGATTCGCTACCATACATAAGCGTTGGGACGAGCACACCATTGTGCACAACTAAAGGTGCCCTTTTCGACACGTTTTTGTTAGCAACAAAGGAGTTGGAGGGCACCATTCACATTATTTCCCGTTTCCACTCTCCTTTCTACATCATTTCATCACACTATAAATGTCACGTCTTAATATGGTTGTCGGATGGCATTAACATTTTGTGGCTGATATTTTTTTTGGGAACCATACGATCAGCTCGAATTAATCACTAAAAATTCTTTTAAATTTTTTGGCTAAGCCATTTTCAGTTTTAATAGCAGAATTCGTGCCAAATATATTTTTATGGTAGTGGACGCCACGTGTCAAATGGGCCTTATTCTCCTTCTATATTTATACTTTTACTTATTTTTAGGTAAAAAAATTGGCGAAATGCCATTGGATCTGTACCTTTGCTTATAAATTATCAGCTAATGCTGCGGCTTCGCTTGCGTGATTAATTAATATTTTATGTTTAACTTTCAAAATGAGGTGCTTTCATACAATCATTTATCTTTAATTGCTCGGTGGAGCAGTGGTAGCGTATGCGACTGTTTTGCTTGAGGTCTCGGGTCCAATTCACGGGTCGGACCAAATGTTTTATGATCTGCAAATATGTATTTCTTTCAGAGTTTAGGTGTTTTCTATGATATTATGTATTTACAAAAAAAAAAGTATATTATCAGTTGTCTAATACACAGAATTCAAGCTATGCTTAGTTTGGGAATAGATGGTGTTGTGTGTTATTCATCCCTTACTTGACCCAAAAGGGTGAAATTTCGCAAAATTCTTTCAAAGGTTTTAAGTTTGTTGTTTCATTTAGACTCAGCGTTGATAAATTAGTCAGTCAGTAAGTGTTTTTTCTTTTTTTTTATGGTATAGGGGGCAAGCGAGCACCGCCGCCCAGTGACAACACCAGAGGCGTCACAAGTGCGTTGCCAGCCTTATAAAAAAGAGTACGCTCTTTCCTTTATTATTTTTGAGAAAGTAAAATTTCTAGCTTGTCCTAACATGTCTTAATATCATATAAACGTGAGTGTCTACAAATATGTGCACCAAGTATTTCGTTTACGCTAATATATTACGATCAAGTGCCTATACGGCTTCGTCGAATGCTCATATTGTCGACCTTCTTAAAAATGTATATAATCCTCACACTTATCTCCGTGTAACGATGACGTATTAAGAATACGGAGCATCAACGCCCCTATTTATCCCATGGGTGTCGTAGAAGCGGACTAAGGGAGCATACTATGCAGAACAACAACTATGCACTACAAAGAGAGGAAATCTTGAAATAAACCTTATACCAACCTGACTGGACAGCGAGGCCAAAACCTAACCAAAACAAGGTAGTAGAGCCACGATCATTTCATCACGATCGGGCCGGCTCGACCGCGGTGGTACTATCCTCGCACAGAAACTCAACGTAAAATGACAGCGTGCTGTCGTGTTTCAGTTAGTGAGTGCGAGACCGGAGACCCAATTTTTGTTTTGTTTTGTTTTTTAAAAGACAACTCCCGCACTAGGAATAAATCCTGTGTCGCGGGGGACTTTACAAACATACATGAAACGGACATAAAGAACACCCAGACTCAGAACAAAAATTTGTGGATCACACAAATTGTTGTCCTACATGAGATTTGAACCCACGACACTTGGCGAAGTAGGAAACGACGTGGTGACCGTTAAACCACTAGGCCAAACGTGGCAGTCAGGCGGGCCAATGATGCAGAAGCATCACTAGCCCGCCATGGTGTGGGTCGCTATGCTGCATTGTCTGCGTTAGCAGTGAGTATGGTGGCCACCACTCTTGGATTCTGCTTATGCTTTCCATCAGGCAAAGTCATTTTGGTAAGGCCAAACATAAACAAAAACCTCGTTTTGGCTCTATCTAAAAAATCCAAATAATTCCCCAATCGATTTAAGCAGGGAATCCAAATGGACGTTGTGTTCATAAAAACTTTCAAATAAATCCCCCGGGGGATCAAAATGGAAATGAAATCCAAAAAGATCCCCTGGGAGATCAGTGTGCGCCAAAATTCCAAATGAATCCCACAGGAGATCTAAGCACGGGATCCTAGTGGACGGAGCCCTCGTTTGACCTGTTGAAGATGATTATGATCTCAAACAGCGTAGCCACACGAAATACAATTATTAAGGTTGACGATAAACCACACCTGAAAATACTATCGCACTCCAAATTTTGTTGTACTAGCAAGTAGCAATAAACAAATTGTATTTTTTACATAATGTGTAATAAAGAATATTCTATTGTATTCCTCAAAAGGTTACGCTAATGTTATTGTATGATATTTTAGATCGTAGCGACAATATTATGCGACACGGGCATAGCTCTTCTGGCGTACATGGATGGGATTACAGGGAGCTCCACGCTTGGCGGCGTTGTACTGGCTGCCTTCGCCGCTGCTGGTTTCGCAATATTCAAGGTTTGATCAGACTCGAGTATATCGAGAATATATAATAGGTCTTTACCTATGAAATTGCCGTTTTGTATGCAATAAGTGAAAGTACTTATTTTTTCAAACTTTTTTATTTCTGTTATTCGAAATAATCACCCATGCAATCGACGCATCTTTGCCAACGCATTGGCAGTTTATTGATGCCCTTCTTGTAAAAATCAGCTGGACGGGAGGCAACAAACTCTACAAAGGCATTTTGTACTGCCTCTCGGGAATTGAAATTTTTACTCAATAAAAAGTTGTCTAAATTTTGGAAAAAGTAGCAGCTTGGAGACTGTCTGTTGCGCAGTATGGGGTCGCGCGTTGTCGTGAAGCAGCTGCAAGAGCTGGGGTTGGAAGCTCTCCCTCATCCGCCATACTCACCAGACCTTGCACCTACCGACTATTACTTTTTCCAAAATTTAGACAACTTTTTAGTGGGTAAAAATTTCAATTCCCGAGAGGCAGTACAAAATGCCTTTGAAGAGTTTGTTGCCTCCCGTCCAGCTGATTTTTACAAGAAGGGCATCAATAAACTGCCAATGCGTTGTCAAAAATGCGTCGATTGCAAAAAATAAGTACTTTCACTTATTGCATACAGAACGGCAATTTCATAGGTAAAGACCTAATATAATACCCAATGTTTTGTAGCTAAGTAAAGGGCATGAAAAGTGTTCTAATTTGTAAATAATGACACGTAGATAAAGGTCCGTATTAAAAACTACTGTTAGACAATAAATACGGTAATAAATGCAAATTTATGGTAATTCATCTTCTGTTAAAAGAATTTTTCTGTACAAAATGATACTTAAACCTCATTTATTTTTTAAATATAGATATACCAATATATTTTTTTGTTAAGTAGCTGTTTTTCCACTTCCTTTAAAAATTCATGTAGCCATATGTAAATGTTGTGCAATTTTAATTATAGTAACACGTGTACTAATTCATTAGTGAATATTTGTGTTTACTCCATGAATATGCCTTAAATAAATAAATAGATTAGGCTACAAAGTGTGACCAAAAAATATATACTTAAACTCGAAGATAACATTCCTTCGCGCAGTTAAGTAAAAAGAATGTTGGAGCTACATTCAATCACTGTCAATATATTAATAGAAATTATTAAAAATAAAATAAGAAGATGGAGAAGCATTTTTTTTTGGCCCAGCCATCTGCCTGATGGAAAGCATAAGCAGAATCCAAGAGTGGTGGTCACCATACTGCGAATGCAGACAATGCAGCATGGTGACCCACACCATGGTGGGCTAGTGATGCTTCTGAGTGTGGTGATTAATACTCTTGGATTCTGCTCATGCTTTCAATCAGGCAGAGTAGTCACTTTGGTCATATATATTTAAAAAAAAACTCCTTGTACTTAAGTTTATATGTAATAGACTGTCTCATATCCTAACAGGTACTATTCAGAAAAGTGATGGGTGATGTAAATTGTGGTCAACGAGCTCTGTTCTTCTCCATCCTGGGAGTGGTGAACGCCTCGTTGCTGTGGCCTCTGTGCCTTGCTCTATATCTCACCGGCTCTGAGATGCTGCCGTCACACCGCATGCCCTGGATTTACCTTTTGATAGCCAGCATTTCTTTGCTCAGTGAGTTCTATTATATATTTATAAGCTGAAGAAAAGATACTGTTGAATTTAAACCTAAAATAATCTCAATATATAATATTGTTACGTGTACGGGTTCGATGGGTTTGGGAAATAAACCTTCTGACGTGTAAAAGAGACTTTATTAACAACACTCTTACAATCACAATATAACTTCAAATAACAATCCCTTATGGTCGCCAAGGTCGCTAGGTTGATCACTGATATCACTTCGATGTTTATCGCACTGTAGCTCAAACTGAACTGACGCGAGAGTTGGTATTTATAAAGATTTTTACGCTTTCGAGAAACGTCTCGGACATAAGAGGGCGTTCCCCGTGCCAAGGACACGCCCGCCGGTGAACTCGTTGTAAACAATCGCGCAACAACCACTCGATATTCGACGCGATGTTCATCGATATAAGGTTCGTTATTCCGTGCCTCAAAAATCTTTTTTCTCGTTCGTTGTTCGCGAGTAATCAAGAACATTCTGGATCGTTGTTCGCGAGTAATCAAGAACATTCTGGATCGTTGTTCGCGAATAATCTTTCTTCGTAACTTAATATAATATACGAATAAAGGTTTAATTAATTTTTTCGTAGATTTTTTGAGTGGAAAATGTCTTTAGTACTTATCTGTTTTCCTATCGTTTAGTAACTCACTTCTCATATAGTTTGTGCACCGTTCATTCATGAAGTATTTAATAAATAAGAAACTTTCTTTTTACAGTTTTTCACCTAGTGTTCCAGTTTGGAAACGTCATAACATACAATATATTTATCTCCCTCGCTCTTATTACTGCCGTTCCCGTGTCTGGAGGTATCTAGAAATGATTAAAAATTATAATTTTTTGCTTCAATAATTTCTCATCGAAACGAAAATTAACAAAAACTCTTTGAATTTTAGCCCTTGACGTGCTGTTGTATGGAGTGCAATTTGAGGGTATGAATCTAGCTGGTCTTATACTGATCGGCGTTGGTTTCTTCCTGGTGATGTTCCCCGACAACTGGCCGGACTATATTATGAGACTTTTGAGGTTCGTATTACCATTATCGCAATACTGTTGGCATTACCTTAAAACATTTGCATATAATGGTATTTATCTTTTGCAGAAACCTTCCCATTATGTAAATTCTTTGAGTGTTTTAGTAATTTTAGTGTAAAAATGGGCGCGAGGTCGCTCGAGAGTTTTTTTTTAAGGAATAGGCCGGCAAACGAGCAGACGTATCGCCTCATGGAAAACAACATCAGAGGCGTCACAAGAGCGTTACCGGCCTTTGGGGGATGGGGCGGGGGAGATAGGGGGCGGGGTTGGCGTATGGGCCTCCGGTATCCTCACTCACTCGGTGAAACACGCTGCAATCACTATTTCACACCGGTTTTCTGTGAGGCCGTGGTATCATTCCAGTCGAGCCGGCCCATTCATGCCGAAGCGTGGCACTCCCACGGTCTACATTCTACGGTTTGATACATTTAACATTGTTGTTATTATTGTTTTTGGATAAAAACAACTAATTTGCTTTTATTCCAGTGTTTTAAATATCCAACTATTCTGGTGTTATGGAACAACTTACATTCAAACAAGAAAAGACCGTACTCGTTCTTAAAAGGCCGGCAGAAACGCACTTGTACGCCTCTGGTATTGCGGGTGTCCATGGGCGGCGGTACTCGCTTACCATCAGGCGATCAGTCTTCTCATTTGCCCCCTATCCCATAACAAAAACACTACCCGCGTAAATAAACGTTTATAATATTAATGGGATATTTGTACAGATGGAGTCGCAGTCGTCAGCGCGGCAACAACGGTACGGGACGCAACCGCGACGCGATGGACTACCGCACCGGCTACATACGCTCCCACTTGCGGTCACCCTCCGGCCGCGTCAGGTGACCGCCCGAGCCCGACAACTAGCTAACACTTAACTACGAGCTACTGTGGCCCGACGCACATTCGCTCGTAGCCACGAGGAAATCCGTTTGATTCGTATTTCGAATTTACAACGGTTCTTCGGTAGTTCGTATGATCCAAATTCAAATTACAGACGTCGAAAGTCCGTAAGTAATATTCCCCCCGTAGGAGATTCGAATTTCGAGATAGTTCGTTCCGAATTTAGATTATTCTCGAAAGTTCATTAGATTTATGATAGTTGATTAGTATGTTCGGGCTATACAGGCCAAAAAGCGGGCAAAAGCGCTATTTGCCGTCTCGAATCTCAATTTCATGTGGTCGAGTAGAAGTAGGTGTGGTAAAGATAAATCTAGTGGTATAAAATCAAAGTTCGTTATTCGAAGATCTGTCTCAATATATACGTAGAATTATGTGATGGAAACGTTTGCGCTTAGTGGTTGTTGACGATTATTAGGTGGTTTAGTAGAAAATTTGTATGTTTCTTTTAGTTAAGTAAGAATATAGAGTTAATTCCTATATCCAAACCTTTAAGAATCTCAAATCTGTTTAAACTAACTTGAAATTAAACCTTTTATGACATTTTCTTCTTCGTTGTATACAGTAGAATACTCATATTTGAAACGTATAACATTTAGTTACTTTCTATTCATTAAGCACGATATTTTCCTTTAATATAAAAAAAAGTGTCAAACATCTACCTAGTCTAACGAAACTAGTACTTTCCTGCTCACAGAAATTAAAGACACTACAATAATATTCACATGAACTCTCTATTTAAGTATTATTTATAAAATGTTATGACTAATATTGTTATAAACGCATCTGATTACATTAACGGTATGTTACAAGCTTTTTATATGCACTTACAATTGTATTTACATGATAAACCAAAACATCAACATTTACTTCGAACAAGTTTTTTTTTTAATACATTTCCGGCTGTAGATTTTTTTCTTGGGTTCCTTTTTACATACGATTAAGTAACCAAACACAAAACACACACAGAAAGAAGTGTATTTTAAATTATTATACAATAATGTATGCTCCGTGTGAGAATATAAACAACAAAAATTAACAACTTTAAAGGCTACCACTTTAGTTATTATCCTATCTGTTGAAATAACATCTGATACGTAGGTTTTAAGAGAAATCAGCAAAAAAATATAAAGCAAAATTATGTGCAATATTCAAAGCTAGTGCATGTGTGAAATTCAATGCAAGTGTAAGTGCGATATTCAATGCAAGTGTAAGTGCATTTGAGTTATAGTAAAATTTTAATTTAATCAAACATTCCATCACAGACACTTATTATGAACGGTACTCTCAGACTTATCTCGGTGTTGTGAAACCCACAAGTAATCATTACTTGTAGGTATAGGACCATAAAAAGGTATGAATACAATCCGGTCTCCAAAATAAAATAGATAAATGAGTTACCGAAATTATCGATGCACGGTGTGTTAGAAAGCCCGATTTTGTTGCATGCCCTTTTTATTACAGAAATCGATAGTATTTATCATTTTAAGCACTACAGTCAAAGTCCGGCATCGATACGACTTGTAGATGTTTTTTAAAAAAATCTCAAAGTTGCTGTATAACCGGGTCATGAAAATAATAAAAAAAAATATATAAAAAAAACCAGCCTACATATTTAAATTTCCATTATAATTACTAATCAAACTTATAATACCTAACTATCTGACAAGTTTTCGTGTCTGTATTGCAAAAAGATCGCGAAATATTAATATTTTTTACTTTTTATTTAATTTCTTGGCAATAATGCGGTATTAGATGGAGATATTTGACTAGACTATTGTCAACATGTATGTCTATCGACATTATTAAAACCACAATCTAATTCAGCGTTATTTAGAAGTTATGAGAATTTTTCTATTTTAGCCAGGGTTGTCACATTCGGAAATGTCAATTTTATCCGGGTTGTAAAAACTAAAAATATTTACAAAAAACTGAAAAATTATAAATCTTGGTTTTCATTTTGAATAATTAAAGTATCTTCATCATGTTCAGTGAATGACGAATGATCATCCACTAGAACATTTTTCGCATTAACTGGTTTTAGCAAACTTAAAGCTTCTGCTGGTAATGGGATCCTCTTTGCACTTTTATTTCTGTCCTTTAAATGAAAGTCAGAAATGATTGGGTCAGAGGAAATAAGCGCTCTGTGGAACAGGTCAAACATTGTAGCTTCACGACTAACTTTTCGGGAATGATACTCCCTATCAAACCTCCAAAACTTGTTTCTTGAATCAGCCGCTTGTTCAGACATCATTCCAACTGGCAATGGCGATGCTGCTATTATTTGTGCACCGTGAGCTAAAACTTAATGAATTGTAACTGACATTGGATGCCAGTTATAGTTTTCGACATATCTATGTGCCAGTTGATTACAAAATGTTCCGAATTTATCAACATCAATTGGGAAATTGCTGGATAAAACAATTGAAATAATGTATAAATCATCGAAAAGCCATTTCTCAATATCTAAAATTTCCGCAAACGTTGCACGATGTCGATCAGAAAACGCAGTTCTGGCAGTATTTCCGTCGTTTGTGGTGCCCGAAGTTGGGCGTACCACATCTACCAAGAGGCCCAATTTATCTCTGATTTCATCTTGAATTTTGGCTTTGCGATCTTCAACTAACTTGTGTTCTGCAGATTTTTGCGTAATTCGCCATTGTTTCACCTTAACTTTGTATCCAAGTTTTAAAACGAATTCTAAGGCTCGGATCCAAAAGTGCAATGGGCTAATACCGTAACGCAAAAGGCTTTCGTCAACAGAGCTGAAAAATACTGCATCTCAATTATTAAACTGTGACGAGGTCAACTGGCAGTACGGGCAACGTAACTGAGATTTAGTATTTAAAAGAGTATTTAACACTTTTCCGTCTATAGCAGCGCAATATAGTTCACATTTGATTTTAATTTGATGGCCCTCAGATGTTTTGGGGAGCATGGGAGTGAGATTGTCAATTTGGTTTTGAACAAGATGTTTTTCGGAATTAATCAAATCCTGTGACTCTTTTTTATATTGAATATGCACAGGCCTACAATATCGGTATGACTGTGGCGAAGGGTTCGTCCAAATTACGTCACCAGTATTTGTCGAAATTTGTAATGGAGTAAAAGTTGTTGCAAACATACAATTTTCATCAACTCCTGCATCTGAAAATTTCTGTTTGTACAATGATTGACCAGTAGATCCATCAAATCCCCAAATTCCCTTTAAAATACATTCTACTGTTTGAATGTCCTTGTGTGTGCAGAAATTGATGAAAACTGCGTCTGTTAATGACAGAATGCGATTAAAAGTGTGCCTTACTAAATTTTTTACAGGTACAAAAGCTTCTCTTTCAGATACTTGTACCTGATCAGGGTAGCACATTTTTTTTTGCCTCTTGTACTCTGTAATACGGCGGGTATATGTCATTTCCACGATTTTTCATGTCCAAATGAAACTTATTATAAGTTTCAACCGATAGAATCCTATCAATAAGAATAGAAAGAGCTTCCTCTGGGGTATATGGTTGGACGGAATGCTCTATTTTCTTCAAAATCTCGGTAGAAGCAGTATCGGATGAAAGACATAAATTAATAATAGTCTGTAAACTCTTTGCTGATGTATGAGACAGTGCTTTATCATTAATTTTAAGCGATCCACCTATACCACCTATCGTCCCTCTAGACATGTCGCGCAAGTATAAATGAGACGGCAGATGCGTTACCCACTCTGAGACTTTAAGGTGTGTTCTGTCTCACGTGCCTATAATTTTGCTGGCTAACTGTCCTTCAAACCGAAACAATAGTCCAACACTACTGCTTGGCGGCAGAAATAGACGAGTCGGTGGTACCCACCCAGGCGGACTAAGCGAAAGAATCAAAGAATAAGAGTGCCCATGGGTATAGTTTCAGTTATTGGTAAATGCACATATAAAGATAATTAATCGATAATATATACGACTTCTTTCAGCTAAACTCAAAATTATAAAAAATATTAAATTTAAAATTCTGGTTAAAGTGACAACCCTAGTACAACTTTTCGCTCTCACGCACGACCTGACCCAGCTGGTACTCCAGCCCACCAGGATACCAGACATTACAAGTCAAGCGCCCTCATTGCTAGACCTACTGCTGACGAGTCACCCAGCGCAGTACAATGTGTCGGTCCACGCCCCTCTGGGATCCTCCGACCACTGCCTGGTATCCACCACGGTGCCTCTTGTTGCCCTGCCACGATCCATCGCAACAAAAAGGCGTTTATGGCACTACTCGTCAGCAGATTGGGATGGAATGCGGGATTACTTTGCATCCATCCCGTGGACTCAGCGCTGCTTTGGGAACAGGCATCTGTCGCAGAGTGCGTCCGCCGTGGCTGACGAGATCACTGTCGGCATGGAATATTATATTCCCTACAGTGAGATCGTCGGCTCCAAGACCCGTCCCTGGTACAATTGTGAGTGCACCCATGCCGTCGCTCAAAAACAAGCGGCCTACCGAGCATGGACCAGGGCACGTACCTGTGGCGACCCTGCTGTAGATCGCCTAAAAGCAGCTTTTAACAAAGCCACTAGGGAATGCAAGAGGGCTTACATTAGAGCAGATGCCCAGCGCATTGCGCGGCTTGGCCATGAACTCGTCTCACACCCTACGGGTAGCCGAAAGTTCTGGCGATTGGCTAAAGCTGTGCAGTCCAACCATTGCCAGCCCTCACTACCACCGCTGAAATATCCCGACGGATCGCTGGCCCATCAGCCGCAGGAGAAAGCGAAACTGCTTGTGGACCTCTTTGCGGCTAACTCTCGAATGGACGATCGGGGCGTGCACCCGCCCACCATTCGGACCAGTGACTCCACGATGAGGGATATCCGTATCCGTCAGAGTGATGTCCTAGCTGAACTCAGGTCACTTGACGTCCGGAAAGCCAGTGGACCCGACGGTGTCCCAGCGGTGGTTCTTAAGAACTGCGCCCCGGAGTTGTCTCCCGTACTGACGCGCTTGTACCGCCTGTCTTATTCCTCAGGAATTGTTCCGGAGGCTTGGAGAGAGGCGAACGTGCAACCTATCCCCAAAAAAGGTGACCGTTCAGACCCGGCTAATTACCGACCTATAGCCGTAACATCCATTCTCTGCAAGGTGCTCGAACGGATCATCAACAAGCAATTGGTCCTCTACCTGGAAGATCACTCCTTGCTAAATGATCGGCAATATGGCTTTAGGCCGAACCGATCCACGGGTGATCTTCTAGCGTATGTCACTCACCTTTGGGGTGAAGCTATTGACAGACATGGGGAGTCCTTGGCCATCAGCCTTGACATGGCCAAAGCTTTCGATCGGGTTTGGCACCGCTCGCTTCTCTCCAAACTTCCCGCATTCGGCCTGCCCCCTAAACTCTGCACCTGGGTCGCCGCATTCCTGCACCAGCGCCGTATTAAGGTCCTTTGCGACGGTGCGGCCTCTGATTATCGGCAGATAAACGCCGGTGTACCTCAGGGCTCCGTCCTGTCACCCACGCTGTTTCTCCTGCATATCAATGACATGTTGGCCCTTGGCAATATACATTGCTATGCAGACGACAGTACAGTTCATGGGCGATATTTTGGTCACCCTACAGCCAAGTCAGCGGACGTTGAGGCGAAGCGACGGGATCTTGTCGCTGAGCTCGACCTGGTTCTAAGCCGCATCTCTCAATGGGGCAGTGAGAATCTGGTCGAGTTTAATGCCAAGAAAACACAGGTGTGCGCGCTATCTACCAAAAAGTCTCCCTTCCTTCCCCTCCCAACTTTTCGGAACACTCAACTGCCCCTGCAAGACAAGCTTGGTATCCTGGGTATGGATATCTGCCGTGATCTCAACATGCGTGAGTACATCGAGAGCGTCATTAAAGCGGCCTCGCGGAAGTTAGGTGTACTTAACAAGGTGAGACGGTTCTTCTCGCCCGGGCATCTGTGTCTTCTTTACAAGACCCAGGTTCGCTCGTGCGTGGAGTACTGTTCTCATCTATGCGATGGTGCCGCACAGTATCTATTTGACGCTCTCGATCGGTTGCAGCGGCGAGCAGTCCGCATCATCGGTAGTCCCGAAGCCACTGAGTCCCTAGAACCCCTGCAGCTGCGAAGAGATATCGCCTCTATGGCAGTCCTCTATCGCCTGTATCATGGGGAGTGTTCTGAAGAGCTCTTCCATCTGGTCCCCCCTTCTCCTTTCCTGTACAGGACAACACGTGCCGGCCTTCGCAGTCACCCTTTGAGAGTGGAAGACATACGCTCTCGAACGCAACGTTTCGGTTCTTCCTTCTTGTGTCGAGCGATCAAAACATGGAACTCACTACCACCACACGTGTTTCCTTCCCATTATGATCCCGGGTCCTTTAAGCGGGGCGTGAAAAAGCATCTCACTAGGCCGCCATAGTGTGGGTCACTATGCTGCTCTGTCCACGTTCACATTGAGTATAGTGACCATCACTTTTGGATTCTACTTATGCTTTCCATCAGGCAGAGTAGAATCATTTTGGTAGCTTGAACATAAAAAAAAAAAAAAAAAACCGGATATAACTGAAAATTCTCATAACTTCTAAATAACGCTGAATTAGATTGTGGTTTTAATAATGTCGATAGACATACATGTTGAAAATCGTCTGGTCAAATATCTCCATCTAATACCGCATTATTGCCAAGAAATTAAATAAAAAGTAAAAAACATAAAAATATTAATATTTCGCGATCTATTTGCAATACAGACACGAAAACTTGTCAGATAGTTAGGTATTATAAGTTTGATTAGTAATTATAATGGAAATTTAAATACACAAATCAAAAGTGTCTAGGGATCAACATATGTGTCTAGGGATCAACATATATTTTTGCAATAACTTTTCTCCTGATTGATATTAATTAAAATGTTCTTTAAGGATTCATCAAATAAAGTGTTTTCGTTTGTCACAGTAACGATAAACCAAGTCACCTTTGCATTAATAAAGAAATTTGCCATTTTCCTAATAAAGGGATTTTTGACATTTGAACCACTAACATTAAAGTTCGAAAAAAAGGCTGAAATAACAGTTTTCTTTAAAATTTTATTAGGTAACTTAAACAATTAATAATCCGTGTTTCTACCGCGAACACTAACAACACAAGAATCGGTTTGGCATACTCAAAATGAGTTCATCCAAATCACGCTGTGGAATGGCCGCCCATGTTCGTTGCAACAACAAAAAAGGTCTTCTTGCGACTGGATACCCTCCATATTCGGCAGAGCTCTTCTCTGTAGCATATCCCATGCATGCTCAATCGGGTTCAAGTCTGGCGACTGAGCAGGCCAGGGCCAAAGCCACATCTCAATCTCAAGAAATCCGCATAAAAATGCTTGATCCCTAGACACTTTTGATGTGTGTATGTAGGCTGGTTTTTTTATATAATTTTTTTTAGTATTCTCATGACCCGGTTATACAGCAACTTTGAGATTTTTTTTAAAAACATCTACAAGTCGTATCGATGCCGGACTTTGACTGTAGTGCTTAAAATGATAAATACTATCGATTTCTGTAATAAAAAGGGCATGCAACAAAATCGGGCTTTCTAACACACCGTGCGATGTTGCATACTATCGAGTGCTATCAATAATATTCGAATCAAATCTGTGAGTAGGCTAGGCCTATAACCTACTTAAATATAATAAAATTGAAGATTTTTTGTTTCTTTAAATTTTAAATAATTGATTTACCTTTGTTCATTGAAAAAGATTACTTACTCCTGGGGAACGGGCAATATACCTAATAAGAGGTTTGGATATACTCTGTAATCTTTCATTAGCCACTTCAAATCTTATTCGATCCCTCGATAGCAGACTCAATAGCTCGACTTTTGAATACAAAAGGAAATGTAGCAACGGTTACCTCGGTCTTGTTTATTCGTTGAACTTTGGACAATTGTAGATGTCGAAGTCGAATTGCCTGGTCCTAAAGGGTGGCTTCCGAATTCATTATTCAATAATTGATCTCAATGAAACTAGTCAAATATTTTAGTCAAGGTAAACTATTAAATAACTTTATATTACTGCAAAAGCCAGCAACCATTGATGCTAAAAAGCTTTTGAAAAGACTTTTGCGCTCATAACCGCCATATGCAGGGAATAATACTTACATCAAAAGAGGGTAGATGAAATTTTATCACCATGTCTTGCAGTAAAGAATGATAAAGAAATCTAGTCACATAATATATACCATGGAATATTAATATTATATATTATTATTATAAAATGTTATATCAGCTTAATTCTATTTATAGCAATTAGTTTCTAAACAAAGAATAGCAGTGTAATATAAAGGAGAAACTCTGTATACACTTCAGTCTCTGTTCTGTTAGTATTATAATAAGTGGTTAATGTAATAAATATTATTTTAGTTTGTGTGGGTTAAAAGAATCTATACTATTATATAAAGCTGAAGAGTTTGTTTGTATGAACGCGCTAACCTCAGGAACCGCTGGTTCGATTCGAAAAAATCTTTCAGTGTTGGATAGTACGTTTATCGAGAAAGGCTATAGGCTATATATCATCAAGCTACGACCAATAGGAGCGGAGCCCCAATGAAAAATGTTTCAAAAACGGCTGAAAATTATCACACTACAGGCAATAGGAGACGCAAACGAGGTTGCGTGGGTCGGCTAGTCTGTTATATAATTATGAATACACAAGAAAATCAATACGATCGCGTAAAGTTTACTACAGGCCATTAAATGATTTAATATTGGCAGCGACTAATTAATCAGCCTGTGACCCGTTGTGTTTACATAGTTATTTTACAGAGAACGCGAAGTTTAAAACCTAGTAAACAATTGGTTACTTCAGTAACCTATACAAAACATTTTTTTTTCAAACTCACTTAAAGAATTAAAATTAAACTGGGCACCATTCCCTATCACGACTTATTACTATTGCCCCAATATAGTGTTAATCCATAACATATTTAACGTAGCACTTCAATAAATAAAATGTAGTGTATATATTAGATAATCACTGTCCGTTTTCGGATATTTTATTAAAAACATCGAGCGATGGATTCGGACTGGATATAGTGCGACAAGGATCAACTTCTACGGTATAAACTAAAACCTGACTACAGTCTACAGCTAATCACTACATTATCAGATCAATTGGTTTTTCTCACACTCCTGAAACTAATTTTTTATTGTAGGCACGTTTTTTGATTTGCTGACTTTAAAATTTATCGTTGTCGCACTATAGAAAATAGAGCTTATATTGATTACGTACATGGCGTACAATGTTCATGCAATTACGTAAAATATTGTTGTCAATGCTCCTTTATATATTTTTTTGACTATACATTGTGAATTTTTGAGACGGGACAGTAAGGGCAGGTACCTTAACCTTTATAGTTACAGGAATACGCTTTTAGGAGACTATCCATATATTTTTAAGATATTCTGAACTGCATTAACAGATTTTGTAAAAAATGTACAGTCAGCAAGAAAATTGTCACTTTTAAACAAAAACTTTTTTTGATGTCAATCGATCCTGTTTCTTATAAAGATCGAAAGTCTCTACTGGACCGACTGAGGTATGAGTACTAGAAATGTCAGAAATCGCAAAAACTTTTTCCATACATTTGTAGGGAAATACAGGGGGCATAAGATAATTACAGTTTTTGTCAAGCTGGCCTCGTGGCTGTTCTGATAAACAAAAGCGCCTACCTAAGTAGACAATCATCATAGTTGCATCGTTAATCTTCTACAACATTAGAAAAAAAACACCCACTTCAAGAGCGACATATCTGGACGATATCTTTGGATCAGATTCCACATAGGTTAAAATAGCAATCTCCGTGTCTATGTCAAGTACACGAGGCTGCCGCACTAACTTCTTTTTGAATTAACCATATTCTTTGAGATTCTTCAAAAGGTTTGTAATTACCTATCTTGATGGTACTTGTCGCAATGGATACTTATTCGCGTACCACACCAATGCAGATTCCGAGTTCCTATTATTTACAAAATACGCTTCCATTAAGTCTAAACGTTTGCGATTTAAAGACATTTTTTAACAAGAAGTACATAAATTACAACTAACAATCTAGAATTTTCTCAGCACAAACAAGAATGACCTGAATCGAATTCGAAGTTTGAATTTTTTTCTTTTTACTTACCTACTTTTTCAGCCAATATTCTTTATAGCGGATTATGGCGGATCTACCCATAACAAAGAGTTAGGCTAATTTAGAGGTGACTATAAATTACAACTAACAATCTAGAATTTTCTCAGCACAAACAAGAATGACCTGAATCGAATTCGAAGTTTGAATTTTTTTCTTTTTACTTACCTACTTTTTCAGCCAATATTCTTTATAGCGGATTATGGCGGATCTACCCATAACAAAGAGTTAGGCTAATTTAGAGGTGACTCTTTTTCCGTAATGTATGGGAAAAGTGTTTTGCGATTTCTGACATTTCTAGTACTTAAACCTCAGTCGGTCCAGTAGAGACTTTTGATCCTTATTAGAAATAGGACCGATTGCCATAAAAAAGTGTTTGTTTAAAATGTCCATTTTCTTGCTGACTGTACATTTTTTCCAAAATCTGTAAATGCAGTTCAGAATATCTTAAAAATTTATGGATAGTCTCCTAAAAGCGTTTTCCTGCCCTTACTGTCCCGTCTCAGAAATTCACCCTGTATATTACAAAAACTAACTTAGTCACTGTATGTTCAACGCACTTTGAGAGTACACGTAAAAAACCGAACTATTTATTCATCAAAAAATAATTACGGTAGTCGTACATATGTATGGTATTACAAAAGTGACTTTTATACACTAGATGGCGTCAAATTCCGAACATGCTAAATATTCCCTAATACATAATAAATATATTTCTTAAAGAAAGTAGATTTTCAGTTATCAAACAGTGATTATTGTACGTTTTTGCATGAATATTAATCAATGTTTGTTGGATATGTTGAAAGGGCTGATGCAGATTCACATGTTGCAGTAAGTCGATATCTTTTCAACGTATAAACGACATTTATTAAAAATGATTGTGTAAAGGTTTAACGAAAAATGTATTAAACAAGTTCATAAATTAATAATTAAATTTAAAAAATAATGCATAATATAATGTAACACACTTATGTTAACCATTGTTTTGAATGGTTTGTTTATAGTTCGTGCCTTTCCGAAGTTGAAGTGTATGTACGTACATATGTTAGTTGTTGATATTTTTTAGCATTACGACATTATATTCATACGAAATTATCTCAATCGTTGTATTATGTGATAGTTACATACTTGTATAATATATTTCTAAGTTTAATATAAGTTATCAATTACAATAAGATCTTTTCTCTTTATTAACTTACTTCAACGTGTAACCAATTCTACCTGTGATGTTATCCGAATACAATACGTGCAATCTTAGTTGACCGGTTTGAAGTTAGCTGCAAGTGGGTCGCAATGTATACTTGTGGCAGGGGTTCACTGCAGTGAATGTGGAAACGTAAACTTCCTCATTCATTCATTGACTTTGAATGTGCGTAATGTATGTATTGTTGGAACTTGAAATCTTGTAGTAGCTCTCTTGTCAAAAATATGTCCCTTTTTGAGCCAAACACTAAACCCAGTATCAGAGTCTAGCAATGTAATTTATATGTGTGACTGAACTTAGTTCGTCATAGCTCAATGTCTCCGTTGTGACTGATGTTTTGTACGACCATTGTGTACTGTAGACACCTCTATTTGTTTTGTATATATATATTGTTTTTAATTATGTAATTAAACTGATTGTACAAAGGAATTTATATAATGAAATAAAATTGTGCAACTTTTTTGTAAAGCGATCTCAAATACTAACATTTTTGTACATTGGTTATAGTTTCGACAGTTTTTATTGTTCGTTTTTAAAAGAAAATTTTTAAAGACTGAATTAAAATTGATGTTGACTAAAATTTCAATTATACGCAGTCGTGGATGTTAGTATTAGTTTATAGGGTTTATTGATGATATTTTATTACGTAGCGTACCTAGAGTCGTATGTCGGTGTCTAGTTTGTAGGCGATAAAGGTTTACCCGCACGTCCGATCTCATTGAGACTCGGTCGGTATGTGCGGTTGAACCGTAACTTGTACAATAGGACTCACGTGGTTACGAGTAGCAGCAAAATGTATTTACTGCAAGTAGTGAACACGAGATAACACCTTGGCCCCTGTGATTCATTTTGTTAAAGTAGAAATAATCTGTTCGTAATGAAATAAAATTGTCGTAAAACATTTTCTTGTCATTATAATGTTAGAATCTTATTAATGAATACACATATTGACTAAGCAGTCTTGTTTTATTGTGATTTTCACATGTCTTAAAATAGTTTTACATATAATCTAATACATTGATATCAAGTTCTTAACTATTATCCTAAAATACATTTCGAAGGGCGTGTCTAAATGCAAGCTGGTATCGGCGCGTGGTCAGATATATACCTACTTAACATATTCAGGAGAACTGTTGCTAATTTTTCCTTTACAAGGAGAGCTCGAAAGACCGCTAGAATACCAAAAAATATTCCTCAGTAACGAACATACATTATAGTAGGAGAGCTACTAGTAGTAGCTCTCCTACTATAATACTACTAGTACTAACTAGCTAGTAGGATACCATTTTTGGGTAGGTATTTGAGGCAAGCCGAAAACTTGTCACACACCTAGACCTGGCTGGTGAGTAGCGGGGCAAATTTTTGACAACCAGCGATAGTGATGAATACGTAGGCTTGTGTCTCCCACGTGAGCACTGTTTCTCAGAGTGCTATAACTTGCGAAGTATATCGTTATACCATGGCTATTGTAAATCACGTGACCTTGCCAGAGGGGGGGGGGGGGGGTTTGATTTAGCCCCGCTACTCACCAGCCAGGTCTGCAGTTCCATGTTGGGGTATAATAGGAGAGGTCTGTGACAAGTTTTCAGCTTGCCTCAAATACCTACTCAAAAAATGGTACCAGCTTTCGGACCATTAAGCCGGGTCTCCACCGAACAAAAGTTGTAAATTTTTGTGTTGTCAACACGTGTTGGTGACAAAAGATTCTGTAATTTCCTTGTGTTGGCAACAAAAATTGTCAACAAATGTTGCGAACAGTGTTTCCGTTTTTGGCGGTAAACGTCAAAACGCTTGTTGCAAATATTTATTGGCTCTATGGTGACGCTTATTTCGAATGTTTTTCAAATTGTTGGCGTCGCGGTGTAAACAGAATGGAAACAAAAGTTGGCGATTTTTTTAAGTGTTTCAAACACTAAAATTGCCAACAATTTTGGTGGAGACGCGCCTTTAAAGAAGCAGCAGTCCTTCAGTTTGGCTTAATTTTAAAAGAAGTGAGAAACCTGCTTTATCAATTCGCAAAGGACAATCAAATAGGTACCCGGTGAGATTTTGAAAAGCATAGCAAGAGAATATAGGTTTTTATTTTGTAAAATTAAATCTCGCTTATCTACGAGCTTGAATCGTTGTTCAAGTTTCAACAAACACCGCTGCATTGACATTCAATAATAACAACATATTTTTCCCTATGTCCACCACATTTACAAGCTACGGATATTCGGAACGTTAAGACGAGACGAGATTATCAATAATTCATGTCCCTCCAAAAACCTGGCACAATTGGAGTTCCACAGAACGGACTCGTGACAAATAAGAGAAAATACTGTAATAATATTTCTCCAAAGCTTATGAAATTAACTCCCGGGAATTCCCGGGAGTTATGGTTCAGACTTTATGGTTCACAGAGCACCAAAAAAAGAAAAAGAAGTTAGTCATATTTCTATTTCAAGTATTCGCCTAGCAAGAGTAAAAGAAACGATGTCATTCTAGTTACACTACGTCCAAAGACTGTCTTTGGCCCATTTAAAACCTATTTGAGCTAATGAAAAATTGATGACACCACGAAACTTAGGAAAACCAGACTGTTTACAATATTTCCGGTTTAGTTCGAAAGGATTTTCTCGCAATCTTCGAGCCTTATAGTGCAGTTTCCTAGTAATAGTTTATCACTGAAATCACTCAGTTTACGAATGTACTAATTATTAAGCTCGCTTTCAGTTTTTACGTGCACCATATTTAAACGTTTCCATTGTTAACACGGTCCCATCGCCAGATGGTGCCATCGTCGCAGCATGTTATCAATATCTTGCCGTTGCGAGATAATGTCACCTAGAAAAATGAAAAAAAAAGTTATTTGAAGTAGGTAGATTTTTAAATAATCAGAAGACTTATCGAAACTAGTATCATACCTGTCTCACGGCAGCAACGCAACGTGGGTGAACCAACTGAGACACTCGAGAGCCTCCAGCAACGTTACCTAGCTCCCACACCATCGTCTTCCCACACTGGTTACCTAATGCTATTACCTATTTAAATAAAAAATATTTAAATTATTATCTATTGATTCAAGAACATTGAGGCAACTCTGTTTTCAGCGTTGCGATTAGTGACGAGTTTATGTGCGGGCTAATTGCAACGACTAACGCGATTCGCCATCAAGAGCTAGTTGATGTGAAATAAACTCACACTGGGCCCTCTGAATTCCGAATACTCGTCACAATAGTAGTTTATTATTATTTATTAATAGTAACGTCAATCGCAATAGAAAAATAACTCACTCTTTGGCTGTAGTCAACAGCGAACCGTATGAACCATATCTCACACTCCTTGTAGTCGAATCTATGAACTAGAGTGACAAAACTGTCTCCCGGTCGAATCTCTGTGTCTTCCAAACGTCCTGGTTTCCAGCAGATAATGGCGTTTTCGCAAGACTGAAATGAAGTCATTAAAGTATTATTTATTTATTCTAGGAACAATAAAATACACTCTATTATAGAATTTGGGGTAGAAGTAGTACCTATATGATACAACAGATTCTTTAAAAAATAACAAAATAAAAACCGACTTTAAGGTTCGACTCGATTTCTCTTGGATGACATCATCAGATCTAAGTGTCCTTACCGTTTTACCAACGTTGGGATATCTCCTTTCCATTAAAAAAAAGAATGATTAAAATCGGTTGATAAACGACGAAGTTATCCGCGAACACACATAAAAAAAACATATACAGGGTGGATATGACAACACAAGCGTAATTTGAACTAGACCTACCTACACATGATACAATTCCACCTACAAAATTTCATTAAAATTGGTTATTGGGTTAATGACCGATGTTACACCCACCGTCGGGTCATCGCCGCGTTGCACGCGGCCTTTAGAGTAGCCGCTGCCATCGGCGCGGGAGCCCTGTGTCGCGTTGTTGTACCTATTAGTTATAGTATGCCTATGTATTATTTATTTTGTAGTGATTTTACAGTGACATGTCTCATTATTTAAGTTTATCATTTAATTAGTAGCGTTAAATGTGTTATTTTGTGTGAGTTTGCCTCGACTCGGTTACACTTATAAGACTAGTACCTAAATAGTTTACTACGGACAAGATATTAATTTACGAAGAATATTCGTTTATCCTACCTACTAATAGTTGGATCATTGTACAAACTATCCAGGTGATACGAGAATAATTAATCTTTTATTCCTAATAGAGACTCTTCCAGTTGTAACCTCGACACGAGTTGACCAAATTTGAAAACTTGCGGTTTTCGTTTTTTTTTTTATTATGGTGACTGAGTAATTAGAAAGAAAACGTGAATACATAATATTACTAGTGCTATTTAGCTTACGTTGGTAAAGTAGGTATCTACTTTATCAACCTACGTCGCGCGATAATTTAGGTAACTATTTTACGATCGCCGCCGCCGCGCCGGCGGTCGGGACAGCAGGTTAGTGACCCTAAATTACAAATGGTGCCGTTATTGGTTCTAATTTTTAAGACATTTAGTTTGTTTGAATTTTTATTTTAATATCCTTAATTATATTTATATTATATATAATTATAAATTATAATAATAAATTAAACAATCCTGAAGTAAGCCAACGCATTTAAATAGCCCACGGTTTAATTTAAGGTCGCATTGTCATATACACCCTGTATACGGTCGAATTGAGAACCTCCTCCTTTTTTTAAGTCGGTTAAACAGATCCTGCGAAAATAGAAGAAAGTTAACTTACTTTGGACAAAATAAGATCGCCCATCCATCTAACACAATCAACATAATTTCTATGAATATCTCGTGTAGAGAAGTCTGGAAAATGCTCCTTCAAGGAATTGAAGGGTCTCAGTGCTCTATGAGGATTAAAATTATAACTCTGCTTGATAGCCTCGTGCATTGACGGTTTGTCGAGCCGCCACAATTTGAGCGAGTGATCCATGCCACATGACATAATTCTATCGCCTTTCTGGTCAAAATCAGCACTAAGAACTTCGTCTCTGTGACCTTCAACTCCTCCAAAAATTGCAATACACACATCAGTCTTAATATTCCACAATCTTAATGCATGGTCTTTACTTGCAGACAGAAGCAAGTTCGGATCCCGAGGGTGAAACTTAACTTCGTTAATAGCATGACCATGGCCAATGTAATGTTTTATGCAGGTTTGCGTTGCAGGGGCGAAAATCCGAACAATACCGCGGGATCCTGCTACAGCCAGTAATGGGAGGCCGGTATCTTCTTCATATGACCAAGCACAGGTGTAGAATGTTTCATCAACCTGTAAGAAAATGGATGATTTATTTTTAAAACAATGCTCGCATTAGGAATAACTTCTGTGTCGCACGGACACAAAGATCACCCAGATTCAGAACATTGATTTGTGAATCCCAGTGTTCTCCCATGTGGGTTGGCTTATACCACTATGCCATCCGTGCAGACGACTGGTGCTTTTTAGATTGCTCTAAAATTTATTTATTTAAGCCTTTCTTCCTATAAATCTAAGGGCGCTCCCCCCACGGCTTTTTGCAGCGATGCTTTACGAAACGCGCAACAGCATCGCTACTAACGCGCTTTAGTCGCGTTTGCAACGCGCTACAGAAGCGATGCCAACGCGTTACAGCATCGCGACTATATCGCTGCAAAAAGTCGCCGTGGGAGAGCGCCCTAATGTTTTATTTAAAACTTACGAACTTATCTGTTAGTTTTATTAGTATTGTTACGTGTTATGGTTCGATTTACACACATCAAAAGTGTCTAGGGATCAACATATGTGTCTAGGGATCAACATATATTTTTGCAATAACTTTTCTCCTGATTGATATTAATTAAAATTTTCTTTAAGGATTCATCAAATAAAGTGTTTTCGTTTGTCACAGTAACGATAAACCAAGTCACCTTTGCATTAATAAAGAAATTTGCCATTTTCCTAATAAAGGGATTTTTAACATTTGAACCACTAACATTAAAGTTCGAAAAAAAGACTGAAATAACAGTTTTCTTTAAAATGTTATTTTGATGTGTGTATTTGAGAAGGAAGCCTTTTGACGTTTTAAAGAGACTTTATTAAAAACCACTATTAAAATCACAATACAACTCTGAATTACATTCCTTAAAGATCGCCGAGGTCGCTAGGTTGATCGCTGATATCACTTCGATGTTTATCTCACTATAGCTCAAACTGTACTGAACTGCCTGCGGTCCGCGAGACGCTCTATTTATACTCATATAATTATTATTCTTACATTCTAGAAACGACGATCGAACTCCCGAGAGTCGTCTCGAAAAAACGCTAGTAAAAATAATCGAAATTAATAATAATTGGGCCACAACCAATCGATATCCGACACTATGCATATAGAAATAAGGTCCATTATTCCTTGCCTCAGGAGATCGATAAGAAGTGTGTGTATATTTGTGTGCGCAGATAAGGCTTGGAGATTATTATTATTCGTAACAGTATCTATCTTTATTAAAATGTTAATTAGGTTATTTTCTTTTCTTGTATAGTCCTTTTTCGGGTGTAGCTCTCTAAACCCTTCCACAATCTCTCCTCTTTCATGTTGTAAGTTGTAACCTATTTGCATGGTTTGTTCTGTTGGATTTGGAGGGTTCTTGATACACAATTAGCTGTGGTGGTCGGCTAAAGTGTACAGCCTCGGAATGAAATGTCCCGAACTCAATGATTGCTCTAATTACCACATCAAAATAGAAAGGATTCTACTTTTTAACCGACTTCAAAAAAAGGAGGAGGTTTCTCAATTCGACCGTATATATATATTTTTTTTTTAATGTGTGTTCGGGGATAACTTCGTCGTTTATGAACCGATTTTGATGATTCTTCTTTTGTTGGAAAGAAGATGTTCCGACGGTGGTACCATGACAAGGAAACTAGGATCTGATGATGGCATCCCAGAGAAATCGAGGGGAACCCTAATTTTTTTCAGGCACGTACTATGTTTTTCGTATGTTTTCTGAAGCTACTCCGGTATTTGCGTCTGGTAGTCATCATTTAATGATGATGAGCTGATGATGAAAGGTACAACTCCTTAACGGTTAGGAGTTGGAGCATAAATCTTTAAATGTCATATGTATGCATGTTACCTTTAGCCGTATTCTTTCAATTTATGTAGGTAAGCTGATGATGGAATAACTCCTCAACGGTTAGGAGTTAGAGGATAATTCTTTCAATTTCATACGTATCTATAGACCTTTAGTTGTATATTTTTAAGTTATTTAGGTGAGCTGATGACACATGCGCTATGATGACTAACCCTTTAATGTATTTTGCTTTAAGTAACTCGCCTGCTTCTATTTCATCACGAGATTTAGGCTTGGACACGATTCCTATTGCCCCGTAGAGCACGTTCTCGGTAACAGAAATCTTGCATCTCAACATAATTTTGGAAACTGAGCGTACTCAGTTTTAAAACGTGTTCAAACCACTAAAGTTATTCGCATTAGCAGAAATTATATGAAATAGTTCAACTTACTGATAACCTACGATTGTTTGCACTAAAAATGGAAAAATTAAAACTCTTTTTAAAAAAAAACCGACTTCCAAAAACCATCCAACGAAAACTCCCTGCCAAAAACACTAAAAAGCGTAAAATAAACTGGCTCTTCATAAATTGCTATGTGCCAATTCTTGTCTATACCTAATTCTTTATTCATTTAAATAGTAGTATTTATATATATGTATGTGTGCTAGGTACCTAAAATATGTTTGAAATCGGCGCCAAGCCAAAATGTAATAGGAGGTACCGCACTCGCCGCTGCCGGATAGCTGATGTCTCGTGTAGCACAAAACAACCCAAGCGGGCAGACACGCGCGGGCTGACGCGACGTCGTAGATGGTAGTCTCGAAATATAGCGAGTGTGGTAACTTCTATTACATTTGGCTTGGCGCTGACTTCAAACAAATTTTAGGTACCTAGCACACATAATAAAACTACTATTTAAATGAATAAAGAATTAGGTATAGACAAGAATTGGCACATAGCAATTTATGAAGAGCCAGTTTATTTTACGCTTTTTAGTGTTTTTTGGCAGGGAGTTTTCGTTGGATGGTTTTTGGAAGTCGGTTTTTTTTTTTATAAAAGTTTTTATCAAATGACAGATTTATAGTCTACAGTCAGCGTGTAGTAACAGTAAAAATAAAATTAATCCACATCAAGCTGTACTTATGCAAAGCTACATACTTATGTAACTAAGCAAAGATTGTTCCTCTCAAAATATAGTTACAAAAAAATCGGCCAGTGCGAGTCGGATTCGCGCCAGAAAGGTTCCACACCATTTACTATACATTTCAAGCGTCTAATAAGCATCCTGTTGCCATTATTAATATCAAGCTAAAAACGGCAAGAAAATCACATTAGTTGTATAGGAGCCCCCCTAAAATACTTATTTTATTCTGTTTTTAGTATTTGTTGTTATAGCAGCAACAGAAATACATCATCTGTAAAAATTTCAACTGTCTAACTGAAACGGATGGACAGCAGTCTTAGTAATAGGGTCCCTTTTTACCCTTTGGGAATGGAACCCTAAAAATCAGAACTGAGAGGTAAAAATAATTAGTGTAGGAACTTACATCTGGATCTGCATAACATTGAAGAAACTTGAAGCCACTTGATTCAGGACATTCATAGATGGACACCCTGTTGCTACCTACTACTGCAAACACCTGTGGTTCTCCCTCACCCAGATGGTGGTTAAACTGACAGCCAAACAGTGGTTGACCATGGTCTTCTTTAGCGCTACAGCTGTTTAAAACAAGCAAAAGTTTAAAAACTATAATGTGACTACATTAAAACTTTTGATAAAATTTATATAGCCTATCACCTAAGCAATTATTACGAATCTATTAACACCTCATCAATATCAGTTTAGTAGAATTGGCCCTACGAGTGAGTGAGGATAAAGAAGGCCTATAACGCTAAGTATTGGAGCAGACGCTATCATTTCAGAGGATAACCAATTTCTTTTGTACTATGCAGCCGAGCTAAGTTTGCACCTTGCTGGAATACAGAGCCCTGCCCACTTGCTCACTCAGCACCTTCCTGTGATCGCCCTGTAGCATCAGTACGGTTAGGATCTTTGTCATCGATATATGTCACACAAGTTTGGGACAGAAAACAGACGGAAGTATTAAGTTGTTTGTTTGTGAGGTGCAAACTTAGCTTGGCTGTGTTGTGATTAATGCAGATTTCAAAGGAGTATTAATTAGTTTTCATAATAAAATAATATTTAAGAAAATAATAAAACAATAAAATCAACAAAGGGTAGACTGCCCTAATTGTCTACTGATTGGTCACCCTGATGGCTATTGTGGATTAAAGTCCCACTGAGTACAAATAGTTGTTTTATGAACATGGCATTTTATAGTAAATGTGATGGAGCGAGCCAATTGCAAGAGGGAACTGAGGGCTATTCTAGTGAAAAGGAAAGTGGCCTTCTTTGGACACATACAAAGGGGCCCACAAATGAATTCCTGAGGTTTCTTTTGGAAGGAAAACAACTGTCAGGACACCAGGTCGATCATGGAGGATGTGGATAGATGACATCATGGCCTGGATTGGACTAAGGTATCACCAACTAAAGGTTTGCTAACCTCGAACTTCTTTTTGAGGATGGCACCTCATGATGATGATTTTATAGTTCATCACTTGCTTTATGCCCTACCTTTTAGGATGGGACAAAGTAAAATGGTAATCTAGAGAAAGAAAGAAAGGAATAGGATAAAATGAGGTAGGGTAAGGGATACTACAAGTCTAGATAGGAGAAACAAGACTGAAGCTGCACTACACTACTGAATTATAAATTGTCAATCATCGAGCTGATTTTTACTTTTATAATGCAAACTTACTTGAATTTATATGGCGGTTTTCCTTGTTTAGGAACCTTTTTCTTGCCTCGGCGGCGTTTCTTGAAACGTGTGTTTGTCGGAGTTTCACTACGGGACGTATTGTCAGTGTTTGAAGTGCTTTCAACGCTTGAAGTCTCGTCCTAATCAAAGTTAGTTTAAACATATCTTTATTTACTATAAATATGTAGAGAAAAAATAAAACAAAGATAAAAAACATATGCATTTTGATTTTTGTTACACTCCTGTCATTAATTACAGCAAAGGACAAAGTTAAGGGCAACACGATGAGAAGGCATGTTGTTGACTTACAAAAACGATTAACTAACAAGCTTATACTCACATTTTCATTGTCCGAAAAGTTCATATTAACTAGATTTTACACTAAGTTGTACTTTAAAAAGTTTTTTGTCACTAATATAATACAAACACATTAACATTTGAGCATTTTAAAAACAAAAGATCTGCTCACGGTACGGTATCAGCTGACAGATGCGTCTTAAACGTCAAATGTCGAATTTTCGCGGCAATAATCTACTGTGTTGTAGTGTTGAAATATTACAATTGTTAGTCGATTTTTAATACGTTGTCATCGTAATGATTTTTTAAACAATTAAAACTATTTAAAAATTATAGTTAATTCAATAAAAATACCTCAAACTTCGTAGCACTAATCGTAAGTAATTTACAATGTCCAATAGTAACAACCTTAGAGCATACAATATATAGGGAGTGCTGAATGAGCGGAAAGCGTGATCGGAGTAGAGAGAGAAAGAGACACTGAGTTTAGGTAGAGTCTATCTCTCTCACACAGTCTCCGTGATTGGTTGGTGTGATTTGGTGGTAAATACACCATCCAATCAGAAGCTTGCGGAGAGAGACAGACTACCTAAACTTAGTCTGTCTCTACTCCAATCACGCTATCCGCTCGTTCAGCGCTCCCTCCATAAATATATTATATACCTACTACAGCTCTAAGGTAACAACAGACAAATTTCAAAAGAGCAGTTATAGTCAACTTCTTTCGTTGCGCTTCTTCCTGATGCATTTTACGTAGTTTCAAATGATTTTTATCCTTAGTATTCTTAGTTGTATTTGATTAAATAATTGTAAATGTGTACATAATTAATAAAGTGAGGATAAATTATATTAAATAATATGCTCTCTATTGCGCGACAAAGATAATCAAGAAGATTAAGAATCACTTCTTAATCTTCTTGATTATCTTTGTCGCGACTTGAACATTAACGTTGTGCATTTTTAATTTATTAAATTTCATTTTTTAATTTCCTATATTTATTAAACACAATGAACGATGCTATACGAATCTATGCCTTGGTTTGCCTTTAATATTCCTTGAGAACCGATAATTACAGAAATGCTTATTGTGATGTTATAAAAATATAGGTTAATGCTATTCAGTATAAACATATTACCCGAGCGAAGCCAGGTTTACACACACGCACTCTAGCGCAAGCGCCGCAGGAGCAAACAAACAGGAAGAGCAGCATACATTTTCGCCGCGCGGTAGAAAGAGAGGGGGATAATACTTCCTCTCCTACGCCACGCCTCCGTCTTACGAAAATTCAATCAGGTCACGTGTCCTGACGCGAGTTTCTGACGCGAGTTTGACATTTTTTACCTATCCCAAAAAGAGCACAACGCCGCTAAAGAAGATTTTACTTAAAAAAATACTGTAGTATACTTTCATCTTTTATATGATTATTAAGGTATTATTATTATTATTCGATACGGTCACATTGATCGCGGCGCCGCCACAAAACCAAACAAGACGCTTGCGGCATACAGTGCATACACCCACAAGCTTCGCACAAGTAAGTATGATTTGTCAGTTTACGCCGAAGCAGTGTAATAAAGGGTTGTGTTTGTTGACTCTTCTAAAGTGTAAACCGAAAATACTTTAATAAAGGCTAGGAAGATGAGATGTTTTTATTTTTAAACACAACAATAAGTACAATTGCGTACCGACACTATATAAAACGAATGGGCCGTACCTACATCACTTGCTCGCTTAGCGGTCAGAAGTAGAACTCACGCCGAGAGACCAACTAGCGGTTATTTTGAAAGTACACGGATTGACAGATAGGAATATTGTCGGACACATTCAATAAAAAAACTCATCATAGTTAGGTACTTGGAACAAGCTTTAACAGCCATGGGCGCCGCTAGGATCATTTTTAGGCGGTTGCATCTAACCATACTATTAACCAATATGAAATATGTAGAATTGTATTAGGGCTTTACTTATGAGAGCTGTTTTTATGTGAACTAACTCTTGCACCCCAGTCCCGGCGCTCATGTTAACACCGCTCTTTTCTCATAGGGAACACGTACCTATATAACGCGTGCTCGTTTTTACAGGACTGTTGCCGCAAGCAAGTGGCGCGAGCGCGAGTTAGGTGGGTATCGACTTCGCGCTCCAAGAGGACGAACATTGGCGCGCGTTCTGGCCGCGCGAAGTCGATACCGTTTTGGAACGCACACCAATGTGTTAGTTGGAACGCGCGAACGTGGAGCGGGAAGTTTCATTCGTTGTCGGTTATTAACCGCGTTTCAAAGGCAGTTCAGTTGTGGCGCGCGAGACGGGAGCCATAATAATAACAATAAATCTCTTTATTGTACCATATCATTAACAAGGTTAACTTTTTTTTTTTTTTTTAATTGTATCTATAGCTTGCAATCTGCCTTCAATTATTTGGCATTAAGCTAGAGGTTATGTAGTTTAAATTTTGTCATGAAATGGCATCAGTCCAATGACTAATCCATTTTACTATTCCCAAGTCGTTATATAAGATCTTGAGGGGCTTTTCTCTTTAGTCTGTTGAAAGAACTTTCAGTCATCAGGTTGCTAGCGAGCACGTTTGGGTGAACTTTAATGCGTTCAGCATAAGTCTTGAGCTTATTAAGTATCTCCTGTTTGACCATTGGTACCTTAAGGTTAACTTAAATAATAAAACTTAAACTAGGAAAGTACAATTGGCGACCCTATCGCCCGGAGGCAATCTCTTACAGGCAACCGTGATACTAATATACTATTGTCGTCTATTGTATTTTGTTGCGTACACGACTGGCCTGCATGATGAACGGTCGACCGTCGAACACTGGAACAGTTGCCACTGCCACGCGCGCTAGGCGCGCATAGTTGATATACTTCAAATATTTGGAATGCGTTCCACGGAGCCAGTTCCAGGAGCGCGTAGCCGATACGAAACTTAATGGTTCTTCGCACTCGTTTCCCTCTGTTCGCAAACTCATTTCTAGTTCTACTTGCGTCTCGTTCATCGTGGATGGTGGAACAAGTGCCTATCTAACTTTTTAAATGGGGTCAAAAATTACAAAACAAATTATTTTCAAAGCGTTTTTATTATTACCTACGTTTAACGTTTCATGTAAATTACATCGTAATTTGAACACAACAGTTGTTATTAGTATAAAAAGATAACATTTCTTGTCTTGTTTGTTAATTACTTAACTAATATAGAAGTAATCACAGCCATAACTTATTTTAAGTGTATGCTAAATTTCTACAATTACTTAGAATTACTTTTAATACTGATGCGTGCCTAAGTTAATTTAAATTTAACAGAAGAGCATGAAACTCGATGGATTAGTATTTTATTGTTGAATTTTTTGATAATAAAATTTTCAGTAGCACAAATCGACTATTTAATGAAAGTTTAAACAGAAATCATGCAATTCATTGTTTTTTTAAGGGCATTTTTGGTAAAGTACGATTTGTTTTGTCACATTAAAAACTAGACGTTTAAGGCTAGCGCACATTCGGGCGGGCCGCATCGCACCGCAACACATAACAAAAATCCTCCTAAATCAATTTCGTACTTTTTATATAAACCATCGCACACTGCAGGCGGGCCGCATTGCAACGCACTGGCGGATCGGTTGCCAGGAGTATTTTTACGGCGATGTTATGCGTTGCAATGCGGCCCGCCTCAGTGTGCGCTCTTCTGGGCTGATGGGTTCACGAAATGTAGTTACTTGTTTATTCAAAACTGGGCATAATATTTCAAGAAGCTCAAAATATTTACATAGGTCATTCTAAAATATTGAAAGAACGTTCTTTCATCTTCTAACAAATCTTTAACAAGACAGTGAAATTGACCTTTCTCTTCTTGCAAATCTCGTGAACCCACATGCTACGTTTCATTTTTATTTTCTGCTTCAACTCTTCATCGGAAAGCAGATTGAATAAATACAGCTCTTCGTCAGACCTATCCATCGCGTTAGACTGCCAACGGCTGACCGCTGACTGATTCAAATGTTGCGTAACGCAACTTGCGTTGCGGTGCGGCCCGAAGCGACTCCGGTGTGTTTTGGCGTAATTTTACAATGCGATGTGTTGCGGTCTGTCGAGGCTATAGTATGCGCGAACCTTTACCTACCACTTGATCTTTGATGATCACCAAGTTGTGAACCAACTGATCTTATTTTTCGTATAAATTACCGAAGTATTGCCTGTATTGGTGATTCCCAAAATTGCTTAACCAAAAGCTGGAGGTTGGCATGTACAAGCATGACGTAGGGCTACTCGGAGAAACGGCAGGAAGCGGTCCACACGAGCATACACTCCTGGGTACCCAGGCCTCGCACAGCCTCGACCCCATGAGACGATTCCTATGAAAAAAATAGTCAGAATGTTTTAACGTTCAAATAAAATATTGGTACGATTTTATTGCTGTCGACCCGACTTGTTAATAGTGTGAAACGCAATTGTGTCGATTCAGTAGTGACTGAACTGCTATTTACTGTAAGTCATACCTAAGCGTTTATTAGTAAAGATAATATAATTAAACTGTTTATCATCTTGTTTCTATGCTTTATTATTTCCAAGATTTATTGGGGTCGGCTACTAGTTCAACCAGTTTTACCTGAATGTTAGTTTTTCCACGGAGCGACTGGCATCGGACCTCCGTAACACTGAGGGAGAACTGAATTCGAAAATTGAACTAGTTGTCAGTATATTTCAGGTGACAGACTTCCCAATAACGATTGTCATAGATGGTCATAACAACCGGGACCGACGGCGATGGGGAAACACCGCCATCTTCCATACTCCGAGCTGATATTGCGAATGTCTTCTAAGAAAAATTCAACAGCATTCCCGACCAGGGAATCGAACCCAAGATCTTTTGATTGGCACTGGGTTACGCTAAACGCTAGACCAACGAGGCAGGTATATAATTTAGACTGTTGAATTAATTTTTTTTTTTTTTTTTTTTATGGAATAGACCGGCAAACGAGCAGACGTATCGCCTGATGGTAAGCGATTACCGCCGCCCGTGGACACCCGCAACACCAGAGGCGTCACAAGTGCGTTACCGGCCTTTGGGGGATGGGGGGGGGGAGATAGGGGGAGGGGTTGGGTTGGTATGGGCCTCCTAATTTAATTATAAACACTCATCCTCACTTATTATGAATACAAAGCTAATAATATGATTCATCAGCATCATTGACAGCACAGCCTTTAATAGTTCACTATTAGACCTATGTCATTAACTACTATACTATATTATTACCTTATCTATACTAATACTAGCTGATCCGACAACGTTGTTTTGCCATAAAAAAATTGGGTATAAAAAGTAGATGTTGGTTGATTCTCAGACCTACCCGATATGCACACCTTTCATAAAAATCAGTCCAGCCGTTTCAGAGGAGTATGATAATAGGCGGTCCACACTACAACGATATATCGAAGCGGAATAACGGAAATTGGCTCAGATTTAATCTGAGCCAATTTCCGTCCACATGTACGATAAAACTGCACAAACGAACTGCACAGTTAAATCGCTACGATATATCGTTGTAGTGTGGACCGCCTATAACTAACATTGTGACACGAGAATTTTATATATCCTACTAATATTATAAACGCGAAAGTTTGTAAATATGGATGGAAAGATGGATGGATGGATGGATGGATGTTTGTTACTCTTTCACGCAAAAACTACTGAACGGATTTGGATGAAACTTTACAGTAATATAGCTTATACATCAGAATAACACATAGGCTACTATTTACCGCGATAACCGACTTACACGCGGGCGGAGCCGCGGGCAACAACTAGTAAGATTATAAACGCGAAAGTTTGTAAGTATGGATGGATGGATGGATTGTTAGTTACTCTTTCACGCAAAAACTACTGAACGGATTTGGATGAAACTTGACAGTAATATAGCTTATACATCAGAATAACACATATGCTACTATTTGCCGTGATAACCGACATATACGTGGGCGGAGCCGCGGGCAACCACTAGTATAAATATAAAACCTTTACAAAGGAGGATTTGGTCAACTATACCATTAACCTTTTTACTAATATTCGTTAAGACCTTTTACTTACCAACAAGAGTAAAATGTGGTTGGGATACGAGCAGAGGACCTCCAGAGTCGCCGGTACACGAGTCTCGGTCGGGGGCGTTGGCGCATAACATGCGTGGCGTCACTTTCCTCCGGCCGTAGCCAGCGCCTGAGCATTCTTCTTGGGCCCATATTTGTACGCCAGCCTTTAACAAAAAATCACATTTTAGCAGAATTAGGAGTTAAAGTCCTAATTGTTGAGAAGCCTCTGTGTATATTGATAGTTTGTAATATAAAGGGAAGAATGTCAAGAATGTTATACGAATTGTACAAAATTTTTATTAATTATTTTGTTGGGTAATTATTATCACAATGCTCTTAGAGTCAATAAATGGAGTAAAACAGTTACTGTTTAACGAGCACGCAGTGCAGTAAAAAAAGGCTCTTCAACCAGAAATATTTCACCATAATATCAGCAAAATGATAACAGATTTACTTTCTTTAATCGTAGCGGTGCACTATGGGGCAGCGCCTAAGAGAGGCATGCCAAAAATAGTTTTTCCAAAAGTTTAGTAGGGAAAGTCTAAGATATCTCATTTTGAAGCTTATGAATGGATCTTTAATAATTATTATATAATTTACTAGCTGTTGCCCGCGGCTTTGCTCGCGTGGAAGTTGATTATATGTATTTATTTAAAACTGTGTAAGTATCTATGAATACTGTGTTCACGTTTTTAAACGTATTTATTTATAATCAATAGTCCATTAAAATTGACTTTCACACACACTTTCGACCCTTATTTTAACCCCTTTAGGAATAGAATTCCCATAAATGCTGATATAAGTATTCATTTATTTGTAATCAAAAGCCTGAAGACAAAGTTTCAGGCTACTAAATTAAAAAATGACGGACTTCCAGTCTAGCCTAGGGATAGAATATCCAGAAACGCTTAAATACGTATCTCATTATCATCAACGCAGTCCACTGCTGGACATAGGCATCTCCAATTGCACGCCACTTGGTTCGATCCTCAGCTTCTCTCATCCAGCTTCTGCCAGCCGTCCGATCATTATTCCACCTGGCCTGTGGACGTTCTACGCTACGTTTGCCGAGACGCGGTCACCACTTACGAACCCGTTTATCCCAACGGTTATCAGTTCTACGGCTAATATGGCCAGCCCACTGTCACTTCAGTTTGCTTATCCCGTGGGCTATGTCAATGACCTTGGTTCTCTACCGGATCACCTCATTCTTGATGCGATCCCTTAGAGAAACGTTGAGCTTTTGTGATGAGAAAAATTATTCATTATTATTATTATAGCCCTCTCCATAGCGACTTTGAACTTGTGGACCAGCCGTGTCGTGTCCACGTTTCGGCACAGTATGTCATGACAGGTAGGACGTATTGATTGAAGAGTTTCGTATTTAGGCACTGTGGGATTGACGATGAAAAGACCCGACAAAGTTTCCCAAACGCTGCCCAACCCGGCTGAATTCTCCTGTTCATCGCGTCCTCGAAGTTGTTTCTACTTAACTGCAAAGTCTGCCCGAGGTACCCCACATATTTTTGAACAACTTCAAGAACGGCACCGTGAACCACAACCGGTTCCGGTAGAACATGTTCGTACATACGTATCTACTCATTTTTAATCAGTAGCCATAAATAAAGTTGCATGTTTCTAACTTCAAGAATGACGGACTTCCAGAATAACCTATATACGAAATAACAACCCCTATTTAACCTCTTAGGGGTAGATTATCCAGAAACGCTTAAACACGTATCTACTATTTTTTAATCAGTAGCCCAAAAGTAAAGAACGACGAACTTCCTTACAAACTTTCAACCCCGATTTCACCCCCTTAGGGGTAGAATATTAAGAAACGTTTAAATACGTATCTATTCATTTTAAATCAGTAGCCCAAAAGTAAAGAATGACGAACATCCTTACAAACTTTCAACCCCGATTTCACCCCCTTAGGGGTAGATTATCCAGAAACGCTTAAACACGTATCTACTATTTTTTAATCAGTAGCCCAAAAGTAAAGAATGACGAACATCCTTACAAACTTTAAACCCCGATTTCACCCCCTTAGGGGTAGATTATCCAGAAACGCTTAAACACGTATCTACTATTTTTTAATCAGTAGCCTAAAAGTAAAGAATGACGAACTCCCTTACAAACTTTCAACCCCGATTTCACCCCCTTAGGGGTAGAATATTAAGAAACGTTTAAATACGTATCTATTCATTTTAAATCAGTAGCCCTAAAGTAAAGAATGACGAACATCCTTACAAACTTTTAACCCCGATTTCACCCCCTTAGGGGTAGAATATTCAGAAACGCTGAAACACCTATCAATTCATTTTTAATCAGCAGCCTAAAAATAAAGTTTCATGTCTCTAACTTCAAAAATGACGGACTTCCAGACTGACCTATATAGGAAATAACAACCCCTATTTAACCCCTTAGGGGTAGAATATCCAGAAACGCTTAAATACGTATCTGCTCTTTTTTAATCAGTACCTTAAAAATAAAGTTTGTTGTTTCTTACTTAAAAAATGACGAACTTCCATACAAACTTACAACCCCTATTTCACCCCTTAGGGGTAGAATATTCAGAAACGCTGAAACACATATCGATTCTTTTTTAATCAGCAGCCTAAAAATAAAGTTTCATGTTTCTAACTTCAAAAATGACGGACTTCCAGACTGACCTATATACGAAATAACAACCCCTATTTAACCCCTTAGGGGTAGAATATCCAGAAACGCTTAAATACGTATCTGCTCTTTTTTAATCAGTACCTTAAAAATAAAGTTTGTTGTTTCTTACTTAAAAAATGACGAACTTCCATACAAACTTTCAACCCCTATTTCACCCCCTTAGGGGTAGAATATTCAGAAACGCTGAAACACGTATCAATTCATTTTTAATCAGCAGCCTAAAAATAAAGTTTCATGTTTCTAACTTAAAAGATGACGGACTTCCATACTGACCTATATACGAAATAACAACCCCTATTTAACCCCTTAGGGGTAGAATAACCAGAAACGCTTAAATACGTATCTACTCTTTTTTAATCAGTAGCCCAAAAGTAAAGTTTCATGTTTCTTACTTCAAAAATGACGAACTTCCATACAAACTTTCAACCCCTATTTAACCCCCTTAGGGGTGGAATTTCAAAAAATCCTTTCTTAGTGCTCACTTACGTCATATGAAGAACCTACATGCAAAATTTCAGGATCGTAGCTTCAGCGGTTTGGGCTGTGCGTTGATCTCTGGGTATGTCAGTCAGTCAGTCAGTCACCTTACTCTTTTATATATATAGATAAGTTTTCATCTATTTTTTGTTACAAAAAAACATTCAAAGATGCTATAAATAAATGTGGTCAATATAGTTCCTTCTATTACTATTTTCAGCAACGATTTTTATTATGAAAATAGGCAATACCATGGAAGTGTTATACCATTTTAGAAAGCTCATATTATCTTATTTCTTTTAAAATTCTTGTTAAGGATATACTTGTGACTATATAGGTACAGGATGGTCATAAATGACAACATCGATTTTGCGTTTATCTTATTTTCAGTTGGAGGTTTGAATGTTAGCGCTATTTGCTATTTGCTATATAGGTAGGTACTATGTTCTATTTACACATAGACATACTTTTATGTATTAAGATTTTGATATGTTGGTACTCCGGTACGAATTGTTGATTATTATTATTTAATATGTTGTATTGTATTATGTTATTTATTATGAATTATATTATCTGGCGACTAGAATCAGCCTATTTCAAATATTGACTATTCATAAGTGCCTATTTAATGTGCCTATTTGAATAAAAAACTTTTGACTTTGACTTTGCCGCCAGTCTACAATTCATTGCATTTAATAGATAATTTGATATTATTTTCGGGAAAAAAAATTGCTTGCAGTTTCGTTGCGTAAGTTAGTTTTTTTTAACAAAATTCGACATGAGACATAATCTTAAAAGTAAACTGATAAATCTGAATACGATGTATGTCTTATCATGGTGTGGTGTAATTTAACTATTATATTGTTTCCCATATACGTTTTTGATAAGAATAGGGTTGATAACAAAAACCTCATGAGAGTTCCTTTTTTGTTGGTTTTTGCGGTTTTCATTTACACACGTCGACCATTATCAATTGACTATAAATAATATGTTTTCATGTCAATATGCACAGTGAATATTGGGTTTTCATTTTTAATACGAGTCTAAATTGTGTTATCATGGCAGAGTTTGTTTGTACCAGACGTGACATATGTCTTATTCTGATCAATAGTGAAAATTATATCGCTGCTTTTAGTGATTACATTCGAGAAAATTTTCACGACATTTCTGATGCTAATGCAGCAAAAATCATAGCAAGCATTAAAAAAAATTTAGTTACCAAATTTAAGGATCGCTTCAATAAATCAGGGAGAAAAACAGAACAGTTTTTACGACACAACAAAGAGTGGTTAGATGAGACATTTCGAGTAAGCCTGGCAGATCCTACTTGTAACTCCGAACCCACCACGTCGACGGGGAAGCGAGGACGACCTTCAAAGTCATTTGAAGATTCTTCAGAGAGGACGCATAAAAGAAAAAGCAAGGAATTACTTGAAGAATGTGGACTCGATTTTTTACTTAGTGCATATGTGCATGGTCTTCGATCGTATGGTAAAACTGACGAAGCTTTAATTGTCGAAGTTTTACGATCAACTCCAGACGAGGAGAGGATTGATATACGGAACAATCTCTTGAATAAGCCAGAGCCCATTAGTGCCTACACAAACAATGAAGCACTCAGTGTTTACATTGAGCTGGATCTGACTAAGGCACAATATGAAAATTTGAGAAATACTCTAATAGAGAAGAGATGTGCTTTGTTTCCGTCATATAAAGCAGTTTCCGACGCAAAAAGATCGTGTTATCCTCTAGCATCGAGCATCGAAATTTCAAATATCAATGCTAAAATACAATTGCAAGACATCTTGAATCATACTGTAGCCCGGATTTTAAAAATTGACGGTGTTTATAAAACCAATTCAATGCATCTTAAATTATATTCTAAATGGGGGTGTGATGGATCTAGTGGTCAGAGTGAATATAAGCAAATATTATCGCAAGAAAATGAATTGATTTCTGACGCTAATTTGTTTATATGTTCCTTTGTGCCCCTGAAGCTTATTGATATAGACAGAAATGAAACCCTGTGGCAAAATCCGGCTTCTTCATCGGTAAGATTTTGTAGACCTATTTTAATAGAATTTTCGAAAGAAACTCCCGAGAAAACTAAAAGTGTACTTGATGATGTTAATAATCAAATTAGCACTTTAACGCCTACTTTAATAAATAAAAATAATGAAGGCGTCCAAATAACGCATGAATTATTTTTAACAATTATTGACGGAAAGGTATCTCAAGTTCTTACAGATACCTTGTCAAGTTCTGTGTGTAATATTTGTGGTGCAAAACCAACAGAAATGAACAATTTGGAAAAAGTTACATCTAAGCCAGCCAATGAAAGTGCTTATCAATATGGTCTATCAACATTACATTGTTGGATCAGATTTATGGAATTAGTGTTGCATATTTCCTATAATTTAAGTTTTGCTAAATGGTCCGCTAAGACAAAAGAACACAAAGATATTAAAAAAGAAAAGAAAACTTACGTGCAAAAAAGATTCAGAGAAGAATTGGGTTTAAATATTGATAAACCTAGACAAGGTAGTGGCAACACGAATGACGGAACTACAGCCAGAAGATTTTTCCGAAATTATAAGTGTTCAGCAGAAATTACCGGTGTAGATGAAGAATTGATAAAAAAGTTTTACATTATACTTCAAGTTAGGTCTTGCGGAAAAACAATAAATGCTGCAAAATTTGGGCAGTATGCATATGAAACAGCAGAATTATATGTGAAGAATTACATGTGGTATTACATGCCATCATCTTTACATAAAGTTTTAATTCACGGTGAAAGTGTAATTCGTCATTATTCTGTGATGTCTTTTGGGCAGTTATTGGAGGATGCTCAAGAATCACGGAATAAAGATTATAAGAGATATAGACTTCGTCATGCTAGAAAGTGCTCTAGAACAGCTACCAACGAAGACGTTCTACATGCACTTTTATATACTTCGGATCCATATATAACCAGTCTCAGAAAACCATATCAGAGGAATTCCCTTGAACTTTTTTATGAAGCATTAGAACTTATAGAGTAAATATATTATGTAAAACAATACTAAATAATATTTTTAAACATAATGTTAATTAAGGTTTAATAAAAAGAGAAAAAATCGATGTCAAACGTAATATTAACCAAAATTTGTATTTTCATAATTTTTTTATATAAATAACATGGATACCAGTATGAAGTGAATATTATTTGAAAGCTTAGTTATCTAACTTAACAAATAAAAAAAATCAGGCATTCAGCTTTTAAGGCAGCGAAGTGCGGTGGCGCGGTGAAAAGTATTTCGATGGCCGAAAATATATGAGTGATAGGCAGGCACCTTCGATCAATAATTGATCGAAGGCAGGCACGGTTATTTTTGTAATATACCTAAACCCTTTTACCTTGCATCAAGTATTATCACTAGAGACCGGATTATATGCAACATAAAAAGCTTGTTATATGCATGCAAATATGCATGAAAAATGCTTGAAATGTGCACGAAAATTGGCAAAATATGCAAACTAAATAACTAATTTTATAAATCGAAAAAGAAAAAAACCTAGTTTTAATTGTTTAATGACTAAATCAGCATACAATTAGTAAATTATCCTTTGATAGGCGATAATAGGTACAGTAACATTACATGACATTAAAATGATTAAATATTGTTCTAAACATAAACAATCAAGTATTCAGTGGTAAGATTGTGTCTTCTTTCATTTCTTTAAAACAAAAGACATACGCAGCTACTGACCGAAATGCGATCCGATGCGATGCGAAAGACCAGTCACAATTAATACTCATCCACCCTTATATTTTGTGACTATTAAATTTGGTCGGATTCTGGATGTATCCCTTTTTTCGCATTTTGGAATGATGTTAAGTGTACTGAACTGGGAAAAAAATTAAAATGTACAGATAATATGCATCTTAACTAGATCTTAAGTAAAATATGCTATTACCGATGAGGATGGCTTAAATATGCAAATGCCTATGCAAATAGGCAAATGCATATAATCCGGTGTCTAATTATCACACTCCTTGTGGTGACAGATTAAGAATATGGAGTGTCACCGTCTCATGGGAGTCGCAAGAGCCGACTTAGGGAGCAAATTACGCAGGGCAACATCACTGCAAAGGGAAGGGAAACTTAAAAAAAAACATACAGTGGAACATAGAACCTCCTCCTTTTTGGAAGTCGGCTAACAAACCCTTTTTTTTTTTTTTTAACTTGTGGACATCCCCTCGGACCGTCAACCCACCGGGGCTTGCGGCGGGGCGGTGTGTCGGACTCGAACCGACTAAAACCACACGGTGTGCCACTCTGCGCCTGTGAAGGGAGGAATCCGGGAACTGCAGTTATTAACACGTCCGGACCCCTCCCAGCGCCTGCCCGCACAGAAGCGGGCACCATCACCTAATGGACTCTCAATGTAGGCGACGTACAGCACACGCGCACCTCGCCCCCTCGCGGGTGGCCACTACAGCGGATGGAGGGGAAAACCCGTCCCGACCATCCGCGGCCACACACAGGGAGGCCGGCTAACAAACCCTATACCAACCCGTCTGGCCAGAGTGGACTAGTAGGCAAAAACTTCCTTCCTAAAGAGAGGCCTATGTCCAGCTTTGGACTGTTAAAGGCCTTGATGTGATGATGACGAAGAAATATCTCACTATAATTTCATCCAGTGAATTCTTACTTTCATCGGTATATTGGACGCTGGTCCTTTTTCTACGGTGCTTCCCCAACCAGAGACAATCGCATCTTCTCCTTCAAGACCGCTGTAGTCATCGACATCTGTAATCAATCGAGATGTTTACGATTTAGAAAGTGTCAAAGAATTTGAGGCTACCGCAGGAATTCGATTGACTTTAGTCTGTTAGAGAACATGTACGTTTGGAATTTGTTTAAATTCTTACAAGTAAATAAATATTTTCGGACATCTAATACATAACGCCATCTAGTCCCAAACTAAGCAGATCTTGTATTATAGGTACTGGACATTGAACAACTGATTTACGTAACGTATACTATACTTTATTTTTGTGTAAAAACACCAGAAAGTGGTAAAAACGAATGTATAAAGAAATTGAAAGCTCAAGTGGCACTTATAATGTCAAATACGCCGCGCCATCAGATTTAAACAAACTTAAAGAAAGTAGTGGCTCCGAAAATCTTCTTTAAATCTCGAGGGTCAATTAATAATAATAACGAGACATAACGAGTAATATTGCTAGGGATTCGCCCAGTTAGAAATTTATATTTAAAACTAGCTTTTGCCCGCGGCTCCGCTTGCGTGTTTGTCGGTTATCGCAGTAAAGAGTAGCCTATGTACTTCCTCAAGAATCAAAGTATCTCCATGCCAAATTTCATTGAAATCGGTGCAGCGGTTTGGCCCTGAAAGCGTGACAGACAGACTGAGTTACTTTCGCTTTTAAAATACACTAAAATTTGAGTGCGGCTTTGCGCGCATGTATCTTACTCATCACAGAACTATTTTTGGGAATCATACCCACGATCTCTGGCTTGGCAGTCAGTGTCACTTACCATCACCAAACAACTCGTTCATTTTATCTGAAACTAATTCAATATTACCTGGTAAGCAAGCAGGCCTGTACAGTCTATCTGGCAGTGGCTCTGCCAGTCTTAACACTGCAATATCATAATCATAAGTGTATTTGTTGAAGTCTGGATGCTGCACCACGTGTACTACTTCGTAACCTTCAGATCTTGAAGCGTTGACATCGTATTCTCCGACAAGAACGGATAGTCGAGATGCCTCTATCCTGCAAAATGAAAAAAGTCTAGTTATTGACTTTAGACGATGTTTTTTTTTCAGCAGTAATGCACGATTAGGGAGTCTATGTTCTTTTTTAAGTTTTGTTTGACTATGATTAGTTTACGAGACATCTAGCTTATTATGAAAGTAAAATGTATTTATTTTTAATAAAATTATAGATTGAAACGAAGTTTTAATGTTTATGATTAATTGCTATTTTTGGAAGCATAAAGAGTTTTTTTTTTTTATGGAATAGGCATGCAAACGAGCAGACGTATCGCCTGATGGTAAGCGATTACCGCCGCCCATGGACACCTGCAACACCAGAAGCGGCACAAGTGCGTTGCCCGCCTTTTGGGGATGGGGGGGAAGGTAGGGATATGGGTAGGTGATTTGGGGTATGGGCATCCGGTATCCTCACTCACTCGATGAAACACAGCGCAAGCACTATTTCACACCGGTTTTCTGTGAGGCCGTGGTATCACTCCGGTCGAGCCGGCCCATTCATACCGAAGCATGGGTCTCCCACGGTTAAATTGATACGATATTTTATTAATTTTGTTGGTAAGTTAAAGTTAATCCTTTACTAACAACCTATATTCCGTAGAAGTACCTTGTTTGTTACACATTCGTGACATTCGTGTGCCATAAACAAACATTGAAAATGTAAACACAATAATCTTTGTCTTTGTAAACCTTCAAGTTTTATGTAAAATATTTTCACATCTCTTAGAGACTATTAATATTCAGTACACATCAGTTAACGAAGCGAAGAATTGATTCGCGACGTTACTGTACATGTCTATTAGTCCTAGAGGACAAAGGATCAATGCGACCTTAACCTCATTGAGATGATGTAACTCTGAGGCTGTACTGACTTTGTTTTGCCAGCAGTTGCATTTAAAAAAAAATGAGTTGGCGCGCTATATGGTTTATTTTTATAACAGAATTAAAAAATAAGTACAAATATTTATTAGTTTCGATATTCTTTAATAAAAATGATACCAAATGTGTTGTTAAACGCAAAACTCCAGAACCGCTCGACCTCGGTTTTTTAAAAATATTTTTGTTAAGACAAGTACGGTTTTTATTGAGAAAAAATTTAAAAATTGCGAGAAACATACTGAAATCTACACTTATTTACTTTATCTATTGGACTGCAACATACCAATAACTTAAGACAGAGAGGTCTGTAGAGGCAGCTAGGTGGACCTAAAGCTGCAGGTTTTTGGTTACCAGAATTACCAGTATGGTAAACTTTAGAAGAAAACCCCGGACACAAAAAGCGGTTCTCCTGTTATTCAGCCAAATCCAGTTATCAAGCTAGCGCTTTAGCCGCTATGAGCGGTTATATCAATCTATCAAATTTGAGGCAAACGTTCCAGGGTTTATAGGCGGTCGAATTCTATGCAATTTTGCTTAAAACTTATTTTACTACAACTTAATTGAGGTTGATTATATTTTAAAATTGTTAATTGTCTTTATTTAGGAAGAAATCATTGTTTTACGACGCGATAACAAAAATATGTGAAATTAATTTTACGATGCATATTTTTAGTATGGCGACGCGACGCACGGCACGGCGCGGCGGCGTCATAAAAATGAATAATAAAATAAAAATAAGCAATTAATTATGTAAGTAGGTTTAAATTTTGTAGTAGGTCAGTGTGCGGCGTCAAGGTAATTTACTTTGCGTTGAATATAGGTCCAAAATTTGCTTACAATTTTATAATACACATTCATTTATTTTTTGTAATGATTACAGAAAATGTTAACATGACAGTATTGTAACTGATTGTAACCACAATTTACGAGAGCTTCTCACTGTGTCTCGTAAAAAAGAACCAAAAAAAGTTGTACGTAGTTACTTTACCTATAGTCGCTGGAACATTTATAGAGTTGTTGGACGCCAGAAAAAAAGATATTCAAATCAATTTATTTACTTTTTTACGTGTTAATAGTCCATTACATAGTAATTACTTAAAGAAAATCGAATTTATATATTTTAAAGAACTTTTACGTTCATAATCATGCAAATAATTCGGCTAAGTGCGACCACGCAACGAAGTCGGTCATTTAATTAAACAATTATTAACTTAATATTTCTAAAATTTAATCATTTCCGTAATTGTCGTTATACACAGTTTAACTGATTGTGAGCTTTAAATGTTTAAATTAAATTATATAATAGTGTAGTTGCACCTGGCGGTGTTACCCGGTGTTGTACTTTTACGAGAAAAACCGCAGCTAACACCGCGGGGCGCAGTTTGTATCCAATAAAATTAGCTTAAATCTGCCAGTCCAGTCGTTCCAGAGATTGGTCAGAAGAAACAGACAGACAGAAACACATTTTCTAAAATAGATTTTTTTATGTTAAGTACTAAGGTTAACCGCATACACTTCCAGCATTCCGTGAAATGCTGTTAATTTGAATGAGTAAAATTACAAAGAGACACTTCAATTTTAATTATTTATAAAGATATGGATAATTTAGTTTATAAATAATTAAGTGAGTAAGCTAGCAAATTTTGATAGTATAATAATTACTTTGTTATATAAATATCACAAAAAATATATTTAATTTTTAAAAAGCTGAAGCCAATTGAATGTAATTGACAATACTTCGTAATAAAATTCGATTAATCGAAGTAATCTTTATTTTTAACCGACTTCCAAAAAGGAGGAGGTTCTATGTTCCACTGTATGTATTTTTTTTTTTTATGTATGTTACCTGATTACTCCGTCAGTTGTGGACCGATTTTGAATTTTTTTTGTATTCGACAGGGTATGCTTTCGTGGTGGTCCCATTGCCAGCATATCAGGATCCCTCATTTTTTATAGGCACATACTATGTTTTTCGTATATTTTCTGAAGTTACACCGGTATTTGCGTCTGGTAGTCATCATTTTATGATGATGAGCTGATGATGTAAGGTACCACTCCTTAACGGTTAGGAGTTGGAGGATAAATCTTTAAATATCATATGTATATAAGTTACCTTTAGTCGTATTCTTACAAATTATTTAGGTAAGCTGATGATGGAAGGTGGAAGGTACAATTCCTCAACGGTTAGGAGTTGGAGAATAATTCTTTCAATTTCATACGTATCTAAAGACCTTCAGTCGTATACTTTCAAGCTATTTAGGTGAGCTGATGATAGAAGATTAAACTCTTCAACAGTTAGGGATTAGAGGATGATTTTAATATTACACGTACCTTAATTTGTATTCTTGATGATGAAATTTGATGAAATAATTCAACTTACTACTTACCTACGATTGTTTGCACTAAAAACTGTAAAATAAAAACTTTTTATGAAAAAAAAAAACCGACTCCCAAAAACATCCAACGAAAACTCTCTGTCAAAAAACACTTAAAAGCGTAAAATAAACTGGTTCTTCATAAATTGCCTATACCTAATTCTTTATTCATTTAAATAGTAGTATTATAATGGGTGCTAGGTACCTAAAATCTGTTTGAAGTCGGTGCTAAGCCAAAAAGAATACAAACGAACAATTACAAAAGTCTAAGCGATAGTCACTTGGCACCGACTTCAAACAGATTTTAGGTACCTAGCACCCATTATAATACTACTATTTAAATGAATAAAGAATTAGGTATAGGCAATTTATGAAGAACCAGTTTATTTTACGCTTTTAAGTGTTTTTTGACAGAGAGTTTTCGTTGGATGTTTTTGGAAGTCGGTTTTTTTTAGGATAAATCATCAACAACACAAAATTTGTATGGCAGTGGAGCCACGCCGCGCTGATTTCAGCACGAATCGCTCAACCGGGCGGTACTCCCGCACAGAAGACCAACCTAAAACGACAGCATTCGTGCTGTCGAGTTTCGTTGGTGAGTGCGAGACCGGAGGCCCTCATTGGGGAAGCATCTCAGTAGGCCACCATAGTGTGGGTCACCATGCTGCATTGTTGCATTGTCTGCATTCGCAGTGAGTATGGTGACCACCACTTTTGGAATCTGTTCATGCTTTCCATCAGGCAGAGTCGAGTCACTTTGGCAGACTCATACATAAAAAATGTTTCTATTAAATTAATGTGTCTATGTCTTAATTAGCCTAAATAAAGGGTCCTTATGTAATCACTTAAAAAGTGTGCCAAAGGAAAGATATGTTAAGGTCACACGTATTATACTCTAGGGCCTTATAAATAGGGCGGATATTCGTATGCGGTTATGTAAATTCATAATAGACAGTGGCGAAATGTAGACATCTTTTATGATGTATTTCTTCTTAAATTACGTGTTCTTAAAATCGTGTGAAATTAGACAACGTTCTTTCGGCCATACCATTAACTGGACTTTTAGTACAAGAACTAAGACTATTTTTTTTAGAAAAGCTTTGCCCCGCGGATTTACCCGCGCGTAGCAACGCTGGGCCCAGCTAGTTTTAAATAAGATTGATAAATACACATTTGTTGCGTAATTGATTTTAAAAAGTATGTGTGAATCAGCAGTAAATCAGAAAAACTGCGTGCTGTAGAATTTAGTTCAACATTTAATGTTTATAACCAAATTATGGCAATGAGGAATTCTTTTATGGATATTGTAATGCTAACTGCACTTTGCACTTCAATATTTTTTTTTGTAATGCCTTACTTTGGTCGCAATGATTAATCATAACCTTTGAACGCAAGAATCGTTTAGAATTTTTCAAATAAATGAGTTACACTCGGAAAAGTTTTTGTGTGAATGAAAGGTATATTTTATTACCACCCACTGATGCAGAAGCATCTCAATAAACCACCATAGTGTGTCATGTATTGTCTGCATCCGCAATGAGTATTGTGAACACCACTCTTGGATTCTGCTCATGCTTTCCATCAGGCAGAGTAGAGTCACTTTGGAAGGCCCATATAAAAAAAAACAAAGATTAATTGAGTAGCTAAATAAACCACTTAAAAACTTTTGATTAAATTTATAGTCTGTCACCTGGACACTGCGAATGTATTGACACCTAATTCATTAAAATCGGTTCAGTAACATAGGCGCTTTTTTTTGACGTGGTGAAAAATCCCTTTGGATCTCCGGTTCCCCGGGAACTGAGGAGCCAGGTATGTGGTGATTCCCCTAAAAACCACCCCGACGACCGGCCTCAGGCTCCATGCTCTGAGGAGGACCCGGCCCATATTACTTCAGGTCCCCCCCAGGATCGACGACGCGCCTACTGAGACTCCATCGTGGGGGAAGCCTAGGCTTCCCCCTGCCTATCGGCTCAATTATTATATGTTCCAGCCTGACCGCAGTGTTGAGATCAGGTCGCCCTCCTATTGCTGACCGCATCAATTAATCTGCTACCAGAGGTCCCTACTCTCTGGCAGTTTTCGGCCCTGTCGGCAGCTGGTACCGCCACCGACGTCGTCTACGCTCGAGATAGGCCCTCTCCCAATCCCGTGCAGCAGTCTCTTTCTGGAGTATTACAGCTGTGAAGCTGTAATGCTTCAGAAAGCACTCATGAGTGATTTGACTTGTATAACAAACATTTATTATTGATCTGTGACGCCTTAAAAATAAAGACTGTATCCAACCTTTAACGTACCAATGCTTGGATACGTTTTATGTACAACTAGCTGTTGCCCGCGGCTCCGCCCACGTGTATGTCGGTTATCGCGGCAAATAGTAGCCTATGTGTTATTCTGATGTATAAGTCATATTACTGTACAGTTTCATCCAAATCCGTTCAGTGGTTTTTGCGTGAAGAAGTAACAAACATACACACAAACTTTCGCCTTTATATATTAGTGTGATTAAATACCACAGTTATAGTCTGAGTCACAGCTGTTGGGTTTTTTACAAGAAATTCTCAATAGCAGCCCGGAGTATGGAAGATGGCGGTATTTCCCGCCCGTGCCTCGGAGAGCAGGTTAAGCCGTCGGTCCCGGTTCTCATGAACACCTATGACAATCGTTATTGGGAAGTCCCTAATTAATCTGGGAATAATAAAGATGATGAGTTTGAGTCACAGCAAAAGGAGACGACTAGAGATTGAGAATAGGGATCTCCGTCTTCAGAATATAAAACAGGCATTTAATTTATTTAAAATTCTCAAAAACCCTCCTAACCATTGAACCATAAAGGTAAGGAAAATTTATTACGTTTAACAATAAAATTAAAAAAAGATTTGGTATTTATTGTTAACCAACACGATATAAGAAATTGTGGTGTAATGGTATGCTAAATAAAAGAAAGTTTATTATGCCATTTGAAATAAAATAAAAAAATGACTAAAGTAACAACCTGGTAGGAATAAACATGTGTGGTGCAACAATATTTTATAGTACTGTTAATGCAAAGAAGATGGAGTACAAATTAGGGTCAGACGTACGTAATAAAACATTATCCCATAAAGAGGCGAAGGTACGGGACACACGCACGTATGCGTACTACTATAACACAACTCACACACACACACCCATTCGGATGTTAACATTACAGTTATCTCACATTGTATTAAATTAATTGAAAATTCACTAAAATTAAAACCCCGTAAAAAGGTTTCACTAAATATAATAACTGTAAGAAAAAAATGTGCCGGTTTGAAAATCGAACAAAAAAAAATTACGGCATAGACAATTACGGTATAAGAATGGATACTACTCGTATTTCTAGTAACAGGCGAGTCAAGAGGATACTGACTAATCAAAATAGATGTATCACATACTTGTCATGATGCTCACTAAATCTTCATAAATGATGATTTGTAGTTGCCCACAAAAAAAACACTGACACGATTTTGAAGAATGTTGCTGTACGGCTTATTTTCGACAACATTACAGTACACTAATTTGCATTTATTACGGAACCCTCAGGACTGGGTTTTGCGTCATCTGGGTACCGGTTTGGAAAAACAACCGCCCGTTTTAACTGTAAGAACTGTACGTCTTGCTTATTACCACACGGGGCAATTCAGTCAACCCGTGTAATCAGCCAGCATCCCGGTCCCGCTACGAAAATGAGTTTAATCGATTTTTGGGCGTGTAATTTTGAACTTTAAAAACAAAATAAATTCCGAAACAGTTCTTAAATTGAAATATGTGACTTCATTTCATAAATATGATTTTATTTTTTAGTGGATACTTAAAATCGTTAGGTCAACATCGAAATGAGGTGAACAGGTATTGCTTTGAGTTTTGTGAAGTTGGCATCGATTAAATCGTATTTTGGTTTAGGGGGGGTCAGGTTTATTATATTCTTTACTAGCTGAGCCCATACCCCCTTTAGAATCGGATATTGCTCTCTATTTTATAGGTTTTAATTTTGTTGTAAAACTTTTTTTTTCCAAATAAAAGGTCTTTACCTATGAAATTGCCGTTTTGTATGCAATAAGTGAAAGTACTTATTTTTTCAAACTTTTTATTTCTGTTATTCGAAGTAATCACCCATAGAATCGACGCATCTTTGCCAACGCATTGGCATTTTATTGATGCCCTTCTTGTAAAAATCAGCTGGACGGGAGGCAACAAACTCTTCAAAGACATTTTGTACTGCCTCTCGGGAATTGATTTTTTTACCCACTAAAAAATTATCTAAATTTTGGAAAAAGTAATAGTCGGTAGGTGCAAGGTCTGGTGAGTATGGCGGATGAGGGAGAGCTTCCAACCCCAGCTCTTGCAGCTTGGAGACTGTCTGTTGCGCAGTATGGGGTCGCGCGTTGTCGTGAAGCAGCAAAATTTAGACAACTTTTTAGTGGGTAAAAATTTCAATTCCCGAGAGGCAGTACAAAATGCCTTTGAAGAGTTTGTTGCCTCCCGTCCAGCTGATTTTTACAAGAAGGGCATCAATAAACTGCCAATGCATTGGCAAAGATGCGTGGATTGCATGGGTGATTACTTCGAATAACAGAAATAAAAAGTTTGAAAAAATAAGTACTTTCACTTATTGCATACAAAACGGCAATTTCATAGGTAAAGACCTATTATAAATAGCCTATGTTGCTCCTTATAACATTAGTCTCCTCCTATCTGCCTGTGATAGTTCCGCCAGAATCGTTCCTACCGTTCCAGAGTCAAAACAAACAGACAGACAAAATTAAAAAATATATTTTTGATGTCGTGAGTAGGTACTGTATACTTCCACATGCATTTAGTGAAAAGCTGTTAATTTCAAAGTACAAACAAACGCTTCAAATGTATTAATTTGTATATTTTGGGCACAGACGAAATAGTGTTGTTAATCCTTACTACTTCCCTTATAACTTCTCAATGTGGTGCCTAAATATAAAAATTGCATCTCTAAGGACTTCCGTCAGGTCTGCTTGCACTCACGGCTTTTAATTACATGATATCATGACTTGTTGAAGTGAAGTCACCTCAGTGTCGATAATAATCCACTTTCACCAATCAAAGCTAACCTACATATTCTATTGTTTGCTGACATACAAGATCAGTGACAATATTCATTTAAACATTATTTCGATGAATAAATTATTCATGGCAGGAGTACTAATAGCATAGTTTACACATGTAAATTAAATTTTATAGAAAGGTGTTTATACAAAATGTTTGACGGAGGCGTGGCTTGTCGTGCCCGCGGCTAGCTGAGTCATGGCCAAGACACAAGATTCTACGGTTATACAGACCGTTTAATGAGTAGGTAACCGATTGACTTTCGACCTCCTTTGAACTAAAAAAATGAGGACATTAGCACAATGTGGACTCATATTTGTGTATTATTAAGGGATCTCACAGGTCATGAGGTACGCTGAAAAACCGTTAAGTTCGTTAAACACAAAAGGAGTATTAATATTGGCACCGTAAGTTCACACACTGACCTGAGTTTACCTTCTTTACAATATAACTCCTACAAAAAAGAAACTTAATTATTTTTTATTGTCTTTGATCACCATTCATGTAAAATTTTAAATAGTTCCAAATTAAACCGGATTAGAAACAACATAAAGTAAGTATCGATTTGTTTTTTTTTTTGGATTGATTAAGGTCTGAATATTATGTCCGGCCACGCATAAAGCATTGGTCGTCGTGGCTTGTGCTCCGCTTCAAAAAAATAATAAATTTATCGGGCATTCAGTAGTTAGCATTGAACTGTAAAAAATACATGGGTACAGTGGAACATAGAACCTCCTCCTTTTTGGAAGTCGATTAAAAAAAGGAACGATGTTTATTCCGAGAACGGAAGGAATATTAGTTTTAAAAATCATTTCAAGTATTCCAAACTTGAGTCAGAAAATTTTATTTAAAATACTGGTTAAAAAAGCATTTTAGGGATTCAAGAATTTATTTAATCGTGATGTTTTTCGAAGCATTAAAACGGTTAAATGTTGATAAATTTTAAGATAATGAGATTTAGGTCAAAGAATTTCGTAATAAATTGTCGAGTTAAGCGGGATAACTGTTATATATCCCAAATAAACGTTGACACAAAAACATTGGGCGATATCCTTATAATACCCTTGTAAACCTTAACAGTTTCGATCATTTTCTTATTTCGGAATGTTTTCTCACACCCGAAAATGGCGTTGATGCAACGGTATCAGGCTTGATCAAATATTTAAGTGAATTTTGGAAAGTGTTAATGAATAAAATATACGCTAATAACGTTGATACTCGACTCGGCGTAACACAGGTACTAATATTGTACCATAAGTTGATTTTCTTATAAGATATCAAGAATATCGGAAAGCTTGTGTAGCGTTAAGTAGTTTTGTAAAGTAATAATGTTCCACCATCTAAGTGCAAATTTGAAGTCCGAAATATTTAATTTTTATTAAACATCACAAGTTTTAAGTTTATGGAGAGAAATATAGTTAACATTTTTGAGCAGAAAATGGCGTTGACGCTATGGTTTGAAACTTAATTAAGTGTAAATATTTATTAACGTTTATTGAAAATTTAAGAAAATCCATTACGGAAGTTATAAAATTGACTTCTTAGAAATTCAACTTGTCTGAAAAAAATAATATAATGCTCTATGGTTAAAAAAAATAGCGGTTATAATGTAAAAACTTTCCAGAGACACAATATTTCTTTATTTTTATAGTTTGACTAGCTGACCCGGCGAACTTCGTACCGCCATAGTTACATATCTGTCTCAGCTTCCCACAGGTACAGTCGCGGACAAAAAAAAAGCACTTTTCCCGTATTTTTTTTTTCTATGTGTTATTGAATTACAACTAAGTACATATTTTGACTTTCATCCCCTCTCTCCAGGAAACCGTACTGATATTCATTTGTTCTGTGGAATTTCTGGATAAAAAGTATCCTATGTCCTACCTCGTAGTATGAACTCAAATCATGCCAAGTTTCATTTAGTAGTATAATCCGTTCAGTAGTTTCGGCGTGATGCGCGGCCAAGATACAGACAGACAGACAGACAGACAAAAATGAAAAAAGTTTTGGCTTCAGTATCGATTATAGAGAACCCTCCAAAAAATATTTTCAAAATATCTTTAATGTACAGAATTGGACCTGTTAAGGCTGTCACATTTTTATACAAGTATAGATGATTTGAATTACGAATATTTATAAATGCTTTTGGAAATTTGCGTTATACTATGGTTGTCCACGAAGTAGCGTTGCATTGATAAGCCACGCGCGACGTTCATTCTGTTACGAGGTTAAAGTCATAGTTGGCGACCAAGGTTATGGATGGGACCTTACTTGATTAGGTTACGAACAAAATTGAAGTGGTATCAATATAAAAGATTTTTAATATTGTTATCATAGTTATTTATAACTAGCGACGGAACACGACGGACGGAACTAGGACGACTTCGCACGAAGTCTTTAAAATTCTCAGGTTTCCTCTACTACAGTATGAATGTATTAAACTGTAAATTTTTCTCTTGAATCCCTTTATCTATTGCTAAAATCAACATCTAAATCGGTTGAGTTGCTTAAAAGACTTCATTTTATTTAATGTAAAGAAGATTAGATATAAACTAATATTGATCATAACTAAAATCTATACTTCTATACTAATATATAAAGCTGAAAAGTTTGTTTGTTTGCTTGAATGCGCTTATCTCAGGAACAACTGGTAAGATTCACTATATATCATCACGCTAAGACCAATAGGAGCGGAGCACCAATGAAGATTGCTACAAAAACGGAGAAAAATTATTACGCTAAGGGCAATAGCAGACATAAACGAGGTTGCGTGGGTCAGCTAGTGATAAATAAACGTACTAGCTCATGGAAATTAAAAATAAAAGTTAAAAAAAAAGAATTTATCATTAGCACCCGTCACACGTACATCTCCTTTCTAAGAAGGGATGTTCAGCCATGGATTATTAGAGGCTAGTGATGGTGCTGATGACACTTAGGTACATTATATATATGCCGAATATTTATATTTCTATTAGACATAAGGTAACATAATTTGTACTAATATATAATCCATAACATAAACATACAGTCACGCCTTTTTCCCAGAGGGGCAGGCAGAGACAATTGATCTCCACTTACCACGATCCTGACACACCTCTTTTGCTTCGTCCACATTCATCAATCGCTGCATGCATGCTCGTCGGTTACTGGTGCTCTTCACATTGCCTTTTTCAGAACATCATTAATTTGATCGGCAAATGTTCGCCGTGGACGACCTCTTCTGACACTACCACACACATTCGCTCTATAAATTCCTTTCGTGAGTCTTCTATCATCCATCCTAATGAACAAACTATCGAAGCATGTCCTTTTCAATCTTTGTCACTACATCTTCTTTCAATCCACAAATCCAAACTGCCGTACAACAAACATTTTAGAACTAATTATTATTTGTTACATTCTAGAATGTTTATTTATTACTCGTTTTTATCAATGTATTTGTTTAAGTTTTTTATTATTATTATAAACTAGCTGACCCGGCGAACTTCGTACCGCCATATTTACAAATCTGTCTCAGCTTCCCACAGGCAGTGTACAGTCGCGGACAAAAAAAAACACTTTTCCCGTTATCTTTTATTTTTTTTCTTTCTAGCAAAAAATAATAAATGAAATCGGACTATGTGTTATTGAATTACAACTAAGTACATATTTTGAGTTTCATCCCCTCTCTCCAGGAAACCGTGCTGAATTTCGGGATAAAAAGTATCCTATGTCCTACTTCGTAGTATGAACTCAAATCATGCCAAGTTTCATTTGAATCCGTTCAGTAGTTTCGGCGTGATGCGCGGCCAAGATACAGACAGGTAGACGGACAGACAGACAGACAAAAATGAAAAAAAATACAGTTTTGGCTTCAGTATAGATTATAGAGAGTCCCCCGCCCCCCTAAAAAATGTCTTTAATGTACAGAATTTGACCTGTTACAATTTTATTATAAGTATAGATAGATAGGTACTTATTCATAAATTTACCTTAGTTTCCATGACAAACATCACGTAACAGAATTGGCGTTTGGAATCAACAAATGATAATTTACGTAACTTCGTATAGAATTAAAAAAGTTGTAGTTAGATAGTTTAAGCAAAAAATTGCAGCTCTACTCACAATCGAAAAAAAGGCGTTTGATGATAGAAGCTTGTTCGAAACTAATTTTGGAGCTCATGGAGTTTCTAAAAGCGGTTATGAAAATTGCTAAGTATAAAAACCATTTCTATATTTTTTAAACTAGCACTACACTACATATCTATATTACTATTATAAACGCGAAAGTTTGTAAGTATGGATGGATGGATGTTTGTTACTCTTTCACGCAAAAACTACTGAACGGATTTGGATGAAACTTTACAGTAATATAGCTTATACATCAGAATAACACATAGGCTACTCTACTATTTGCTGCGTTAACCGACATATGCGCGGACGGAGCCGCGAGCAACACCTTGTGTATTATAAAACAAAGTCCTCCGCCGCATCTACGCGTCTGTCTGTTCGAGATAAACTCCAAATAGTGATTTTTGAGGAAGGGTTTCGTATAAAATTTGTAAAATTTACGATATTCGTGGAAGACGTCGGAAAAATCACGCACATCTTCTCGGGGTAACATAGGCTACATTATATTTTCCGTAGAGCCCGTGCGAAGCCGGGGCAGGTTGCTAGTACTAAACTAACGAAGAATTTAACGTTGATATTTTTTAATTTAAGACATTTTTTGAGTTAGGGCCGGTCTCCCACACATAACTGCGAGCTCGCACAAATGCACCGCAAGAACTTCACGCATCACAGTTATGTGTGGGAGCCCTAAAGGTGCGATATAAGCACAAAGAAATAATGTTCAAAAATTTGATTCCTTTTTATCTGTATTTTAATATGTAAGGCAAAAACTCAATACCCCTTTTCACGAAAACTATGCCAACGGAGGAGTATGAAATTTGGCACGGTTAAAATTTATATGAAATGCAGGAGGAATGCAGAAAGCTAAAATAATATGGTAGAAATATATGTTAGAATTTCGACATTTGGGCGACCACTAGTATTCGTAATGTAACTTAACTTACCCGTGTACACAATGCGTGGCAGTGATAAGGTGGTCCGGGGCAATGACAGTGGCGCCACAGATGACTTTCCCGTCCCGTTTCAGCGCCGCAAGCCACGGGAACTCGCCAGGAGTTACTGCCTCTCCTCCAACGACACGAGCGCCACGTGCCACGCCACACGCTGGAATATTGATTGCTTTAGATTGGTCATTAACACTATTAAAGTATTCTCCATAAGATAATTTAAAAAAAGTATTGCCAATTTTTTTAATTTCATTACAGTTGCACTGTAAGTGACACCGCTGTAGCGAGAAATTAAATATATTTTTGATGAACTAAAATGTTTCATATTTTGTTACCATTACAATTTGAGCTACGTTGTGTAGATGTAGATACACAATTAAATTAACTATGTTTTGTTAGAATTACCTTATACATTCTTACAAAAGTCGGCTGCAAACAAAGAAACAAACGTACAATCATACAAGGGAAGCTAATAAAACTGTAAAAGAAACTCGCTGAGCATGAGTCTCTGTTGTTCAAAGAAATGTTTTTTTTTAATAGTAATGTTAATATACTATGGAATAAATAACTACGAACAGTCTTGAATATAAATCTTGATTTTGTTTTTCTTTTAGAAGTAGGTAATGATTTTAGATACCTTAATGAAGCACCTGAATCTAAACCAGGAGATCCAGATTGAGAACAACTTCTGAGTTTATACTCAGAAGTTGTTCTCAATCTGGATCTCCTGTAAAAACTCAATTGAGGACAAGAATGCGTGCTTGCATTAGAAATAGGGGCTCACACTTTGAAGATCGACTGTAAATTTAAGTTTAGGCCGCAAAATAACTACATTTTAAAAATTTCAATTTTTCACTTACTCCCGATTAAGTTCATTTACTCAGCCATTTGTCAACGTATTTAATTTTTTTATACCACGCTGGATAGATAATAAAACATACTTGTTTTTAAGCTATTACGCCGATAAAATTGTAAGGTGATTTTTTTAAATAAAATTGCATTTAGTCATAAGAACAGTAAAATGTATGAACACTTTAAGGTTCCCTGAATCATTATTCACTAACGATACTACATTTCTGTTCTTTTTTGTGTTATTATTACGTATTAGGGTGTTAGCAAACTAAAAACACCAACAACAACCATTAAATACGCAAGTGTTTGTATTAAGAGCACTTTGAAGTAGCGTGATCCACTTTTCTTTAAAAAAATAGTTTTTTTATTTTATTTCCAAAACGGTACATTTTTGACACATGTACCCGAGGACAATTTGATAGCTAATGATCTCTACTATCACCCCTTAAAGGGATTGCTACATGTTACCAGTAACCCTGTATATACAAATAAATTAAATTGGAGTGTCTGTTGCTAATTTTAAACTAACAGCTTTTTACTAAATGAACTTTCACCTTGGTATTTTCAGATTTTGTAAAGATAATCAAGTTCAGATGGGAAACAGAAACTGTAGAGCCATACGTACCTAGGTTATGCATTACTTTACCCCCTCTAAATCTAGTAATATTTAGGGTTAAAATATGAAATTGCCAAATTGTACTGAAAAATAAAAAGTTGTTTTTCCTAAAATGTAATATATTTATTTAATAAAAATATTTATTCTCGTTATCTACACATTGTTATCATCTAATCGGAAGTTCATTTATGACTTTGCGATAGAAATCTGGGGACCTAGATTCGACGAACCGTGTGAACCATCTTGTACTGCCTCTTGGGAAGAAATTTTTTTACCTAGAAAATAGTCTAAATCATGAAAAGTGGACTATCATGTGATAGAAGTTTCACTTGAGAATCTCACGCCATGAAGGTTTTATGTCAATTTAAAGTATCTATAATTATAAAACGGCAATTTCATACTTTAACCGCTATAATATTTATAGAATCAAAGTTATTGATAATTTCACTTCTGGAACTGCAGAATGTAGGTATTCAGTGAGATAATCAATCGTGGAGTTAGAAATTTAACGTCATTGTAATGGCAACATTTTCGATTGTCATTTTTCTTGTTTGACGATTTGACGTTTGAGGTTAAGTACTTTGAGACGCTTGGATCGGTCGAGCTGGAGCTTCGTAAAAGAATGCCGGTTTTAAGTTAATTTAATTGTAATTTAGCTAATTGTCAATTCAACCCGGTCCCTTTAGTGGTTTACCGTTATGATTGGTCTGATTTGGACTCGCGAGTTTGTAGTCACGTCATAGGCGCGATCCGTGATAGCTGAATCGATTGTATTGTAATTCGAATTCCTTGAAGATTGTACAGCATTCTGGAGCATGTATGTGTGAACGTACCAGGACAGACCAGGCGGTGGGGTACCCCATCAGCGGCGCCGAGAACAAGGAAGCCACACAACTCCAGTAAGTGCTTGATTATAGTAGCTTAGAATAAGAAGACGGTGAACGCCGTGGTTCATTGCTCTTTCCAGTGATCTAGGTTAGTGATTGAATGCCTTATCTATGGGCCGTAAGACATCTCAAATTTCACAAGGTGATCGCTCCACTGGGGAGAGGACTGAACACGTGGTATATTAAGTAATTCATTGTTAAATTATTAAAAATGAAAAACCCGACTGCGTCAATATTTGACAATAAAAACATATAAGATTTATATATATTCGTAATCACCGTAAAAATATCTTTATTTTGATACCACACTTGATGTATTTTGAAAACATTAAATTTTTATATATTACTTTTTGGCGTCAAAGATCCTTTTTTTTAACCGACTTCAAAAGAGAAGGAGCTTCTCAATTCGACTGTATTTTTTTTATGTTTGTTACCTCATATCTTTCGACTGGGTGAACCGATTTTGCTGATTTATTTGAAAGCTAGTGCTTGCCATGTGGTCCCATTTCAATTAGGTCCAGTTCTGACATGTCATCCATGAGAAAACCATATGTCTTCAATTTGCATTAAGTATGTGCGCGACAAATTGACGAATAACTCAATATCACGCCAACCGGTTTTGATGATTCTTCTTTTATTTCAAAGCTGGTGCTTCCCGTGTGGTCCCATTTAAATTTGGTCCAGATTGAAGTCGGTTATTTTTTTGTTAAAATTTGTGATTATTTTTTGAATTTTGATGTACCCAGTGTCACTCTCACGACTAAGACGAATCTATTGACACCACTCACATAAAAATACGACAAGCCGTTTAGGCTCTAGGGCGTGCCAAAGAAATATACAAACATACACTCGAAAAACATAACCCTCCTTTCGCAGTCGGGTAATAAAGTACAAATGCCTGTTAAAACTTATTCACGCGAGATGGAAAACATTTTAATATCAAACTGTAACGGTAAAAGGTAATTCTTTGAGTAAATCGTTTCTCAAAAACGAAAAAGCAATAATCCTTTCATAAGCACAAGGAAATTATAACGATACTTCTCATTAAATTATATTGTTACTTTTATATTAATGAAAGGGATGGGCAAGAAGGAAACTTTTACACAAATTTGTTATGAAACAATAATTATTATCTATAAAATATAGCTCGCTCTCTGTGATAGCTGTCACTTGTGACGTTTTAGAACTTACTAGCCGACCCGTGCCCACTTCGTTGGGCATAAACCGCCCGCTTTTCTTCGACTTCAATCAATCAAAATAAAGCATGGCCTATTTCACTTCTGAATAGTGTCGCTTTCTGTTAGTGAAAGAATTTTTAGGATCGGATCAGTACTTCCGAAGATTACCCCCTACAAACATACAAACAAAGTTGGAAACTTTACCTCTTTATACCCATTTAGCGCCGCCGTACTCGATTGAGTACCATTAAATATTGCATCTCCTGTTTGACAGTTATAAGTTAATTAAGATTTTTGTTGGTATTTATTATATTAAGCAAAATAACTTATTCAAATATTAAAGTTTTGTGAGGGTAGATTTTTTGTAAATGTCATTTTGAGAGCCACGAATATATTGAACAGAACGTCGTCCCAGGTAAGTGTACATTATTGTTATGTAAACCACAATTTTTAGACTAACATTTGTTTTTACTAAATATCTCAATAAAGCACTTATCATTGCTTATAATCATATATGTTTTAGAAGTCACAAGTAAATCTAAGTGAAAATATGTCCTTGCAAATAGTAGCGTACTCGTCCGAGTACAGCGGCAACTAACATACGCAAATAACCTTTTTTTTTGCAGTTTACTAACAATGTCATCGAAAGGTTTTGAGCATATTACCAACTACGAGGGGTTAGATGAAGCTATCGAAGCGGTTTTATATGAAAGCGATGATGAGGCTAACTATTACTTAGCCATCGTATCACCACCACCAAGTATTGCGACAGATGAAGAGGAAGGAGCTGATGAGGATATGGTTACTTCGACACTGCCACTAGATGTTCCCGGGAATATTGAAGTTTTTGTGCATTCACGTGATACTGATGAAGAACCATTAGCCACAAAGCGTCTTCGACGACACCAGCAGGAAAGGATTCCAAATTGGCGTAAGTGTGAACCAATTTATTCCTCACAGCCGGAAGTCGTGTCGGAAGTAGATCAAAGAAAAGCGGCTGTCAAAGAGGCTCTCAAAGATCTGAATCCTGTCCAAATTTTTGAAAAGCTGTGTGATGAAGAGGTTTTTGAACTAATTATTTCAAATACTAATTTAAATGCGCGACAAAATAACAGACACTCATTTTAGTTGGATTCGAACGAATTGAAAAAGTCCATAGGTGTCTTGATTCTTTCGGGATACCATAAATTACCTAGGGAGAGCTCATATTGGTCTTTAGACGAAGATGTAGGTGTTTCATTTGTTTCCAAAGTGATATAAAAAAGAACCTCCATTTGGCGAATAATGACCAAGCGACATCTACATGCGATAAAATGTTCAAAATAAGACCACTATGCGATACTCTAATGACTAAATTCAAACAATGGGGAGATTGACTTGTGGAGACTCGGATACTGTGCTATTGGTACGATTCGTCAAAACAAGACTAAGAAATGCCCTCTAAATAGCATAAAGGAGATGAAGAAAGTTGAGCTGCTTATGACTATAGATTCGACAAAACAAATGGCAGTAGGTAGTAGAGCCACGCTGATTTCAGCACGAACGGGCCGGCTCGACCGGGGCGGTACTACCCTCGCACAGAAAATCAACGTAAAATGACAGCGTTCGTGCTGTCGTGTTTCGTTGGTGAATGCGAGACCGGAAGCCCAATTAGTCTAGTCAACAAGTACCATACTTGTTGACTAGACTAACAGATGCAGCAGCATCACTAGGCCGCCATAGTGTGGGTCTCCATACTGCATTGTCTGCATTCGCAATGAGTATGGTGACCACCACTATTGGATTCTGCTTATGCTTTCCATCAGGCAGAGTAGAGTCATTTTGGCGGGCCAAACATTAAAAAAAAAAAAAAAAAAAAATAATAATTATTATTGTTCGTAAGATGGAAAGATAATAGCATATTACTATGGCGACCAACTATGACACGATTGAACCACTGGGTGCAATAAAGAGATGGTGGAGAGGTGTCCTATAAATCGTGAAAAGGTCGATGTTGGCATACCACATTTGTTCCAAAACTATATTGGAGAAATGGGAGGAGTCGAAGAACTTGACCAATCCATATCACTTTACAGGATCGCTATTCACGGAAAAAGGTGGTGGTGGGTCCTGATTACATACATGGTAGATATGACTATATCTAATGCCTGGCGTTTACATACTCTCAGTCACGATGATCATATGGACCAGCTGTTTGAGGCGTAATTTGGCACGCTATTATTTACGCCAAACCAAACAAAAAGTCGCCCTTCGTCATCAACAGTACAAGGTTTGGAGCAAGGTGTGGGACACTAACTTAAAAAAAAACAGAAAAACAATTACGCTGTGCAGTTTGTCACGCAAGAGTTCGCTGGCAGTGCAAACTTTGCTTGAAAACACTATGTATAGAAAGAGTGTTTTGAACATTATCACCGCTAAGTGGCCGCTGTACTCGTACGAGTACACCCCTCTAAAATCTCCAAAAAGTTATAAACTTTTCTTTTTTATTTCTAAAATGTTTATTTGTGTTACCAATAATTAGAAAATAAACGATTAATAGCTAAAACACTGGTAGTTTTACTTTGGCGCTTAATGGGTTAAGTACTAGTTGTTGCCCGCGGCTCCGCCCGCTTGTATGTCGGTTATCACGGCAAATAGTAGCCTATGTGTTATTTTGATGTATAAGCTATATTACTGTAAATTTTCATCCAAATCCGTTCAGTAGTTTTTGCGTGAAAGAGTAACAAACATTCATCCATACTTGCAAACTTTCGCGTTTGTAATATTAGTATATCTATGGTGTTTTAGTGTGATCAGCCTGCCGGTTGGGATTGTAGACTACTGGCAGAAAAATTTCAACATATTTTTTATGAAATAGAATGGAAATGGAGCAGGCGGGTTATCTGACGGTAAGTCCTTACCAGCACCCTTAGACCTTTGTAACTTAAGAGTCACGAGAGCGTTATCACTGTTTGTATTCCGTCCTCTCATAAAAGAGGATGTTTACTATTCTTTTCTTCAAGAAGACAACTCCTGCACTAGGTATATTCCTGTGTCTCGATTTTACAACTGTGTCTTACCTTACCGTGGGAGAGCCACGCTTCGGCCTGAATGGGCCGGCTCGACCGGAGTGATATCACGGCCTCACGGAAAACCGGTGTGAAATAGCGCTTGCGCTGTGTTTCACCGAGTGAGTGAGGATACCGGAGGCCCATACCCCAACCCCTCCCCCACCCACCTCCCCATTCCCCAAAGGCTGGCAACGCACTTGTGACGCCTCTGGTGTTGCGGTTGTCCGATTTTCGACTTCGATATAATATTTTACCAAAATTTAATTCCATTATTTTGAAAAGCACAAATCATAACAAGTTATATTCACTTCTTGTAATCTCAGATGAGTTTCTATTAGATAACATGCTTGAAGTGAAGCGTGATAAAAAAGCCATCTCTTCGGAATAAAAATATACATTCTTCACTTCACGAGTTCCAAGATATTACCAAAAGGTCCTAAATCCAGACAGGAAGCAATTTCAAAGCTACTGAAGCACCTTCAACTTTTAACTTCATGCCAATGCAATTACACCGCACATGCACCGTTATATTCATTTTAAAATTAAATGTATAATATTATACGATGAATGAAATGATACGAGATACGAGAAACCATAAAACGCAACTTTTCACACATTAACTTAAAGTATGCTTATCTTAATTACTGTGGCTTTAAGGTATTCCATTCTAAATAAAAAAAATGATTTTACACATAATTTAGGTTAAGTACATATTTAGTGTGGATCCAAAGTAGGTGATGCAACCAAAAATCTACATAAGAGAAATTTCTATCAATCTGCTATGCAATATTTAATCAGAATATTAAATTCTAGTAATATACGATCGACGTTCAACCCCGGCAAGTTTGTTGTTGTAAGTTGTTAGTAAACAAACTTTACGCCATACTTCTAGCGACAAAAAACATTCTTGTCGTGGTCATTTAAATGCAACGACAACTTTGTAACTTATACGTTTAAAAAAACATTTATATTATTAAAGTAGGTCGCGATCCTCACAATAAAACAGGCATTTATCGATGAACCTTTCTTTATTTCCTTTAAAACAGTACACGAAAAAGTTCCGACACTTTTAACCGAGCATACAATGTAGTAGATGTTGCATCTCGCAATTGTTGATCGGGAGTTTCAGATAATAAATTCAGCATTTACCAGACGTTCTTTACACATCCGGGGCACTTAACATACTTGTGAAAATATCTTAGTGGTTTATTGCAATGGGCTTACATGCGAATAAGCCTCGTTTATAAGTGGGCACACTCTCTAAAACACTCCAAACTATTAGCACTTATTTTGTGACATAACCGAAAGTGAAGTATTTTATCTATTGAGTAAGAAATTATAATTTTAAAGAGAACACTCATTTATCATAAATTATACTTGTTTACGAATATTGGTAGTTCCGGAAGTAGAGGAACTGCTTTAATAATGAATAAATTTTAATTTACTCACCACTGTTTGTTTAAAATATTAAAATAATTGATCATATCTTTTCGTAGTTTTTTTTTAATTTAATTTTTTTCCACTTCACACGTAACACTAGGTTTATGAAAACAGCTGAAAAACTTTAAAAATAAATAATTTATATCGACACTCACTGCAGGGCTTGCAGGCGTTGGCGACGGCAAGAGCCGCGAGGAAGCTGAGGACGCGAAACATGTCTGGCGGTGTCACAGCCCACTCTATAGTCAGGGGGAGACGCCGGCCCAGCTATTATAGGCCGTGGGCGGCGCCTCCGATATGGCCTCGGGGCCAGTGTGCACCAGATCAGGCCAAGTTCACGGCAACGCGACGACTGAACGAGTGACGGTGGTAGGAGCGCTGCGTCACCCCACTGCGCGCTCGCTTCGGGGATTGTGGAAGGATCAGTGTAGTTAAGATAATGACCTTGATTATTAGGCAACATTTTGACGCAACATGTCTATCGTCAACTTTTAATTATGGATTCTTTTTAGATATTTAATATAAACCACTTATTTAAAAAAAGGTATGTAGGAATGTAGGACATGTAATGTATCTTTCACATTGAAAATGAAACTGACTAGTGCGACTTTAAAGGGTAAATATTAAATAGTGTCGTTTCCTTGATACATGTTATGCAGGAAGAAGAAACTCTGACCTATATTCTGTAAAATTAGTTGTTGTCTTTGAGACATAGCGAGCTGGACATTATGGAAAGGCTAGTCTACTGCCTGTTGTAGGATAACAAATCTATTATGCCAACCTAAAACGGACAGTGAGCCGGTCTAATTCTGCAATGTTTATAATGATTAAAGGGGAAAATACTTTTATAGTATACTAGCTGACCCGGCGAACTTCGTACCGCCATATTTATATATCTGTCTCAGCTTCCCACAGGCAGTGTACAGTCGCGGACAAAAAAAAGACTTTTCCCGTTATATTTTTTTTCTTTCTAGCAAAAAAAGAATGAATGAAATCGGACTATGTGTAATTGAATTACAACTAAGTGCATATTTTGACTTTCATCCCCTCTCTCCAGGAAAGGGTGCTGAATTTCGGGATAAAAAGTATCCTATGTCCTACCTCGTAGTATGAATTCAAATCATGCCAAGTTTCATTTGAATCCATTCAGTAGTTTCGGCGTGATGCGCGGCCAAGATACAGACAGACAAAAATGGAAAAAAATAGTTTTGGCTTCAGTATCGATTATAGAGAGCCCTCCAAAAAAAATTTTCAAAATACTATAATGTACAGAATAGGACCTGTTACATTTGTATTATAAGTATAGATACTTAAATGAAATATTACTATTTACGAGTGTTTGTCTTCTTCAAGATTTATTTGACTTAAAATACTCAATCACACATCATCACTTTGTATGATCCACAAATTGTTGTTCTGAGTCTGGGTGTACTATGTGTCCGTTCCATGAATGCTTGTAAAATTCCAGCGAGTGCTCACAAGTAGGTACATTCTTAATGCGAGAGTTCTGATTAAAAAAAATATATAGACAATATTTATAATAGACAGTATTTTTTAATGTAGGACCTGCCAACGCGACTCTACCCTTCCTGATGGAAATAGTAGTATGGCGGCCTAGTGGTAAATGGTAAATTAAAACGGCTACGAAAACGGATAACCCGTTATCAAAAGGACGCACTTTAGAGTTCTAGAATCCGAAGCTCTGGAACTCTCTTCTCTAAATAAATCTGTTAGGCGAATTTCGTAGAAAATACCAAATCCTTAAAAAAAAAAAAGTCCAGGTGTTAGCTACGTATTTTACCTGACCTGACTATGGAACTACGGAACACAAGGCTACGCGTTTTCTAACACACAGTTTGTTGGTTTTTGACTCTTACTGTTTAATTTGGTACTAAATGCTCATAACTTCCCTTCATAAGACAAGTGCACCTGCCACGTCCTACTAAACCATCCAAAGGTTGACTGGTAGAAAATGCCATTTGGCATTAAGTCCGCCTCCTGCAAATGTAATGCAGGAAGTATTAATAAATAAATAAAAAATGCCTGCGTAGCTTTATGCAGCTTTTTTGTTTGTGATTATACAGGGTTACTGGTAGTATGTAGTAATCGCTTTAAGGGGTGATAGTAGAGATCATTAGCTATCAAATTGTCTTCGGGTAAATGTGTCAAAAATGTACCGTTTTGGAAATGTCAATGGTAATTTATATGGCATCAATACTTACTATACTACTTATACTATACTACCTACTACTACTATACTACCCCCTACATAAATATGTTTGTTTTTTTGATTTCTGTTTTTGTTACTTTCTTTTAGTTGTTTTGATTCATTTTTATCTATTTTTATTTTATATTATTTTTATTTTCACTTGTTTCTTTTGGTGCATGTTGTGACACCTTGAAATGTTGTGCATTTAAATTAGAGTTAGTGAAATTACTGTTTCTTATATACATAAGATATAATGTAACAACAACTGGTTGTCCAAATAAATAAATAAAAATCCTTCCTTATCGTTTTAAAACATTATTATTTACGACCAGCACTTCAATAAAAGAACTAGGAAACAATAAGTCAATTTAATTAAAATGCCAGGTTACTGAATTCGATTTACGCGTGTTAATTTTAACCAATGTTTTATGACGACGACGACGCAATTTTCGTGGCGTGACTTGAGCATTCACTACTGCTTTGCGTCTCACTGTCAAGTCGAATTATGGCAAAAGACAAGCCCCCTACTTTAAATGCCAAAAATGCCAAAAAAAGCTGGCCATTCACGCACGACCAGAAGCAAAACATCAAGATCGGTACATCTGTTACGTCACATTTTACTTATTATGACTCGCTTTGTTTCTCATTATTAAGGGCACACGCATTAATAAGAACACGCCTTTAAACGAACGGAACGCTACATCCCGTTGCACGCCAAAAATATACACATATAAGAGATAATAATGAAAGGAATCGCTTTCGTGTTCAATTAATTTAATTGATCATTTCGAACAATGTTAAGGTTTCTTTCTTGGCGTACGTACAGGTATTTGGTGAAAATGAGTTTTTAGTCGCACGACTAAGCACATTTTTTCCATTAGAGTTCTATTTTGTTTTTTTTACAGAAAGTGTGACTCTGATTTCTATTTTGATATAAATCAAACGTTATAATATTTTTCTAAATTGAATTGCTGTGTTCTATTTGTAGATCACAAAGACACGGCAATACTCGCAAGATAGAGATAGATTTATAAGTTATTTTTAGTAGTATTATTATTTATTTTTCTAAACAAGCTTGCATTATGTTATGATAACGTTATTATTGAGGCCTAACCACATTTTATGTTCTTCAATATATATTACTTTAATAAGTACCTATCATAAAACTGTATTGCGGGTAAATAATATGTTCTTAAAATTTATTCGGTCCCGTCTAAAATTGCCTTTCGCCAGTGTATTGAGATTATCATAATATATATGATGTCATTATTTTAATAGTATTTATTTTTATAAACTTGTGCTCGCTTAGTCACAATACGTAACAGTTAAGAATTTTAATTACGATGAAGCCGTGATAGTGACAGTAGTATTAAATAGCTTTAAAAACATAGTTTTTTTCCTCTTGATATACTCAGAATCATGACTGTGACCATCATTCTTGAACTAGTTTGTTGGGATTTATGACAAAGGCCATGTTTACATTTGAAGTTTATTTAATGTTATGTAGTAGATGTATATATGTACATATAGCTTATAGGTTTATTATGGGTATCTATTTGAGTGTCTTTTAGAAAAACCTTAAGACACCAATATTTTTTTTTCTTTTTGAGATGACTACTCCCGCACTAGGAATAAATCCTGTGTCGCGGGGGACTTTACAAACATACATGAAACGGACACAAAGAACACCCAGATTCAAAACAACAATTTGTGGATTGAAAATCTATAACTTATTTACGATAAGTGTTGGGCCTAGAATGTTAAAATAATATGTAAATAAACCATCCTCCACTATCTCATACTGGTAGAAGTGGATGTGTGATTTAGTGAATGAAGCAACACAACATTAATGTTATGACACAGAATAACTAATAGTACTTACGGTTATGATTGCAAAAAAAAAATTAAGTTGCGTTTCAGTAATAAAATAATGTAGTGTTATTAGGAGGATCTATTATTATTGTTCTTATTTTCCCTTTTGACCACATACGTACTTAGTATATTTTTAAATGAGGGTCAAACGGGGAGATGGGTCACCAACTGTGGACATCTGCAGCTCTAGATTCACTAGTAAGTTAATAGCCTTTGAGTCTTTTCCACTAGAATTCCAGATTAATGGAATACTCTGACTAAGCGAAGTGAGTGAAGAGTGATAGGTTTATCATACTTCGAATTCTTGTGAAGTTGTCTCTTTTAAGACTGTAGTCCTTGAGCGTGGGAATTTGTGATTGAACACCCACATTCACATTTTACATGCACACAAACGCATCGGGCACTGTTGCATACTAACCCTGGCAACTAATAAATTTACTTTCGGTTTTTTCTTTTAGTTACATATTCATTAACTGTTCGCCTTTGAAGAATGTTTAGAATGTCCTACAAAGCACGCAATGTATCTTAGTCTTATCGGAAAGCCCGCGGGCTTTAAGTAACTCGTCAACGGCCGAGAATGGGTTTCAAGTCATTTTTATAAATAATATATTTTTACACAGTATAAAATTAAGTCGCTCGCGCTATCTATCAGCTTAGATCTTATAAAGTAATCAAAGCGACTTTAATGCTATGGAAATAAAATTTGTATGATATATGTTATATTCATGGAACGTAATGTTAATGTTTCTTAAAGATATAATTTTTGGTCGCTTTTATTGCTCATATTGACTAAATTTTACTACATAGATGTACGCCCCACTTTTTTCACTTTTTGACAAAAAACACGCGGAAAAAGTATGAAACAGGTTTTGAAAAGCCGTAGTCACGCGTTTTTAAGAGTTATGGTACGTTTCTATTTTAATTTAAGTTTTTACTTTTTTTATTTAAAATGTTTTGGTGTAGTGATAATAATAATTTATATGCAAAGTATATTTTAAATACCTAACATAGAAATATATTTTTTTTTTAATAAATACGAACAAAGTCACCAGCAAATGCTAATAATACCTATATATATATTTGAAATGTACAAGTAACACTCTTTCCGATGATACCAAACACGGCATATTTATCTCAAATTTATTTTTTAATACAGTATTTTATGTCGGCTAGAGGGCGCCACATTAAATTGAGTGACGCGTCATATAGCCTATAAGCAGCGGACGATCAAGACGCTTCTAACGATACCCCATTTATCCAGTTCTAATTAGTAGTTAAGGGAGTAGCTATGAGGGAACAGATGAACATACATACATAGCCTGTCAAAATCATAACTCTCTTTTGGCTTTGCCGTGGTCGGGTAAAAAAATAAAAAAATACAGTTAATTTATAAACTCCTTCTTTTGTTAAGACGGTTAAAAAGAAACTATTTGTCTTAAATTTAATATTAAGAGTGTAAAACTTTGCAATGGAAACTTCCTAGAATATATAATACTAGCTTTTACACGCGGCCCACGCAGACTTTCATCCCCTGATTTACCCCCTTAAGGGTGAAATTTCAAAAAGCCTAGCCTAGCCTAGCCTTAGATTATGGCTTTTTGGTGAGAATTAATAAAAAACTAAAACGGTAAATCTTTTCTCCATACTTTTTTCTCGCGAAATAAGAAAAAAACATTTAAAATAGAGCACGAAATAGGACAAAGTATGCTAATTAAATAGGTCGATTTCGATGATTTTGATCTTTGTTAAGGCTTTTTTTCACAAAAATAAAGAATTATTTTATAAATGTCACTCGGCAGATTGGTAGACTGATTTATTAAACTACTGAGATTTATTTTTTAGTGTCAAATAATGAATTGAGTTGTTTGTGTTTTGCAAAACTGCAAGTGCCTTTTCGCGCGTTTTTAGGGACGCGCCCCTTAAGTGTTTCTGGTTAGCGGGTATAACAGCATCAAATCTGTTTTGTCTTAAGAAATTCACTTTGCAAATAAAGGATATAGCTACCATTTCGATGGCGTGCGGGTCGCTTACAGTTGACACGTATCCTGGCAGAAAGTCGAGCTTCAATGTTACGCAATATGCATATAATTTCACTTGCTGCCGGATCGCCGCGAGTTCACTTTAATTCTTTTATATTTGGACAATCTTACTCAACTTTTTACGTAATGCCAGGATTAAAACACTGCTTTTTGAACGGTTTTGCAATTTTTGATATTTCGGAACAAACATTTAAGCAGTATGTAGGTTCGTCAGCGGCCGTCAAACGTATCTTCGGCGCCATTCCACTTTTTTGTTTATGTTCTGTGCCGTGGAATAACACTGCAATTGAATTTTATGATGTACTGTGTGCGTAATGCCAGCATGTGTAAATAACATTGTATAATAAATTATTGCTTTTGTGATATTAAACGACGCTAAGATACAAAATATTAATTCATGTAAAAATTATTGAAAGAAACATAACAAAATTAACCTCTTTACAGTGTGTTTAATTTCGAAATGTTTCTTTATTTATAAAAGCTACTAACTAAATACGTCTTGTGTCTAATTATCTTATCAATTCCCTATTTTTCCACCGATTTATTTTTGTCATTATGGGTTTTTTAACAAAGTTTGTCTAGACAAACATTGGTGGCCTTGTTACTGTTTTTGAAGGTGAATTTCATGGAAATAACCGCGTTAGGCAGAATATGAACGAGTCCAAGGCGACAGTGGGTGCCACCCGTATCACTGATAACGATGCAGTCCGTCAGCTGAAGGATATAGGTATGATGTTACTATTGTCACACGATCCATACTGAAGTCGAACAGTTGGCAGTTGGCCGCCAGTCATCATCACCTCGCCTGGTCAGCGGATCCTCCTTTTGTGTTGGAGGGACATGACACTTTCTACTGTGGCGGAACGCCGCCACAGTAGAAAGAAAAAAATAGAGAGAAAGAAAATCATTTATTCTGACATTCACAATTTAACTCTCGTCACTAATATCAGAAAAAATACACAACACATTTGAGGCATAGAACTCATTAGATTCATAGGAGTCATTATATTCCTCTTCCTAGCAAAAAAAAATACTCCTAGGGTAGGTACGTTTTTTCTGGTATAGGATTCCCCAAGAGAGAACTTGCTAGGGTCTCATTTCTCGATGATAAGTAACGAAAGAAGTTACCAACCCGGTCGAATTGATCCATTTAGTGCCAAAGTATTTCTCTCCCACGCGGTCACGTTGGTTGTGGTCCTTTTTCCACGCTCTTACAGACAGTGTTAATTATTAGTAAACTAGCGACCAGCCCCCGGCTTCGCACGGGTGGATTTCAGATGCCCCCGCCGACGACATGATTCGTGCATTTTAAATCTGTAAGATCTTCGAATATATTCATTTAAATTAGATGCTGTAAAGGGCCATTTTGATCTATATTAAATTCACAATGTATTTAATTTACTTAATTGTATAAGGATTCATTCTGTATTGCTTAAAATCACTTCGTAAATAAGCCATTATTTCTCGTAAAAAGAAAGGAATAAAAAATGGTTGTTGTGGGGTATCCCTAAGAGATAAACATATACCGTCGCGGATTTTTTTGTAGTACTTTTTAAGGAGTACAATACTGTAGTACATTATTTTGATCTATCTCGTAGGGTGCAACCGGCGTTTGCAATGTAAGCGCAAAAAAAATGAGTTTTTTTGCTACATTACGTTAGAAACCTCGAAAATTAACAGTGTTTCCATACTATATTATGCATTTATTATACATAAAAACCTTCCTCTTGAATCACTCTATCTATAATTTAAACTCTATCTATCCTTTGAAACCCTTTTATCCGTTTAAACATAGGGATATAGGGATAGGGACAGAGAAAGCGACTTTGTTTTATGCTATTTTGTGATAATATTTTTTTAACATAATTTGAATGTAGTGTGGCTACTGATTTGTACAAAAAAATCGCTACATGCTTGAGTAGTCGATCTCATATTTTCATAAATTAGAGATTAAACAAATAAAAATCTTTATTAAATTAATTTATGTTAATAGATATTATATATTCATAAAATAAAATAACAGTTTTGGTAATGAAGATCATAAATTGTTTAACTGTAAACGTAATTAATTAAAAATTAACTAGTTTTTTATTTCCATATCTACGATCAGCATTCATTAACACGAATTCTAAATTGATTGAAGACTGTGAGGGACAATAAACAGTTTACTTCTTAATTTACTCAATAATATCTACTTTGTAAATTTATAAAAAGTATTTATGTCTATCACTATCTGTTGCCAACATAATAAAATAAAAAAAATCTGTCGATTTACTGAAAAATAAAATTTGTTTGCGCATTCGCGATAATAACGCCAATGATTGACAACATTGCTTCATGGTTGTCAGTTTTGGTTTTATGTTATTTTAAGTCTGTAAACCTAAGTTTTTATTAATAACTAGCTGAACCCCGCGGTGTTGCCCGCGGTACGACAATACCCGCGGGGAACGCCGCGGGGCGAAGCTAGTCTAAAAAAAGTAGCCTAAGTTACTCCTTATATAATCAGCTACCTATCAGAGAAAGTCCCGTCAAAATCTATCCAGCCGTTCCAGAGATTAGCTGGAACAAACAGACGGACAGACAAAATTTAAAAAAAATGATATTTTGGTAGGTATATGTATGTATACATAGGACATATATATGCATTTAGTAAAAAGCGGTTATAATATTATAAACAGACACTTCAATTTTATTTATTTGTATAGATATTTCATTTGACATCTATTCAGTGGCATTTTTATAACAAATTCGTGAGACACTAAATCGTAAAATAGTTTTAATAGTTTCTAAAACCAGTGACACAAGCTTCAAGTTCTAAAGTGAATATTGTACTATTGCGTCTCTTATCCACTTATATTATACTAGCCTTTACACGCGGCTTCGCTCACGCAGACTTTCATCCCCTGATTTACCCCCTTAGGGGTGGAATTTCCAAAATTCCTTTCTTAGTGCTCACTTACGTTATATAAAGAACCTACATGCAAAATTTCAGGATTCTAGCTTCAGCGGTTTGGGCTGTGCGTTGATCTCTGGGTATGTCAGTCAGTCAGTCAGTCAGTCAGTCAGTCACCTTACTCTTTTATATATAGATTTAGTTATAAAAAAGTCAGTAGATTGCTTACTATTGTAGACAACCTTTTGACGTTTTTTCGTCAATTTTCGTTAGGTATTTTATCTATCTGTTCACTTTCTCTTTACTTTTGTTTTTTTTTTATTGAGCTAAAGTGCGGAGAAGTAAAAAAAGAAGATTTATTTATCTGTTTCATAATAATTTTCGTTTAGAAGGGAGATATATAGGTATACTATTTAGTTTCTTATCGTGTTTTAAGATAGTATTGCCTGGGTGCACTTAGAAATCATAACTTATTTCGGATTTATTTATTTACATATAGGAGATTACTCTTACAAAGATTGATAGGTGGCCGTTTGAAATACAAATTAAATAATCATAAATTTTAACAAAAAAAAACCGACTTCAAGAATTAGACCAAATTGAAATGGGACCACACGGGGAGGACCAGCTTTCAAATAAAAAAAGAATCATCATAATCGGTTCACCCAGTCGAAAGTTAAGAGACAACAAACATAAAATAAATTGTTTTAAAAAACAAAACAAACACGCTTTAATAGCAATCGAACTAAAAAGAAGAAAGTAATTTTAATGTAAAAAGCGTGGGGAGCTTTCTGAAAATTGTGTTTATTTAGGTTTTTAAAACTATAATATATTTTCTAGTTTTTAGTTTGGTTAACCATTTTTTATTTATTTTTTGAGTGACCCTTGACCACTGTGCAAATTTTCAAGTTAATCAGACTCCTAGAAGTAGGTAAAAATGAAGTTAAAAGATTCCGTTACATACATATGTACATACCGCCTACAGGTCAAGCTAATAAAAGCGTGTTAAAAACAAAAGTTGGTTGTCTGTGAAGTCGGTTTACGGAGAATAATATTGATAATATAATTTAACGTGTCAACGTCCTAACAAAAATTGATGAATTGATGAGATCGGCGTCCATCAATTTATTAGACGTTGTCACGTCAAAAATATAGTCGAATTGATAACTTTTTTAAGGTCGGCTATCAAATACTTATAGTTATTAAAAATACAAAAATATTCGTATTATTTCTTATTAGAAATAATATTTAACTATCAATCCGGAGTCCTATTTTTAACTATCAATGCGTCGATGATAAAGTCGATTTCTTCACTAGTAACTTAATATGCCTGTACGACAAACATGCGCCGGTGCGACTAATAAAGGTAAAACATCTCCCTGCACCTTGGCTTACTGAAGACATAAAGGAGGTACAGAAAAAGAAAGCAAGGGCTCAAACTAATTATAAAAAACAACCGACAGAATCAAACTGGGAAAAATTTGTGCTTATTAGGAATCTCTGCAATAAGATGTGTAGGAATGCACAGCGCCGACATATCCACAAATCTGTTGAAGATGGTGACCCAGCTAAAGTCTGGAAATTTCTTAAGTCGTTGGGGATCGGCAAGTCACGTCCTAATAATACTTCAAAAGATATTGATATTGATTCCCTGAACTCACATTTTTCTGCTTCTTCTAGTTATGGAGGAACTACTAAAACTGCGACGCTAAATTATCTTTCTTCTTTGTCGACCCCCAACTGTTCTCCATTTCTTTTCAGTCAATTTGCTGCATGTGATGTAAAGAAGAGCATAATGTCAATAACCTCTAATGCCGTCGGAAACGACGGTGTCAGCCGTAATATGGTTCTTCATATCCTCGAAGAAATCCTACCTATAATTTGCCATATTTTCAATTACTCCATATCTATTAATACTTTTCCATCTGCATGGAAAATGGCTAAAATCATCCCTCTCCCCAAGAAAAGCAATCCATCCTCCATTTCAGATTACCGTCCCATATCTATCCTTCCCTTTTTCTCCAAAGTCCTCGAGCGTCTTATTTATACGCAAATGACCTCATTTCTTTCAAGAAACTGTTTCCTTAATTCTTTCCAGTCAGGTTTCCGTCCAGGCCATAGCACCACCACAGCTCTTGTCCATATTACGGATGACGTTAGGTCGGGGATGGATGAGGGAAAGCTAACAGTCTTGGCCTTGCTAGACTTTAGCAATGCGTTCAACACCGTTGATTTCGATGTTTTGCTGGGCATACTGCGCTCTCTTAACATATCTCCATCGGCAATTGACTGGTTTCGTACCTACCTGTACGGTCGCCAGCAGTGTGCTTGTATTGAAAATGTTTACTCCTCTTGGCGCACAACATCTGCAGGTGTACCTCAGGGCGGCGTGCTATCCCCTTTACTTTTTTCAGTTTTTATTAACTCAATTACAAACCAATTACTTTCTTCCTACAATCTTTATGCAGATGATCTCCAAATTTATTCACAAGCTACTCCAGATAATATAACACAAGCAGTGGACGTCATTAATCAAGACTTAATGCAAATTTGCAAATGGAGTAGGGAGTATGGGCTAAATATAAATCCAACCAAAACACAAGTCATGATAGTGGGTAGTTCCAGGCTGCACTGCAAAATTAACTTTCAGCAGATACCAGCTGTATGTTGCAGCGGGACGGTTATTCCATATAGTGATAAGGTGAAAAACTTGGGGATCTGTATGGATAAGTACCTATCCTGGCACCCTCAGATTGGGGAAGTCAGTCGCAAACTTTTTGCTGCAGCAGGATCTCTGCGAAGGCTACGGAATTTCCTTCCAACTAATACTAAAGTTGCGCTCGCACAATCACTTCTACTCCCCATCCTTGACTATGGCGATGTCAGCTATCTGGATCTCACCGAAGACCAATTGAACAAACTTGAGCGACTTCAAAACTTATGTATTAGATTCATATTTGGATTACGCAAATATGATCATATCTCAGAGTTTCGTTCTAAGCTCAAGTGGCTACTAATACGCTTTCGCCGGAATCTGCATATTCTTACTCTTTTATACAGTATTCTGTTTAATCCTCACACGCCCCCTTATCTCAAAGAACGTTTTCAGTTCTTAAAAAATACACATTGCAGAGACCTGAGGTCATCGGAGAATTTAAAACTAAAAATGCCAACACATTCCACTCAGTTTGCAGACAAGTCTTTTACTGTGCAAGCGGTAAGGCTCTGGAACAACTTGCCTGATAATATTCGACGAGCGAAAACCTTGACTATGTTTAAAAAGCTGGTGAAGGACTACTACTTGTCATTGTAAATACTTTTAATGTAATTGTATGTAAGATATATATAATATATGTCATTGTGTATATGTATTTGTGTAGGTATAAGTATGTATGTGTTATATGAATAGTGTATAACATTTGTATATGGATCTGTATTGATATCTTTAAATATTCATATTATAGTGTTACCTGTGTGTAAGCTACCCTAAATTATTAAACACCTAATGTCCGTGTATGGTTGTCTGGAAGAAATCGCCGTGAGCGATAAGACCGCCAATTGTTATACATACTTGTACTACTGATTTTGTTGTACTATTCTACTTTGTAAATACAATAAAGATAAATAAATAAAATAAATAAAATTTACTATTTGTATATTTTTTATTTTGATATTCGAATGGAATAGATCTGAATATAAGAATGTCGTGTGATTTACTACTGAATGAATCAAAACAATGGTAGTATTTTATCAGTTATGCGTTGTTTACTCATTTGAATAAAAAATAAATCCTATGCACCACTGACACAGATATCGAAGCCACCTGGGCCTGCAAACCACTTTGACCATGTACTGTTCCACTTTTTGTAACATTGAAACACCACTGCATTGATTGCACCATTCTTATTAAAAAAAATATTTTGCCCGCGGTTTCATTCGCGTGATTGTTTCTTATTTGGTGTTTCTAAGTGTGAATGACAAAGTTTCATAATACTGTTTATCCTCTATTTTACCACCTAAGGGAGGAAAGGCATTTATGGAGTCAAGGGTGGTGGTTAGGCAGCCATCATTTTGCTTATAGTTAAGGGTACTTTCATATGAATTTAGTGAAAAACTGTTAATTTGAAATGAGAAACACATACTTCAATTTTATTTATTTGTATAGATTGGACTGCCTCGTTGGTCTAGTGCTTATATACTTATATATAAGCGACTGCAGATCAAGAGGTCTCGGGTTCGATTCCCGGGTAGGGGCTGCTGTGGGGTTTTTTCTTACAAGAAATTCTAAATAGCAGCCCGGAGTATGGAAGATGGCGCTGTTTCCCGCCCGTGCCTCGGAGAGCACGTTAAGCCGTCGTCGTAACCGGTTGTCATGAACATCTATGGCAATCGTTATTGGGTAGTCAGTGCCCTCAAATATGCTGACAACTAGTTCAATCTTCGAATTCAGTTCACCCTCCGGGTTGCTTAGGTCCGATGTCAGTCGCTCCGTGTAAAAACTGATATTCAGGTAAAACCGGATGAGCTAGTCTTCCCCAAATCTTGGGAATATTAAAGGCTAGGAAGATGATGATGATAATGTATAGATTTGAAATACTGTTAAATGTGTAGTAGGTAGGTACAATTAATCTATTAAATTTAGCTGATTGCAGCAAATTAAGTGATTGAGTTGAGTTTCATGAGAGCTGAACGTTGACTCTCCCTTTTTTCAACTTAAAAATTATATTCAATAATCATAAAAAAAATGGAGCTTTCCATTTTGACTTACAATTTGTTCAGCGGTACATAACCTCATCTTAAGTGTTCTATGTAGTGAACGCAGTTTGTTTATTAATATATGGAGTTTGTTTTGTGATTGTAGACGATTCACACTTTCTTACTACAGATTGTGACATGTGTAGGATTCTGGGGGCCTAGTGTGAATTTATTTCCCGTTGTATGTGACAGTGTTCGGTGTTAAGATTGTCTCACACCGAACTCTTCACCAATCACCACGTCGAACACGGTAATGGTGGCATTCCATTGATGTAAAATAATCTCATACAATGTCCTCTAAAAAAATGTTCGAGACGGTGCATTCTTTCCATCTTCGCACCGCTTATTACCAAAATGTCGATTCTAATCGCATTTTCATAGATCTAAAGGAAATATAATAGGTATATTATAAGGTAGTAGAGCCACGCTGATTTCAGCGTGTTTCGTTGGCGAGTGCGGACCCAATGATGCAGAAGATGGATAGTAACTCTTTATTTGTACACCGTTTTACATATTTTCAAGAGAGCACATAGGTAATATTACAAATACATAATGTACAAAGGGCGGCCTTATTGCCAAAATCAATCTCTTCCAGGCCAGAAGCATCACTAGGCTGCCATGGTGTGGGTCACCATGTTGCATTGTCTGCATTCGCAGTGAGTATGGTGACCACCACTCTTGGATTCTGTTTATGCTTTCTATCAGGCAAAGTAGAGTCATTTGGCAGGCCCATACATAAAAATAAAATAATTATACTGGGCCGGCGAGGCACCAGGTATACCTCATATGACCCCGGGATTACTATTGGTGGGGAAAGTGTTTCAATAATATCAGAAACCGTGCCCTTTAAATTCCTTGGAAGAAAGATAGACTACAAAGGTCGTACTCCATCTATAAACGTAATAGTCGATGACTTCGTAAAAGACATTGACAAGGTAGACCAACAGCCAATTAGTAACGTAAAAAAAGCTTGGATTTACGACAACTACTTAACATCACGTCTCAACTGGCCGTTTCTAGTATATGATATAAACCAGATCCACATAAGAACACTGGACGCGAAAGTCACTAAGAATGTCTTAAGTTGTGGCTCGGGCTAGCACCATCTGCAGACCCGTCAACGTTGTACAGGGGCTCGAATAATTTTGGAATGAAATTAAAAAAACCTTCGGAACTCTACAAACACCTAAGAGTTACCAAAATGCATGTCTTGTCAAAATCCCAAGACGAAATCGTTAGATCCCTTCCAAAAGACAAAAATTCATCAGAGCTAGAGTCACGGCTCCAATTCCACAAAAAATTCATGGTGGGTACGCAGTCCAGTAGAGTTGGATTGGGAAATGCTAGAAGACAGACCGACAAAGAGATAACAAAATCTTTCATACAACAAGATGAAAACGAGACCTACAAGGTGCACGCAATGAACCTAGAAATGCAGAATGAATGGTTAACTCTAGGAGAATTTTGTATCCCACCAGCTTTGAAATGGCGCACACTTTTATATGATTGGTCACCCGCCCTGTTAAAATTCTACCTCAACGCCTTTCAATTAACTCTCCCCGATCAAAGCAACCTAGTAAGGTGGGGAAAAGCTACAGAAAAGGCTTGTACGATGTGCAATGCGGCAATAGGTACAGCCAGGCACTTACTGACAGGTTGTAAGGCGCTATTAGACCGGGGTCATTATTCACGTCGCCATGATAGGGTATTACTCATCATACGCGAAGCTATGAGTTTATCACTGGCGAGAGCGAAAAAAGGAATAACAACAAACATAAAAACTAACATCGCGTTTGTAAAGGAAGGCTCAACAAAAAAGATTTCACTCACACAAAAGCCGTACTCAATTATAAATACCGCCAGTGACTGGACATTATTAGTGGACACGTATGAAAATCACTACAGAATACCGGAGGATATCTGTGCCTCGGCGTCCAGACCGGACATATTTCTTTATGCAATGTCAATTAAGCGTGTAGTACTAGTAGAACTCACGGTGCCGTGGGAAACGAACATCCCTAAAGACCACGCTTTAAAAAGAAACAAGTACTTTGACTTAACCAACGAAATAACTAAAAATGGTTATTTCGTTGCGCTGTATGCCGTGGAAGTGGGTGCGAGGGGTATACCAGCTAAATCCCTCTATAACCTGCTTAAAGACCTTGGATTGCCAAGAGCTTCAGTAAGCTCTTTTCTTGAACGAATATCCAAAGCGGCATTGCTAGGCTCACTTCAAATATGGTTAGGTAGAGGGGGTAACACGGCGGACAGTGGAGGTGAGCGTTGACGCGTCGTAAGGAGTGCTCCTTAAACCTAAACCTGGGTCGCAATTCCCAGGCACTGTCGAAGTCGCATGTGTTGCCCCCATCTATCACGCGATGGACCCGGCACCCGCACGGTGAATCCATGGAACGCTAAGAAATAGGTCTACCAGTTGAAATTACTTGTTATGATGAAATAATCCCTATTCGCTGTCTTCTGTTTAAGCCTAAGACTATACCGCATCAGCATTCATCATCATCATCAACGGGCTCTAATAGTCCACTGCTGGACAAAGGCCTTTCCTTCCCAAGGAGGTTTCGGTCTACTATAATAATAATAATATAATAATAATTTATTGAGCTAAAAATTGTTTACAAACATTTACAAATTTATATTTTCACATCTTAGGTAGTGTAATCAAGTTTATATGTGTCGATGACACCTGTACTAATGCAAGCATTGTATCACAGGTGCCAACGCCATAACATTGGTTTAAAATTATCAAGTTTTTATATACTATACCACGCTCACCAGAAGGGTTGGTCTAGGGTTTGTTTCAAGTTTTCCTTCCCTTTGCAGTGGTTGATTGTTTTTAACTTAGCCGCCTCTTACGACACCCACAGGATGATTAGGGGTTATGATACTTCGTATTCTTGATCCGTCACCACATATAAGTATATTAATATAAATAAAATAAAAACAATCTTCAAGAAGTTGGTTTCCACGCATTGTCAGCGAAGCCACAAGGAATTGGTGATAAAAAGGATAGTTTTGGCAGTCTGTTGTATGTTAAACCATAGCGCCGACTGAACCGATTTTATTTAATTAACGGGCCATTGCCCGGATGACATAGGCCATCGAGATAAACTTACGTGTAAAATAGCCGAAGCGCCTTCTAGACTTCTAGTAGTTTTCGGAGTCGATTTTAATGAATGAGGTGTCAATAGATTCGTAATAATGACGAGTTTTTTAAACTTTTTCTTATTAAAACAAATTAATGTAACCATTCACTATCAGCCCTGCATAGGTACTTAAATACAATGATGCAAATTTACCTATAGATCCATTATTTTCACATAACAAAACAACTAACCTTGTGCAAATAAACCTTGACATCTTCGTGATAGACATTACGTGTTAGTTGTATGATTACAATACTAATACACTACACTACCAGCTTAGATATCTTTATACTTTTATCACGAAGGTGACAGGCAGAGACATGACACGCTTCTTCATTTTCAAAACGAAAATAACTAGTCAAAATAGTCCTCCAATAAATATTCCAAATGTAACATGGGAACTTCTATATCGGAATGTTAGTAAAAAAATAAAAAAATAAAAATTATGTATATATATAGATTAGATAGATACGCCGTGTCCTGAATGTCAGTTACTGCCTGTATTTCTGGTCACTATAATTTCTTTGAATCAATGCAAGATACACAGAAACACACCACAAAATGGATTTTACGAAATAACGGCATTTTCTTAAACAAGCATCAAGGATATTGCTTTTTGCAATATAACCTGGTGGCTGGTTCTGTATGCCAACCTTAACATTTAATGTCATCAAACCGATTTATAACAGCAGTCTTTTAATTGTACGATATTCAATAGGAAGTTATTTCATATGTTTTACGGTTCGCATTTGGAAGTTGCTGTAGTAACAATCGTTATAGGTGTTTTCAAGAACTATATAAAATCTTACATTACTATTTTCATCAACGCCACTTGTGTTATCTATAAGAATTTGTTAAATGTCACCACAATCCTGTTTAATTCCACACAAACATTACATACCTCAAGATTTTGTTTGTTTAATAGAATGCGCTAATCTTAGGCAAATAAGTTCGAAATAAAAAAATATTTAGTGTTTACCCGCCCTATTACCGAGGAAGGCTATATAATGTTATGTACTAATAAATCAATGAAAAATGTTGCAAAGTCAGGTATTTCTTTCTTTTGTGAGACGCAGACGAGATTGAAGAATAGGTATGATAAATAATAAATTATCATGAGGCATTGGTTTTAGTAACATAATTTTTCTATTGATGTAAAAAAAAATTAAACCCTTCACACATGACATATTCGTAATATTTGTCTACCTTGTATATTTAACTAGCCGACCCACGCAACCAAGTTTGCGTCTCCTATTGTCAATAGTGTGATAATTTTCCCCACGTTTTTGAAGCAGTTTACACTGGTGGTCCGCTCCTATTGGTCGTAGCATGATGATATATAGCCTATAGCCTTCCTCAATAAATGTACTATCGATTAGCGCGTTCAAACAAACAAACTCTTCAGCTTTATATAATAAGTATAGATAATGAGAACAGAAGATAATATTACTTTCAGTTATGGAATATTTAGTTGTCTATCTCTATTAGACAGAAAAGTTTGCACTACGTCAGCATTACGTTTGCAAAGTAGCAAAAAATTATGTTATCTGTATCTAAACAGAATTCATTATTTTCGTTGTAAAATTTTCTTTAGGTTGAAAAAAACTGTTTACTTGTCTAGAAGACACTGTTTAAAAAAATAAAAAAGAATGTTTGTGATGTTATAGCGAATCAGACCCGTGTGAGTCCCAGTTACATTGTAGTCTGTGGTCACTAAAGCTCATAAGGTAGAAAAGTAAAGCCTTTTGTTGTTGCCCGACCTTTACCTAAATAAAAAAAAAACAGTAAAGTTCATGAGTTACCGCATTGTTTCCGTAAACGAAGCAGTTTACGTTTTTGTTTCACACAATTCATATACGTAAGTATTTTGTAAAAGTTTATGTTTTAACAATCGATAACGGTAAGCTTGATATTTTGTTACAAGTTGAGAGAGTATTATTTTTGTTTTTATGCTCATGACATGAAACATAATGTGATTATGGTAATATCAATTACTGTACCTACCTACTTATCATTTTATCATAAATATAACATGTTATGGGTTGTTTTTTTTTCGTAAGTCGGTCCTCATTTTATTTCATCCACATTTTTTTTTATTTTTCACCTATTACCTACTCGCAGTTCATCACGACAACTTGAAGACTAGAAGAAATTCAGAATTGAAGACTATAAATATTTGATACTAGCTTTTGCCTGCTGCTCCGCCCGTATAATTATGTCGGTTATCGCAGTGATTCTTTAAACTGATTTAACTTTTTTATAAATAATAAATATTTTAGCGTAGCGTGTTTAGAATAGCGTGCACTAACGTACAGATAAACAGACAAAAATTCTAAAAAACATCATTTTGGATTCCATTGCGTTCATAAAGCCTCCCGCCCCCTTTTTTGTGCGGAAATCCTCCCTGATACCACCGTCTGGTGGCAATGTTAGACTCGAATCGGCATGCGGTTACGGTAACATCGAGGAACACGCATTCCTGTTGGATACCCCACCGTCGAAGAGATTGCATCAGTTATCGATATTTGGAAAAAGTAATTACATAATATTGTTTTATAACTTTACTAGCTTTCGCCCACGGCTTCGCTCGCATTTAATAAAAAGTATCCTATGTTACTTCTTATACCTCCAAGAATGTGTGTAAAAAGTTTCACGATGATCAGTTAAGTAGTTTTCGCGTGTAAACAACAACAACTTCGAGAACGGCACCGTGTACTGCGACCGGTTCCGGTAGTACATGTTCATTGAACATGACCTTGGTTTTGTCCAAGTTCATCCGTAGGCCGATGCGCACAGAAGAGTCAGCCAGGTCGTTCAGCATCTGTTGTAGGTCCTGCAGCGTCTCTGCCATCATGACGATGTCGTCCGCAAATCGAAAGTGAGAGATGTATTCGCCATTGATAGTTATGCCACGTGCGTCCTTTCCAGTGTAGCGTCTTGAACAAAGCCTCCATTGCATTTGTGAACAATTTCGGGGAAATAACATCCCCTTGTCTCACTCCTCGATGCAATGGTATGGGCCTTGTTTGCTGATTCTATACTTGGACGGACATGGTGGCGGCTTCGTAGGGACATCGCAGTACTTGGATGTATCGCCAATCCACTTGGCAACGCTGCAGGAGTCCCTGCAGCGTTACCAAGTGGCACGCCAAGAACAGACCAAATCTCGATCGAGTCAAAGGCCTTCTCATAGTCCACGAATGCTAGACACAGGGGCTGATTATACTCTTCGGTCTTCTGTATAATCTGCCGCACTGTGTGGATGTGGTCTATGGTGCCATATCCGCTCCGAAACCCAGCTGGCTCTGGTGGTTGGAATTCGTCGAATCTTCGCGCAAGACGGTTCGTGATGACTCTTGAGAACAGCTTGTAGACGTGGCTTAAAAGTGAAATGGGTCGATAGTTCTTCAACCATGTACTTGTCTTGTCTTGTCTTGTCACCTTTCTTGAAGAACAAGATGACCACACTTCTGCTCCACGCCTCTGGAGTTCTCCCTTCGAACAGGACAGCGTTAAAAAGCTTTTGGAGCTCCCTCAGTACGGGCTTACCTCCAGCCTTTAACAGTTCTGTTGTAATGCCGTCATCTCCAGGGGCTTTTCATTTTTCAGCTGTCCAAGAGCCATCTCGATTTCGTCAATGCTGACTTCTGGCAGATCTTCGGTGTAGTGGCGTGTTAATGTGGCACTAGAGTCCTCATTTTCGGGATCAGGTCGAGATGCATGCGAAGCGTACAAACCGCCTTAGAAACGTTCCACTTCCGAAAGGACGGCCGGCTTGGAAGTAACGACTTCTCCACTTGCTGTAGTCAACTTCGTAAGGTGGCTTCTTCCGAGAGATTGTACAAACACCTTTGACCCCCGATTCTGCTCGATCGCTCTTTCGATCGAAAGAGTATTGGAGCATCGGAGGTCGTGTCGTACTAGTTTGCTGATCTCTCGGTTTAGAGTCCGTTTTGCCGACGAAGTAAGAAGTGGGTTTTCACGTCGTTCCTTCATTAGCCCTAGGGTCCTTTCCGAAAGCTTCGATTTCCTGCCCTTACGCTGCATTTCACAAAATCTGGAATATGTGCTTTCTGTCCGTCATGATTAAAACGATGTCATTTTTAGTCATAGCGTCGGGGCTTCGCCACGTCCACTTCCTTTGGGGCCGTTTCTTAACGAATGAGTTCATCAAGAACAACCCTTCTCGTTCGGGAAAGTTGACGAGCGTTTGCCCCCTATGATTTCTGCTTCCAAATCTATGGGATCCTATTACCGATTCGCTGCAATTTTGTACACCCACTTTGGCGTTGAAGTCACCCATAACAACGTTGTAGTGGGTTTTAGTAGTGAAGTGCGGGGCCCCCGAACATACCCTCCACCTCATCGTCCGAGTGGGCCGAGGTCGGTGCGTACACTTGCACTACCTTGAAGCTATACCTCTCGGTGAGCTTGACAATGAGGTACGCTACCCTGTTCGACACACTAGACATTTCCACAACGTTGCTAGACAGGGACTTGTTAACCAGAAACCCAACGCCACCTTGAGACTGTTGGTCTCCCCCACGGAAGTACATGAGATAGCCTGAGTCAAGGGTTATGGTGTCCTCCCCCTCTGTTCAGACTTCACATAACCCCAAAATATGCCAATGCAAAATAATTTTCTCAAGTTCCACCTCGAGCTGTGCCAGATGCGAGTCTAGCCGTAATGTGCGGCCATTAAACGTAGCCAGGGTCAGTCGGTTGTGGTGGCCTGCCGTAACCCGGAGATTCTTAGCACCCCCCGCCTCGCCGTAACCATGGTCGCCACCATGACCAGGAATAGCGAGACTGCCGGGAACTGGGGGCCGTGGCTTATTTTGCAGCTGCATCTGAAATCAAATCAAAATCATTTATTCATCTAACACTCCAAGTGACACTTATGAACGTCAAATTGAAGCTATAGTTAAAAATCATAGATCGACACAAACAGAGACCACAGCATGTGCTGTATTGTCGAGGTAAATTAGGCGAAAACACCAAAATCTACTGCCTGCCTGTGTCATTCCATAACTTCCAGTTTCCAAAATGCGTAGAGCTCCTGAGAAGAATACTGGCAAAGAAACTCATGGCTACTCTTTTTCAAAATCAGATTTTCAGGTACAATAGTGTTAGTATTACATGTAAGGTAAACAGTATGCAAGCTGTTGCCACCTGAAATTCCTTTTATTAAAAAGCTCCAAAATCTAGCGCACAAACAAAAAAAAACTCAGTGATAACGTTTCAACGTTAAAACGGTTTGAGTCTATTAAACATAGAACAAAATAGAAACAAGGTGCACATCCACTTACATTCAGTTGCAAAATCTACTGTTGAAAATAATTCGTGACTGGATTAAGAGGCTAGGGTTGCAGTTGAACGAACCAGAATAATAGTATTGTCTAAAGAATTGCTGACTAGGCCGACCAGTCACCCCAAGCAGCACCCGTTCACGAGTATGACGCATGGACCAGCCATCATCTCCTTCGTCATATCAGAGGGAAGGAAACGACCCGCCCCACAACCACACCGCAAGCAATGACATTTAAGTGAGGATGACAAACCATAGTCGAGATACTGATAAAAATTACTACCAATTAAATTACCATAATAATGGCCACGCATTACTTTCAACTAACAATGGTTTGTTAATATTTAGCTTTAACCTGCCTCTGTGGCGCAGTGGTAGCGTATGCGACTGTTGTGCTTGAGGTCTCGGGTTCGATTCCCGGGTCGGACCAAATGTTTGTATGATCTGCAAATATTTGTTTCGGAGTTTGGGTGTTTTCTATGTATAATATGTATGTATTTACAAAAAAAAAGTATATAAGTATTTATTTCACTTGTCTAGTACCCATAACACAAGCTCTGCTTAGCTTGGGACTAGATGGCGTTGTGTGTTAGATGTCCAAAAAAATATTTATTAAAAGACAAAGAAGTTTGTGTGTATCTATCTAAATTCTAATGACACCTTAAGCCCATGACTGTGTCGTTTAGATAATCGTTGATCGTATAGTAGGCTTTCCTAATAAGGTGATTTTTTACAGTTAGCTTGAATTTATTTACAGGAAGGTCGATTACGTGTATAGGAATTTTATTATAAAACGTACACCAAGACCTTCGAACGAGTTGTGTACCTTATGTAATCGATGATAGGTACCAATGAGTTCAGATTTGTTTCTAGTATTAATATTGTGTACATCACTGTTTTTCTTATAGTCATGTTGTGTCTAACAAACATAATATTAGCAAATACATACTGTGATGCAACAGTTAAAATACCTATATCTTTAAACAACTCTCGAAGAGAGACTCTAGCACCTAAATTGTACATTGAGCGGATGGCTCGTTTTTGTAGAATAAAAATCGTTTCAATATCAGCCGCCTTTCCCCAAAGTAGTATACCATAAGACATGATGCTATGAAAGTAGCTAAAATAAACCAACCTAGCTGTGTCCGTATCAGTGAGCTGACGTACCTTCCACACTGCATAAGCTGCCGAACTAAGTCTACCCGCAAGGCTATCTATCTGGGCTCCCCATTGAAGTTTACTATCTAATGTAATTCCTAAGAATACTATTGAGTCTACAATACTTATGATTTCATTATTTATAGTTAGATTAGTGCCTAGTTGTTTTACATTTGTCATAGTAAATCTCACACACTTTGTTTTATTTGAATTCAGTAGGATATTATTCGTTGTAAGCCAATTCAATACATCATTTAGTGCCCTATTCACATCGTCAAAAACTGTTTTCTTACGATCGACTTTAAAAATAAGTAACGTATCATCAGCAAATAGAACTATATCACAGAGATCTTTTAAATAATATGGTAAGTCATTTATATATATGAGAAAAAGTAGAGGACCCAGTATAGAGCCCTGCGGAACGCCCATAGTAACAGGTAATCCAGATGACCTCGCACCATTGACATCTACATGTTTGAATTGTATCTTTCAAGTAGGAAACGATTAGTTCCAAAGCAATACCATTAACACCATAATGCCTAAGTTTAAGAAAAAGCGTGTTATGTTCTACACAGTCAAAAGCTTTTGAAAGATCGCAAAATACACCTATCGCATCTTGCGAATTCTCCCATGCATTAAATATATGTCTCAAAAGAGTTGCACCCGCATCAATTGTTGAACGACCCTTTTTCATCAGTTGATCACACCTCTCCTTGGTAGCTTTTAGTTCTCTTAGTGTCATTTGGAGTTTGGCCTCCTCCTGAAGTGCCAATGCTTTGCGAGTTTGAATCATTTTAAAAAGGTCAGAGTTAAAAATAAAATAAGTTATAACTTTAAAACAGGAAGAATTGCAATTAACTAACGGGAGGTAGTTTTAAACAGTTTAAGTTAGAATTACTGTTAATATGTCTGTAAAACTATACTTAACTGTGAATACAGTATGTTTATAAGAATGATGAGAAGATAAATACCTTGAAAGAGATGACAATAAATGCACAGTGATCACTTAAAATAAACTTTTCACAATATCAGTTGCAACGTAACTGTCACTTCAGAATTATCCGTAAACATATAATTACACTTATTAACGATGAAAATATTTTTCTTATAATTACTAGGATGTTTAGCGTGAAATTGGTTATTCAATTTTATATTTTAGTAATTAATAATTCAAAATTCTAATCAGCTGTTGACAGCTCGGGGTTGCCAGCCCAAAAAAGCATGGAGGTTAATGCCCATAATCACCACGCTGGGCAGACGGGTTGGTGATCGCATGGCGCAGTTCCTTGCACCGGTGACGCTGCTGCCCGTCACCGGCCTATTACATTTAACTACGCCTATTAGGACGGGTATACCGCCATCGGTCGGTTTCCAGAGCCTCGTTCGTCGTTCAGCAGGATGTACCGCGTGCAGGTGAGGTTGGCTTGGGGCGAAAGATTTGGGTTCACCCCCTTACACCCCTTCACTTTTGTAATATTAAGTATGATTATAGGATTACTACTAGAGAACACAAAAGAAAATCGTTTAAAAACAAATGAAGATCACCTACGAATATATAAAGAAAAAATGGATATTATGCAACTTCCAGGTAGTAGAGCCACGCTGATTTCAGCACGAACGAGACGGCTCGATCGGGGCGGTAATAGCCTCGCACAGAAAATCAACGTAAAATTACAGCATTCGTGCTGTCGTGTTTTGTTGGTGTGTTCGAGACTGGAGGCCCAATGATGCAAAAGCATCACTAGGCCGTAGGCCGCCATGGTGTGCGTGCTGCATTGTTGCATTGTCTGCATTCGCAATGAGTATGGTGACCAACACTCTTGGATTCTGCTTATGCTTTCCATCAGGCGGAGAAGAGTCATTTTGGCAGGGCTATGTAAAATAACAAAAAAAAACGTTAATCAATTTTAAACCATCTGTAGCTAATAACCCGCGAATGGTTACACGATCTGTCCTTGGTGCAAGGTAAATGAATAAATAAATAAAATATTTCGGACATCTATGTCCGAAATATTTTAACACACATTTTAAATTTTAACACACAACGCCATCTAGTCCCAAGCTAAGCAGAGCTTGTGTTATGGGTACTAGACAACTGATACAAATACATACATACTGTATTTTGTAAATACATACATATTATACATAGAAAACACCCAAACTCCGAAAAAAAAAATTGTAGATCATACAAACATTTAGTCCGACCCGGGAATCGAACCCGAGACCTCGCACATACCAACCGCGAGACCAACGAGGCAGTCATAGAGCCACGCTGATTTAAGCACGAACGGTCCTAACTTCTCACAGAAGACCAATCTAAAATGACAGCATTTGTGCCGTCGTCGTGTTTCGTTGGTGGGTGCGAGGTCGGAGGCCCAATGATGCAGAAACATCTCAATAGGCTGCCATAGCTCGTGCTTTCCTCAGCTCAGGCAGAGTAGAGTCACTGGTGGGCTCATATATATGTATAAAAATATAAACAAAAAGCTATCATCATTGATATACGATCGGACATCAATTTCGTTAAAAGCAGTAATAGAGCCTTTATAAAAATAGTTAGCAATTCATTTACCTTGTTTATCAAGCCCTCGCCTGAATACTTTTTTGTATAACGCCTGATTATTTTTGTTTGCAAATCGCATGCATACAAATTATTCACTTTCACAGTAATTATATAAAACTAGCTTTTGCACGCGGCTTCGGTCACGCAGACTTTCATTCCCTGATTTACCCCTTAGGGGTGGAATTAAAAAAAATCCTCTCTTAGTGCTCACTTACGTTATATAAAGACGTTATACATGCAAAATTTTAGGATTCTAGGTTCAGCGGTTTGGGCTGAGCGTTGATCTCTGGGTATGTCAGTCACCTTCCTCTTTTACATTATAGATTGATAAATAAATATTTCCGGAGATTTCAATTCAAAGTCTGTTATGATCACTTTGTTGTCCGTCTGTCTGTTTGTCGAGACCCTCTCTCGGGAACGCGTGAAGGTATTGAGTTGAAATTTAAACCGTACCTATACTCGGGACTACGGTCCCCTGAAGTTGTGAAAAAATCAAACCTCTAAATTTACGTAAAAAAATACGGCCGTTTATTCAGCAAAAAACGCATTATTTTGACACTTCTAAGGGAATCAAAACTCATAGGGTACTTCCCGTCGACCTAGAACTATGAAATTTGGCAAGTAACATCGTTAAAGACCACAAATACAGGGAAAACTCTCAAAACTACCTATACATGTGTAAATAAAACATAAGAATAAGAAATAGCGAGTCTATAATTTTATAGGGGGTCTAAATTTCAAATAGAAACTACTAGTTAACAAGAGGTATCATATAAAAGTGCTTGATGTAAACATTGCAAAATATATTTTATTTATTTTTAACCGACTTCCAAAAAGGAGGAGGTTCTATGTTCCACTGTATGTATTTATTTATTTTTTCACTTTTTTTATGTATGTTCACCGATTACTCCGTCAATTGTGGACCGATTTTGAAAAATCTTTCTGTATTCGAAAGGGTATGCTCCCGAGGTGGTCACATTGCCACCATATCAGTATCTGATGATGGGATCCCAGGGAAGTCGAGGGAAACCCTCTTTTTTTTTAGGCGCATACTATGTTTTTCGTATATTTTCTGAAGTTACACCGGTATTCGCGTCTGGTAGTCATCATTTTATGATGATGCTTGGTACCTAAAATCTGTTTGAATTTGAAGTCGGTGCCAAGCCAAGAAGAATACGAACAATTACAAACATCTAAGCGATAGTCGCTTGGCACCGACTTCAAACAGATTGTAGGTACCTAGCACACATTATAATACATACTACTATTTAAATGAATAAATAATTAGGTATAGACAAGAATTGGCACATAGCTATTTATGAAGAGCCAGTTTACGCTTTTTAGTTTTTTTTGGCAGTGAGTTTTCGTTGGATGTTTTTTGGAAGTCTGTTTTTTTTTAATAAAAAGTTTTTACCACGCATTATTTCTTGTTTATACTGAAACATAACAAAAAATACCATAGACATGATTTCTAAGAATTTTAGCTAAATATGCTATTTATTTATTTGAATAAATATATTTATTTCATTCTGTAATTAAATACAATCCATAATAGGTACATACCTACTTAAATGTCCTGTGGCTAGTAGTACCTAGTGTACGAGTATATATAATAATATGCATTAGGTATATTTTAATAGAATATCAAACATCAATTTTTAACATACATCGCTTTAACCGTTCGAGCCTATAAGAGTTACAAACATCCATACAAACTTATTGGTAGGATTATTTTAATATGATTATATATTATTTATATGATCGGCAAAACATTTGTTAGTTTGGTTTGCAACGCCAGCAACGGAGTTTGGTTATTTTCTATGTTATATAAATATATTATGTAATATATATTTACGAAAAAAATTATAAAGTTTTCAATCAGTCAATCTGGCTTTCACAATACAAGCTCGTTTAGCTTGATACTAGATGGCAATGTGTGTAAGATGTCGAAAATATTATTTTTATTTATAAGCAAGACGAAAAATAATCTGAAAAAAACGATAAAATTTACATACAAACATTGCAAAGTTTAAGTAAGGTAAATGAAACTTGAAAAACAACGAAGTACCATTTAAAACTGATATAATATGTTATATTTGATAAACTACTCACATACAAATTAGTGATAGCGAATACTGCTAATAATACCTGTATAACATGATATCACAACACACTAATGTTGTAAGAGGAAAGAATACGCAGAAAATGCATCATTCAGCGTTTAGCGCAGTAATGAATATACATGAGAAAACAGAAAATCGAAATCCAACACGCTACGCATCGTAAAAGAATCACATTAATCATTTTTTTTTTGTGTTCGTATTCAGACTTTTATCTAATCCATGAATTAAAAAATACAAAATAAAACCAATACCAATAACATCAGTCAAACGAAAGCGTCCATCCCTGAATAAATTTAAAACAAGTACCTACATGGTTTGTTGGATAAATATTTTTTAGTATTTCATCTGTGAGGTGAACAGAACACAAAAATTATTAAGAAAATTATTATTAATTATTATTAATAATTAATATTAATTATTATTATTTGATTATTAAGAACTAGCTGACCCGGCGAACTTCGTACCGCCATATTTACATATCTGTCTCAGCTTCCCACAGGCAGTTTACAGTCGTGGACAAAAAAAAAACTTTTCCCGCTATCTTTTACTTTTTTTCTTTCTAGTAAAAAAATAATGAATGAAATCGGACTATGTGTTATTGAATTACAACTAAGTACATATTTTGACTTTCATCCCCCCTCTCCAGGAAACCGTGCTGAAATTCGGGATAAAAAGTATCCTATGTCCTACCTCGTAGTATGAACTCAAATCATGCCAAGTTTTATTTGAATCTTGAATTTGAGGTGACTTATTAAGAACTAGCTGACCCGGCGAACTTCGTACCGCCATATTTAGATATCTGTCTCTGCTTCCCACAGGCAGTGTACAGTGTCGTGGACAAAAAAAAAGACTTTTCCCGCTATCTTTTACTTTTTTCTTTCTAGTAAAAAAATAATGAATGAAATCGGACTATGTGTTATTGAATTACATCTAAGTACATATTTTGACTTTCATCCCCTCTCTCCAGGAAACCGTGCTGTATTTCGGGATAAAAAGTATCCTATGTCCTACCTCGTAGTATGAACTAAAATTATGCCAAGTTTCATTTGAATCCGTTCAGTAGTTTCGGCGTGATGCGCGGCCAAGATACAGACAGACAGACAGACAGACGGACAGACAGACAGACAAAAATGAAAAAAATTACAGTTTTGGCTTCAGTATCGATTATAGAGAAAAAAAAAATCAAAATATCTTTAATGTACAGAATTGGACCTGTTACATTTTTATTATAAGTATACTAGCTGACCCGGCGAACTTCGTACCGCCATATTTACATACCTGTCTCAGCTTCCCACTGGCAGTGTACAGTCGCGGACAAAAAGAGACTTTTTGTCCGCGACAAATCCGTTGCGTAGTTTTAAAGATTTAAGCAAACAAAGGGACATAGGGACAGAGAAAGCGACTTTGTTTTATACTATGTAGTGATGATTAATATTATTAACTAGCTGTTGCCCGCGGCTTTGCTCGCGTGGAAGTTGATTATATGTATTTATTTAAAACTGTGTAAGTATCTATGAATACTGTGTTCACGTTTTTAACTTGACTTTCACACACACTTTCGACCCTTATTTTAACCCCTTTAGGAATAGAATTCCCATAAATGCTGATATAAGTATTCATTTATTTGTAATCAAAAGCCTGAAGACAAAGTTTCAGGCTACTAAATTAAAAAATGACGGACTTCCAGTCTAGCCTAGGGATAGAATATCCAGAAACGCTTAAATACGTATCTCATTATCATCAACGCAGTCCACTGCTGGACATAGGCATCTCCAATTGCACGCCACTTGGTTCGATCCTCAGCTTCTCTCATCCAGCTTCTGCCAGCCGTCCGATCATTATTCCACCTGGCCTGTGGACGTTCTACGCTACGTTTGCCGAGACGCGGTCACCACTTACGAACCCGTTTATCCCAACGGTTATCAGTTCTACGGCTAATATGGCCAGCCCACTGTCACTTCAGTTTGCTTATCCCGTGGGCTATGTCAATGACCTTGGTTCTCTACCGGATCACCTCATTCTTGATGCGATCCCTTAGAGAAACGTTGAGCTTTTGTGATGAGAAAAATTATTCATTATTATTATTATAGCCCTCTCCATAGCGACTTTGAACTTGTGGACCAGCCGTGTCGTGTCCACGTTTCGGCACAGTATGTCATGACAGGTAGGACGTATTGATTGAAGAGTTTCGTATTTAGGCACTGTGGGATTGACGATGAAAAGACCCGACAAAGTTTCCCAAACGCTGCCCAACCCGGCTGAATTCTCCTGTTCATCGCGTCCTCGAAGTTGTTTCTACTTAACTGCAAAGTCTGCCCGAGGTACCACACATATTTTTGAACAACTTCAAGAACGGCACCGTGAACCACAACCGGTTCCGGTAGAACATGTTCGTACATACGTATCTACTCATTTTTAATCAGTAGCCATAAATAAAGTTGCATGTTTCTAACTTCAAGAATGACGGACTTCCAGAATAACCTATATACGAAATAACAACCCCTATTTAACCTCTTAGGGGTAGATTATCCAGAAACGCTTAAACACGTATCTACTATTTTTTAATCAGTAGCCCAAAAGTAAAGAACGACGAACTTCCTTACAAACTTTCAACCCCGATTTCACCCCCTTAGGGGTAGAATATTAAGAAACGTTTAAATACGTATCTATTCATTTTAAATCAGTAGCCCAAAAGTAAAGAATGACGAACATCCTTACAAACTTTCAACCCCGATTTCACCCCCTTAGGGGTAGATTATCCAGAAACGCTTAAACACGTATCTACTATTTTTTAATCAGTAGCCCAAAAGTAAAGAATGACGAACATCCTTACAAACTTTCAACCCCGATTTCACCCCCTTAGGGGTAGATTATCCAGAAACGCTTAAACACGTATCTACTATTTTTTAATCAGTAGCCTAAAAGTAAAGAATGACGAACTCCCTTACAAACTTTCAACCCCGATTTCACCCCCTTAGGGGTAGAATATTAAGAAACGTTTAAATACGTATCTATTCATTTTAAATCAGTAGCCCTAAAGTAAAGAATGACGAACATCCTTACAAACTTTCAACCCCGATTTCACCCCCTTAGGGGTAGAATATTCAGAAACGCTGAAACACCTATCAATTCATTTTTAATCAGCAGCCTAAAAATAAAGTTTCATGTTTCTAACTTCAAAAATGACGGACTTCCAGACTGACCTATATAGGAAATAACAACCCCTATTTAACCCCTTAGGGGTAGAATATCCAGAAACGCTTAAACACGTATCTGCTCTTTTTTAATCAGTACCTTAAAAATAAAGTTTGTTGTTTCTTACTTAAAAAATGACGAACTTCCATACAAACTTACAACCCCTATTTCACCCCTTAGGGGTAGAATATTCAGAAACGCTGAAACACGTATCGATTCATTTTTAATCAGCAGCCTAAAAATAAAGTTTCATGTTTCTAACTTCAAAAATGACGGACTTCCAGACTGACCTATATACGAAATAACAACCCCTATTTAACCCCTTAGGGGTAGAATATCCAGAAACGCTTAAATACGTATCTGCTCTTTTTTAATCAGTACCTTAAAAATAAAGTTTGTTGTTTCTTACTTAAAAAATGACGAACTTCCATACAAACTTTCAACCCCTATTTCACCCCTTAGGGGTAAAATATTCAGAAACGCTGAAACACGTATCTATTCATTTTTAATCAGCAGCCTAAAAATAAAGTTTCATGTTTCTAACTTCAAAAATGACGGACTTCCAGACTGACCTATATACGAAATAACAACCCCTATTTAACCCCTTAGGGGTAGAATATCCAGAAACGCTTAAATACGTATCTGCTCTTTTTTAATCAGTACCTTAAAAATAAAGTTTGTTGTTTCTTACTTAAAAAATGACGAACTTCCATACAAACTTTCAACCCCTATTTCACCCCCTTAGGGGTAGAATATTCAGAAACGCTGAAACACGTATCAATTCATTTTTAATCAGCAGCCTAAAAATAAAGTTTCATGTTTCTAACTTAAAAGATGACGGACTTCCATACTGACCTATATACGAAATAACAACCCCTATTTAACCCCTTAGGGGTAGAATAACCAGAAACGCTTAAATACGTATCTACTCTTTTTTAATCAGTAGCCCAAAAGTAAAGTTTCATGTTTCTTACTTCAAAAATGACGAACTTCCATACAAACTTTCAACCCCTATTTAACCCCCTTAGGGGTGGAATTTCAAAAAATCCTTTCTTAGTGCTCACTTACGTCATATGAAGAACCTACATGCAAAATTTCAGGATCGTAGCTTCAGCGGTTTGGGCTGTGCGTTGATCTCTGGGTATGTCAGTCAGTCAGTCAGTCACCTTACTCTTTTATATATATAGATTGTTACTTATAAACCGATAAATTAAAGTTTTTCTTCCCTTATCTCTTTTTCTTCTTATAATTGTATGATAGGATAGGCACCTGCCTTGTCCCTTACTGAACCAACTCAAGGTTGACTGAGAGATAATACCATGTGGCATAAAGTCCGCCTCGCGCAATTGTAATGCACTATTACCTAAAAACAGACGGACCACATTAACTATAATGGCTTAAATAACTAACTTTGTTAGTTCAAGAGTATAGAGGTCTAACTTGTAAAATACACACACTCACATGCATGCAAAGCTTTGAAAATAATAATCAATATATATTTCGGACATCTGACACACAACGTCTATTAGTTTCAAACTAAGTGGAGCTTGTACTATGAAAGCTAGATTGACTGATAGAACAATTATATGCTTTTATTTATAAATACAAATATATCATACATAGAGAACACCCAAACGAACCTGAGACCTCATGGACAATAGTCGCGTAAGCTATCACTGCACCAACGTACATGTAAAATCTCTACAAATAAAAAAAAATGGAGTGTCTGTTTGTAATGATAAATAAACCGCTTTTAATAAATGCATATGTATGTATACACGATACATGTAACAATTTTTTTTTTTTTTAATTTTTGTCTGTCTGTCTGTTTGTTCCGGGTAATGTCTGCAACGGGTGGACCGATTTTGACGGGACTTTCAGTGATAGGTCGTTACCCGCGGCAAGACAATAGCCGCGGGTAACACCGCCGGGTTCAGCTAGTTAAAAATAAATTCATGATAATTATTAATTATCTGTTCGATACGATTTTATTGCAATTTGTAGACATTGCAGGTGACTTCGGAACCTTATTCTATGGGTGACCTGACACGTAACGCATTTACCTGTTTTTAACCGACTTAAAAAAAAGGAGGAGCTTTTTAACGGACTTCAAAAAAAAAGGAGGAGGTTTCTCAATTCGACCGTATATATATATATTTTTTATGTGCGTTCGGGGATAACTTCGTCGTTTATGAACCGATTTTGATGATTATTTTTTTAATGGAAAGGAGATATCCCAACGGTGGTACCATGATAAGGACACTAAGATCTGATTATGGCATCCAAGAGAAATCGAGTTGAACCTTGAAGTCGGTTTTATTTTGTTAAAATTTTACTTGTTAATTTAATTAAACATGCTAGAAGTTTTCAGAAATATGATAATTTTTACTTTTTTCTACAAAAGGTAAAATGAATTAGTTTATTTTACCAGATTTCTTACCTCTCTTATCAAATATGTATAGTTGGATCGGTATTTCGAATTCTATATGGTTTTTAGTCTAATTTAACATACTTTTTCATATTTAATACCTACCTATGATAAAATGTGTTAATTTTAAATCTTACTAAACTTTTAGAAATACCCTTTTTTATGTTAACATTATAACCATTTATAATTATGTTTTGAAGTTAAGGCAAAAACGTCAGACAGGCGCGCATGTCTGTCTCGCTCCCTAGTCTTTGATCATCGTTTTGAAGTAGCGCGTGCGAGATATGAATGTGTGCGGTGCAGATATGATACTATGCGTTTAGCTCCGCCCAGACGCTCAAGGTTATTGAGGCTACTATACGCCTTAAGTCGATTTGGGTGCGTGTGTCGCGTAGGGAGCCGACCGACCGCGCGGGCACTGCTTTTTAAACAATTTGGACGTGTCTGGTAACCTACGTAGGGCAGTACTATTAGTTATTCTGTGGCAGGGCGCAGGCCACGCGCCCGCGCTGCCTTTCGGGTACCTTTCACAAACATGTTTTGTATCATTTTCTGGTAAATTATGATGAACTATTACATTATATGTTTACTCCTCTTTCAAGTATTTTAAACTTAAAATAAATATCATAAATATAAATGACCATGTAACGTTTATGGCATTCTAGTTTTTTGGTTCAGTATCAATAAGAGCATCCTCCCAAAAAAATCTAAATTTCTTTAATGTACAGAATTGATCTTATACACTTTTCTTATGCGTTTATAAGTAATCATATTACGTACCTATTGTAAAGTTAGTTACTTGATTCCAAAAGATGTCGCTGATTTAAGCACAGAAACAATTTTCAAGAAAATGTAATTGCTTCAGTATCGATTAGAGAGCCCTCCCAAAAAATCATCTAAATTTCTTTAATGTACAGAACTGAACTGTTACATTTTTATTAAACGTTAAAAAGAGTAATCATATTACGTACCTATTGTAAAGTTAGTTACTTGATTCCAAAAGATGTCGCTGTTTTAAGCAAAGAAATTTTTCAAGAAAATTTAAAACAACCCTTTCTATGGAAAGAGAGAACATAAAAAAAATATCTACCTATCAAATACTAACTATATACCACATTAATCACAATGCTTGTGCATAAAACGTTCCCACGATTATTTTGAATATTTAAGTCATGCGGGCACAACCAAACACACAGATTCGACGTCTACAGATAGATATAGATATTCTTTTCCCTATGGATAGAGAGGTTGCGATAAATAAATAAATAAAATAAAATAAATAAATATTTCGGACATCTAACACACAACGCCATCTAGTCCCAAGCTAAGCAGAGCTTGTGTTATGGGTACTAGACAACTGATACAAATACATATATACTTTTTTTTTTGTAAATACATACATATTATACATAGAAAACACCCAAACTCCGAAACAAATATTTGTAGATCATACAAACATTTGGTCCGACCCGGGAATCGAACCCGAGACCTCATGATCAGCAGTCGCACACGTCAACCGTCACTTAAAATAAATATCATAAATATAAATGACCATTTAACGTTTATGGCATTCTAGTTTTTTGGTTCAGTATCAATAAGAGCATCCTCCCAAAAAAATCTAAATTTCTTTATCTAAATCAATCGTTTATTTTTATTTCTTATTATTTCGCTTCGCTCACGCAGACTTTCCCCCTGATTTATATTTAGGGGTGGAATTTCAAAAATTCCTTTCTAAGTGCTCACTTAGGTACATTATATAAAGAACCTACATGCAAAATTTCAGGATTCTAGGTTCAGCGGTTTGGGCTGTGCGTTGATCTCTCTCTATGTCAGTCACCCTCCTCTTTTATATATATATATAGATAGATGTACCCTCTGTATTCAGATTGTTGGTTAACAAAACTCTTTCCACAACTCTGTTGACCATGGACCTATTGATCTTCATCGAGGTAATCCCTTTATGAAATTTTCTTCTATCTAGAGTTTTATTGTTACCATTGCTCGTCAGGGTTACTCGTGAGAACGGGTAGTGAGACAGAGAGAACTTTCTTGCGAAGAGCTGAACCATTCTGAGATTTTGAGCTAATATCTTGACAGTTTTCCTGACGCCCCCACCCCTACAATCCTTTGTGAATGACGTGAATCTGAGTTTAACATTAGCATAGATGAGGTTGCTACTAGTGCTACATAGATACATTTCTTAAATGGGGTCACAAGCAGGGTCGAGCTATGTTAATTCTGTTTTGTTTTGGATGGTAATCACATCCCACTTTATATAACAATCCAATTCTATTTATGGAATTCATTTGTTTTTTTTATTACGACTTTAGGGTTTGACATAATTAATTGTGTTAGTTAAACCTTGCAATCACACCAGGCGGAACATCGTGGCGCTACCGGTTTCTTTAGTCATGATAATTGACTACGAGATTGAGCATGGGTTCAAAGATGATAATCATATCTTTAAATAGTTATTAAAATCACATTTACTAGTAGGTTATGTATCTCATAAAACTTAGGATCTAGTCATTTATTACTATCCCACATAATACGCAAATCAAGCCTAATTATACAGCGAACAGATAATAATTCCATTAAAGTGTATTGTGGAATTTATGACGATGTTGTCGGGTTAGTTATAAGTTGGTGTGCGGGTTTAGGAGTTCATACGGTCAGAAGGACTAAGTGGAGCGTTGCTGGAGAAAGTGTTGGCCGATCGAGCGCTGGCTGGCTCACATCTGTACTGTGTTCACAATCAGGCGAGTCGTGGTCAATCGTCCTCCTCCTTGAACGGCGACGCTCCCTGTGAGTTCCTATTTTGTTATAACCTTATTCTATGTGTGGTTATCAGTGCGGTTAGTGTCTGTCACGGTAGGTGCAATACAACCTCTTTTCTTTTTAAAACAAGTGAAAAAAACAACACTTAACCAATGTTTGTTTAGAAAAGTATAATCATAAATATTTAAAAATGGAATATATGTATTTAGATTAAATTATCGGATATTGACTGCCGTCTATAATCGTCTATGATTAAGGTATCAGATATTATTTGCCAATTTAAAATTAACGCGACAATTACAAGTTTGATTCCTGATAGTTATTGTCATTTTAGACTAGAAGATATTAATGGTTAGCTATTTATTTTTCATGACATGTTTTAACTATTTATGTCTAGAAAAACTTTCAGAAAGGTTTGTAAAAAGTTATTTTTAGTATGACCCATGTGACCAAATAAGAATATAATTTGGAACACTAAATAGTGACCGTTTAACCTGGGCAGAGGTATTTTGAACATTTAGATATTACTAGCTGACCCGGCGAACTTCGTACCGCCATATTTACATATCTGTCTTAGCTTCCCACAGGCAGTCTACAGTCACAGACAAAAAAAAAGACTTTTCCCGTTATCTTTTATTTTTTTTCTTTCTACCAAAAAAAGAATGAATGAAATCGGATCATGTGTTATTGAATTACAACTATGTACATATTTTGACTTTCATGCCCTCCCCCCAGGAAACCGTGCTGAATATCGGGATAAAAAGTATCCTATGTCCTACCTCATAGTATGAACTCAAATCATGCCAAGTTTCATTTGAATCCATTCAGTAGTTTCGGTGTGATGCGCGGCCATGATACAGACAGACAGAAAGACAGACAGACGGACAGACAGACAGACAAAAATGAAAAAAAAATACAGTTTTGGCTTCAGTATCGATTATAAAGAGCCCTTCAAAAATTTTTTTCAAAATATCTTTAATGTACAGAATTGGACCTCTTACATTTTTATTATAAGTAATAGATTTGTGAGATGTGTGAAATTATTAGTTTATTTACTTTGATCTTCTGCTGTCGAATAAAAGTTTTTAACGACATAAACAGTATTTTGGAGTCCCTTTTTTTACCTTAAATTTTCTTATAAAAGAAAATGCTAGATATGTTTGCAACTAATTAATTTATTATTATATCATAAGAGAAATAAACTTGACACGTTTATTTTCAACTAGCTGATCCGGTGAACTTCGTACCGCCATATTTACATATCTGTCTCAGCTTCACACAGGCAGTGTACGGTCGCGGACAGAATAAAACACTTTTCCCGTTATCTTTTTTTTTCCTTATAGCCAAAAAGAATGAATGAAATCGGACTACACCCCTCTCTCCAGGAAACCGTGCTGAATTTTGGGATAAAAAGTATCCTATGTCCTACCTCGTAGTATGAACTCAAATCATGCCAAGCTTCATTTGAATCCGTTCAGTAGTTTCGGCGTGATGCGCGGCCAAGATACAGACTGACAGACAGACAAAAATGAAAAAAAATACAGTTTAGGCTTCAGTACCGATTAAAGAGCCCTCCAAAAAAAATTTCTAAATATCTTTAACTAGCTGACCCAAGCAACCTCGTTTGCGTCCAAACCACCATCCCCCGTTTTAACCACAAAAGGGGTTGATTTCTAAAGATACATTATTAGTACACCTCCACACCGTCTATAGAGCATACATTTTAAATTTCAAGTCTCTTACTTCAAAAACATAGGACTTTCATACAAATGTCCAACCCCCGTTTTATCCCCTTCGGGGTGGAGTTTCGTAAAATCCGTTCTTAGCGGATGTCTACACCCTATAAGGAACCTACCTGCTAAATTTCAAGTTTGTAGGTGTTATAGTTTCTGATATTTCGTGATTAATAAATAAGTGAGTGGTATTTCGCTTTTATATATTTAGAAGATATATTTTCAGAATTGGACCTGTTACATTTTTATTATAAGTATATAGATATTTTTCTTTTAAGGTTTCATCACCACAAGGAAAATATAGAAAACTAACACAAAACTACTTACTTTCATTTGTAACTAATTCTTGGGAGCAGGAAAACGGCCAGCTCTCTCCTGTTAAAGCCGGGACCAGTAATCGTGACGTACCGCGCATACCAATCGGAAAATTTAAATTTTATTCTGTCACTTACTATTCAGCGGATAATTTATAACCGTGGAACTTTGTACAATATACTAGGTAGATTTCTAAACGCACCAATCGCTAATGAAGAATGCTCCCGCCAAATTGTTTGTCAAATGAACACGGCAGTAAGCATTTTTATGTGCTTATTTAAAAAATATTTTGATGAGGTAAACAGCTATTGAAAAGATAGTAAGTTGTTCCAAGTTTAACCACATTTAAAACTAACACTGTAGATGTAATACAATCAAGTTTTGAGTTCATTAATATTATTTTGTATCGTCTTCTTCGACATATTATACTAAATCAGCAGGACTTTTTACAAAGAAAATATCAGCTGGGACCACATATTCTTATCAATCTATTATTTTTAATTACCCATATGTCTAATTACCTTCCTTTGTCTTATTCCGTATACGTATATTGAATACAGTACAAATGAATTTGATGTTCGCTTCCTTAAAACAAACGAATGCCTCGTGGCTACAATCGATTAGTCTTCAAAATTGGTAATTAAAAATTCTTGGCTGGAATTAACATCCGTCTTGATATATAGCGGTATATTCGCAGCTGATGGTAGAAGCAGGTTATTTGACACGGTTTCGTTCAAGACATGTCCTTGATTTTCCGTTGAGATATCGACACCGCAGTCGTGTCAGAAACTTGATTGTTACATTTTACGACGTAGTTCCGTAAAAGCCACAATATTAGATACTTGAATTATAATTTGCGATTTTGAGAGTATTGAGGTCAAAGAAGTTTTTATTCACAAAATGGATTTTTGATGTGTTCGAAATTTGAACATTTAGAAAAAAAATGTTTGGTACCTAACTGTTTTCTTTGTTCTGAATTTAAATGGAGTTATAGCTAATTTTGGTTTAGATAACATTATGTAATGTTTAAAAAAAGAATACTTTTAAGACAGCAAACAATGGATAAACGATTTTGTTTGGTTAATTTTCTAAAAATGAATCTTAGCTAAATCGCTCCGAAATCCACTGCATATTAATTTCATGATCATCATTGGAGCCGTTGCGGACATTCAGATTATAAAGCATTGCTCGCTTAACAATATAAGCTAATATATCTTGTGTCATAAGTGACACAAAGAAGACTCAGATTCGAAGCAGTTCTATTGCCTCATGTGGGGATCGAACCCACAATACTCAGTGCGGTAGGAAACCGCTTATATCACTATGCCAACCGTGCAGACATAAGTTATATATATATATATATATAACTATATAATCTATATATATAAGCGAAATACCACTCACTTATTAATCACGAAATCTCAGAAACTATAACACATACAAACTTAAAATTTAGCAGGTGGGTTCTTTATAGGGTGTAGACATCCGCTAAGAACGGATTTTACGAAATTCCACCCCTAAGGGGGTAAAACGGGGGTTGGAAGTTTGTATGAAAGTGCTATGTTTTTGAAGTAAGAGACTTGAAATTTAAATGTAGGTATGCTCTTTAGATGGTGTGGAGGTGTACTAATAATGTATGTATGTAATGGGTTAAAACGGGGGATGGTAATTTGGACGCAAACGAGGTTGCTTGGGTCAGCTAGTCTTATATATATAAAATTCTCGTGTCACAATGTTAGCTACCATACTCCTCTGAAACGGCTGGACCGATTTTTATGAAATTTGGTGTGCATATCGGGTAGGTCTGAGAATCGACCAACATCTATTTTTAACCGACTTCCAAAAAGGAGGAGGTTCTATGTTCCACTGTTTTTTTTTGTATTCGAAGTGGTATGCTACCGAGGTGGTTCCATTGCCAGCATATCAGGATCTGATGATGGGATCCCAGGGTAATCGAGGGAAACCCTCATTTTTTATAGGCACATACTATGTTTTTCATATATTTTCTGAAGTTACACCGGTATTTGCCCCTTGTGAGTCATCATTTTATGATAATGAGCTGATGATGTAAGGTACAACTCCTTAACGGTAAGGAGTTGGAGGATAAATCTTTAAATATCATATGTACATATGTTACCTTTAGTCGTATTCTTTCAAATTATTTAGGTAAGCTGATGATGGAAGGTGGAAGGTACAACACCTCAACGGTTAGGAGTTGGAGGATAATTCTTTTAATTTCATACGTATCTAAAGACCTTCAGTCGTATACTTTTAAGTTATTTAGGTGAGCTGATGATAGAAGGTTAAACTCTTCAACAGTTAGGGATTAGAGGATGATTTTAATATTACACGTACGTATAGACCTTAATTTGTATTCTTGATGATGAAATTTGATGAAATAGTTCAACTTACTACTTACCTACGCTTGTTTGCACTAAAAACTGAAAAATAAAAACTTTTTTATAAAAAAAAAAAACGACTTCCAAAAAACATCCGACGAAAACTCTCTGCCAAAAAAACACTTAAAAGCGTAAAATAAACTGGTTCTTCATAAATTGCCTATACCTAATTCTTTATTCCTAAAATCTGTTTGAAGTCGGTGCTAAGCTAAAAAGAATACAAACGAACAATTACAAAAGTCTAAGCGATAGTCACTTGGCACCGACTTCAAACAGATTCTAGGTACCTAGCACACATTATAATACTACTATTTAAATGAATAAAGAATTAGGTATAGGCAATTTATGAAGAACCAGTTTATTTTACGCTTTTAAGTGTTTTTTTGGCAGAGAGTTTTCGTTGGATGTTTTTTGGAAGTCGGTTTTTTTTATACCCAAGTTTTTTATATATTTTTTATGGCAAAACAATGTTTGCCGGATCAGCTAGTGTATATATAATAATGAAAATGAAATTAGACCTTGACACACAGTGTCGTCTGATAGCAAATCAGGCTGAGTCGCTGTACTAAGGTGACCGAATTACTGACAAATTCAAAATTACATTTATATTGTAGATAAATTATACCCAAACACAGAGCTAATGATTGTACTCATTTGTCGAAATTAAACTAACGATTACTGGCTTAGCAGTAAGGGCCACTAACCACTAGACTGACCATCATCAGGCCAAATATATACAGCTATTAATGAGTAACTTAAACTGAAATAAATGCCACTTGCATAAAAGTACTTCTGTATAGTAATTTTTCGTAATTATGTGGGTAATTTTACGAACATTAATGCGAAAATGTGGTTGCCCTACTCTTATGCAATAAAATTGCGATTTTATCTAAGAATTGATTAGAAATTGATGCCAATTCATAAACACTATTAGAGATTGTTATGGAATTACTTTTGGTTGTGTATATCGGCTACATTCCAGTCAGTACAGAATAGTCCAGTCATTATAGTAAGTTCACCTCGGATTTCGAGATACCCAGCTGTAAGTCTGTAAATACTTGTATATTGACACCCTAAAAGTTGTCTCAAAACCTACATATGGTAGGGTGTACGCAACTATTCAATTTCAAGGTCAAAGGTCACAAAAAATGTTCTTTTGCGCTTTTTTTGTAAATATCTCATTTCCTATGGGTTTTTTGCTATATGTATTTTAACAATATTGTAGAATACAAAATTCTCTACAAATTTTGTTTGAAATTTTTTTTTATACGGTGAACCGTTTTCGAGATAGAGGGCGGAGAGCGCGCGGTGACAGGATCACTTCAGGTCAACCGGTGCCTCCGGTCGAAAACGCGCCATATATAGTTGATGAACTATCGATAAATCAATGATTATAATTTTTTGAGAATTTTTATTAACTATTATATTATATTGCTACAAAATCGCTACGATAAATCGTTGTAGTGTGTACCGCCTATTAGTGAGAAGCTGTTAATTTGAATTTACAAAAATACACTTCAATATTATTTATTTGTAATAAATTTAATGATTTAATTCAGCAGTAGGTACACAATTCGAAATATGGTAACTATGGTAAGGCTTACCCACGGAGCAAGGCTTACCTATTGATGCAAAAAGCTCTCATGTACTGATGTTTTTGTGATGTGTGTGAATAAATGACTCCGTCCACTAGGATCCCCTGCTTAGCTCCCCTGGAGAATCAGTGTGGACGAAAGTTCTGAATGAATCCCCCAGGGGATCTAAGCTAGGGATCCTAGTGGACGGAGCCGAATAAATCAGTGCGCTGTCAACCTCATCGTCTACCAACGTGCTTATTACTACTTTAAGTATAAAGACCGACATCGCACTTGTGACCCCGGAGTTGTTGGCGTTCATGGGCGGCGACTGTCAATTTCTATCAGGTCACCCTTCTGCATATTTGCCCACTATGTTATAAACAAGAAATAAGCAAAAAAACACTATTCAGGCAAAACTTACGAGAAAATGGAATTAAAAAAAAACTGGTACAGACTACCAGTTTTTTTTATAAAACAATAAAGTGTAAATATACATATAATATGTAAAATAAAAAATAAAGTTCCTAATCTACTTTTTAAGATAATTTAATGAAAAGGATTTCGCGAAAAACCTTATTTTCCTATCTTTACTGAGAGACTTGTTACAGAATTTTTTATTGAACAGAATTTTGTGAAACCACAAAAAACCGACTCATGCTAAATGCAGTTTTTGCCTATTTTTAAGTGCCATGTTTTTATTAACCGCCAAATAAAAAAGGTTGTAAACGGATGCACAATAAAGCCAATACCAAATGATTGTGCGACTTCCTCGACCCTGGTTTTCTCGTACTAAATAAAGATGGACCCAAAGAAGGGTTTAGGTACATGTAAAGCAATTTGTTTCCAATATAGCTGAACATAAAACTCATTTTCAGAGTAAAATGAAGTTGCTGATCTTGACGGCATGCTTCTGTTTAGCGAGCTACCAAGCTGCGGAAATCGGCGAGAGCAAGGTAACGGATAGTTCTTTGGCGGAAGACAAAGAGTCGAAAGGATTTCTGGAGTGGGTCTCGAACCTGCTCGGTGGAGGTTCGACCCCTAGCCCTATTATTAACGATCCCGTGGTGCCTGCTAAAAATTGTCCAGCGTGTCGTAAGTACCTACTCATATAATATACTAGCGCCGCGGTTCTTGTTGCTTTTGAATATTGTTAAACTATTACATTGGTTTTAATTTTGGTTTTGAAAAATTGGTTTTGACTGCACGTTTGGCCTAGTGGTTTAACGGTCACCACGCCGTTTCCTACTTCGCCAAGTGTCGTGGGTTCAAATCCCACGTAGGACAACACTTTGTGTGATCCACAAATTGTTGTTCTGAGTCTGGGTGTTCTTTGTGTCCGTTTCATGTATGTTTGTAAAGTCCCCCGCGACACAGGATTTATTCCTAGTGCGGGAGTTGTCTTTTTAAAAAAAAAATAAAAGAAAAATTGCAGAATGTGGCATCGCACGCACCAAGCGACGTATAGTCGGGGGGGCAGAAACTAATGTGAGGCAATACCCCTGGATGGTAATGTTATTGTATAACGGCCGTATGTTCTGTGGTGGATCCCTTATAAGCGATTTGTATGTGTTGACTGCTGCTCACTGTACAGGGTAAGTGATGACTCTACTCTTTGTATGTCGGTTATTGCAGTAAAGAGTAGCATATGTTTTTCCTCAAGAATCAAAGTATTTCCATGCCGAATTTCTTTGAAATTGATGCAGCGGTTTAGCCGCCAGCCGACGAAAGCGTGACATAAAGACAGATTAACTTAACAGTTTATAACATTATACTTAGTATTAGTATGGGTATTGATTTTATTATTGCAAGCATTAAATTACAATCAAACTGCGTGCCAAGCATCGAATAATATACGACTACATTGCAAGCCATGTAGATAAGTTAGAATAGGGCAATAGGGCATAGCGCATATGTAGTAAAGTGTCATACATAAACTCTTTATTATATAACTGTATAGGAGCACGTATCAATTTGGCATTAAACTGTATTCAATAACAGATCACTAGGCACTAAATAGTGTTATTGATCTCAACTACCGTTGTTGGCAGCGTGGGACGTTCGCCATCAGGTGTTTCGAAATAGGTACCATGTATTCAGTTGATTTCCCGATTTCAGAATAAAATAGTGGAATAGAATTTTAAACACGTTTTTGAGCAGGTCTATTTTGAGCAAACGAAGGAGAATATGTATGACCCAGTTAAAGTTTATATGGCAGTGAAGTGCTGAACGCTAAGGTATAGTTAAATAAATTATAGTCGAATTTAGGGCGAATATTCTAATAGAACACCAACCATTATTTTTGCAGGTTCCGCAAAGAACGCATGACGGTGCGTCTTCTGGAGCATGACTTCACAAACCGGCTGAACAACTCCAAGCTCATCGATAGGAAAGTTGTCAAGGTTATGCGTCACATGAGATATAACCCGGGAACGTATGACAACGATATCGCTCTTCTGAAGCTTGATGAAAGGGTAGGTTACACCACTTACACCCTCGTTCTGAGGTTTATTACTAACTACGACAATAACGGGGGTAACACCGCGGGGCTCAGCTAGTAGCTTAGTATGTGTACCTAATGGTACAGTTTAAGCGGCTTCCTACTGCTCTAAGTGTACAGCATCGGATTGTAGGTAGTCCCAGGCCCGCTGGCCCCGCTGCATTATGGGCGTGCAGTGCGTGTCCTGTACAAGAGCGGCACTTTCAAAATTGGTGACAAAAACAGCGGGGAGATACCCGAATCATCCATACAGGGCAATAGTTTTATGTTCGGGGAATCATGGGATAGCAAAATCGGTATTGCACGCAGCGTTCAAATACCTAACAACAGGCTTTGAAGTCACGTGATGAAAAACACTTTCTCGCGTTAGCATTCTTCACGTGGACTTTGTATTTTGTCACTTTCGATATCGATATAGATTCGTTGTCCACTCACAATGTGAATTTTAGGTATGAATTGTTTTTAATATTGCTTGTGAGTATAACATTCGAAGTCAAACAATTGTTTATTTTGGAGATACCTAAGCAATTTAAATCGAACTACATATTTTACATGACGTCACAGAACAATATCAAGTTGTAGGGTAAGCAGGAGCGTTTCTCTAAGTATTTATCAGTTTGAACATTGTACAGAGTTTAGAACGAGAGGCTTCCAAGGCTTCTTTAAGTCCTGAATACCTATATAAAATACAATATTCAATACAATAGAATAGGGGCAAACCAACCATTGTCAATAGAAGTATGTTCCCTCGTATCACTTTCTACAATTTGCTGTTGCTTATCTCCTACCTTTATTTAAATATCAATTAATTCCAATTGCAGATAGACCTCAGTAATGCAATAAAGAAGCATGCGCGTGCGTACAAAGAAGAAGAAGCGTCGACAGAAGCATTGAGCTCTACAGAAGCATTGAGCTCTACAGAAGCATTGAGCTCTACAGAAGCATTAAGCTCTACAGAAGCATTGAGCTCTACAGAAACGACTGTTTCAACAGAGGCTGAGGTACAAACCACGTCAGTAGGCCCTACAACCGAAGAGGATGATACAACTGTGCGGCCAGTGTGCTTGCCTGCCCCCGGACTTTCGTATACAGGAGACAGCGGCTTGGTAATAGGTTGGGGAGTAACTGAACAAGGAGGCTCTATTTCGAATACTTTACAAGAGGTAGGTACTTTAGAGTGTCCTTGTTATATTTCACTAGCTGACCCACGCAACCTCGTTTGCGTCTCCTTTTGCCCGTAGCGTGATAATTTTCCCCCGTTTTGAAATATTGTTCATTGGTGCTCCGCTCCTATTGGTCTTAGCGTGATGATATATATCCTATAGCCGTCCTCGATAAATGGGCTATCCAACACTGAAAGAATTTTTTAAATCGAACCAGCGGTTCCTGAGATTAGCGCTTCGAACAAACAAACATACTCTTCAGCTTTATAATAATAGTATAGATATATAAATATATAGATAAGATAAAAAAACGGAAGAAAAAATGGATTGAGAGCTGAGACTGAGTGACATGGATGAACGGAGCCAATTAATTCATGCTTGATCATGGCGAAAAAATAAAATTGTCCCGTTTGCAATTTATTATCAAGTGAAGCTGACCATATTAGTTAAAATCAATGTTTTTAGCAATGAATACTAGGTGTATTTAACTCTGACGTCTATTAACGTCAAACTATAATTACATACTAGCTGACCCGGCGAACTTCGTCACCCGCCATATTTACATATCTGTCTCGGCTTCCCACAGGCAGTGTACAGTCGCGGTCAAAAAAAAAAAACTTTTCCCGTTATCTTTTTTTTTTTTCTTTCTACCAAAAAACAATGAATGTAAACGGACTATGTGTTATTGAATTACAACTAAGTACATATTTTGACTTTCATCCCCTCTTTCCAGGAAACCGTGCTGAATTTCGGGATAAAAAGTATCCTATGTCCTACCTCGTAGTATGAACTAAAATCATGCCAAGTTTCGTGAATCCATTCAGTAGTATCGGCGTGATGCGCGGCCAAGATACAGACATACAGACAGACAAAAATGAAAAAAAAAATACAGTTTTGGCTTCAGTATCGATTATAAAGAGCCCTCCAAAAATTTTTTTCAAAATATCTTTAATGTACAGAATTGGACCTGTTACATTTTTATTATCAGTATAGATTAAAAAATCGGCACTCTACAAAGTATCTTCATTTCCAGGTGAGAGTTCCGATAGTGTCAAACAAAGAGTGCCGCGACAGGTCGTACGGCCAAAGAGTGACTGAAAACATGTTGTGTGCGGGCGAACCAGACGGAGGACGTGATGCTTGTCAGGGAGACTCCGGAGGTCCTCTTCACATATTCAACGAAACCAGTGGACGGTACTACGAAGTGGGTAAGTCAAAACTACATTTATTTCCTACTTTATTCTGGACTAGCTTTTGCCCGCGGTTCTGCCCGCGTGTATGTCGGCTTTCGCAGTATAAAGTAATCTATGTCCTTCCTCAATAATCAAAGTAACTCCATGCCATATTTCATTGAAATCGGTGCAGCGGTTTTGACGTGAAAGCGTAATAGACAGGCAGACATAGTATCTTTCGAATTTATAACACTACTTTTATGGATGGATGAGTCAAATCTCGTGGTATCCATTACAGGGCAAACAGTTTTTCAGTGCCTGGGTGGAATTTATCCATATTAAGCATGTATCAGCATTCTGGCTACCATGCTAGTTCCGTCTAGGAATAGACAACCGAATGTAAAACGACATTATAACATGACTAGCTGACCCACGCGACCTCGTTTACCTCTCCTATTGCCCGTAGCGTAGAAATTTTCCCCCGTTTTTGTAACATTCTTCATTGGTGCTCCGCTTCTATTGGTCTTAGCCTGATGATATAATATAGCCTATAGCCTTCCTAGATAAATGGGCTATCTAACACTGAAATATTTTTTCAAATCAGACCAGTAGTTCCTGAGATTATCGCGTTCAAACAAACAAATCTTCAGCTTTATAATAATAGCATAGATAGATAACTAGCTGACCCACGCAACGTCGTTTACTTCAAGTGCCATCACGAATTATATGAGTTGTTTATTTAATGAATTCAAAAACATGTCACGAAATAGTATAGGAAAATAAACATCTCTTGAAATAGTTCAATATTTTTTTATTGTCATTTCTAATTTAAAACTATTTTACTGAAACGGTGTTCTTTTATTTCCTATTAGCTATATATATTATGTTCTATACTAATGCTTTCATCAATCCATACAACATATCCATTTCGTAGTGAAGTCGCCTTTTTTAAGATTTCTTAAAAGTGTAGATATTCCTTTACACTAAACCATTGCTTCCTTTTGGTTAAAAGAAACCGTATCCTTCACCCGTTGGCAATTTATCCATTCCAAGACTTTCTGCAAAAATAATAATAATAACAACATAATAAGTACTAGCAATAACTGAACATATCTCACACATGGCCGTATGGTCCTAAAGTAGGCAGATCTTGTACTGGTAAGGACTGTAAGCGGACTGCTTGTAAAGAAAGTTTGTAAGTATGGAGGATGGATGGAAGTTTGTTACTCTTTCACGCAAAAACTACTGAACGGATTTAGATGAAACTTTACAGTAATATAGCTTATACATCAGAATAACACATAGTATACTATTTGCCGCGATAGCCGACATATACGCGGGCGGAGCCGTGGGCAACAACTAGTCTTAATATATATAAATCTCGTGTCACAATGTTTGTCCTCAATGGACTCCTAAACCACTTAACCGATTATAATAAAATTTGCACACCATGTGCAGTTCGATCCAAATTGAGAGATAGGATAGTTTAAATCTCAAATTATAGTCGCAATTTTGATTTATTGCTAATTATTGTATATAAATATGGCGGTACGAAGTTCGCCGGGTCAGCTAGTTATATATAAATTACATACACCCAAACACAAAAAACCCAAAACCTCCGCTTTGGATTCAGGGTTACCAACTAAGTAGACCAAAAGGCCAGGCCAGAAGAATACTTCAGTTCTATGACACAACCAACCCGTCTGAAAAGCGTGATGAAGTAGGTCATACTCATAACCTTCTTCCTAGAGAGAGGTGTATGTCCAGCTATGAATGGTTGTTGATGGATGATGGATAGGCTGTTGATGATGATAATTGGTAAAAAATCCGTCCGTGTAGTAAGAATACAGAGGAAAACTTGAATCCCACCAAAAATATTTTCATGTAAAATTTTGCCAAGACGACTGCATATGGCTTACCTGGCGAAAAAGAAATCAGATGTCATGTACAGCCAAGCTTCTGAATCTACACGCCCTAACTCTACCAACCCTAACTTCACAAACTCTACATCTCAGTAAAAATGTATGGCTTCACCGTTTCGCTACCGTCATGAAGGTGAAGTCGTTAGTGAAAATCTCATAAAAACTTCCACCCCCTATTTTGGGGGTTGGGGGGCAAAAGTAATAGGTTTATCAATCTTTTTGTTGTTTGTATACTAAACTTGGTTTACATACCAAATTTCAGCTTTCTAGCACTTCAGGAAGTACCCTAACAGTTTTGATGAGAGAGACAGAGATAAGACTCGTGAGCTGGGCCTGAGGGTGGCGCCTCTACGGCTTACGTAAGCGCAAGGAACCACCCGAGAGGATTTGTCGGGAGTCCCACACACGCCCCTCGTGTCTCTCCTCCTCCTCCCACGGAGCTAGCTCCTCTAAGTGTTCATCCAGAGATTGTCCCAGACGTCTCAAATATTATCATCCCAATAGATTTACTTACCAATAAAAGAAAAGATATCCATTTGTTTTTAATGTGTGCAATAAAATTGTGTATTGTGCACGACAAAACACTTCGAGAAAAGGTAGGTAGTGCCTTGCGCTTCGCTTGGCTTATCTTGGCGGGGGCACAACCGTGCCCCAGATCAAACCCGTCTGGCCAGTATGGTATAATAGGTCTTCTCCTTTCTAAGAAGAGGCCTATCTCCAGCACTGATACTGAACTAGATGATAATTATGGTCTCAAAACCCGTAGGTAATCGTTTCCAAAGTAGGTACCTCATAAAAACGACTATTGTTTCAGGTGTGGTGTCTTGGGGCGAGGGATGCGCGCAGCCCTCAAAATACGGCGTGTATTCGAGAGTGAACAGGTACCTGACGTGGATCAAGAGCAATACGGTAGACGCCTGCTACTGCGACGAAATGTAGACAATAAGGACACACTTGCAAAATTGATATGGCAAAAGGGCTGATTTTTTATCGTCTTAAAGTGGTCTGACTATCGTTTACAATCGTTTTTAGGGCTGGTATACTATTGTTTTCCTCGCAAGAAGCTGACTTTTTAACTTAACGAATATACCTATTAATGTTAAGTAGGTAAGTAACGTTTATTGATTTTTCAATAAATACATAAGGCATTCATTTTGTCTCCCGCTTTGCCAAGGAGGGAAGTAGACTTATTATATTTCCAACTCCTCCAGTTTTCTTCTGATTAATTTCGTTGCGGGTTCCAAGACAGTTTAATTTTTCCTGGGACTTCCCGAGTGTCATAACTCGGTGTGTTCGTGGGTCACCGCAGTTGATCCAGGTGTACAGGAGTTACAGTGGTGGGCGTGTGGGCGGGATTAGTCCCAAGTAAAAAAAAATACATAAGGCATATAACTTTTTCAATCTTTATGTAACTTCTCTTTGAATTAGGTGAGTCAGGCCCGAAGACTGTATTACTGTTTTTAATTTTGTCATATCACGTTTTATTTCGGCTCTCTATATTTTGTATGACAATAGTATTTATTAAAAAATATTACAAAATGTAAGAAGCGGTTTTATTGTTTTTCCTATTAAGCTGACATTTAGGTATGGTAAGAACCAACAACATATTGCTAGTTATTTTTTTATTAACATTACTAGCTGACCCAGCGAACTTCGTACCGCCATATTTACATATCCGTCTCAGCTTCCCACAGGCAGTAGACAGTGTACAGTCGCGGACAAAAAATAAAGACTTTTCCCGTTATCTTTTATTTTTTTTCTTTATAGCAAAAAAAAGAATGAATAAAATATGTGTTATTCAATTACAACTAAGTACATATTTTGAGTGTCATCTCCTCTGACCTACTAAAAAAAAAGTAAAAAGTATCCTATGTCCTACCTCGTAGTATGAACTCAAATCATGCCAAATTTCATTTGAATCCATTCAGTAATTTCGGCGTGATGCGCGGCCAAGATACAGACAGACAGACGAACGGACAGACAGACAGACAGACAGACAAAAATGAAAAAAAAACAGTTTTGGCTTCAGTATCGATTATCTAAATAAAAAAAAAACAAAATATCTTTAATGTACAGAATTGGACCTGTTACATTTTTATTATAAGTATAGATAGATACTGTTAATAAGAAATAATAACAACATAAAAATATACGCTTATAATATACCCACTAACCTAATACACAAATATTAAATTCTGTATATAATAGGTACAATAACAGGCTCGGAGGGTAATTGGTATATACCTATAGTGATTAAAAGTTTGCGACAGGAAATATTTGTTAACTTCTATATGAACACTAATCTACGAAAATGAACCAACTCTTTCTGCCACATACTACGAAATGACTTTTACCAGTCAAGATGCGATGAGAGAATGAGACTCTATCGTTGGTCTAGCGGTCAGCTTATGCGACTGCCGATCAGAGGTCTCTGGTTTGATTCCCGGGCCAAAACTGTTGTTGAGTTTTTCTTACAAGAAATTCTTAATAAACAAGTCGGAGTATAGAAGTTTGGAAGTGTTTCACGCCCGTGCCTCGGAGAGCACTTAGCCGTCGGTCCCGGATGTCATGAACATCTATGTCATATATCATGTATGGGAAGTCAGTGTGCTCAAATAATGACAACTAGTCCAAACTTGTCCAAACCTCCGAGTTGCGGAGGTCCGATGCCAGTAGCTACGTGGAAAACTGATATACTCGTTTAAGTGAATCCGGTGAAACTAGTAGCCGACCCCAAATAATCTTTTTTTTTATGTATGGCCCTGCCAAAATGACTACTCTGTCTGTCTGTCATAAGCAGAATCTAAGTGTGGTCACCATACTCATTGCGAATCCAGACAATGCAGCATGGTGACCCACACACACTATGGCGGCCTAGTGATGCTTCTGCATTATTGGGCCCTCGGTCTCGCTCTCACCAACGAAACACGACAGCACGAACGCTGTCATTTTAATGTTATTAAATCAACGTGGCTCTACTACCTTCTTAATAATAAAGGCTAGGAAGGTGACTATGAAATGAATATTGTTAATGTATGAACTGAGGATGAAATTATATTAACCATTTATTAGTTTACATATCCAAAAAATAATTCCTACAACTACATAGATATGAAATACGTAAATAAGTGCTACTGCTAGTGAATCACACGTACCTATCTAATGTTTTGCATCTTATCACATACTCAGTCCACATTTTGTATGTCATTAAATCAAACTTTTCAGGACACCATACTAGTACAATAATTTATGTATACACTATTACAGCTGTACAGTTTTTCTATAGGTAATTTCTTTCTATAAAACACACTTTTATTTTGAAAACTGCATAGTAATGACTTAAGCTCCAAACAAATTATCGGACGCGGCTTACAGCCGCGGCTGATAATGTGCACAGTCTCTTCGGACGTTGCTTTCGGACGTTTTCAGTGTTGCCACTTTAGTGACAGAGATATTCTAAAAAAAATCACTGAAAAATCAGTTTAAGGTTTTAACCCTAAATATACTCGAAAAAAACAAGTTGTTGTAAGGTTCCTATGTTTATACATATTTGAAAATATTTTATTTATCAAGATACATCTACATCCACAAAGATAATCGATCAAGATGAATAAAAAATACCAGCAGAAGTATTTCAAGTTGATTTTAAAAACATAATACCGTGCGCATTAATGATACTAGATAACAATAAACCAGAAAGTAAAGCGAAAAGTCATTAAAAAAAGTAACCTTCTGGCAACACTGACACGGACGCGACAAAAACATCCAGCGCTCCAGATTCCTTTCGGACGCAAGTCTCGGACGTAACCTTTGACTGACCTTGAGCCTTCGGACTGTGCACATTATCAGCCGCGGCCGTAAGCCGCGTCCGTCAGCCGCGTCCGATAATTTGTTTGGAGCTTTATTTGTCGGATTTCCTCTCTACTATGCTATGCACGTGTTACACATAAAAACCTTCCTATTGAATCACTATCTATTTCTGAAAACTGTATTGAAATCCGTTGAGTAGTTTAAAAATTTATGCGAACAGACAGCGGAAGCGATTTTATTTTATACCTACTATGTAACGATAAATTATTGGAAAAAGCAGTGTCGGTAGGTCTTCCACAAGGCGGTCCTACGACCTGGTGTGGTGGGAAGTCGTTGGATGCGAGCAGCAAAGAACCTGCTGGAGAAACTTAGGGACATCTTTCTCCAACAGTAGACGTTTTTTGGCTGAGATAATGATGATGATGAACAAATTGTTTAAATTAAATACTATTACTTCTCGAATTACCGCGATTAATAGGTATTCAATAATCCATAACCTCGTTATTATGAGCAAAACATCTGATTCGAAAGTATCTGGTGGATTCAGAATATTCTACTTTCCACTTGCCTTATTCTACTTATTCTACTTGCCACTACAATGTGGTATAGAGTGCCTACTTATTACTACCTAACTTGTAATGAATACCTAAATGTTGACTACATATCAATTCTATAATTGCACTAGAATGGTGCCCTTCTGTTATAGGGTCTAATTTTCAAATAAAAATACATTTTTTCTTTAATGTATATATTATGATAAAATTCCAAACAGGTTAAGTTATTATATAAATACTAACAGCAAAATGGTTTCCTACGTTAATTTAATAACAAAATGACAAATATTGGTTTAAAAGTATTAGGCCTTGTTCCACCAGTTACAGAAGTACCAGATAGTTTAACTGACAGATTGTTTGATACCATTTATATAATGACGTATTGTCACAAATCTAGCAGAGCTTATGCTATGGGTGCTAGATAACTGATACAAAAAGTACAAATACATATATTATTTTTTGTAAATACATACATATTATACATTTACAAAAACTTCGAAACAAATATTAGCAGATCAAGCAAACATTTGAGCCAACCTGGAAATAGAAACTGAGACCTCAAGCACAGCAGTCACATATTTATGTTACCACTGTGCCACCGTCAGTCATAGACAGTATGTGGAGGATACGTCAAGTTATGTGTTAGGTAAGCTATCCAAAACTTATCTGTAACCAGTGAAAAAGGGACTTAATCTTCAGATGTAAGCGAATACATGTAATGTTTATGTGATTGAGCATACTAAATTGGCTCTAGTTATTAATTCTAAGAAAATTACTAATCACCAGTGTAAAGGCAGAAATATTTAACTAGATAGTTTCCTGCCAAATCATTTTCAGTATTTTGTTTATTCCGTGTTACCTACCTACCTACAAAAACACTAAAAACAGTTTTAAATTACTTTTTCTTTTATTAAGTTCTTTTTAGATTTCTAACTACCCCTGGGTTTGACGTTGCTGTATTATAAAAAAAAAATATTCGTACCATTTATCTCTAACACAAAATTTTTTTTAACAGTCAGATAACAGTATTCAGATTACAATTTTAAGGAAATTCATTCTATACTAATATTATAAAGCTGAAGAGTTTGTTTGTTTGTTTGAACGTGCTAATCTCAGGAACCGCTGGTCCGATTTGAAAAAAATATTTTAGTGTTGGATAGTACATTTATCGAGGAAATCTATAGGCTATCTATCATTAGGCTAAGACCAATAGGAGTGGAGCACCAATGAAGAATGTTTCAAAAACAGGGGAAAATTGACACACTACGGGTAAGACTGCCTCGTTGGTCTAGTGGTTGGCGTGTGCGACTGCTGATCATGAGGTCTCGGGTTCGATTCCCGGGTCGGACCAAATGTTTGTATGATCTACAAATATTTGTTTCGGAGTTTGGGTGTTTTCTATGTTTAATATGTATGTATTTACAAAAAAAAAAAGTATATAGTATGTATTTATATCAGTTGTCTAGTACCCATAACACAAGCTCTGCTTAGCTTGGGACTAGATGGCGTTGTGTGTTAGATGTTCGAAATATTAAAAAAAAAAAAAAAAAAAAAATAGGACACGCAAAAAAGGTTGCGTTGGACAGCTAGTTTTTTATATAGGCTCATATTCAGCATGTAGAATCAATACCAATTTCAAGTATTTTATTGTTTCCAAATTAGGAAATAACCATTAAAAAAAAAACAAGTATACAATATTGTCAAAAGTAAATTTTTAATTTTCTTTTCAAAAAAGAAGAGGTTCTCAATTGGACTGTTTTTTTATGTTTGATACCCCAGAACTTTCAACTGGGTGAACCGTTTTATATGATTCTTTTTTTATTTGAAAGCTGGTGCTTTTGTTTGGTTCTTGAAGTTGTTTTTGTTTGTTATTTTTTTTTATTAATACTTTACGTATGTTGAGTGACCTAGGTATGTTCCTATTTAAAATACTTTCTGAGAAATATTGTCGATTAATAATAGTAACCCCTGTCCTGCACAGGTGAAGGAATTGTCTTCCTATGTTGAGACTAGTTACTCAATTTCTCCTCCTCACTGGTGATCAATTGCTATAGATATCAATTTTGTCCTATAGAGGAAAAGGGAATACATCAAAATACCTTATGCTAACATCCTCACAAAGACATCTACACGTGTATTTATGTAACTATAAAAGATGGTTAGTAAATTTAGTGAAAATTTCTAAAAAATGATGACAGTTCCGAGATGACATGGTTGTAGATAAGCCCTGTACTTGAAATGAAATCCAAACCTGGTGAATATGGCGATCGGGTCTCTGGTCCAGTGGTAGTTGTAACTTCATCAATCACTTTGTTGCCATTCTTGATAATCCTCCTGGTTTCAACTGTACCATCAGACTTAGTCACACTTGTGGTGATAATTGTCTGACAGAATGACCTGCCAGGAACCAAGTCACCGTTGAATGGGGTTACAGCTCCTGGGCTTTGCAAATCATTTTTATGCTTAAGCAGCCCTGATATTTCGTTTGATGTTATTTTGCCATCTAAATCTATATCTTTTTGGGAGTGCTCTTGTGCATTAGTCTGGTATCCGGGTTTTAAATAGTAATCTCTGATATTATTTCCAGAGAACTTCTCCGATTCAGAGTCGTCTAGAGGAGACATGCTCGTGAAGGCGTCAATGTGATCTTCATGAAACAATGAAGAGAACTCCCCAAACATCGATCCAAAATTTCTAAAAAAATCATTCATATGTTTCTTGACTTCATGATGTAAGTCCACCGCATCATCGAACACTTCCATTTGGTGTCTCGTATACAATTCGTCCCCGTCATCTTCATCGTCGGAACTCCAAATTGGATTTCGAAAATCATTTTTGGGCGGATTAGATTGTAGTCCAAAAAATGAGCGAATTTGCTCCATGAAATTGATATGAGGCATTATTAGAACTGGAGGATTTTTGTAGATAGTGTTCAGATGTTTGTTTTGGCTTATGAAATTTATTTTTATAATTGCGCAACAAACAACACACCAACGACAGTTACGACAGCTGTTTTTTACATCAATAAAATTTCTTCGTTTGAGTTTGATACATATTTCTAGCATGAGTGAATGTCGTTTTGAGATGGTTTTGAGCCAGAGTATTCACAAACAGATGACAGAATGCTAGACAATGTATTATTTTCTTATTTGGAACGCGGAGGTTCACAAAATGTCAAATTTGAAGTTGCGTTCTGAAAAGCGTAGAATGTGCTAGAAAAATTAAACAGTGTTCGGAAATTAAGGGACTTTTATTTATAAAAAAATATATTTTGAAAATATTAATTACCGGGTATTCTTTCCATAATTCTTCATATACTTATCAACCATTTACAACCAAAACTATGGATCATCAAAGTCTTACAAGAATATTATTAAAATAATAAAATATCATTGGATTTATAATTTTCGTCTGAGTCTCTTACGAGTCTCAGTCCTATTAGTAGGGGAGCCCACGATGCTAAATGGGGATTTACTCGAGCGTCATAGAGACCTATTGGGTTGCAAAGCTTAGATGATAAAAAGAAAAAAATGTTATTACTGTATAGTCTGTATCAGTGGCGTAGCGAGGACTTACACAGACGTGGGCGAAGTCACATCAGCGAGGCCCCTTTTCTTTCACCCCCAAAATCTACATAATAAATTTATCTTACCAAACATGCTTCGATATGACATGCCTCTCGATTTCGATACTCATGGTAGTAAAAAAAATATACTAATGTAGTGTAGTAGTGGTAGAATACTTTTTTTATTATCATTGATTTAGGGGCAAACCAGCAGACTTATCGCCTGATGGTAAGTGATTACCGCCGCCCATGGACACCCGCAACACCAGAGACGTCACAGGTGCGTTGCCGGCCTTTTAAGAAGGAGTACGCTCTTTTCTTGAAGGTTTGAAGGTCGTATTGGTCCGGGAATACCGCAGGCGACAGTTCATTTCGCAGTTTTGTTGTGCGAGGCAGAAAATTCCTAGAAAACCACACAGTTGTGGACTGCCAACCATCTAAGTGATGACGATGAAACTGCTGTGGCGTAGGACGATGGCGGAAAGAGGCGGCAGGAATCAGTCCGAACAATTCCTCGGCGCACTCCCCATAGCTAATGCGGTAGAAGATGCATAGCGAAGCTACATCTCTACGCAGCGCTAAAGAGTCCAGCCGAATTGAAAATTCCTGGCAGTCGACGACTCGAGTCGCTCTCCGTTGAATGCGGTCCAGAGGGAGGAGCAGGTACTGGGGTGCCCCCACCCAAAAATGAGCACAGTATTCCATATGAGGCCGACCCGCGCCTTATATGAAATACTGTCTCGATCTGTTGAGCACGCCAAGCTTCTTCAAGGCCAATTTGCCCTACCCTCCAAATGGCCACGGAACTGGACTTCACTCGATATGTCGAAACCAAGTATTCTAATGTTGGCTGAGGCAGATAGGAGAGTGTCTTCAAACCGAGGACATACGACCCACGGCAGTTTTTTAGCAGTGAAAGCGCAAATTTGTGTCTTTGTGGGGTTAAAGTGGACTAAATGGAGTCTACCCCAATCTGAAACCTTTTCTAAAGAGGTCTCAATTTCAGACACAAGTTTTTTCGACTCTCAATGACGTCGTCCCGGGAAATATTAGCGCCGCCGGTGTAGAGAGCATCGCCCGTACTGCCATCCGCATAGCAATGAGTGCCGCTAGTTTTCAGCATGTCATTGATATGGAGGAGGAACAGAGTAGACGATAGCACACCGCCTAGCGGGACATCAGCATTCACAGGTCAGAGCATTCACCGTCGACTACGACCTTTATGCTTCTGCCAGCTAAAAAGCTGGTGACCCATTCACATAATTTCTCCGTAAGCCCATAGAAAGGGAGTTTCGAAAGAAGTGCTTTGTGCCAGACCCGATCGAAGGCCTTCGCAATGTCCAAACTAACTGCCAAGGCTTAGTCTCAATCGCCTGTGCCCAGCGATGTGTCATGTATACCAGAAGATCACCAGTTTCCGTAAGGGTCGATTCCCTTACGTTTCCTTTTCATCGGTAGGGTGAGCAGCAATGGATGTTCAAAAATGTAAAAAAAAAACTGTTTTATGGACATACTCGAGCGCGTCAGATATTGATAGCATCCATGTCCTACGTATTTTTAATAATGTACGTATGTTAATCTGATCGTTTGCATGGTGGGGTTGGTCGTACGTAAGGTTTGAAAATGACAAAAAATTTTTTTTATCGAGCGCGTCAGATTTTCAAAGGGGATGTTAAGTGAACCTAAAATAAAGCTCTCATTCAATAATCTGACGATTTGGATGTGACGCAAACTCACTGTGCTCACAGTCGTTACATGAATGTGCAAAAAAAATTCGTCGTATTGAAATACTCAAGCGCGTCAGATTAAGATATATATGGTTCATCTTTATGTCCTAGACGTGCTGTCTCATAATCTGACGATTATCTGGAGGGCTTCGCTTAATCTGACAATTTAAACAAAGATCCCAAATCTAGACTGGCTTTTTAGAAAATTACCACAATATCAGTATCAGAAGTAATAGTAGAATCTTCATTTTGTTGGCAAGCAAGAAATGCTATGTTCGCCTTTGCTTCTTCATGATCAGGGCATGACAAATCATAGTTAATTTATAATTAATTATCAGTAACTGAATATTTATGACACTAAACGAGGTAATTTATATAACATTACCTTACTACCTATAATCGTTGCCATCTCCTGATCAGCCCAATGATCGATAAACAACTTACGGAGGTTTTCAATAACCTATCTGCAGTTAAGGATAGATCGCTATCTCCGATTTGCAGCGTGATCTTTGAAGCGTGAAACTGTTGTTGTTGCGACGTTTCTTAACAGAATTCCTATAACCACCTTCCGGCTCCATCATCAGACCTTGGGTACTATGAAAACATAAAGTACTCGTGGAGACGAATCAAAGGAGTCCAAACTCGATAGTTTTGCGACGTTTCTTTATAGAGTTCCTATGACAACCTTCCAGCTCCAGCATCAGATCAGTTCTATGTCATTGTAATATTGTATTGTCACGCTGTATACATATGCTTGCAAAATTTCAGCAAAATCGGTTGAAGACATCTGCTTCAAAATTGAGTTGCAAGATTCCACTCAACCATACATACCTTGCAAGTTAAATAAAATCTTGTAAAAAAGAAGCCATCTAAAATTATAAGGTCAAAGTGGGATTGCGCTTGCTCCATATCTTCGACTTATTTCTCTAACACATGAATTAGTACTGACTTATCAGTGTGGATATAGGCATTATATCATCAATATATATTAAACTTTATCTACGAAATTGTGTCACTTCGGCTTGTGGCTATCGTCAGATTATATATTTTTCGTTATCCCTGAATGGTTTCCCATAAAATAAAATGAAAAATTAGCCACGCTCGAGAATGTCGAGATGACGTTTTTTTAACAACTTTATAGACCTCCCTTTTCCTTACGTTACTCTCAAATTGTTAGATTAGTGGAATATACACTTTTTAGCATGTAATTAACTCACCCTGCCTTAATCTGACGCGCTCGAGAATGTCTGATGTTCATTTTTTTTTAATAATCTGATCCTTTATTCCTAACAGGCGGCCATTTATACGGGGCTCATGTGAGGTACTTAACCGGGTACAAGGTACCCCCTGTATATTAATCTGCCGCGCTTTAGTAAATCCCGAAATTCCTTCTAGGGCTCCCCTACTATATGTAAGTCCTACGTATTAATTGTCAATCTCAAATCTAATGACGTTGATTTATATTAGAGCCAGCGACAGAAATAAAATCGTAAACATAATTTAATTTTTTCATCTTTATACGAAGCTTAAGTACTACACCCAGTGTTTCTGGTAATCGACTCCTTTTTGTCAAGTTAAAACTTAAAAATACAAAAAGCAATAAAAAAGAAAAGAAAGCAATCACTTGTTAGAAATCAATAATATTCGTATCTGCTTCTTCTTATGTATAAAAATAGATTGCTGTTCGTTTGTCTCGCTCGAGAACAGCTGTGCCGATTTAGCTGATTCTGCTTTTAAAATGTTTGTCGTCAGGGGAAAATTGAAACGGTGAAAAATTCAAAATAACTTGTAAATCCAAATGTCACGTGTACGAAGTAGCGGGCACAGCCAGTAAATTAAATAGTAAAAGCTTAAATACTATTTACTGTATTGTGCCTTCCAGTTCCATCTTTAATTATTAACTTAAGGTTTGTTATGTTGGAAATATACCTACTGAAAAAACCTGCATTTATCTAACCGAGAATGACTAGAGTCGTCGATTGGCAGGATATTTAAATCCGCTTGATTCCCATAAATATGAAGCTTATCCCTGAACTGTTCATTGTTAGTATCAGGGGAAATACACCGAGGAATTATTTAGATTGCAAGCGGCTGCAGCTTTCCACCGGCGTGACAGCGTCTAATCGACAAAAGTTCCATCCCATAACACTTGAATGCTTGCTATTCCACCACACACACAACCACTCGCATATTTAGCCTGTAAAACTAAAATTCACCTTTGAAATTTGCGGACAAATACAACCTTTGGTACACCGTAAACCTTTAAGAAAAATTATACATAACGAAACATTGATGATATGATCGCTTGCACTTCAAGCCTTAAATGGAACGCATATCGAGGTAACGACGCATGAGTTAGTTTTTTCGTGTGTGCAGCCGGCTCCATCAATTTATAAGACGTTGTCACGTCAAAAAGCCTGCACTCCACATCGAAGCTGGAATCACATTGTTAATTCCTATTATTTGCACCTTCACTGTGGATTATAAATCTCTGATGGCAAATAAGAAGGCCCTTGTTTTAGTTTTTTATGACGTCGTGTAAAATTTTTTTAGATCTCCGGCTACTCGGGTGCGTAAGAGCTAGTTGTAACTAAGATTGATATACTGGGGAACAAAATGGTTGTCTGTAAAGTCTGTTTACGGACGATAGTTTAACGTGACAACGTCATAACGAAACATTGATGAAATGATGAGAGATAGATGAGAGACATCTATCTGAGAGGTATCTATGGATAGGTCTTCAAAAATGATATTGAGGTTTCTAATATCATTTTTTTCTAAACTGAATAGTTTGCGCGAGAGACACTTCCAAAGTGGTAAAATGTGTGTCCCCCCACCCTCTGTAACTTCTAAAATAAGAGAATGATAAAACTAAAAAAAAAATATGATGTACATTACCATGCAAACTTCCACCGAAAATTGGTTTGAACGAGATCTAGTAAGTAGTTTTTTTTAATACGTCATAAATAAGTAACTACATGAACTTTTATATTATGTTACTTGCTGCTACGGAACCCTTCATGCGCGAGTCCGACTCGCACTTGGCCGCTTTTTAGGATAGGTATCTTGATTTATTGGAAGCTAATCTGTGATTAATAATTTAATTATACATCATGTTTCAAATCTCACTTTACAACTAGTGTCTTTCTTTTTTTTTACTACAACGCTTGGCAATCATAAATAATTTAGTTTGCTTTCGTAATCTTCGTTTATCTTTCGTAAGCAAATATATGGGCAAATCATACCAATACACAAACATATAGAAATTATCGATATTAATATACAGTTTGGAGTCGTCTGATTAGACGATAAGGAAAATGTTATCGTTAGTTTTACTGCTTGCAGATTGGTAAAAAAACAGATAGAGCTTTTAACCTATCGAGATATGGGTAAGCTTGAATTAGAATCTAGTGTGTAGAGTATTCTAACGAATCGTTTCTTTTTTGTACATGAACTTCTAGCCGCGCTTATGAGGTTTATTTTTTTAAATTAGACGTAAGAGTTTCACAGACCGATTTTTCACATTTTAAGTACTTTTGAAACTGTCTACCTACTCTACTACCGAAGTTCTTTAATGTTTAATTTAATGTATTTTAACAAAAAGTACAGGTTGAAAAATAAAACAAACATGTTATTGAAATTTATAACTATAGATATTATTATATATTCTACTATCTTTAATGAAAATTAAAACATTAACCATGTTAAAACACTTAAAATATTAATATGTTACGTCGTTCTTACGATATGTGCTAATTTGTGCTTTTTAGTGGGTTTTTTTACGGACACTATTAGGAATTTCGTTTGAACTCATACCATTACTCACTTTCTTTAGATATTTAGTAGTAATACAGCTGTTGCCGAAATAAGCAGGTAAATTTCCTATTAAAAACATCAAAAAAGCGGAGTAAATGTTCGGGGGTAGAGGTAGAGCGCTGGAAGCTGTTCAGTTGTTCAGTTCGGTGTCAGTGTTCACTTGTTCAGCTAAGTTAAGCCATGCTTCTCTATGGGCCATTTTTGTTCAAAGTAAGTACTCTGTCTCTGTCAACTCTGTGTTCTCTTTACTTCTTTAGCCACACCACAGAGTACATGAGCCACACGTTGTTTGTGGTTGCGGACGGGACGGTTGTTGATTTTGTATTATTTACCTATTTCATAGTATTTAACTCCGAAAGCGTATTCGTAAATTCGATCGCTTTGGACGGTAGTGCATATGTGAATGATTTATTTTACACTTTTATGTTTAAGGAAACGTGATATTGTGAAGGAAGTTTAGTGCTCGTTATAGTATTTTACGGTAGGTTTATTATTTAAATAAATAGAAAAATAAAACTGGCCTTATATTTTTGTTATCGTATTATTAGTAAATTTTTATATTTTAATTTGTACCTAATGTGTTTTATATAGTGAAGTATGTACCAACACTATAGTCGTTAGCTAGGTATTTATGAATTTATGAAATTCATTCACACAAATATTGCGTCAATTCGCGTCGCTGCACGCGATTTTAACTTTAATGATTTGATATCAACTATAAAAGGTGACTAAAATTGATTTCAAGGCTTGTTTACTGTGTAGACATTAATTTTAGTGTTATTTTTAGCAAACTAACCGGTGTCACGCCACAGAAGTAAAACAGAATTGTGATAAAAAGCAGTTATTAAAATGGACAACGATAATTCATTAGGACTTCTCCAAAGAAAAGGTAAGTTTTTTTATTCTACAATATTTTTCTTATTTTTATGATGAGATCTGGAGATTGTTTATGGTATGTGAACTCTGGAACATACTAAATTTACTCTAAGTACCATAAGAATATTTATTATCTTAATTAATCTATTAAGAATCCTAACCTTTAATAATCCATTGCTGGATAAAAGCCTCTCCTTAGCGAGGACATTTTGGCTTACTATACCACACTGCCCATGCCCATATGGTTTTGAAAAGGGTTTGTGTCAAGTTTTCCTTCGCTAAGTAACAGGTACAGATGAAATTAATCTCTAATATTGATTACAAATTGGAATAGTTTTTTGTTAAGGAAAACTCATTTGAATCAGAATTCTTAGGGTTCATAAATATGTAGGTAAAGTTCTATAAGCAGAATAATTTAAGCTGTTTACAACAGTAAGAAAAAGCTTTTTATTGATAAGAAATCCTTCTTATTACTTCCTTGTTAAAGAAAAAACCCATTCTGTTGTCTATTGACTGAAGACGCATCATTATATAAAATATAATGTTCGAAATTAAATTTATTTTCAAAACCATTTAAATTGTGCACATATGCTCCTCATTGAAAACAAAATTGTGAATTTTGTTTTTGTTGAAATTTAAATATATCAAATCAAATAAATTGTATCAATATTAATTACTGCAATTAATCCAATAACCCTAATTGTTATAAAGCACAAGTAAAAAGCTTGCTGTTAGATAAACACTATCACATATTGATTTAAATATCTCTATTGCTGTATGCTGTTAGTTGATATATTAAATGCATATTTATTTCCAAAATAGTACTACTTAAATAAAAAACTAACAGGTATTTGGTAACTCTTTTCATTTTGTGAATTTTTTTGTGCAAAAAAATAAAAAGTGTAATGGTTAGTAGCTCATTATCTTGGTGATATCTATTTCCATATTTATGAGGCTCTGCACTAAGATACTCATGGAAAAGTTTATAATTGCAATGTTGATGATTTAAATTATTATCTTGAATTTGATAGGAACTGAACCTATTCATTCTAAAACAACCCTGAAATATTGAGTTTTAGTCCTTAGAACTACCGCACATGTTTTGCAGCATGCCTCTAAACCTAAACAGTATAAGTAAAATTTAAAACAATTCAATTCTTCTATATCAAACCAAAAGAATTTTATTAAGGACACCATAACCGTGTGGGTCACCATGCTGCTTTATCTGCGTCCGCAATGAGTAAGGTGACCATTAGGTTATGCTTTCCATTAGGCAGAGTAGAGTCACTTTGCCAATCACATCACATCAATCACATTATTAAAAAAAATGCATTGAAATTTGTAAAGACTGTACTGCACTTGTATTTTGTATGTAGTAAATTATTTAGTTTTTACTTTTATTTGTATTTTTAAACAAAGTATTTATACTGAAAATATGTACAGCAATAAGTTTTTCTTATAAGAATGCACACCAAAGCTCGCTTAGTACAATGCTGTATGAAACTTAGTTTACTATGACCGAGTTAGATTTAGCAAATAGTATTTAATAATAAATATGGCACCCATAATGGCATGAAAATAGTGTTCCTCGGTAGTTCTTTAGTTCCTTACAGTATAAAAATTATCTTCAGCAATAAATTATTTGAAAGCTTCCTTTTAATGTTTTATAATTTGTTCTTGATTTATAATCTCAACAATTATCGAATTTAATGTTATTATAAAAGCAACTTAATAAGTAATTGAGCCTTAAATTTTCGTTTTTTTGTGAGTGTGAGGGGATAAACCATACTTATATTATAAATGCGAAAGTAACTCTGTCTGTCTGTCCTGCTTTCACGGCCGAACCGCTGCACCGATTTCAATGAAATTTGGCATGGAGATAATTTGATTCTTGAGGAAGGACATAGGCTACTCTTTGATGCGATAACCGACAAACAAGGGGGCGGTGCCGCGCGTAAAATCTAGTATCTATATATGAAGCAAAAACTTTGTACACCTTTTTTACGAAAATTTTGCGAACGGAGGTGTTACATACACCTCCGTTCGCAAAATTTAAAGTTTATATGGAGGAGGAATGCAGAAAGCTAAAAAAAAATTCTAGCACGTTTTAGGGCGATTAATAGTTTGTATTAGTTCTGAATCAAAAAGTTAAAGTTTTGAATGAAATCATTTATACAGTTATTGTCGTCGCGTCGTTGATTCTGAGATATATGTAGATAGGTATGTACCTACGTCGTTAATTCGCTGTAAGTGCAAGTGTCACACTGCATAGTCGTACGTCTGTCAAGTAACAGAGTGAATGTGTATACCTACTATACTAGGAAGTGCCTCCCCCAAATCCGGCAATAAATATTTTTCTTGAGCCTCGGAGACTACGTTAAGCCGTCGGTTCCGATTGTCATGAACACCTATGACAATCTTATTTGGATGTCAGTGTCCTGAAATATACTGACTAGTTCAATCTTCGAATTCAGTTCAACCTCGGGGTTGCGTCGGTCTGATGGCAGTCGCGTGGAAAAACTCATATTCAGGTAAAACCGGTTGAACTAGTAGCCGACCCCAATTATTCTGAGGAATGAAAAGGATAGCAAGACAACTTTTTCTTGAAATCCCGAAACAGCTGAGGGCATAGATTATCTAATTTCGTAAGTGACTCAGTCATCACTCATAATTAAGCGTTCTGTCCGTTGTTTATTTCAAGTGGAAACTCCGACACGTCATCAACTCGCCGGAATATACTGTTTATTAAACCAATGCTAAAGGCTGCTTAAACTGCCTTTATCATTGTCACCTATATATACTTATATAATAAAGCTGAAGAGTTTGTTTGTTTGAACGCGCTAATCTCGGGAACCGCTGGTCTGATTTGAAAAAATATTTTAGTGTTCGATAGCCCATTTATTGAGGAAGGCTATAGGTTATATATAATCACGCTAAGACCAATAGGAGCGGAGCACCAATGAAGAATGTTACAAAAACGGGGGAAAATTATTACGCTGCGGGCAATAGGAAACGCAAACGAGGTTGCATGGGTCAGCTCACAGAACTTATAATATTTACATAGTAGGTATAAAATGAAGTAGCTTCCGCTGTGTGTTCGCTTAGACTAAACTATACAACAGATTTTAACGCAGTTTTAAGCAATAGAAAGAGTGATTCAAGAGGAAGGTTTATACATGTAATCCTACCAATACTCGTTTCCTGAGATTAACGCGTTCAAACAAACAAACTCTTCAGCTTCATATAATAGTAAATTAGTAATAGATTAAATTCAAGATATTTTTGAGTACTGACAGAAATTCAGGGGCCCCAAAATTTTGTTTACAATCCTTGTGTAACGAACATTTTAGAACCTTTTAATATTCACATAATACTATATTGCAAAGTCATGGTAAATAAGATTTTTCCAATGTGTGTTTTCATCATTATATCTTATAGTTAACTATCTAGTTACTGCCCGTGATTTTACTTGCGTAAAAGTAACTTTTCTCTCATGTTTGCCAAATTACCTACTTCTTCTGGTTGAAATGTTCTTTTCTATGTTATTCTACATATATGCAAAAATGTGTACGATGATCGGATAAACTTACTTTTGCGCTGAAAATACACATTTATGTTTATTAGAACGAAGTTCTTTATAGGGCGTTGCAGAGGGATACCCTAGCCGGCAAAAAACGTCCGTAACGTTAAATAAATAAAGGCAAGATTTAAAAAAATAGTATAGCGCCATCTGTATACCCTATGCATCTGTAAGTTGCATGTATTATTATATTTCATGATAAGGAACTTCGTTCCTATCTGGTGTCCCACGACACCACGCGACTTTTTTTTGCTACATTTTGCCCGCGGTTATCGCGGCAAAGAGAAGCCTATGTTCTTCCTCAAGAATCAAAGTAACTCCATGACAAATTTCATTGAAATCGGTGCAGCAGTTTAGCTGTGAGAGCGTAACACGCAGACAGTTACTTTCCAATTCATAACATTAGTATGGATTTTGACTTTTTTATGTATATGAGCCTGCTAAAGTGACTACGCTGCCTGGTGGAAAGCATGAGCAGAATCTAGGAGTAGTGGTCATATACTACCCACATAATATATTCCTATTGAGATACCTCTGCATCATAATAATATTTATATTATATACACACATCAAAAGTGTCTAGGGATCAACATATGTGTCTAGGGATCAACATATATTTTTGCAATAACTTTTCTCCTGATTGATATTAATTAAAATTTTCTTTAAGGATTCATCAAATAAAGTGTTTTCGTTTGTCACAGTAACGATAAACCAAGTCACCTTTGCATTAATAAAGAAATTTGCCATTTTCCTAATAAAAGGATTTTTGACATTTGAACCACTAACATTAAAGTTCGACAAAAAGACTGAAATAACAGTTTTCTTTAAAATTTTATTAGGTAACTTAAACAATTAATAATCCGTGTTTCTACCGCGAACACTAACACAAGAACATCGGTTTGGCATACTCAAAATGAGTTCATCCAAATCACGCTGTGGAATGGCCGCCCATGTTCGTTGCAACAACAAAAAAAGGTCTTCTTGCGACTGGATACCCTCCATATTCGGCAGAGCTCTTCTCTGTAGCATATCCCATGCATGCTCAATCGGGTTCAAGTCTGGCGACTGAGCAGGCCAGGGCAAAAGCCACATCTCAATCTCAAGAAATCCGCATAAAAATGCTTGATCCCTAGACACTTTTGATGTGTGTATTTATTCCTACAAAACATATTCATAAATGAAAATCATAATATTCCTAGTAAGTAGTATTATATAAAATAAGAATAACCTACTAAAATTAATCATATTTATTGAAGTCAATAATAAGCTGGCCGGAATAAGTTGTTATATACACAGGCTTCGTCCCCATCAGTTCACCTTTTCACACAGAAGTACAAACACAGACAATGCAATGCATACACATTAAAGGTCATATGCACATATGATACGCCGTTACTAAATATTATGTACGTACTGAACACGTAAAAAGAAAAAAAAATGCTGAGTGTGTTTGGCGTTGTGATTGGTGAAGATTTCAGTGCGGGCCAATCGCTACGCCTAAAGCTGTCACTGTAAATCACGTTGATGTGGATTAAACTCCCACTAAGCATTCAGATATTTATAAACAAATAACCTATTTCATAAACGTTATTTAATTTTAAACAACGGGTCTGTGTTATTTTCTAAATTTAAAACTTAAAACTTCCAGCCTTAAAGTTGATAAAACCACAAAACCGTTGTTTAAAGTCAAATATCGTTTATGATTGAGGAGATTTCTGTTTAAAAACGATAATAATTATCAAAGTGAATAACTGGCCGAATCGTCAGTTGTGTGATTGCGTTAATTCCTGTGTACATGATTGTGTCATGAAATGCGAAAGATTAAGTTAATAGAAGTTAATCGAATCAATTTAGAATTAAATCGTATCAATCTATTTACGTGATATAACTATAATTAAGTAATCTAGGCATATAAACTCTGCATTTTAAGTTTTATTTTTAAAACTAGCTGACCCGGCGAACTTCGTATCGCCACATTTTTTTTGTAAATATTTTCTACATTTCCGAAAATTCTAGAAATAGAAAAACGGCGCCATCTACCGGATATCTGTGCAACTTATATGCCAAACCGCATTCTATTAGGATTTTATAGAACTAACCGATAAATACGCACTAAAGTCGTCGAAATAAATATTGAGATCAATAATTGAGATAAAGTGCAATATCGATAAATATATGCAGTGCGGGATGCGTTATCTACCTTTTTTTATTTGATCGGAGTATACAATCTTAATCTCGGAAACGGCTCCAACGATTTTCATGAAAATGTAGTACGCAGGGGGTTTCGGGGTCGAAAAATCGATTTACTTGGATTAATTTTTAGAAAATTTATCATCCATTTACTGATTACTAACGCATATACTCTATTCAATACTTTACAGCTTCTACCGGTCGGTCGGTCGGTTTGCCTGAATTAAAGTCTTGGAAAACATACTGTACTAATATATAGATACTTCTAAATATATGTCAGTAATAGATGCCCTCTTAATAAGAAGTAGGTATCTACTTCGAATTGTCCCCCGTGCTATTATTACGTTTCAAAGACTGCTTGGATCAATTAATTGTTTAATTGTATGTTATAGACCTTTCCGCAAGCGGAACGAACATTTAAACGACATTTCGACGATGATTTAAACAGTCGTAGAGATTATTTTAGATGACAACATTGATCCATACTAATATTATAAATTATAAAAATAACTGTTTGTCTTTTACACTTTCACGGCTAAACCGCTGCACCGATGAGGATGAAAGGAGAATGGCAGATCCTGTACCCCTGGCAATATGTTATGAATGGTTATGAGATTTATACCGTTTATTAAGTGAATCATCCAAATTATTTTCATCTATTTTTAGAACTGTGCTAACAGAATATTAATTCTGCTCATAAAGTTGTTACAACTGCATTAACAAAACGCATTCCTACGTGTTCTAAACCCGCCATGATTAAAGTCTACTTAGTCTGAAAACTAGATGGCGTTGTGTGTCAGATTGCCAAAAGTTTTTTTTACATTATTTTAAAATATATGTTACATAAATAACGATTAAATATTTAAATCTATATTTATGAATGAGCTTACTGGTGAATTTAATAAAAGAGCAACATTTTAATGACGGGTCAAGAAAATCGTAGATGAATGATTTTGATTTAAAAAATATACCATTACGCCATCTTGTTGACAATAATGACAACACATTTGTGATCCATGTATTTCGTTGTAATCTAAAAACTAAAATAACTTTTTAATGCTATGTTGTAAAAATCTAGGAATTTAAAATGTTATTGTCGGTGATATTAGCAGCCAAATAAATACAAAAACAATTTCCACCATGCCAAGCGGTATAAAAGTCCCGTACAAACCTGCCATTGTCCTTTACAATGGAGATCCTTTGATTGTTGAGGAAGGACAAATGCTACTATTTATTGCGATAACCGACAAACACGTGCGCAGAGCTGCGGGCAAAAGAATAGAAGAGAAGATAAAATGATACCTATTTTGAAGAGTCCTGTCCTGTCCAAAAAAAAACTTTTAATCATTGCGTTTGATATACTTTTTTTTACGCGGGAAATGCATTGTCCACCATACCCTCCATGGGACTTCCGACGAATCGGCCTACCCACTAAACCCCACCCCGCGGCGGCCTACCTCGGCAGTCGGGAAGAGCTCCAGGAACGCATCAGCGGCTTCTAGAGACCCTCCTGCCGTTCCTCATGACTGAGGTACATCCCGAAATATTAAGTTTGGTCAACACGGTTATAAGAGGGTAAAATAGGATCTGGCAATTGCTACATTTCTTATCATATTACACTAATATTTATTACAAAAGTAAGTTTGTGAATTTATGTTTGACATTTCTTTAAATGGTTGCTTTGAATACAAGCAGTATTCCATGGGCGGTAGGTGGCAGGTGTCCATGGGCGGCAGTAATCGCTTACCATCAGGTGACACGTATGCTCGTTTGCCCGCATATTAAATTAAAAAAATGGCTGTACCAACTTTGATAAAATTTAGAATGGAGGTAGATGACACTTTGGATTGGCAGTTTGGCAGATAAGCTTCTTTTTATGCCGAACATATGTAGTGTTCCCCTTGAATGACTTATGAGGACTCACTTACTGATAAAGTCTTTGATAGACTTTTGAACTTGTCAGCCAGACAACTACAGATTTCAGTTTCACAAGTCTCGGATAGACCCAAATATTTCAGATAACCCTCAGCGTTGCCACAGAATAACTAATAGTACTCAGCCTTGCCAGATTTTTGTTTTGTCAAATCGGGATTTTGAAACTTTTTAGTGAAAAAATAGCGGGATTCTATCGTCGAAAGCGGGACAAAGTAAAAAAACGTATATAGCCTTTACGACATATGAGTGACTAAATAAATTAAATAGCTTTTTAACCGACTTCCAAAAAGGAGGAGGTCCTATGTTCCACTGTATGTATTTTTTTTTTTTATGTATGTTACCCGATTACTCCGTCAGTTGTGGACCGATTTAAAATTTGTTTTTTGTATTCGAAAGGGTATGCTTCCGAGGTGGTCCCATTGCCAGCATATCAGGATCTGATGATGGGATCCCAGGGAAATCGAGGGAAACCCTCATGTTTTATAGGCACATACTAAGTTTTTCGTATGTTTTCTGAAGTTACACCGGTATTTGCGTCTGGTAGTCATCATTTTATGATGATGAGCTGATGATGTAAGGTACAACTCCTTAACGGTTAGGAGTTGGAGGATAAATCTTTAAATATCAAATGTATATATGTTACCTTTAGTCGTATTCTTTCAAATTATTTAGGTAAGCTGATGATGGAAGGTGGAAGGTACAACTCCTCAACGGTTAGGAGTTGGAGGATAATTCTTTCAATTTCATACGTATCTAAAGACCTTCAGTCGTATACTTTCAAGTTATTTAGGTGAACTGATGATAGAAGGTTAAACTCTTCAACAGTTAGGAATTAGAAGATGATTTTAATATTACACGTTCGTATAGACCTTAATTTGTATTCTTGATGATGAAATTTGATGAAATAGTTCAACTTACTACTTACCTACGATTGTTTGCACTAAAAACCGAAAAATAAATACTTTTTATAAAAAAAAAAAACCGACTTCCAAAAAACATCCAACGAAAACTCTCTGCCAAAAAAACACTTAAAAGCGTAAAATAAACTGGTTCTTTATAAATTACCTATACCTAATTCTTTATTCATTTAAATAGTAGTATTATAATGTGTGCTAGGTACCTAAAATCTGTTTGAAGTCGGTGCTAAGCCAAAAAGAATACCAACGAACAATTACAAAAGTCTAAGCGATAGTCACTTGGCACCGACTTCAAACAGATTCTAGGTACCTAGCACACATTATAATACTACTATTTAAATGAATAAAGAATTAGGTATAGGTAATTTATAAAGAACCAGTTTATTTTACGCTTTTAAGTGTTTTTTTGGCAGAGAGTTTTCGTTGGATGTTTTTTGGAAGTCGGTTTTTTTTATTTTATTAAAACAAGCTTTTTACTGGAATGTCTCAAGACGAATCAAACGAGTCCAAACTCGATGATGTTGCGACGTTTCTTTACAGAGTTCCTATGGCCACCTTCCAGCTCCAGCATCAGATCAGCTCCATGTCATTATAATTTTGTATTGTCAAGCTGTATACTTAATATGCTTGTAAAATTTCAGCTAAATCGGTTGAAGATCTGCTTCAAAATTGAGTTGCAAGATTCCACCCGAAATTACAAGCATATACATTGCAAGCTAATAAAAAGCTTGTAAAAAAAGGTCGGTCTCAATATTTTTGTTTTTCTGCCACCCATTGTCTCTAATTCCTGGTGTTGAAAGACCTGATGCCATTTCCGTGGAATAGTCAATAGTCGCATTAGTCTTTGAATTTTAATTTTTTTAGTACATGTCAATTTTGTTGACGATAAAGCATTTTCACTATCTACACTTTCTGGTCCGGCCAGTTATTCCCGAAAAGACATCTTGATTTGATTACGGGACGTTCCGATTTTGATTCAAAAATCGGAACGTCCCGTAAAAACCGGGACGTCTAGCAACGCTGAGCCCTACATACAAACAGTAACTTTTATCTGTTAACTAGTGTTATGTGGCAGTGAACTATTTGAAACTTTTTAAGGAAGTGGTGAAACTGGTGAAAGTATCTGATCAACATTATTCACACAATATTTTTCATGCTTATTTATACTTTATATCTTGCAATTGTATGATGTTAAGTTCGAAACCTTGAATTATAAACATAGACACGATCTTTTATTAAATATTAATGATACGGACTGAACTTCAGTGTCATTTGACGCATCTGCTTATATATGTAGAATAATAAACGAATTTATATACCTACGTATTTTTTACCCGACTACGGCAAAGCCAAAGGAGGGTTATGATTTTGACAGGCTATGTATGTATGTATGTTCATTTGTTCCCTCATAGCTCCTTAACTACTTATTAGAACTGGACAAATGAGGTATCGTTAGAAGCGTCTTGATCGTCTGCTGGTTATAGGCTATATGACGTGTCATTGAATCTAATGTGGCACCCTCTAGCCGACATAAAGTACTGTATTCAAAAATAAATTTGAGATAAATATGCCGTCTTTAGTATCATTGGAAAAGGCGTTACTTGTACATTTCAAATATATATGTATGTATTATATATTAATAACTGCACTAAAACATTTTAAATAAAAAAAAAGTAAAAACTAAAACCCAACTACGACAAAAAACGACGCTGAAAAAGTAAAAAAGTAGTTTGAAAAGCCGTAGTCACACGTTACATTGAAACGCATGATAACACTTTAACAACGAGTGACTACGGCTTTTTACTTTTTTTTCTGACTCGAATTGACTACGCTCTCATTTGTAGCGTCTCATATATTATGTAGTTCTCACGTTTTTATAAAGTTTCGGTTGTCTCGGTATCAGATGTTGCAGCAGTTTTCACAGAATTTTTGGAAACGATGGTCTCTAGAGTATCTGCACATTCTGCAACAGCGCCTTAAGTGGACTGACAAAACTAGTCCCCCTAATGTTGGTGACCTCGTGCTGGTTAAGGATGCTAACCTACCGCCACTGCGTTGGCGCCGGGGGCGCCCTGGTATATCCCTGGTAAGGATGGGACCCCCCGGTCCGCAGAGGTTCTAGTTGGGGACTCAGCTATCAAACGAGCGGTAGCAACGTTATCTCGCCTGTCTGTAGATTAGGGAACAGGTACGGACCTGTTCGGGCGGGTGACTGTTAGAAATCGAACGTGATTATAATGGCAACATTTTTGATTGTCATGTTTTTTGTTTGATGTTTGAGGTTAAAATATAGAACTTACAAGAGGCTTAGTGTTACGGTCGACCAGGGTGGTTGTTTGAGTGCCGTTTAATGGAAATTTAGCTGATTGTTCATCAGACTCAGTGTTTTCGTTGTTTACCGTTATGGTTGGTCTGGTTTGGACACGCGAGATTAGTAGTCGCGTCAATTAGGCGCGATCCGCGACAGTTAGAACGGGTGTATTATAATTAGAATACTTTGGAACCTGTTCAATCCTCTCCCCAGTGGAGCGATCACCCTGTGAAGTTTGCAATACCTATAGGACCCATGAGTATAGGCATTCAATCGCTAACTGGTCACTGGAAAGAGCAATGAACGACGGCGTTTCACCGTGTTCTTAATCTAAACTAAAATCATCAAGCACTTACTGGAGTTGTGTGGCTTCCTTGTTCTCGGCGCCTTTGATGGGGTACCCCACCGCCTGGTCTGTCCTGGTACGTTCACACATACATGCTCCAGAATGCTGTACAATCTTCAAGGAATTCGAATTACAATACACTCTTATTAGCTATCGCGGATCGCGCCCCTTTGAACGTGACTAACACTCGCGAGTCCAACCCCGACCAATCATAGCGGTCACCGACGAAACACCGAGTCGTTGGAAAATTAGCTAAAATACAATTCAATTAACTTAAAACCGGCAGTCAATTACGAAGCTCCAGCTCGACCGATCCAAGCGTCTCAAAGTACTACTGTCAACGTCAAAACGTCAAACAAGTTAGTAGGTAGTAGAGCCACGCTGATTTCAGCACGAATGGGCCGGCTCGACCGGGACGGTACTACCCTCGCACAGAAAATCAACGTAAAATGACAGCGTTCATGCTGTCGTGTTTCGTTGGTGAGTGCGAGACCGGAGGCCCAATTAGTCTAGTCAACAAGTTCCATACTTGTTGACTAGACTAAAAGATGCAGTAGCATCACTAGGCCGCCATGGTGTGGGTCGCCATGCTGCATTGTCTGCATTCGCAGTGAGCATGGTGACCACCACTCTTGGATTCTGCTTATGCTTTCCATCAGGCAGAGTAGAGTCATTTTGGCGGGCCAAACATAAAAAAAAAAAAAAAAAAAAAACAACAAAAATGACAATCAAAAATGTTGCCATTACAATGACGTTAAATTTCTAACAGAACCTGTACTACCACTAGGAGTGGTGAAGTATGAAGAAGCAGAGGCCGTACACAGAGGGGCCCCTCAGAACGCCGATATCAAGGAATTCACATATCTCCAGTAAGTGCTTAATATTACATTAGCTTAGAATAAGAACAGGGTGAATCGCCCTGAGGTTGAATACTTTTGCTAGTGAACTAGCTTAGCGATTGAATGCCTGTACAAATGGGCCCTGCAAGCATTGCAAACTTCACACGGTGAACGCTACATTGGCGACAGGATTGAACAGTGTGTTTTGCTGACGTACTTAAAATAGGATAGTTAAAATCAAGCTTAGGCCAATAGGAGCCTAGTATGATTGAAAAGAGATGCAGACGAAGTTAATCGGCCAGTGTTTAATAAAGGTACAAATAAGTTTTCCTACAAGTCCTCTAACGGTAAGCGTTTACTAAGAGCCAGTTTCACCAGTTCCTGATAAAGTTTCAGACAGTTAAAATTTAAACCTATTTTTTTTTTTAAAGACAACTCCCGCACTAGGAATAAATCCTGTGTCGCGGGGGACTTTACAAACATACATGAAACGGACACAAAGAACACCCAGATTCAGAACCACAATTTGTGGATCACACAAAGTGTTGTCCTACGTGGGATTTGAACCCACGACACTTGGCGAAGTAGGAAACGGCGTGGTACCCGTTAAACCACTAGGCCAAACGTGCAGTATTTAACACAAAGATTTCTGACATATTATGACTATCTAAGACTGTAACTTACTGAAATCTTATAGTTTATCTGGCAGATAAGTTTTAGATTCAATAAACACAAATTTCAGACCACCTCATTGGCGACAGGATTGAACAGTGTGTTTTGCTGACGTACTTAAAATAGGATAGTTAAAATCAAGCTTAGGCCAATAGGAGCCTAGTATGATTGAAAAGAGATGCAGACGAAGTTAATCGGCCAGTGTTTAATAAAGGTACAAATTAGTTTTCCTACAAGTCCTCTAACGGTAAGCGTTTACTAAGAGCCAGTTTCACCAGTTCCTGATAAAGTTTCAGACAGTTAAAATTTAAACCTATTTTTTTTTTTTAAAGACAACTCCCGCACTAGGAATAAATCCTGTGTCGCGGGGGACTTTACAAACATACATGAAACGGACATAAAGAACACCCAGATTCAGAACCACAATTTGTGGATCACACAAAGTGTTGTCCTACGTGGGATTTGAACCCACGACACTTGGCGAAGTAGGAAACGGCGTGGTACCCGTTAAACCACTAGGCCAAACGTGCAGTATTTAACACAAAGATTTCTGACATATTATGACTATCTAAGACTGTAACTTACTGAAATCTTATAGTTTATCTGGCAGATAAGTTTTAGATTCAATAAACACAAATTTCAGACCACCTTATATTTATCGACAACTTTTATTTGTTGAATTATTTTTGAACTTGAAACTGATGAAACTTGCCCCCTACCTTATCTCAATTATCTGTGTGTTGTCGCGTTCTGAGTCATTGTTCTTTTTATTAGTAGTCATAACTACTTGTTTAAGTAACGAACATTTAAATATTAGGGTCTTTCTACTGTCCTGTTTAGTTAAGTTTACATGAAAGGGCGTTGTGTAGTTCACCCGCCAAGTAGAGAAAAAACCCAAAGGCACAGGCATTGGTTTGCTGTTATGTAGAGGTAGTTTATTTTCAGTGCCAAATAATACCTACATATTTTTTTTTTAAATGACCTACGTTCACTGATCATCAAAAGTCCAAGGTACATCTAGCAGACACACAAGCGTAATATTTAAAACGTAATGTTTAGGCCATAAAGCAAGGACAAATATAAATTACAATTATTTGTATGAAGTTTTCTGATATATGTATAAATGACAAAACTAACTTTGTAATCGCACGTTGTAATTCGTAAATTTTCGAAATGCAAACGAGCTGGGTTTCTATCTGCAAATGTAATGAAATCTCTAGAAAAATAAAACATAGAAAGAAATGCAAGTCTCGCATCGCAACTCAACGCAAAGCAGTTTTTCTATTGAAAATACTAGCAAGGTCTAATTTTTAGCTAATAAATTATTAATAACATTTTAGTGTCTAACATTCGACATTTTTATATCCTAAATCCATATACAATAAAACCTAAAATAGCGCTTTCATAACTTATTTATATACATTATCTTTGTCTTTGAATTAATTAGGTCCGGATTAAACTGGTTTCTAGAGAAGTCCATGACTACATCACGTTAGAATAATAACATTGATTTTCTAAAGCAATCGGATTTTGTACATTATTCCTTTGGTTTTAATTTTGTTTTCGCACGGCATGCGGCACGACGCGTGCACGGCTATAAAACATCACTCTAAGGCCCGTATTTTAAAAGGCGTCTCAGTCGTGAATCTAGTTTTAAAACTAGTTTTAAGAAGAGATTTTATTATTGAGACAAGATTCTATGATCGTTAATCAAGTGAGTAAAGATCAACGAATCTCTGTCTATCTGGGGGCACGGTCGTGCCCCGCCAAGACGACCTAAGCGAAGCGCAAGGGCACTACCTACCTTTTCTCGAAGTGTTTCGTTGTTTTTTTGAACCCTCATAACTTTGGTTCCCGATTTACCAGATCGTTCAAATTCTCAGAATATGATGTTACCAATAGACTAATGAAAGACACACAGTTTCAATTGTATAGCTCTGATACTTTACATTTTATTGATACCTAAAAAACACCGATTTCGTCACTGACACACTGATGATCATCAAAACTGTTAGGGTACTTCCTGAAGTGCTAGAAAGCTGAAATTTGGTACGTAAACTAAGTTTAGTACACAAAAAACAAAAAAAATCATAAACCTATTACTTTTGCCCCCCAACCCCCAAATTTGGGGGGTGGAAGTTTGTACGAGACTTTCACAAATGTTTATGCCAGGGATTTTATTTTTGGTACATGGACTTTTTCGAAAGAGGAAAGAAGATATACAAGAAATGCAGCCCAAAAAAAGAAAAAAAAAAACTGCCTCAAGGAACTTACAAAAAGATATGAAATCCCACCAAAAACATTTTCATGTAAAATGTTGCCAAGACGACTGCATATGGCTTACCCTGTGAAAAAGATATCAGATCTCATGTAGAGCCAAGGTTCTGAATCTACACGCTCTAACTCTACCACAGTACCAACCCTCACTTCATAAAATCTACCTCTTAGTAAAAATGTATGGCTTGGCTGTTTCGTTACTTCAGAAACTAAATATTCTTATATCACATTACTTCAGAAACTAGATATTTACAAACACAAAAGGCGTTCGTTTCCCCTTCGTGATGGTATGGTAGCGAAACGGTGAAGCCATACATTTTTACTGAGATGTAGAGTTTATGAAGTTAGGGTTGGTGAGTTAGGGCGTGTAGATTCAGAACCTTGGCTCTACATGAGATCTGATATCTTTTTCACAGGGTAAGCCATATGCAGTCGTCTTGGCAACATTTTACATGAAAATGTTTTTGGTGGGATAGCTTATTTTAGAACGATGTTTATGTCAAAATCTCCTCTGAGGAATAGATTTTGACAGATGTGATCTCTGTTTACCTGAGACAAGATCAATCTAGTCTCAAGTGGTAATTTCTAAGGCGTTTTAAGGGAAACTAACATATTTTATAATGATGTTTCTGAATAACAACGAAAAATTTACTTTACCTTATATCCTTACGCTAATACCAATAGGAGCGGCGCATCAATGAAGAATGTTACAGAAAAGGGGGAAAATTATTACGCTACGGGCAATAAGAGACGTAAACGATGTTGCGTGGGTCAGCTAGTTTATAATATTAATGTAGATCATAGTTATGGCACCAGTAAATAAATGCATGATTAAAAAAAAAAAATGGTATTGAGTGGCAGACGAGGACGAGTAATAAGTAAGTTATTACCTCCGCTCATGGCATCTGTAAGTCAAGGGTCAAAAGTGCATTACCGCTTTTTGTATTCCTCTCCCTTGAGTCCCTGCCTAGAACCAGAGGGAGGAGAGTTTTCTGCCGAGGTAATCTTACCCCCTCTCTTGGAAAAACTGCAACAATCGTTTTTTCTGAAGTCGTGGTAGGTATTACTCCAGTCGAGCCTCTACGTGCTTAAGCATGGCTCTTCCGCGAAAAAAATATCGTGTTATCAGAAGGTGTACCGTAAAATCAATATCTGTTAGTGAAGTAAGCCATATTATCAATATGTGTAGTACTTCAGTATTATCAAAAGCTAGTCGCTTTTGCCCCACTCCGCCCGTGTGTTTAATAATTTTTCGGGTTTAGCCACACTCACAAATAACATAACTTTCTACTTTCAGTAGATCCAGAGATTACCCCCTACAACTTCACAAACCTTATCTATACATAATATTATAGTATAGATAATAAATATCTTTCTATCATTGATTGTATCCAAATCCCCACCCACACCAGGTTTCGTTGTGTCACACTGAATTAATGAGGTATAGATAAAAAACAGACGTCACAAACTTAATTAATTGTTAATGAAAATTTCCAGATAGCAAATAATTTTAATTAAGTTTTAAGACTTCGCTAACACGTGATATTGGTTAAAATATGTTATGGTATGAAGATAACCTACTTGATTTGATTTTGAACTTTAGTTTAGAAAATAAAATTATATGCTCAGGTTCGTGTAAATAGGTGTATAAAGTTAAATTAACAAAAAAAAAGTTAACTAAAAAATAGTAAAAACACAAAGTTGTATTAATAACTAAAAAAAAAAAGATTCTATAATGAAGCTAATTCCAAAGGCGTTAGAAACTTATTACACACATACATTTATTTGTACATATTCATCACGTTTTTGTCCCCGAAGGAGTTGTTAGAGGCGAATTAAACACATTATAGCGACTGTAATTTCAGTTCTACCTATGTAATACAAGGGCAAACATATTAAGGAAACTATTTTTCTCTTTTTAGCTTAGAAGTTACATTCACTATGTTAGTTCAGTATTGACATTGAAGCAAGCCTCTTCGGAATTAGATTTAGTCATGCTTTTGTACGACTCAACGGTTGATCCTACTTATTTTGAAAGCCATGCTTAACTAATAAGAGACAGTTGAGCTGTGATAACAACTAGCGTAAAAAAGCCTTATTTAGTGCTAAGCTAAGTAAGCCTTATAAAGTGCTACCTTATTTTATTTCCTGTAATTCACAATGTTGTACGACTATTGATATCAAGGCATCGAAAAGTTGTGATATCGATTACTTATTTTTTGAATATTTTCAAAGTGCTTATTTAAAACTTCAAACGTTTTTACAAAAGGTTACAGTAGGTATTTTGTATTAAAAAGACCTTTGTTTTCGATCCATCATAAACTTGTAAACAAAGAAAAAGCATTGTTGTTTTTATTCTATTCATGAATAAAAGGTCTAAAGAGGTTTCCTTAAAAAAAAATTGTTAGAATAAATAAATAGATAGACCTATATTAATCGTGTTTTATGATTAGTTTTCCCACTCAAAGCTATTTTTTGTTAGTATGAAAACCCTCTCTGGTCATCACCTTTCTGTGGCTTTCGGTGACTCATTGTGTCAGAATTTGGTAACCATACTCAATAAAATCACGTAGGGTGCCATACTATGTACATCAAAACTAGTCAAAAGTAGAAGAGGGAGAGAAATCAGGAAAAGGATTAATACAAAACAGGTTTTTATTCGACATTTGAATTTTTCTTCGTCAAACTAATCGTTCGTAAGTAGACGGTAGCATTTGTCTTATATTTATCATTCGCCTAAGCTCGTTAATACCTCTGCTACAAAAATTGGTTCGATTAGCATATTATACAGGTTTAAAATCGACTAAAAGCACTGAGCATAAAATAAAACATTTATTTGCAATTCCAAATTGCATGACGAATATTCCTATTCGACACACTTTTTAGTCCGGTCGATTTAGACATTCGAAGTTACCTAAATTCCCACCAAGCTGAAAATCGGTAAGATTGTTTAAAATATCATTAAAAACAAAATTTGAAAGTTCCCCATCTTTCCCCTGTAAGGAAAAAAGTTTATTCAAGGTCAAAGGTCAAAAAAAATAGTTTTTCGCAATTTTCAGCAAAGCGGTAAGTTTCATCATAAAAGTACCTGAAACAAAATTGTAGATCATAAAATTATCTAAAAAAATATCTAAACTTTTTTTTCTACGAGCCTCCGTTTCTGAGATATAACGATTCAAAAAGTTTTTTGTTTTACAAAGACAACTCTCGCACTAGGAATAAATCCTGTGTCGCGGGGAACTTTACAAACATACATGAAATGGACACAAAGAACACCCAGACTCAGAACAACAATTTGTGGATCACACAAAGCGTTGTCCTACGTGAGATTTGAACCCACGACACTCGGCGAAGTAGGAAACGGCGTGGTGACCGCTAAACCACTAGGCCAAACGTGCAGTCGAAACAACTTTTATAACTTTTTCAATGGTTATATCTCAGAAACGGTGGCTCGTAAGAAAAATAGTATTTATACATTTTTTAGATTATTTTATGATCTACAATTTTGTCCAAACTACTTTTATGATAAAACTTATCGTTTTGCTGAAAATCGCGCAAAACTCAATTTTTCGACCTTTGACCTTGAATAAAAAAAAATCCTTACAGGGGAGAGATGGGGAACTTTCAAATTTTGTTTTCAATGATATTTTAAACAATCTTACTGATTTTCAGCTTGGTGGGAATTTAGGTAACTTTACTCTTATTTTTTGGTCTAATTTGACCGGACTATAAGGCGAAAATAGTGATTAGATTATCATTTGCAACATAAGCCTAGTAAACGAATGGAATAAATTGGGTGAAAGTTTTTGATAAGAAAGTAAATTTCCCTTATAAAGCGGGAGAGTGTGGCTCTCCTTCGCTTCACAGGAACCACGGCCTCACAGAAAATTAATTTCTTCGTTACCTGATGCTTACTGAATGAATGAGGTTCCCGAAGCCCTAATCTCTTTTCAAGCCATTCTGGAGGATTGGGCACCCAAAAGGCAGTGACGCATTTGTCTCTTGACGTTATGTTGCGTGACTTGTTGTAGGTATTTGTCCATGGTCACTTAAGATCGGGTGAACCAACTACTAGTCTGAACCGAATACCACAAAAACAGAACAATAAATATTTTTAACTGTAGGTACACACATCAAAAGTGTCTAGGGATCAAGCATTTTTATGCGGATTTCTTGAGATTGAGATGTGGCTTTGGCCCTGGCCTGCTCTGTCGCCAGACTTAAACCCGATTGAGCTCTGCCGAATATGGAGGGTATCCAGTCGCAAGAAGACCTTTTTTTGTTGTTGCAACGAACATGGGCGGCCATTCCACAGCGTGATTTGGATGAACTCATTTTGAGTATGCCAAACCGATGTTCTTGTGTTAGTGTTCGCGGTAGAAACACGGATTATTAATTGTTTAAGTTACCTAATAAAATTTTAAAGAAAACTGTTATTTCAGTCTTTTTTTCGAACTTTAATGTTAGTGGTTCAAATGTCAAAAATCCTTTTATTAGGAAAATGGCAAATTTCTTTATTAATGCAAAGGTGACTTGGTTTATCGTTACTGTGACAAACGAAAACACTTTATTTGATGAATCCTTAAAGAAAATTTTAATTAATATCAATCAGGAGAAAAGTTATTGCAAAAATATATGTTGATCCCTAGACACATATGTTGATCCCTAGACACTTTTGATGTGTGTATTTGAAGCAAATCCCCGTAATGTGTAATTAATGCTACTATCTCACGTGTGTTCATAATAACTTCCCACTTAGTACAATTAAATATGTGAGAAGCACGATAGGTGGGTGTCCCCAAATACCGAAGAAATGATCTACCTATAATACGCATGTGTAGTATTTAGAAATACATAAGAATATATAGTCCATTCGTTTAGATAGTGTCAGTACACCAGCACGCAATTGTGGTTATTGTTGTGAAATACGAATGCCGACAAAAAGCCGCACGTGCGACGGCACGGCGGCGGCGGCGTGATCAAAGTGACCGTATCTAAGCGAATGGACAAACAAAAATATATTATGTTCGTTACATATTTTTGTTTATATTCTTATGTATTTCTACAATTTCTACAACTAAGCAATTTTTATTTAATTTTATACGTAAATTATTAAATAATATCTGCATTTAGTTTTATTGTATTGTCTTACTATCATAGTTAAAGTATGAGTTTCTTATCGAATCGTACCCAATCGATAAACCAATTGATTCGACCTACTAGCTCAGTAGTGCCTTTTAAATAAATCCAGTCAGGCCTTTTATTGTCTCTTTCGCAAAGGAGTCAGCTATAGTAGGCATCGTTGGAATTTATTACATTGTACGGCGCTTAGTGAGCGTCGTCTGTAGTGTTCGTGACTTTCGATTCAGTGCAGAACGATATCGGGCCCTTTACATCAGTAACCTTGAATAGTCTGCTGCTGGACTTCTGCTTATAAAAGAGGTTTTACCACGCTTCGACCTGATTGGGCTCGACCGGAGTGAGACCACGGCCTCACAGAAAACCGTTGTGACACGCTTGCGCTGTGTTTCACCAAGTGAGTGAGGATAGGCCCATTCCCCAACCCTTCCCCCCATCCCCCAAAGGCCGGCAACGCACTAGTGACGCCTCTGGTGTTGTGGGTGTCCATGGGCGGCGGAAATCGCTTACCATCAGGCGAAACGTCTGCTCGTTTGCGCCTATTCCATAAAAAAAGGTTTTTACCCACTATACTATACACACTTGCAAGGACAGGTTGTCATAGGATTTGTTTCAAATTTTCCTCTCTTTGCTGTGTTTTTTGCTTCCTTAAGCCGGGTCTCTACCGTACAAAAGTTGTCAATTTTTGTGGTGTCAACATGTGTTGGTGACAAAAGTTTCTGTAATTTCCTTGTGTTGGCAACAAAAATTGTCAACAAATGTTGGCAACCGTGTTTCTGTTTTTAGCGGTAAACATCAAAGAATACGCTTGTTGCAGTTTTTTATTAGCTCTGTGGCGACGCTTAGTTCTAATGTTTTTCAAATTGTTGGCGACTCGGTGTAGACACAATGGAAACAAAAGTTGGCGATTTTTTGAAGTGTTGCCAACAGTTGGAAACACTGAAATTGTCAACAATTTTGGTGGAGACGCGCCTTTAGTCAGCTCTTACGACACCCACGCGATGAATAGGGTTGGTGACACTTCGTATTCTTCATCCATCACCACTCGGATACTTAGGACCGAGATTGGGAACTTAACCATCTCTATAAAGTACTAAATCTAGTATAAAATGTGTATGATTGCTACTATTATTTGTATTACACAATGAATAATAGAGTTATTTTTGTACTCGTTAAACTAAATAAAAACTCGTGTAACTAAAAATATCTCATTGTCTATGACTCACATGACGATTATATGAACTATTTATTTCCGAACACTTGGGACTTCTTCGTCATGGAATAAACACTAATATTTGAAAAGAGTATGAATGATTCTACCTTATTTTTAATTTTAGTTAAGCGCTTTTTAAAAGCGTTAGAACAGGGGTTGTTCTTGCAAATAGGCTTACTGCAGAGATACAATTGCGTTGCCACGCTTTGAATGTCTCTCAGATTGAGTTAGGTGGAAGGGAAGAGAGGAACTGACTTGCCTGTCTGAGGGCTTCAGTACCGTCACTCACTCAATGTTCACCAGTTTCAAATATGCCAAAGCTGCCACTATTTGTTTTCTCTACCATGACAAAAGCAAAGCTTCTTGCAATAAAAAATCGTTTGTCTGTAAAGTCGGTTTACTGTCGATAGTTGAACGTGACAACGTCATAAGAAAATACTGATGGAATACGCAGAGGCCCATTGTGCCTCTTTGTCGCTCGTTCCGCGCTCTCGCTTGCACTTCAAGCCCTAAATGGAACGCCTCAGAGCGTGGTAGCGCCGTATGAGTAATGTTTTTTCGTGCGTGCAGCCGGCTCCATCGAATTATAAGACGTAGTCACGTCAAAATGATGTCTTGATGAATACAGAAATTATTAAACAGAGTAAATAGAATTATACTGAACGCTTAATTTAGTCAAATTAAACAGTCATTTTTTAACAACACGAAGGCAAGTCCGTTCTAAAATTCACATCCTAGTTCCATCATCAGGTTACTAAGTCCAATGTGGCTCTTGACGAGTATTTATTTTATTTATTTATTTATTTACTAGGCTCACCAACAATTGTATACACTGTTTATAATTTTAAAAAAATTACAATAAATATGAAGTGGCATAGTGTTACAATTACTTATAGGTAAGCACCACGTGCACAATAAACAACAATATTATCATAATTTTATGCTAGAAATACAATACAAGTATTATCGAAAACAGATGGCACTCAAATAAAGTTCCTCCTATAAGGCTTTTATTATGGTTTTGCGGAATTTTTAAAGCGAGTCAGTGTGTATATCGACCAGGGCGCTGCAACTATTGAGCAGTTTACAGAGTCGTGGGATGGTGATGGTGATGGTTGAGTTTGTACCGAGAATGCTTCTGCGAAGCGGGGGATGCAGGGGGGTGATAGGAAAACGAGGATACCTAGCTGGAGCCTGGAATTTAATTTTGCTTAAGAGTTGTGGACAATCTACCTTGTGTCTCAGAAGCTTGTATAGAAATATGGAGTCTATAACATTCCTTCGTTTTTCGAGTGTGACTAGCTTAAAGTGTGTCAATCTCGCTTCGTACGGTTTTATCCTTTTAGCTACACCAGAGGCATATGCTAGGTGCCAGAGGAACCTCTTCTGTATACGCTCCAGTCTTAATTTGTGTGTCGCATAATGTGGTCTCCATACAGGGCTGCAGTACTCCAGTATGCCACGAACGAGGCAGTTATATAAAAGAATTTTGGTTTTGTTACATCGAAACTTAACCGCATTTCTTAAAACGAATCCCAGCATTCTAGATGATTTTTTTACTATACTTTCCACGTGTGGTACAAATGTGAGCTTACTGTCAAAAATAACACCCATGTCTCTAATTTCGCTCACGCGTTGTATGGTGTTTTGGCCGATATAATAAACTGATTGCAGAGGTTTAATTTTTTTAGAAAATTTCATGTGATAACATTTATTGATATTCAAACTCATGTCATTAATATTGCACCATTCTATCAACGCATCAATATCTTTCTGAAGCAGATCTATATCCTTATTCGTTTTTACAATTCTAGAAAATTTAAGGTCGTCTGCGTACATGAAAATCTCAGAGTAATTAAAGCTGCAAGGAATATCGTTAATGAAATAGTTGAATAGAAGTGGACCAATGTGGGAACCTTGCGGGACACCAGATATAATTTTATGCACCTTAGATTGGAAACCGTTCACTGCCACGAAGAAAGAGCGACTGTCAAGGTAAGATTTAAGCCAGTTCAAGAGGGTACCGATAATGCCATATGCTGACAACTTTTCCAACAGTGTGAAATGCGGAACTCGGTCGAAAGCTTTGGAAAAATCAGTATAAATGACATCCACTTCCTCACCGCAATCCACAGCTTCCACCAACGTCTCGGTAAAGGTCACCAGATTCGTGCAAGTAGACCTAGCTCCCACAAAGCCGTGTTGAGAGTTACTTAAATACAAGGCCAAGTGGGATTGTATGAATGGGCAAATCAGTGATTCAAACACTTTGGCTAGGGTGGATAAAACAGAGACAGGTCTATAGTTAGCTACCTGATCGCTTTCATTGGATTTATGAATGGGTACGACTTTAGCCTTCTTCCATAGATCCGGAAAAATGCCAGTTGTAAGAGACTTGTTGTAAATTACCGACAGAGGAAGAGCCAGAAAAGAAGCGCAATTGATAAGGAATATAGGAGGAATCCCATCTGGGCCTGCACCCTTACGATGATCTAGAGACTTAAGCTTATTTAATATGGTCTCTTGCTCAATGACCGGTATTGTCAAAGGCAAACTATAGTTTCTAATGTTAATTAAGTAGTCCGAGCTTGAATTATAATTTACAGTTTGACGATCGTTAAAAGAAGAGTAAAAATGAGTAGCAAACATTTCACAAATTTCATTGCCGTTAGATGTAGTAATGGTGTTGTTACTCATTGAGACAGGAAAGGAGCTGGTGCCACCTCGTTTGTCTTTAATATAACTCCAGAACTTCTTTGGGTCTTTCATTATTTGCGCTTCCATATTTTCGATATAGTTATTATAACAATTAGTCGACATTATTGAACAACGTTTACTTAGCACTTTCAGTTCCAACGCACCCATGGGATTTCCATAGGCTTTGTAGCGTTTTCTTATCTTTTCTTTTTCTTTAAGCGTTTTTATTAAGCTTTTGTCGAACCAAACCGGAAACTTTAATTTATGTGTGTTTATGATAGATGTATGAGCATTAATAATACCATCGATGACATCATAAAATACTCCGATCATACGATTAACATCTATCAATCCTTCGAATTTATGTTGCCAGTCAACAGAACCTAGTTGTGAACGAATGTCATCATAGTTAAGTTTAAAATAATTAGGTTAAGAACGCTGTTGTTATAAGAAAGTCTGGCATCAACAGTTGTTTTAATGTGAATTTCAAGATACAACAATAAAACCCAAATAAAGCAAATGAGCACAAACTATGGGTTTACTAAAACTACTAAGTCATTAAAATCCTTTGACTTCATCGTCAGATCGGTTTCAAGTGATTAAATTGTCATTTCGAACACCAATTACACACTACGAATTATATATTCTATAGGATTCTTTAGGACAGTTAGACTTCGAAGTGTCGTAACACACATTGTGTTAAATTGAGGGTTTGATATTGAATTTCAAGAATTGTTTACATAGTTAATTAGTAAGCTTCAACTGAACCTATTAAAGTTTGTTCAAATGCTTTTTGTTGTAAAGCGGGACTTATTTGCGATAAAATTAACGCGTTCGAAACGTCGGAATACAGAATCTATTCATAACATTTTAAATAGGTCCCGGCTATACAACAAAAAATATACGTAAAAATCTAAAAACGTGTTCAAATCTTTCCAATTCGTTCCATCCTACTACGTGTACATAAAATCTAAACAGTATTCTAATAAATTACTGACCTAGACTATAAATTGTACCTATTATATGTAATATACTCATTCACGAAACACTTACATATTATGCACTTATCAAAGTTACACGTATCCTACAAAGTAAATAATCATAAAAAAAATGAACAAAACGACTTCAAGAACTGGATCAAATTAAAATGGGACCACAAACAAATCGGTTCACCAGGTCGAAAGTTCCGAGGTAACAAACATTAAAAAATGCAGTCGAATTGAGAACTTCCTTCTTTTTGAAGACTGTTAGATTTCGAACGTCATTGTAATGGTAACATTTTTGATTGTCATTTTTCTTGTTTGACGTTTTGAAGTGACAGATAGTATTATTGAGACGCTTTGAACGGTCGAGCTGGGCTTCGTTGAAAAAGTGCCGTTTAATGAAAATTTAGCTAATTGTCTTCAGATTCGGTTTTTTAGTTGGTTACCGTTATGATTGGTCTGGTTTGGACTCGCGAGTTTTAGTAGTCACGTCAAACTGGCGCGATCCGCGATAGTTAAACGAGTGTATTGTAATTCGAATACCTTGGAGGCTGTACAGCACTTTAGGAGTCATGAATGTGTAACGACGCAGAGAGAATACCAAAGGGATCCCTTGGGCGCCGAGAACAAGGAATCTACACATCTTCAGTAAGTGCTTGATTACATTAGCTTAGAATAAGAACACGGTGTAAACGCCGTCATGTTTAATGCTCTCGCTAGTGAACTAGTTAGCGATTGAATGCCTTACTCATGGGCCCTAAGACATTGCAAACTTCCCAAGGTGAACGCTGCATTGGCGAGAGAATTGAAAATTTGGTAGCAGAGCGTGGTTCGTCTCGTGGGGCGTGCGGTGTGGCCGGACGGGGCGCTTGCCCCACATTGCGCGGTGCATACGTCGTCGCGTTGTACGGCCTCGCGCGGCCACTCGCGGTGCAGCTGCGCGCAGTCCGTAATTTATTTATCTGTTAAGACGCGGTCGAAAATCCCTTTCTATCTCTCACTTCTTGGGAACACAGGAGCCAAGAGTATTAATAGTACCTTTGTTGTAGGTGTTTACCCAAAACGTACCCTCACGGCGCGGCCGGCAAATAGACTGCCGTCCGGCTTCAGATCCTAATTAGGCCCTATTCTGGGAAGGACCTGGATTGCGCATGGTTATGCACATGGACTGACCCGGTTTTTGCAGTTTTGTATCTGTGGACAGCTAACTTCTGAGACCTAGTGATATTGATAACATAATTTAATACAATTTATTATTATCGTTAGCTGAAATTTTGACATGATTTCTTTACGGTAAGTAGCAGTTTTATAACTGGGTTACATTAGCAGACTTGAATTTAATGAGTTGTGACTTCTGCCCTCGATATTCGTTTGTTACTTTAAATGGTTCCATTATATGAATGAACTAAATAATGATAATAAGAATATTGGAAACATGGTCCTGAGTATTGATTTATTAAATACGGTCACCGTGAATGTTGTGCATAAACGTTACTTCATCATACTTCACGTGTGCTTACGGTGGCTTTTTCTCACGATGACATGTTAGGTTTTGCGCTGGGTCGTATTTCTTTAAAAAGAAAATAAGTATAAGTCACACCATATAATATAATATTAGCTACCTGTTAGAGAATGCCTCGTGAAATTCCCTCTTTTTTAAGGCTTATAAGATTACTAGCTGACCCACGCAACGTCGTTCATGTATTCTATTGCCCGTAGCGTAAAAAAAATCCCCCGATTTTGTAACATTCTTCATTGGTGCTCCGCTCCTATTTGTATTAGCATGATGATGTATAGCCTATAGCCTTCCTAGATAAATGTAGTATCCAACACTGAAATAATTTTTCAAATCGGACCAGCGGTTCCAGAGATTAGCGCGTTAAAACAAACAAACTCTTCAGCTTAATAATATTACTATAGATTTGCGCTGCGTACATTATACTTGACAAGTATCCATCTTACAGCAGACAATTTTTTTTGTACAGCAATAAAATAAGTACAAGGACGTAAATTATACTATACGAAGAGTAATTATTCTATAGGTTTATAATCTTACAGTTGGCTTAGTTTTTAATGTATTGTCTTGACTTACTTAAGAAAGGATTTTTTAAACATCATCCCTAAGTTGATAAAAGAAGAGTTACAGAAAAGTTTACTATTACGATTCTTAACTCAGCTCAATAGATCACAATTTCAACTTTAATAATAACACGAGACTCAAAGCTGATGTCAAGATGTTAACTGTACCAGTTGCATCAAGGAGATACTGCTTTTGTGCCGCACATTCCAATTCCATTAATATTAATAAGACAATTAGTATAAAGAGACTGTAATTAAGTACGCCATTGTGTTTCACAATCTTAATTAATAAGACAAAAGCTCTGTTCGAGGAAGTGGACTGGAGATAGTCTGCCATAGTTAGGTTAGCCTGTTCAACTCGAGATAATACTCGTACTCCTAAAAATTTTAACAAAAGAAACCGACTTCAACAACTGGACCAAATTGAAATAGGACCACACGGGAAGCGCCAGCTTTCAAATAAACAAAGAATCATCAAAATCGGTTCACCCAGTCGTAAGTTCTTAGGTGATAAATAAATAAATATAAAAAAAAATACAATTGAATTGAGAACGTCCTTTTTTGAAGTCGGTTAAAAAATAGTTTTACGTTCAAACATTGGCCGACACTAAAATTTTATGTTTTATCTTTAGCCGAACCCCGCGGATCAACCGCGGGTAAAGCCGAGGGTCGAAGCTAGTCTAAAACAGTAGCCTAAGTTACTCCTTATAACATCAGCAATTTGCCAGTCTCGTCGAAATCGGTCCAGCCCTTCCAGAGATTAGCCGAAACAAACTGACAGAGTTAGAGAGAGTTAGAGATAAAAAAAATCTTTTTTGATGTAAGAACCGAATACACATCTCTTCAAATGCATTTAGTTGGAAATTACACACGAACAGACACTTCTTTTTTTTTTTCTAGGTGTCTATAGCTTGGAGAAAAGTGAGACGCCTACAGCGTCTGGTCTACGTCATTTATTGGATGTAATCGTGACATTCCGTCAAGCTACGTGAATAGCATAAGGTTTTCGCAGCAGGCGTCTTTATCATTAGAGATTTTCTATTGCATTCATACTACGCGTTTAATATAAGCGCGATCAAATACTTATATGTGTTTAATATAAGCGCGATTAAATACGTTTATGTATGTTATGAATGATGCAAAATCTCAATAGTCTGAGTCAACTGTGTACCTTGTGCATCGTTGTTTTGTCTGCACTCGCAATGACTATTTTAAATTTCCTCATTGTATGTAACTTTAAGAATGACAAACTTCTATGCAAGCGTTCAATCCTTTCTTTAATTTACGATACAGTCATCTACCCTATTCTCTAAGGTTTCGTCACCTTTACTAAGACAAATGATGACCTAGGACCTTATTTCGAATTATCAGAAATTCATTTTCATTCATGCCTACCTTAAATCACAACCACCAATACTAACACTGAATCATTTTCATAACGTAATAAATTTTCGTTCAATGACTCTTGAGTGGGCAAATTTTTTGTTGTACTTAAACGCAATAAAATAACTTAATGTATACACAATACGGTTTATTTTGTATTTGTATTGTTGTTAGACATGCAATGAGTTGCGTCGAAGACCATAACGCGTAGGGAAACTGAATTCCTAGAAGGGTATATACTAATGACGTGTTATTGGTTTTCCTTCCTGTTGTTTGTTTTTTTTTGTGGTTTGCGGAACGTCATGCAGAACATATTAATTTAAAGAATATTACAGAAGATGTAGTCATATATGAGGTACTTGCTATATTTGGTATACTTATCCTGTTTATACTTAAAATGACGTCAATAAATTATGTTTTATGTTTTCATAGGTTTAATGAATTTATTTATCAACTACTTAAACGAATTTTAATTATGTAGTAAAGTAAAAAGAGATTTTTGAGCTTGTAGAGCATTATCTCTGGATCCTGGATCTACTGAACCGATTTTGAACAAACTTTTACCAATAGAAAGCCACACTATACTCGTAATGTCAGAAAATCAACGTAAAATGACAGCGATCGTGGTATCGTGTTTCGTTGGTGAGTGTGAGACCGGAGGCCCAATGATGCAGAAGCATCACTAGCCCGCCATTGTGTGGGTCACCGTGCTGCATTGTTGCATTGGCAGTATGGTGACCAACATTCTTGGATTCTGCTTGTGCTTTCCATCAGGCAGAGTAGAGTCATTTTGGCAGAGCCAAACATAAAAAAAAGAAGCGTAGTTTCAAGTAAACACACGCGTTAACGCACACACATGCTAAGAAACTACGCTACTTTTCGTCAGTATCGTAAAAGTTTTCGATACTTGTTTTATTTGATTTGAGGGTAGAGTGAGTTACTACTCTCTCTACCCTCAGTATGTACTACTGTAAGGAACATAAAATGTTTAACAATACAATCATCATCGGCCTATCGCAGTCCACTGGACATAGGCCTCTCCAATTGCACGCCACTTAGTTCGATCTTCGGCTACTCGCATCCAGCTTCTGCCAGCCGTCTTGCGCAAATCATCACTCCACCTGGCCTGTGGACGTCCTACACTACGTTTGCCGAGACGCGGTCTCCACTCAAGAACCCGTTTACCCCAACGGTTGTCGGTTCTACGGCAAATATGGCTAATACAATATCAACTTTTTTTTTTTATGGAAAAGTGGCCAAATGAGCAGACGTATCGCCTGATGGTAAGCGATTACCGCCGTCCTTAGACACCCGCAACACCAGAGGCGTCACGAGTGCGTTGCCGGCCTTTGGGGGATGGGGAGGTGTAGAGGTATGGGCCTCCGGTATCCTCACTCACTTTATTACTACTACTAAAATATTATCGATTCCAGATCAGAATATAACATACATAAGCACATATTAATATTGATATGTAAGATTTCTGATCTGCCATCTGCCCCTTACTTTCTACAATCGCTGACGCCTCTATCGTTTTTGGCTAACATTTTGTTTTGACCACATAAAAATGGATTTGCATAAAAAATTGCATCTATATGGAAGTATGTAGGTAGGTTGCTTGCATCAAGAATCAAAATTTGTCTGTTTGTTCCGGCTAATCTAAAAAATGGCTGGATCGATTTTGATCGGACTTTCGGATAATATAAGAAATAATAATAAGTAACTCAGGTAAATTTTAGAGAAAAAAACAGACCAAAATTAAAATAAAAGCTTTGGGTAATAAATACCGCGGGGCGCAGCTAGTGATGAACATAAATACATTTTTATCCCATTGCTTTTATTTTTGGCAATCGCTAATTGATTACTTTTCAACAACAACTACCAATAGTAGGTACAGATTATAGCATTGCAATATAACAACATATGTATTAATTGCAATGTCGATAAAAGTGAGTAGATAAAATGTGTGTGAATTGAAAACTCGACATGACATTTAAAAGTTACAATATTTATAATAAGTAACATTGCGTAAAGGCCCGTATTCACTTTGATTAGTGCGAGTGCAGGTGTGAAGCGCAGGCGATCAACGATTGGTAGAAAATACATGTGGACCGCGGATTCGCTGCCCACAGGTACTTTCCACCAATCACCGATCACCCGCACTAAGCACCTGCACTCGCACTATGCAAAGTGAATACAGGCCTTTACTCGTTGACGACCTGCACAAACATTGAGCATATTGATTATGCACACTTAATAAATTGACGTCGATTGAGTCTTCTCTCAAAACGATTACGTTTTCTAAGACCTTTGAAGCCTTAACATATTGCAATGTTTCGTGGACCCTAAATTTACTTCGGATATCACGCAAATTATGGTGCTGATGATGTCAAAGAATTATGCGATATTGCGTATAAATATGTTCAAAGCATATTCCTTGTACATATTCTCCTTTGATGACTATTCTCAACAATCCCTTACTTATACGCGAAAAGTCCAATGAATAGCCTCGTTATAAACGTCAATCTGCGTAACCACTGAATAACATAAAAAATAATAGAGTGATAAGCATGAAAGAACTAATCACATGTTGCTAGATTTTTTTTGTAAGGCGTTGTACAGTATAAAATATTTTATGCTAAAACCGATGGTCTTGTTAATTTTATGAACTCTATCGTCAGAGTACGTCTTTAATAATAATAATAAATATTTCGGACATCTAACACACAACGCCATCAAGTCCCAAGCTAAGCAGAGCTTGTGTTATGGGTACTAGACAACTGATACAAATACATATATACTTTTTTTTTGTAAATACATAAATATTATACATAGAAAACACCCAAACTCCGAAACAAATATTTGTAGATCATACAAACATTTGGTCCGACCCGGGAATCGAACCCAAAACCTCATGATCAGCAGTCGCACACGTCAACCACGAGACCAACGAGGCAGTTGTCTTTAGTCTTTACTTTTGTATTTTAAGAATATTTTAATATACTTCTATATTCATTCTAGTGTTTCTGAAACATTTTGATAAGTTTATTTATTAAACTGTATTGTACACCACTACAGTGAACATTTTTACAGAGATACATAGTTTCAACTAAGTGACAGTATTAAAAGATTTTAAGATTGAGTGCGTGAATTAAATACGAAAGAGAAAGAAAACTTGATACAAACCTTATACCAACCCGTCTGGTTAGCGTCGTATAGCATGCCAAATATTTTTAAGATAAGGCCTATATTATCAGTGAACTGATAAGGACTATTGAAGAAGTGAAATTAAATGCGAGGAAGACTTGAAATAATTTACTTAGCCTAGTTTTACACGTATTTAGCTCGCTCCGTCGCTGAATAAAATATTCTCAAAAGACCACATTCGTAAAACAGCACATTCGCAAAACACGATATTCGTAAAACATCATAATCTCATAACATAAGACCACATTCGCAAAAGACAATATTCTCTAAATATTATATTTTCAAAAAAGGTAAAAAAGTACACTGGCCAGCAAAAATAAAAATGCCTCTGCGGTGTTATGCACCAGTGTACACAATAGGGTTGGCATCGCCGAATCAATACAAGAATTCCATCAAAACCTAGAATGTACCAGTTCATTTCACTGCTTAAAAAAGGATGCCAAATTACGATATGCGAAATTGAAAAAAAAAATAATGACCTCCGGAAACCTTTCTTTTTTTTTCTTTAAAAAAACAACTCCCGCATTAGGAATAAACATCCTGTGTCGCAGGGGACTTTTCAGACATACATGAAACGGACACATTAACACCCAAACTCAGAACAACAATTTGTGGATCACACAAAGTGTTGTCCCGTGTAGGATTTGAACCCACAACACTTGGCGAATTGTCAAGCGGCGTGGCGACCGCCTAAACCACTAGGCCAACCGCGCAGTTTCTCTCTTAATACGAACAAATGTATTTATTTTACTTTTTTATATTATTATTAGTTAATTAAGATGTTTTCAGCCATTATTACACAAATGACACAGAAAAAAAAGAAAAACGAAACAGTAAAAAATTAAACAGAATCTTCAGGTTATTATTTTGGTCTCTACCATTGGCAGTAATTGCCTATACTTAAATATACATGTCAAGTTGTGTATTACAAATCATAGACTACGGGCAAAAACAATAGAATTACAAATCATTCTATTTAATTAACAGTTTCCGTCGTACCAGTGAGTTTTTGACATAATAAATAAGTATTTTCGTACATCGGACCCACAATGAACGCCATCTAGTCGTAAACTAAGCAGAGCTTGTAGGTACGAGACAAGTTATATAAATAATATGTATACTTTTTTGTTAAAACATAGGTACATAATACATAGAAAGCACCCAAACTCCGAAACAAATATTTGTAGAGCATTTTTTTTTTTTTTTTTTTTTTTATGTTGGCCCGCCAAAATGACTACTCTGCCTGATGGAAAGCATAAGCAGAATCCAAGAGTGGCGGTTACCATACTCACTGCGAATGCAGACAATGCAGTATGGCAACCCACACCATGGCGGCCTAGTGATGCTGCTGCATCTTTTAGTCTAGTCAACAAGTGGAACTTGTCGACTAGACTATTTGGGCCTCCGGTCTCGCACTCACCAACGAAACACGACAGCATGAACGCTGTCATTTTACGTTGATTTTCTGTGCGAGGGTAGTACCGCCCCGGTCGAGCCGGCCCATTCATGCTGAAATCAGCGTGGCTCTACTACCTATAATACATACAATGCATACAAACATTTGGTCCAACCCAGGAATCTAACTCGAGGCCTCATGCGCAGCAGTCGCGTACGCTATCATTTCGTTAACGAGGCAGTCAAACATAAGGTTAAGGAATCTTTTTTAATCTATATTTACGGAGCTTAAAGAGTGGGGAATTCTATGCTACGTGGTGTTGTTGACTGTTCTTGATAAACACATTCCACTTTTACTTACGTGCACGAAAATCCTTTGTGATCATGTCTGGTCCAGGAATTTTATAGATATTGCTGTGCCCCGGCCGCAGTATTACACGCGGATTTTATTGCTTTCTGGTTTATTCTGAAATAAATGTTACCTAAGTTACTCCTTAAAATATCAGCTATCTAACAGTAAAAGTATCGTTATATCCAGCCGTTCCAGAGATTAGTAAACTATTAATAAACATTGATTTTATAAGTAAGTACTTACCGTACTACCGTATATATATACCTACTTCAATATGATGTTAGAATTTATAAGAAACTATGACTTATCAAAAGGCAGGACATGATTTGACTTTATACCTAAGTTATCATTCAACGATGATTGATACAATCCATAGTCATCATCATCATAATTAGTCTAGTCTACATAATCGTTTCTTTCGATTCTTAATATTAGATACCAAGTCCGGTTGTATCTGACATGATTTGCGTGATACGCAAGGCTAAAGTCAAGGTTGTCAAAAAAAATAATAATAAGATACAGTAAATGTTTCTAATACCTACTGTTGAAAAATAATAAGAAGTTTTAGACTTTTAAAAAAAGACTAAGGTAGTAAAAAACTTGGATTAATTAATACCTAAGTTTCTTAAACCGATGAAATCAACACTATATTTCTCTTCATAATGCATGCTTAACTTCTCTGTGACATTAAAGAATACAGTTTCTATAAAACATTGTTCTTCATATAACAATATGAGAATACTATAGGTACCTAATTAGTTTTGTGTTTAGCAAGATCCATGTTTAAACAGCACATTTAGGTATGTGTAGGAAACCTGTTTTCTGAAGCGTCGTGTACACGAATAAATATACAGTCTCAAACTCGTCTATTTATTTACCAAGACAGCACTTAGAGGTTACTAGATGTAGCTGTAATGGCTGTAGCACATATTTCTGTGTTTTTCTCTCCCTTGCCAGTACTGCAAAGAGGTTATCTATAGATAACCGCTTTGACAGCTCTCCTAACAAAATACTTTCATTTGTGCTTATCTGGTAATTAAGATCCTTTGGGCTATATATTACCAAAATATATCTGGTATTGGGGAAAGCGTGCACAGGACAACGAACCAATTTTCTAACATCAACTGTTGGGCTGCAGTCACCTAGTCACGATCACCTTGCCTGGTCAGAGCATCCTTCCGTGTTTGTTAGACTTTAATCCCGTTCTTCGACTGCTGATTTATCACTGATTTTACTATGTAATGTCAAATGAAAATAGCTGTATTTAGTTTCAAAACAATAATAAAACACTTGTATGTTAAATCAATTATAGTAAATAATTTATCCGACTACCATTTATATGAGTAGTTGTGTTATACAATATAAAAAAACTGCTTTACCTTAATATAAGTGTGTGATCTTTTATAAACATCGTTGTATGATAATATTGTTGCGCCTTCGAGAAAAATAGTCTAGAACAATCTACCAGTCGCGAGAATTGAATTGAAGGCGCCATCTAGTGTCAAGTAGCGCGCAACTGTGGAGTAACTCTGATATTCGACGCTAGATGGCGCTAGATTACTCACTCTGGTAATTTCTGTTTAGTGGAGAATGTTCTATCGAATATTATAGATCTTTCTAGGGGTTTCAAAGCCATATATAAGCAGATTGGGTTACCCGTACGAGTCAGTATTGTTTCACGATACAGCGGAGTTAACATCGAAGCGATCTTCTAGTGCGATTAACAAGTGACATAGCGAATTATTGTTGTAAAAAGGGTTGTAAATAAACAGTGTGTTATTTTTTGGTAATCAACCGACTATTTTTAATTATTGAATACCCGGCTCGTAACAATTTGGTGTCAGCAGTGGGATTAAAGTATGCCGGTTTTACCAAAGGAAGACACGGAAGGTATCCGAACTAGGAGTCAGCGTCAGCAAGAGGCCGACCTGAGGCGATTTGGAGGTGCACAACTGCCCACACCGGAAGGTCATCAGCCAGCGATGGATGCCACGCTGTCCACATCGTCAGCAGCTCCAGATATCACGGCCCTAATGGTGATGCTCCAGGAGCAGGCCCGCCGTCAAGAGGAGCAGGCCCGCCGTCGAGAGGAGCAGGCCCGCCGATTGGAGGAACAGCTGCAGCGGGACAAGGAGGAGCAGGCCCGCCATCAGGAGGAGCAGGCCCGCCGCCAGGAGGAACAAATGCTCTTGTTAAAAGGCATTCACGAGACCTTCGGCAAAGAACTCAAGGTTGTGAAGGATCAGGTTCTTCAACACGAGAACCGTATCACTGAGGCCGAAACTCAGATTGCCGACGTGAAGAAGGCATTAGGGAACCTTAAAGTTGGAGATGGAGCGGCGACTTCAGTAACTGCTGTTCCTTCGGTGCGGGGGTTCAAAGTACCGCCGTTTGATGGGACATCTTCGTGGTCAGCCTACAAGATCCAGTTTGAGGCTGTTATGACGGCGAACGGCTGGACTAAGGAACAGGCTATGACCGCGCTCACCTTGGGTCTTCGAGACCAGGCTCTAACCGTCCTCGAAGCCCTCGGTAAGAAGGTAACCTATGAGCAACTGCTGGAGGCATTGGAGGCAAGATATGGTGACGCTCACCTGGAGCACGTTTTTCGTGCACAGCTGAAGGATCGTGCCCAACGCATCGGTGAGAACTTGCAACAATGGGCTCTGGAAGTTGAGAAACTAGTCCGTAAGGCATACCAGTCTGCACCTGCGCTCGTGGACGGGAATCTGGTGCAAGCTTTCATCGATGGCATTCGTGACCTCGAAGTTAGAGCTGTTGTGCGACTTGGGCACCATGAAACTCTCAAGGATGCTCTGGCCCATGCTTTGGAGGTGGAAGCTGTGAGACAAGATCATCGGTCTCATCGGGTCCGGGAGGTTGTGGCGTCACCTGTGCGAGACCGGTTTAAGGGGTACAGCCCTAGGTGTTACGCCTGTGGTGAAAAAGGTCACCTTCGGTCCAGCTGCCCTAAGCGAAGCATAGGAAATGAATACGAGCGGCCTCAGGAGATTAGGGCGACTGATAGTACTGCCCAACAACAGCAGGGAAACGAGTAAACGCCAGGACTGCGGGGCGGGTGCTGGCTGGTGTTCAAAGAGCCCCAAGGATTTCGATCTCGCAAAGTCATGATGGGAACAGCCTGGTCATCAGAGGCGAAATCAACGGAACAACATGTAAGCTGACGATTGATACGGGAGCTTCTCGCACAGTTGTCAGTTCCCAACTTGCAAATCGGTTTCTGAGGGACATCACTTGTAACCGTGAGCAAATAAACCTAGTAACAGCCACTGGTCAGCGCATACCCGTCCGAGGCGAACAGAAGGTGGAGTTGAAGTTGGGGAACCAAGTTTACCTGCATAACGTCATCGTGGCTGATATAGTTGACGACTGCATCCTTGGCCTAGACTTCATGAAGAACAATTGTTGTGAGATCGACATCAATCAAGGTGTATTGAGATGTAGTCAAGAAGAACTGTTCATGGAAGGAGCGTCACCAGGAAAAGTGTACAGCTTAAAGAAAGTTGTTCTTCCTCCCAGATCAGAAACAATCATGCCAGTTAGTCTTCCTTATAACTCCGGACGAATGCAACGGTGTGTACTTATTGAAAGGATAGATAATGACCTTCCATGGAAGATCGCACGGACTCTAGTAAGTACCACTAACATCCCTGCAGTACGTGTGCTAAATCTAAGTGACAAGCAACATGTGATTCATAAGGGCACACTGATTGGCACTTGCGAAGATGTGGATTGGATGCATCGATGCCAAGACTTGACTACTTCAAATGTTAGCAAGGATGCACGAGTCAACGTGTCAACACTTTTGGAAGACTGTCAAGATGTTTTGTCTAGGGAAGAGATTGGCAAGGCTAAGAGAATGTTAGTTAAGTACGCTGATATTTTCTCTACTAATGAAGCTGATATTGGAAAGACTGGTTTAGTTCAACACAAAATAAACACTGGGAATGAGTTGCCTATTCGTCAGCGACCAAGAAGACTGCCAGTAGCACGAGAAAAGGAAGTGCAAACCATGATTGATGGAATGGTGTGGGACGGTGTTATAGAGCCTTCATCCAGCCCATGGTGTTCACCTGTAGTGCTTGTAAAGAAAAAGGATGGCAGCATGCGTTTTTGTGTTGACTACCGCCGTTTAAACGACATTACGAAGAAGGACAGCTATCCACTTCCTAGAATAGATGACACACTGGACATGCTAACAGGGGTAAAATGGTTTAGCACCTTAGATTTGAAAAGTGGATACTGGCAGGTAGAAATTGATCCCAAGGACAAAGAGAAGACTGCATTCTCTACAGGGAGAGGACTGTGGCAGTTTAAAGTTATGCCCTTTGGATTATGTAACGCGCCAGCAACTTTTGAAAGACTGATGGAGTCAGTACTGACCGGATTAACTGGAGACGCTTGCCTGGTCTACTTGGATGACATTGTCATTGTAGGCCGTACGTTTGAAGAACATATTCAAAACCTGGAGCGCGTATTATCGAAAATCCGAAGTGCCAACCTAAAGTTAAGTCCTAAGAAGTGTTCATTTTTCAAACGGCAGGTTAGCTTTTTAGGATATGTGGTTTCGGAAGAGGGTGTCCAAACAGATCCGCAAAAGATCGCTGCTGTCAAGGATTGGCCAGTTCCAAGAGATAAGACCCAAGTAAGAGCATTTTTGGGCTTGTGCTCTTACTATCGGCGATTCGTGAAAAACTTTGCGGATATTGCCAAACCCCTTCATAAACTTACTGAAGAGAAAAGACAATTCTGCTGGGATGAAAGTTGTGACATTGCATTTCAAGAGCTAAAAAGACGTCTATGCAACACACCTATCTTAGGATATCCAGATACCGAAAATGAATTCATAGTTGACACAGACGCGAGTGATACTGGGCTTGGCGGTGTGTTATCCCAGCGGAAAGGTGATCAAGAGGTCGTTATTGCATATTTCAGTAAATCTTTGTCAAAACCCGAAAGAAATTACTGTGTCACAAGAAGGGAGCTACTGGCAGTAGTGAAGACACTGCAACATTTTAACAAATATCTGCTCGGGCGTAAATTCCACCTCCGAACTGACCACGCTGCACTAAAGTGGCTCTTACAATTTAAAAATCCTGAAGGACAAGTCGCGAGATGGATTGAGCTACTACAGGAATATGACTTCATGATTGAACATCGCAGTGGAAAATCACACGGTAACGCAGACGAATTATCAAGAAGACCTTGCCCTGAAGACTGCAAACACTGTGCCAAGCAAGAAGTAAAGGAAGCTGTTCCTATAAGGACAATAAAGACGGACCTTAGCATCGAATGGAAGGAAAGCCTACAGCAAGCACAGCAAGAGGATGCAGATATCAAACCAATTCTCGAGTGGATTAAAGCTGAGACTCCTAAGCCTCACTGGAGCGATGTTGCATCGCTGAGTTCAACCACAAAGAGTTATTGGGCTCAATGGGATAGCCTAGTCATCCAGGATGGAGTCTTGTGCCGTAAATGGGAAAACGCTCGAGGAGACAGCTGTCATCTGCAAATGGTTGTCCCTAAAGCTAAGATACCAGTGGTTCTGCAGCTCTACCATAACGGATGTTCAGGAGGTCATATGGGAGTTAAGAAGACATTGTTAAAGATAAGGGAGAGATTCTACTGGATTCATTGTCGTGATGATGTTGAGGACTGGTGTCGCAAGTGTACTAATTGTGCGGCCGTGAAGGGACCTCACACACGAAGCAGAGGTCCATTGAAATTGTACAATGTTGGGGCACCCTGGGAAAGAATTGCAATAGACGTAGCGGGGCCATTTCCTGAGAGTGAAACTGGAAACAAGTACTTCATGGTTGTAATGGACTACTTCACTAAGTGGCCAGAAGTTTTCGCCATTCCCAACCAAGAGGCATCAACAGTTGCAGACAAATTAGTGCACGAAGTCTTCTGTCGTTTTGGAGTGCCTTTAGAAATTCACAGTGACCAAGGAAGAAATTTTGAGTCTCAAATATTTCAAGAGATGTGTCGAGTAATGGGTGCTCATAAAACCAGAACCACCTCTTATCACCCACAATCTGACGGAATGGTGGAACGATTTAACCAAACACTGGAGAGGTATCTCGCAAAAGTTGTTGAAAGTAGGCAAAAAGATTGCGACAAACACATCCAACCGTTTCTTCTGTCATACCGAAGTGCAGTCCACGAAAGCACTTCAGTAACACCAGCTTTTGCAAACTTCGGAAGAGAACTACGATTGCCTGCAGACTTGATCACTGGAATACCCCCTGACACCCCGCGAAGTATAACGGAGTACGCTAATGACTTGCGGAACAAGATGAATGACATTTATGAGCATGTCAGACAATCGGGCCAGCAAATGTCTGAGAAGATGAAAACCCGATATGACCGGAAAGTGAACAATAAGGGCTTCGAAGAGTGTTCTCTAGTATGGCTCCATAATCCAGTTCGCAGTAAAGGGAGATCTCCAAAGCTACAAGCCAAGTGGGAAGGGCCATACCGGGTGGTGACAAAAATCAATGATGTTACCTACCGGATACAGAAGTGTCCAAGAGGCGCCCCAAAGATAGTTCACGTAGATCGATTGGCGCGATACTATGGAACTGATTATGCTCGGGACGAGCATGTCTTAGGAGGGGGCAGTGTTGCGCCTTCGAGAAAAATAGTCTAGAACAATCTACCAGTCGCGAGAATTGAATTGAAGGCGCCATCTAGTGTCAAGTAGCGCGCAACTGTGGAGTAACTCTGATATTCGACGCTAGATGGCGCTAGATTACTCACTCTGGTAATTTCTGTTTAGTGGAGAATGTTCTATCGAATATTATAGATCTTTCTAGGGGTTTCAAAGCCATATATAAGCAGATTGGGTTACCCGTACGAGTCAGTATTGTTTCACGATACAGCGGAGTTAACATCGAAGCGATCTTCTAGTGCGATTAACAAGTGACATAGCGAATTATTGTTGTAAAAAGGGTTGTAAATAAACAGTGTGTTATTTTTTGGTAATCAACCGACTATTTTTAATTATTGAATACCCGGCTCGTAACAATATCTTAGTTGTAGGTACCACTCAGCATGCAGGTACTATTTAATATTAAAATGTAGCGTACGTCGTGTACGTCTTAGAAGCATGCTAGCGTGCACTTCGAAATGGAAACCTGTTTGGACTTTAAAGACTAGCTTTCGCCTGCGACTCCACTCGCGTGTATGCGGTAGTCGCGGTAGCCCACGTAATATTCTAGAATCAAAGTATCTACATGCCAAATTTCATTAAAATCAGTGCAGCAACTTAGCTTATAGAGTATTTTCGTATTTATAATATTCATATGGATTTTTTAAACTCGACAACAGTAATGGTGTCACTTGCTTTTCTCATCGTAAAAGGAGCAGAGTAAAGCTGAATTCCTTTAGAAGAGGACCACATAATATGCTCAGCACTTACTTTCGCCTGAAAGTTTTGCCTCCCTAAAATGATACTGAATTTTATTGCTGTCTTACAAAAAAAAGTTTCTTTAATTTTCTTGCAAATGAACTAAATTTTTTATTCATATTAGGTTACTTTTGTTTAGGTAGTTCAATAGATATACATATATTTACATCAAAGTCTAAGTACTATCTACCTATTAATACGTGAAGCAAAAACTTTGTACTCGTATTAACGAAAACAAAACGAACGGAGGACAAAACAAAACTCATGGGCTGGCGCGAATATTACCATTAAAATATGAATGAGTAATAATGTATTTGGTTAGAAGTCATTGCTGTCATTTGACTGTTTTTAGAAGTTTAATATGTCAGACAAGTTTCACACGATACAATTTTACCAGTGATCAGATTTGCAATTGAATTGGCATACAGATTTCGCATCTACACATCGCTAATTTAGAATTAGATGTTAGTTTCTCTACGTTGAAAGGCACAGAACAAGTAGAATTGTTATGTAGGCGGGGTAGGCGCGCCGAAGTTAAGCGCCGATACCTCTAATAGGTCTGCTGGCATCAACTGAACGCTTTAATACACGTATAACTTTCGTTGGGAACGTAGCTGCGTAAAAAATCATTGCCATGCCGAACTGTGCAATAATTACGTGCTGAAAACAAAGCAAGGACTACATTTTACTCAAAGGAAACATATCGTATCATCGATAATCTCAAAACTTTTGTTTTTAAGCAATATTAACAAAAAACTAAAAAGTATTATGTAATACACATGAAAACCGTTATATTCTAATCTATTGAAATAATCATACATTACGTATTAAATTTAAGTATCATTTGCATAGTTGCCACGAGAGCACGCAATGAATTGCGTTTCCTGCGGGAATATTTCAAAACATTTGGCACGAAAATATTTAATAAAAGTAATGTTTACAATTATTTGACATAGAGATGTAGACAAATTCAATCGATATCGTAATGTTAAACTTTTCGATTATATTGATTTTTACAGTGATTTTATGTTTAGTATCGTAGTACGATTTATATTGTACTATGGTTTTTAAAACAATATATGATTTTGTTTATTCGCAAAATTTTTATATAAAATTATTTTGGAGAAATATTTGAAAATAAATGTTTTAATAAAAAGTTTATAAATATTTCATATATCATAATTTTACAGCTACCAGACAAATAAAACAGATTTGATTAAAAAAAAGATAATATGTAAGTACTTTTAACTAAATAATAAACGTGACATATTTTTAGTAATATAAGTTAGTTAGCCATTAATCCAACGGCTTCCTGTACGATGTGGACGTAAAGAACCGGTGGTGGTAGAGAACTTTCGAAAATGCGCAGTCGTTTTTTATTTATTTAAAGTTTCTGAAATATGTATGCCTAAACACACAAAAATATAATTTATTTTATATATATTAAATATATATATATATTAAAGGTAAATAAATAAAAAAAAATATTATAAGGTAAAATGAAAGGATATCAGAGTATCAGTCAAATAAATAATTAATTAAAAAATTATAGTAACATAATTATAATCGATAAATGTCAAATTCACGACATCCCTAAGGTTTTCGAAGAAACTGTCCACGAACACAAATATGCAAGTGAAACCCTACCTTAGTTGAAAGGTATAAGGTTGTATTTAGTAACATTGTAAGTGGCTTTTTGAACTTATATACATTACATCCTTTGGACGAATCAGGAAAGACTTCGTTATGTGTGTATAATATTATTGATCGTTAATGTGTGCGTCTAGGCGACACAGTGTATCTTGCACTTGCTGCTCGACACCTCTTCTAGTATATTCATTTGTTCTGTGTTGAAAGGGGTTTTGAGAATTTTTTTTTTTTTAATTTATTTATAAATGGATAAAACGCAATTTGCTGTGATTCGATCAAATTGTGTAATGTTATACAGGGGTTTAAAACTTATAATGACAATCTTGCTAATGTTAATCCAGCTCACAGAATAATACCAAAAAATAATTCTTAGGCCAATTTAATTGGAAAATACTGATCAGCAATAAAATTGTATTGTAAGCAGTTGTACGTTAGTTTCTCTCCCGTACTTAGACCACAGAATAACTAATCTTAGACACCGAACGACGGCAAACACGACCTTTGCTGGCAGGTGACGTTGCAGGCCTCAGTCTGTGAGTTTCGCTCAGTCGCGCTTGGCGCACAGTTTATACGGTTCATACAATACTTACTTTTATAAGTTCGACGTAACTTGTGGTGATACAGTGTGTACGCAGTTTGTGAATATACTCCTTCCAAACTTGTTTATTGGATTACTATATTTAGGTACAGTATCTTTTGCTTGATCAGTTGTACGTAACGTTTGTTTGGTGATGTAAATACTTGAAAGCCACCTACTTTTAAAGTCCTTGCGAGGTGGCCGTTTTTTTCTTAGTAAGTGAAGTAAGATTCTTGTATTTGTGTCGCGTTTTGATCACTTTCGAATTGTTATTCTGTATTTTATATCTACCACGTGTTTTGTACAGCTGGATATTTGTTAAGCTATACCGTATTTACATACTCGCCTACTGCTATCAACTGTTTTAACTGCGTTGCGTTATAATTATCTTCAGTTTGTGTATAAGAGTGTTTTTTCAAGTAAAACGTAACGTTACTTTCACTTTTAATAACAAACTTCGTGGCGAATAATTTATTTTGCAAGAACCTCATTAGAAATTAAATAAAGCTATCTACAGTTATTGTTATAATAGCTTTTCCCCGCGACACATTATTAACAAATTAGTAAAAGAATTTTCAAAATCGGTTCAGTAGATCCAAACATTACCCCTAACGAGATCTATGTTATAATTTTTTTTTTTTTTCATATATTAATTAAAATACAATGGATGATCGCTTTGTATTACCAATTTGCCTAGAAATCTGGTATCATTGCCAGCGCTGATTAAAAATTCCTGTTCTTTGAATCCAGATTAAAGCACCTTTCTGGTCACGTAAAGTTTCGATCAAATATTTTGCCTTTATAAATCTGTGTCATTATAGATCTGTATATCCATGTGTCAACCCAAACCTAGTTCAAATATAACCACATCTATTAGAATACTGTATTTATGTTGCTTAAGTGACTCATCATTTTTTAACCCTTAATCATAGACTTCTATTTACTTACATTATCACGGGTATGCGTAGTTTGTAAGTGTCACCATTAGTTATTGGTTTATTTGATGGATTATTAAGTACTTATTAAGTTGTTGCGTATTAGTTATTGATAGTATCGTTATCAACTATAATTGAGTTACCTGAACATTATTGGTGTAGGTCAGGGAGACAGCTACCCGCAATTGTAAACACTGTTTAGACCAGCCTTCTTAGGCAAGATGGAAGTGGTTTGCGTTGAATATCTTTTTACAACCGCTTATACCTCTGTTCTTTTGTATTATTGGCTAATATTTTGTTTATACCACGTTACTGTTGAGAGACGTAATTCCCATACATTTGTTCAGTTTCTATTATAGTTTACATTTGTAGAATGTCAATTTGGATAGACGGGACAGGCCATTCTGATGCCGATAACAATTTCCATATTGGTAGGAGATCCTTCCGTTCTGCTTTATTGCTTTGATCTGATAGAAGATGCCACTGTCATTGCGAGATGCTTCATTTCATGACTAAGGACCCTTGCTGGGTCCTACTAGTCGGAAATAACAGTAATACACACGAGTGAGATATCGTAAATCTTTGTCAAATATGAATACCACTTAAGAAGTATGTAATGGCGGGATCTAAACGGAATAAGGAAATTATTTATTTATTTCCTTTTCCTGGACCAAAGCCGAGGTAAACAAGACAAAGTATATACACACATCAAAAGTGTCTAGGGATCAAGCATTTTTATGCGGATTTCTTGAGATTGAGATGTGGCTTTGGCCCTGGCCTGCTCAGTCGCCAGACTTGAACCCGATTGAGCATGCATGGGATATGCTACAGAGAAGAGCTCTGCCGAATATGGAGGGTATCCAGTCGCAAGAAGACCTTTTTTTGTTGTTGCAACGAACATGGGCGGCCATTCCACAGCGTGTTTGGATGAACTCATTTTGAGTATGCCAAACCGATGTTCTTGTGTTGTTAGCGTTCGCGGTAGAAACACGGATTATTAATTGTTTAAGTTACCTAATAAAATTTTAAAGAAAACTGTTATTTCAGTCTTTTTTCGAACTTTAATGTTAGTGGTTCAAATGTCAAAAATCCCTTTATTAGGAAAATGGCAAATTTCTTTATTAATGCAAAGGTGACTTGGTTTATCGTTACTGTGACAAACGAAAACACTTAATTTGATGAATCCTTAAAGAAAATTTTTATTAATATCAATCAGGAGAAAAGTTATTGCAAAAATATATGTTGATCCCTAGACACATATGTTGATCCCTAGATACTTTTGATGTGTGTAGTTGGGATTTTTTAAGAGTTATTAAACAGTATCTAAAAGTTTTTAATTTCTTTTACATATCGGGGGAAAGAAATCTGAAAGAATATTATTTTCTAAACATGAATTCTCAACTTTTTCAATAAAATAATAAAAAATAAAGTTGCAACAAATTTTTACTTTTTTGTGTTACTCTGTTACTATTTTTTTATTTTGGATAACCAATGCTTTATTTATAAATTTATTTTTAGGGAAACACCGTATAAACACTTATTAACGAGGACAATTGTTTTATACATTATTGACTTGTTATTTTGTAAATACATTTTAATTACGAGCTAAAACAATAAAGTGAGACCACAAAGGGCTTCCCTAGTTCTGTCAATATCCTCTTTGACGTAGAAGAAAATACCAATTAAACATCGTTAAAATGTTCTCTTAATAAATGATCTGGTCTCAGTGGCTCTGTCTTATAAGTGGGCTCTGTCTGTCACAATTATTAATAATTGTAATCATCGTCTTAGACGTTAATTATAACTAGAGATCAGGAGTCACATTTGACAATAATTTATTGTTATATTCAGTTTGATTGTTTTATTTCATTGCGCAGTAAAACTTGCGCTGTTATTAAGTCTTTTAGTACCATAATAGATCATCAAATATCTTTACTAAACGGATATTTTTTATATGTCTTTCACTTAATAACCTACAATTTCACCTTCCCGCACTTTTTCCGTCTATTTTACAAGATTTCTAGCTTAGATCCCCCAGGATAGAGTCTCCCTAGACGCGGCGACTGGGCCTCCCCAGGAACGACGCTGCGTCTAGAGAGACTCTGAAACCTGAAATAACATGGTCCGAGTCCTCCCCTGAGACTGGCCGCCGGGGTGGTTTTTAGTGCAGCCGGAGATCCGAAGGGATTTTCCACGTCGTCAACAACAAAAAAAAAAGATTAGATTAGTTCCTTTTAGTCTGGTATAGCTTTAAATACACACATCAAAAGTGTCTAGGGATCAACATATGTGTCTTGGGATCAACATATATTTTTGCAATAACTTTTCTCCTGATTGATATTAATTAAAATTTTCTTTAAGGATTCATCAAATAAAGTGTTTTCGTTTGTCACAGTAACGATAAACCAAGTCACCTTTGCATTAATAAAGAAATTTGCCATTTTCCTAATAAAAGGATTTTTGACATTTGAACCACTAACATTAAAGTTCGAAAAAAAGACTGAAATAACAGTTTTCTTTAAAATTTTATTAGGTAACTTAAACAATTAATAATCCGTGTTTCTACCGCGAACACTAACACAAGAACATCGGTTTGGCATACTCAAAATGAGTTCATCCAAATCACGCTGTGGAATGGCCGCCCATGTTCGTTGCAACAACAAAAAAAGGTCTTCTTGCGACTGGATACCCTTCATATTCGGCAGAGCTCTTCTCTGTAGCATATCCCATGCATGCTCAATCGGGTTCAAGTCTGGCGACTGAGCAGGCCAGGGCCAAAGCCACATCTCAATCTCAAGAAATCCGCATAAAAATGCTTGATCCCTAGACACTTTTGATGTGTGTAGTAGCCTATGTCCTTCCTAGAATTAAAGGATCTCCATTGTAAATTTCATCCAAATCGGTTTAGTGTTTTAGCCGTGAAAGCATAACAGACAGTTACTTTCCATTTACAATATTAGTATGGAGATGAATATTTTCTCCATTGGCAATCATTTCTTATAAGAGTATTTCCTAAGTTATAATGTCAAGAAATATGTTTTATTGACATGACCTGTTAAAATAATAATTTTAGATATAACAAACTTTATTACCAATATCATACAAATCTCTCGAATTTTAGAACACTCCAATGTTTCCATCATCTCATCTTCCTAGCCTTTATTATTCCCAAGATTTGGAGTCAGCTACTAGTTCAACCGATTTTACCGTTTTTACACGGAGCATCTGGCATCAGACCTCCCGCAACCCTGAGAATGAACTGAATTTGAATGTTGAACTAGTTGTCAATATATTTGAGGGGGCAGTTCGATCCACTCTCCGGGTGAATAGGACGTGTTAACAGCGAATATTAAAGTATCTTACTGTTGTTTACTACTTAGAAACCGGTTTAGGCCGGAGCGCGCGAGCGCACCTGGTGTTATCGCGTTTTGAACTTTATACAGTATGAGTGAACGTGTAGTTGAGCATGACGGTACAGGGGCTGATTATAATATAAGTATGGACGGTAGCAGTATGGAGGAAGAGGTTCTAACACAGAATGAAACTAACAAATGTGATGAAATCAACAACAGAGAGGGAGATTGGATTTTGTGCGGAGGAGAGAAAAGAAGGAAAAGTGAAAAAATTGATATTTGTATTACTAGCACAGATAAATTACCAAAACAATTTACGTTGGCTAAATTATTTCAAAAGGAAAATACAGAGGGAATACAATTTATTAAGTATATCAATGCGTATAAAATAATCGTATCATTCGAGGACTTATTAAGTGCCGAGAAACTCATATCTTGTCAAAGTTTTAAAGATAAGGGTTGGAAAATATACAAGACATGGGAAGTTGGTGTAACATATGGCATCATAAGAAATATTGATCTGGAATTATCTGAAAGTGAGCTATTGTCTTCCATTAAAAGTATGAATGAATGTGAGATTCTATCAGTTAAAAGATTAAATCGGAGAGATCCGGAATCTGGTTGGATACCTACTGAGACTGTACGTATATGTATAAAAGGAAGCTCGCGTCCGCAATATATTAAGATGATTAATATCAGAATAAAAGTAGAACCTTTCGTCTTTCCGGTAACTCAATGCTCCCGATGCTGGCGTTTCGGCCACCCCTCAAAATTTTGCCCATCTATAAAAATAATCTGTCCAAAATGTGGTCAAGACCACGCGAACTGTGAAACAACTAGTTTTCGATGTGTAAATTGTAAAGAAAATCATATGTCACTGGCTAAGTCTTGTCCTGTTTACATAAAGGAAAAAAAGATAAGAGATTTGATGTCAGATTTCAACTGTACATACCGTAAAGCGTTAGATATATATATACCTCCGCTCTCATCACGACCCTATGTACAAAACCAAACTGTCACTCCTAGCAAGATTACAAATAGGACGGTTATAGCAGAAAATCAGCCATCAACATCATATGCAGCGGTTACAGCTAATATGCATAGAAAAACAAATAATGTCGATGTCAGGGATAGAACTAATCAGCTAAGACAAAATCCTTTTAAGAGGAAGAAATGTAACTCATCGGATCAAATAACATTTGAACCAAATTGGTCATCATCGGAGTCGGACACAGGTGCGTGTGGCGGTATGTCCTCCGTCGCAGGCGAATGCATTGCCACTGAGGAGCGTCCGCAGGCGCAGGCGCGCGCTCGCCGTCCCCGCCGGTACCGCCGCTCATCAATAACAAACGAAGATGTAAACAAACGCATATCGTATATAAATGAACCACAAATCAATGTATCTGGTTCCGATGAACGTAGAAAACAATCTAATCCTAACTTATTTTCTAAGAATAATGAATCATTTAAATCGCTACTCAACAAAATTAAAAACCTATTTTTTTCGAAAAAATATACTTGGACTCAAAAAATTAAAATGATTATAAATGTATCTGTAGAATGGTGCCTATCTAATTTATTGCACAGTATCACTAACATAACCATATTCGAAAATCTGTTTCATACGTTTGTAAATAATATAAATGGCTAATAAGGTAACGTTAAATGTTTTACAGTGGAATGCGCAAAGTGTAAGACCTAAACGTTTGGAATTCGAACAATTATTAATACAAGAAAAAATTCACATAGCGGCGGTAAGTGAAACCTGGTTGAATCCTAGTACTAACTTTAAATTAAAAAATTATCGTACCTTTAGAGTGGACAGAGAGGATCACTATGGAGGTGTTTGCATTATTAGTCACAATTCAATTCAGGCGCAACAATGTCATTTTGAACATCCTAATGAGGACATACAGATTGTTCATATTAGGATTTTTAATTGTAAGAACATAGAAAATATAATCTCTGTTTATTGTCCTCAATGGGTTAACACACATAGACATGATTGGGACATTATATTTTCAAAATTTCATTTTAAGACCTTGATTTTGGGAGACTTTAATGCGCACCATTTTATGTGGTCATACAAGACTGATAATCGGGGTTCTCAAATTTACGATTCAATAGCTGATTGTAGTTTAGTTTGTCTGAACGATGGCAGTCATACTCGTGTTAAGTTGGTAGCTGGTTCGGTGCAGAGGAGCTCTCCTGATATTTCTTTAGCTTCTTCTGATATTGCATGTCTTCTGAACTGGAGAGTTATAAATGAATCCCTGGGAAGTGACCACCTGGTTATTGGTATTACTACTACATCCTCTTCTAACCCACATCTTAACAAAAAGCGTAACTTTAAAGCTGCGGACTGGGAATCTTATGAATCTTGTCTGGAGAGTAAATTTTCAAATTTTCATATTTTAGATGAACGTGGGCCCCAATATTTATATGATGATTTTATCAACCACATCAATCAAGCTGCAAATGACTTTATACCTTTAAATAAAATATCCGTAAATCCCACGAGTAACTTCACCCCAAAACCTTACTGGACTCCCGAATTATCCCACTCAGTAGCTAAAAGAAGACTAGCCTTATCCACATTTAGGAAAAATCCAACTCCCTCTAACCTAGCCATTCTTACTCAACGTATTAAAGAGTCCCAAACACTTATTAAAAAGGCATCAAAGAAATGTTGGCATAGATTCTGTGATAGCATACATGAGGTTTCTTCTGTAAGTGAAATGTGGAGGAAAATGAAGTGGATGAAAGGAAACGTAGCTCATAGTTCCTTCATAGATCAAAACAAAAGTGAGTCATTATTGGTAAGTTTATGTCCTTCCTATGTTCCAAATTGTAAACCTGATTTCACCTCTAGGAACAATATTTTAGAAACCGAAATTACCTTGCATGAACTCGAAACTTGTATTAAAGCAAGCGATACGGCACCAGGTTGGGATGATATATCATTTTCAATGATAAAAAATTTCCCGAGAACTGGAAAGAGAATATTGTTATCCCTGTACAATATATTTTTATCTACAGGTTTCACTCCCCATCAGTGGCGAGATATCAGTGTTGTTCCTATTCCGAAGCCTGGACGTGATCCCACCCTCACTAGCTCCCTTAGACCGATCAGTTTAATTTCCTGTATCTGTAAGATTTTTCATTCAATCTTAAATAGGAGATTGGAGTTGTTTTTTGAAAAAAAAGGGTTATTTTCAGAGGAAACCGTTGGTTTTAGAAGATCAAAGTCTAGTTTGGATAGTCTCACACGATTAGTTGCGCGGATTCAATCAGGTTTTTCTAGAGATTTTATGACCTTGGGATGTTTCCTTGACATCGATAATGCCTACAATAATATAGATATTGATGCGCTACTAACTATTTTAGATGAAATTGGTGTTGGTACCAAAATATGCAATTACCTATGGAATTTCCTTAGTGTAAGAAATTTAAAAATTAAATGTGAGAATAGTTTTATTAGCCGCACTACCGGTCGAGGACTAGCACAGGGTGATCCACTGTCCCCATTGTTATTTAACGTTGCAACATATAATATTTGTAAATCCATAACTGGTGTGTTTGTATCTCAATATGCCGATGACTTCGCCTTGTACATTTCTTGTCCCGAAAGAAACTTAGTAGACAGTCGTAACACTCTTCAGCAAGCATTAGATTCCTTAGTGAGATCATTGGCATGTTTGGGATTAAGTGTTTCCCCTTATAAAAGTAAAATGTGTATTTTTAAAAAGGGTATTAATAGGAATACTTGTACTGTATCAATAGACAATTCACCATTGGAAGAAGTAGCTACGGTGAAATATTTAGGCATGTGGTTGGACCGATCTCTAAAATGGTCTAAACACATTAATGAACTATATGAGAAAGCACATAATTTTCTAAACATCCTAAAAGTACTAGTTGGCCCGGGATGGGGTGTTCACCCTAAACATTTAAGACGACTGTATATATCACTCATTAGAAGTCGCTTAGATTACGGGGGTTTTTTGTATGATAGTTCTTGCAAATCTAAATTATACAAACTTGATAAAATTCAGAATGAAGCCATGCGTATAATTGGAGGATTCGTGAAGAGCACTCCCATCCACGTAATGGAGAGTGAGCTATGTATCGCACCTTTAGAATTTCGCCGTATATTTCTTGGCGGTAAGTTTTGGCTTAAATCTATGTCTTTAACTAATAATAATACAGTCAAGGTAATAGAGGAATTAAACTCACTTGTTTCGCATAGATACTGGAGACGTAAAAGAATTCCAATTCTTGCTGTTATAAATTCCACTTTTAAGGACATTAATATAGATTCACGGGGGTGTTTAGAAATGTATTCATTGGATTATTGGATTAACTGTTATAACTTAAATGATATAGTAAAGTGTAATATAGAAAGTGTCCGTTTTGCGAAGAGAAGTTACAACCCTAGTTTACTACGTGAAAATTGTTCCTTATATCTAGAAAACAAATATTCTGAGCATTATAAAGTGTTTACCGATGGATCCAAAGAAAACTGTTTATATATGGGGGCTGCATTTTATGATCCACAAATTAATACATGTTTGAAATTGAGATTGGTTCACAATATGTCCATTACTTCTCTCGAATTGATTGCGATTTTTGAAGCCCTAGCATATATTAAATCAATAAATGCCAATAAGTTTGTAATTTTAACAGACTCAAAAAGTGCTCTTCAACATGTGGCTCGGTGTACCTCTTACAGAAGAGGCATGCCGATAGCTTACGAAATTATTAAATTACTTTTTGAATTAAAATCTAATTCAAAAGAAATTATCCTTCAATGGATTCCCTCACACATCGGGCTATCAGGTAACGAAGAAGTGGACATATTAGCAAAACAAGCTTGTAGCGATGGCTTAGTCATGGGTTCCTTGCCTTTTTTCACTGATTGCATACACCTAATCCGAGAACACTGTTTTAAGCTTTGGAAGGTTTATTTTGACAAACGGTCAGTTGAAAAAGGTATATGGTATAAGACCCTACAAAACGAGCCTTGGAAAACTCCATGGTTTGATGACTGCTCATTGGAGAGGCAGATGACAATTACAGCCTTCAGATTACGTTCCGGACACATCCCACTTAATAAGTTCGCATATATGATGAAGAAAGTACCATCTCCCCTTTGTTCAGAGTGTGGCATTTTAGAAGATGCGTATCATATTATGATGGAGTGTGTCCGGAACGAAGACGTGAGATATAATTTGTTATTTATTACAAATAACCTAAGACAACTTGGCGTTTGTAACGAGATATTGGCTGTTCCCCTTTCGGAGACGGCAAAAGAGCTGTATAAAGTAGTTCTGGTTGGTATGAGGCGACGGTCATTATGTACATGACATTATATTATTGTATAGATATAGACTAGATTTAATAGATGTTTTATAAATGTTGTTGATCTAATGGAGTGGCGTAGTCCCGAGGGACTAAAACTCCTTAAATAAAGAAAAAAAAAAAAAAAAAAAAAAAAATATATTTGAGGGCACTGACTTCCCAATAACGATTGCCATATATGTTCATGACAACCGGGACCGACGGCTTAACTGGCTCTCCGAGGCATGGGCGGGGAACACCGCCATCTTCCATACTCCGGGCTGCTATTAAGTATTTCTTGTAAGAAAAATCCAACAGCAGTCCGACCCGGAAATCGAGCCTGAGACCTCTTGATCTGCACTCGCTTACGCTAACTACTTTACGCTAACCACTTTACGCTAACACCAACGAGGCAGTTACTCCAATGTTTCCATCATTCGTATAATATACAACTGATAGGCGTAAAGCATGGATAATCACAATCAGCAGGCTGACTCAGCATGTGACCATGAATTTATTCCCGTAAAAAATATTCATAATATATAAATACCTGATCCCCTAGATAAGTTGCATTCCACAAACGTATTTGTTAATAAAAAACTAAGAAAAGTATTCGAACCACGCCTCTCAACACTAAGTCACGTGGTCAAAACAAAGTATTAGCCAATCATACAAGAAAACAGAGATGCTAAGTGGGCTGAATAACAAAATATATGCATAATTATTCAAAGGAATTCTTGGACATAAGACAAGTTAACTAAATCTGAGTGTACTTTGTTTTTAACGAGAGTCGTGCACCTGCCCATTATAGAAATTAAAAACGATTTAGTAATAGTTTCTTTTGAACTGTAATCAACGTACATTACTTTAAAAGTCCACTGTTGGACACGAGTCTCTCCTTAAAAAGATTTTTTTTTTTTTTTTTTTATTTATTTAATATTTATTGTTCACAATAATAAAACCTTATTCTAAAACATAAGGTCCACAAAACTGTTTTAAACAGTTTTTCTGTGGACTCAGTTGAGTCTCTATATACAATATGCTTGTACGCAACACTGCACACGTCACACCCATGCATTAGATACCTCAGATAGGTACATGATACGTGCGCATGCACAGTCCTACGCACAATGCACAGTCACAAATGCATATTTACATAGGTACATGCGATACACATAACACTTTATAATAAATATAAAACTTAGAATAATATGTGGGTATAATATATTTAACTACATCCATATATACATATATTTATATATATTTTTGCCATCAAACAAGATCCAATAAGAATTCACAGAACAAAAAATATAGGTAGAAATGTTATGTAGGCGGGGCGCCGCGAAATAAGTCCAAATACCTCTATTTTGTCTGCTGGCATTAACTGAACGGTCGCATTCGCATTTTACTTTCAACGGGAAAAAACAATAAAACAATCATACATTGCGTATTAAATTCGATTACTAACTACACTGTTTCCACAAGAGTACGCAATGAACTGCATTTCCTGCGTGAATATTTCGATATATTTCACCCGAGCAGATTTAGTGTAAGGCATAGGGGTGTGCCCAAATATTTATAATGCAATCGATACCGCAAAATTGTGGATGTCGATGATATTGGTTTGTGTTTTTCTCAAGTAGAAAGAGTTGATTTGTTTTATATTATGATTTTTAACCGACTGCAAAATAATTTTTAATATGAATTTTTTTGTAAAGCTTTTTGATGAAATGGAATAGGAATGATAGAAATATTTCTTTTAAAACTTAAAACATATTTTGAAGATTAACATTTTCGGGCCGTCCGACGTCTATACATTGTTTTTTGCATTTAAATTTAGATATGAAAATGTACATCTTGTGAGGATATAAAAATAACCTCTTACTGTTGATTACAGGGTTCTACAGAAAAATTATTAAGATTATGTGTGTTACGTCTATAGAAAGTTGTGTCGCGTTGATAAGTATGAAAGGTCAAACTCCAAAATTAGATGTATAATATGTACTTATGTTTTGACAAAACAAATGTCTTATTTTTATATTAACACAAGAAACTAGTACAATTTCACTCAATCCATATCTAAGACAGTGAATTTCATATAAAAAATAGCATAGCGATATTTATTAGCAAATTTAATTATTATAATCGACAGGACCACATCTCTACGGTGGGTGGGTCATAAAGACGAAGATCCACCTCTAAACACAAAATTGCACGTAAAACTCTACTTAATGCCAAGTGCATAAGGTTGTAGTTTAATATTATATTCATTAAATCCCTTGGACGAATTAGAATAGACTTAGTTATGTGTGTATAATATTATTAATCGTTTATGTGTGCGTCCCGGCGACAAAAGATTACTTACGAAATTACGTCAAAGGCTTTTCTAGTAGTTCTGTGTAAGAATTGCTTTAATTTTCTTTTAAGTTTGTTTATATTGGGTTCTTGTCTAATATCCACCGGCAAACGGTTCAGTACATATGGTAACCGTTTTTTTAGGGTTCTGTCACCATAGTAGTTAGCAACTCTTGGTACATGAAACCTACCAGTAGTCGTCGACCTTGTTCCGTGAGAGTTCGGAACAAGCGATAATTCATGCTTTTGATTGCCACGGCGTAGGTTTATTACTAACAGGTATATATGTCTTAGGTCTTAGGTTGGAAAGGTACCTAATGCGAATCCAAGTGTTTTTGTTTTTACAAGATTTTTATTAACTTGCAATGTATTGTAAGTACCTACATAATATATAATATGTTCGGGTGGAATCTTGCAACTCAATTTTGAATGATGATATCTTCATCCGATTTTGCTGAAATTTTGCAAGTAAATGTGTACAGCGTGACAATGCAATATTATAATGACATGGAGCTGATCTGATCCTGGAGCTGGAAGGTGGCCATAGGAACTCTTTATAGCAACACCATTGAGTTTGGACTCGTTTGATTTATTCTTTTTAGGGCATTCTAATAAAAGCTTGTTTTTAAAAAGTTTTTGGAACGAAGTTCCTTTTGGGGCGTTGCGGAGAGGTAACCTAGCCGGCAAAAACGTCCGTAACGTTAAATAAAAAGCGTAAAATTTAAAAAAAATTGTATAGCGTCATCTGTAAGTTGCAAATATTATTATATTTTTTGATAACGAACTTTGTTCCTATCTGGTGCCCCACGACACCACACGACTTTTTTTATTTAATTAATTAACATATAATATAATTGAGCTCTTTGCTCAATTAAGCCTATTAACAGTCGCGCAATCGAACCAAGTAAGTATTGCTTTGCTTAGGATTGAACCAGGTGGCGTGCAATTGGAGAGGCCCATGTCCAGCAGTGAACTGCGATGTACTGATGATAAACCGTCGTGCAAGTCTTTATATGAATGTAAATATTTAATCATTGTATATAATAAGATAATTATATTTAACGAGGAACTATTATAATCCGTCCCAATTGCTGCACGAGAAGGACGTACTGAAAAAAAACTAGGTGAATACCACTTTTTATTGCTTCTAGAAGGTCTAATGTTAGTATGATAAGTTTTTATAATACATATAAAGAAAATTCTAAGTACCGGTCTTTTTATGACGTTTACATTTGCTTGAGAATCGACACATTATGTGAGTTAGCTCGATAGGAATGATACCATGTCCTCATAGAAAATGTTTATTAAGCAATACTTTCGTTGTCTCTCACCGTACTGCAGTCCTTAAAATATAGTTTGTTTTATCAGAAATCAAGTGTAATATATTATACACTAGCTGACCTACGCAATCTCGTTTGCGTCCAAACTACTATCCCCCGTTTTAACCTCAAAAGGGGATTGATTTCTCACACCATCTATAGAGCATAGGTACATTTTAAGTTTCAAGTCTCTTACTTCAAAAACATAGGACTTTCATACGAACTTCCAACTCCCGTTTTACCCCCTTAGGGGTGGAGTTTCGTAAAATCCGTTCTTAGCGGATGTCTACGGTCTACACCCTATAAGGAACCTACCTGCCAAATTTCAAGTTTGTAGGTGTTATAGTTTCTGAGATTTCGTGATTAATAAGTGGGTGGTATTTCGCTTTTATATATATAGATATGTATTAAAATTCACACAAAAATATACATCGTAAGTTCTAAAGTGACACTAGTGACAGCTGTCAGCTCAAAGGGCTGCAAAACGTGATTGATGTGAAACTGTAAACTTACACTTGGCCCTCTGATGACCAATCTACACTTTTGCCCCTTATACCATAAACAGGTAGGGCAAATTAAGGTGCATATAGTCGATATCTATGAATTATTCACGCCCATATCACAACTATGTATTTTATAACCCGTTTACAAGTCTTAAACGAGGTACAGGTTATATGTTGTATAATGTGATTGCGATTTAAATAATCGGTAACTTTATATTGCTTTTGAATGGATCATTATCATTTAGCTCTTAGTTGCAAAAATTGGATTATTATTTAACATAGATAGATATACACATAGATAAACAAATCACCATTATCAACAACCTTTAAATAGACCTTAAAGAGGTTTTGACCTTGGTAAGCCTCCTTCCTAAAGAGGTCTGTGGTCACACCACACCGGCTAGACATAGAATTTCTCTTTGGAGTGCTGTAGTCCTGACTAAGCCACCTAGGCTTAGTTGACTCTTAAGACACCCACAGGGTAGATAGGGGTGGTAACATTTCATGTCCTAAATCCTTCACTACACCGGTAGTGACAGATTGCACGTTTGGCCTAGTGGTTTAACGGTCACCACGCCGTTTCTTACTTCGCCAAGTGTCGTGGGTTCAAATCCCACGTAGGACGACACTTTGTGTGATCCACAAATTGTTGTTTTGAGTCTGGGTGTTATTTGTGTCCGTTTCATGTACGTTTGTAAAGTCCCCCGTGACACAGGATTTATTCCTAGTGCGGGAGTTGTCTTTAAAAAAAAAAGATAATAATTTTAATGTACGCCAAGATTTTTATCACAGTTTTAGAATGTTCACATCTAAATTCTGTAAGACTAGCTTGTAACCTTGCTCAGTGAATACATTATACAATACAAAAACAATTATTCAAATCCGACCGATAGTTCCAGAGATTAGCTCGTTGCGAACAAACAAGGTATAGATTAGAATAGATGACAACGGATCTTGCAACCTTCGGCTCAGCTTTTAGCCGACTGCGATGAAGGCAAAATTAATGAAAATTGTTTTGACAGTTTATGTTTATATGTACCACCGTGACGCCTAAACTACTCAACCGATTTTAATAAACGAGGTGTCAAAAGTTTTGTAATAAGTAAAGACAAGGCTATTAAAATTTTACCAAAAGATTTTACGTTAAAATTTTTGTTGCGATTGAAAGTTATGAATTTGTTTATTTACTTCAGTACTATGTCACGTGTTTATTCGTTTACCTTAATAAGATAACTTCTTGTAAATTTATGAGTTCTACTCGTACCTACATATTAAAATTTAACTTATAATGCTATTGTTTGATTTGCGTCATCGACAAAACTCGTAATGGACCTATAGTTCATTTATGGAAGTTATTATTGACATAAACACTACTTGGTTCAACATTTTATGATTCCTTGTTTGATTCCTGTCATGTTTGATTCCTGTCGTGTTTGATTCCTGTCATGTTTGATTCCTATTTTAATGACTAGAATGTGGTTGTGAAATATATTTAAATCACTAATAGAAACTGCGTACGTACCAAAGGTGAGGTATAATGGCAGTTTGGACCACCTTGGATGCGTAATGGTTAACGAACATGATAATTCTTTCAAAAATTTACGCAACTACAAATTATGACCCCGTCATCATTATAATCAGCCTATCGCTAGGCATAGGCCTCTCTAATTACACGTTACTTATATTCTTCCTCGGCTTTTCGCATCCAGCTCCTGCCAGCCATCTTGCGGCAATAGTCACACAACCTGGAAATACGACTGAGTGCGGAGCTTGAAAACCAACAACACGCCTTACGGTTTCTTCAACTTCTCTTTGTCAACCAACTTTCTAATTACACAACTTCAAAACAATATTTTTTATGTTGTCGAATTAGTTGACATAAATTAATTTCGAAGTAGGAAGTTACTGAGTTTGTCTATGGTGCTAACTGACTTGACAATTGAAAATTTTAAAAGCCAAGTTAATATAGATTCAGTTGGAGTCCTCGCAGGTATTCGCCTAAACAGATACTTTACTCATTATTTTATTGAATACTAGCTTTTGCACGCGGCTTTGCTAACGCAGACTTTCATCCCCTGATTTATCCCCTTAGGGGTGATATTTCGAAAATTCCTTTCTTAGTGCTCATATACGTTATCTAAAGAACCTGAATGAAAAAAATCAGAATTCTAGGATCAGAGGTTCGGGCTGTGCGTTGATCTCTGGGTATGTCAGTCACCTTCCTCTTTTATATCTATAGATATTACTAACAATCCTGTATTTATTAATTTCCTACAGACATTGTTATTATAGGTAGGTTAGGTAGTGAATCTACATATATGCGATAATGTAGCTACTAGAGATGCCACGAATAGTTATTTGGCCGAATACCGAATATTCGGTGAGGCTCTTGGCCGAAGCGCCGAATATTCGGCAGCCGAATATTCGGCAACACTTAGTACTTCCCATGGGTGTCAAGTCAGAACTAGTCACGACTCGTAAGCTACGAATTTAAACTTGCATCGCTGAAGTAGTACGTAGGCGCGGGCAGTATTGTTTCATTGGTGATTAGGTCGCGGTCGTGTCACAACACGCTTTATTTGTTGATGTTGGTGCATCATACTGTATGTACTGTATACTAAATATTAATTTTAATGTGATTGATTACCATGAGAAATGTCACCATTTGTTCGAGAAAAGCTAAATAACATAAATAATAAATAAATATTCCGGACCTCTAACACAACGCCATCTAGTCCCAAGATAAGCAGAGCTTGTATTATTAGTATTAGACAACTAATATAAATACATATATACTTTTTTGTAAATACACACATCAAAAGTGTCTAGGGATCAAGCATTTTTATGCGGATTTCTTGAGATTGAGATGTGGCTTTGGCCCTGGCCTGCTCAGTCGCCAGACGTGAACCCGATTGAGCATGCATGGGATATGCTACAGAGAAGAGCTCTGCCGAATATGGAGGGTATCCAGTCGCAAGAAGACCTTTTTTTGTTGTTGCAACGAACATGGGCGGCCATTCCACAGCGTGATTTGGATGAACTCATTTTGAGTATGCCAAACCGATGTTCTTGTGTTAGTGTTCGCGGTAGAAACACGGATTATTAATTGTTTAAGTTACCTAATAAAATTTTAAAGAAAACTGTTATTTCAGTCTTTTTTTCGAACTTTAATGTTAGTGGTTCAAATGTCAAAAATCCTTTTATTAGGAAAATGGCAAATTTCTTTATTAATGCAAAGGTGACTTGGTTTATCGTTACTGTGACAAACGAAAACACTTTATTTGATGAATCCTTAAAGAAAATATTAATTAATATCAATCAGGAGAAAAGTTATTGCAAAAATATATGTTGATCCCTAGACACATATGTTGATCCCTAGACACTTTTGATGTGTGTAGATACATATTATACATAAAAACATCCAAACTCCGAAAAGATATTTGCAGATCATACAAACATTTGGTCCGTCCCGGGAATCGAAATCGAGACCTCAAGCACAGCAGTCAATAACCATTTATAATCATAATATATCCAACCCTTTCACAATTTGCTAAGATTTATTTATAATCTCCCGGTAGCAGTGTATAGTGAGCGGTTGTTTTCGGAAGCAGGAATAATTTATGAAAAAAAAAACGCAATCGTCTGCTATCGGCAAATATGCTGAAAAAATAAATTCTATTCATCATAACCTACCACTGGTATATTTTAAATATTAATATGTTAATTTGTCTGTTAAATAATCATCTTTGTGAGTATTATTTTGAGTTTTTTCTTTATGTTATTGCTATGCGGTATTCCGCCGAATAGTTTGCTATATTCGGCCGAATACCGAATAACGAAAAAAAGTGGCCGAATAGCCGAATACCGAATAGTTGCCGAATATTCGTGGCATTTCTAGTAGCTACTGTACAAATATATAAAACTAATAAATAACTTACGAAAAAATAAATATTATAAAACGAAGTCCTCCGCCGCGTCTGTCTATTCTTTTGTTTGATTGTTGAGGAAGATTTTCGTTTATGATTTGTTAATTTTTTAAGTATATTGGCTAAAATATAACGATATTTGTGGAAGACGTCGGAAAAATTAAACAGAGGCGGGTTGCTAGTTATTATCTATACTAAAATATAAAGCTGAAGAGTTTGTTTCAACGCGCTAATCTCAGGAACTACTGGTCCGACTTGAAAAAATATATCAGTTTATTAGATAGCCCATTTATCGAGCTATATATCATCACGCTAAGACCAATAGGAGCGGAGCACCAATGAAGAAAGTTTCAAAAACGTGGGAAAATTATCACGCTACGGGCAATAGGAGACGCAAACGAGGTTGCGTGGGTCAGCTAGTATATTATATCCCCAAAAGATTAGCATACGAACCTACTCATAGCACCTATTTACTTGGTGTTTTTATTCAACTTCGTCACATAATACCTACCAATAATAAAGTATTATAACTTTCTGATAAAGTTAACAGAAATAAAGATTCTATTTATCTGCTGGCGACATCTCAAATATCAATTTGATTTGTTATCATTCTATAGTTTATTGATAACGTTTATTTTTAAGATTAATACAACTAGTTTGTGTTTCGTAACGATCAGACGTGTTTATCACATAATGGAGACCGGTAAGTTATAATTTACATGCGATTGGAATAATGTAAATGCCATTGGAATTTTAAGTATATTAATGAGTTAACCCACTCAGTGTTATATTTGTACAGACTTCAAAAAAATTTTAAAAAAAATAAAACCGACTTCAATATTCGACACGATTTCTCTTGGATGCCATCATCAGATCTTAGTGTCCTTATCATGGTACCACCGTTGGGATATCTCCTTTCCAATAAAAAATAATCATCAAAATCGGTTCATAAACGACGAAGTTATCCGCGAACACACATAAAAAAAACGTATATAATATACGGTCGGATTGAGAACCTCCTCCTTTTTTTGAAGTTGGTTAAAAAGGAGGAATGTGCTCTTGTATTCTGTATGGTTTGTGTTGTTTGTCATTGCAAGCCTCCAATTTTATTTTTGTTTCAAAGTATTTGAAAATTTGAACATAAAGTTATCCTAATTGTGAAAATGAGGGAATGAAGATTATTATAAGTTTATTGCAGTTCCAGTTTGCTTTGGTTTATTGCATTGGAGACTATTTTTCAAAATTTAATTATTATACTTTAATTTTTCAAAAAAGCAATAAAAGTTAAGCTGCTTCTTTTATAAGTATTATTCCCTTCGAAACGTGGCTTACTTGTACATGCTTTAAGTATACCTACCTTTGAAGTATCAAATTTTTACTTTTCCATGAAATATACCTAATAGAGGTATATTATCTTAAGCCGAGTCTCCACCGAGCAAAAATTGGTAACTTTTGTGTTGTCAACACCTGTTGGTGACAAGTTATTGTAATTTCCTTGTGTTGGCAACAAAAATTGTCAACAAATGTTGGGAACCGTGTTTCTGTTTTTGGCGGTAAACATCAAAAGAATACGCTTAATGCAAATATTTATTGGATCTGTGGAGACGCTTAGTTGTTTTTCAAATTTTTGGCGACTCGACAACACAATGGTAACAAAATTTGGTGATTTTCTGAAGAGTTGCCAACAGTTGGAAACACTGAAATTGCCAACAATTTCGGTGGAGACGCGCGTTTATACGATAGGGTAGCAGTAATGTCAGATTTAAGAGAAAAATCCCCAAAACTTAAACAGCTACTGTTTATTTATGAAACCTGGAGAAGATATAAAATAGGTCTTCCTTAAATGATGATGTACACTCAGGTTATTTTTTTTTTTTATAATACATAATTATGTGTATTTTAATCTTAGCTAAAAGTTTGTAGTACCTACCATATCCGCACGGTTACTATTACATTCAACATAGTTTAATTTTATTAAACACCCATCACATCTGAAATAAATAAAAATGTTCCAAAAAAGTGTTAACCTACATTTCACAAAGTCTTATTGACTTGATAACGATAAGTATTTTATTTTCAGCTAAGAAAAATCCTAAATCCACATTATCCACATGTCATGATTATCTTAGCCCTCCTACACCATGTCGGCGGGTTTGGACCGCCATGCCACCGGCACAGTCCGCAGAACATCATTTCAGCTATGAAAATCCGGGCGGCCAAACAGCATGCCAGCGCCTTATTCTCCGGCATGGTTGTGTGGGAGGCCCTATGGTAACTTCGAAGACTTTGTAGACATCGTAAAGTTGCCATTGTCTTATTGATTGATTTATTTATTTTGTAAATAGGTTTTCCCGCGGTTTTATAAATTTATTATGTTATTACAAATTTTAAAGAGAAACTATCGAATGTGATTAAAATCTTCTTCTTCTGCCTAGCGTTTTCCCTGCTTAGTGCTGGGGTCCGCTTTCCTACATAATCTTCTCCACTTTGCCCGATCTTCGGCATCCTCAGGTGTGAGATCGTTCTCTTCCATGTCCGCTTTGACGACGTCCAGCCAGCGTTTTTTGGGCCTGCCGCGTGATCTAGGGCCTTGGACAGTGAGGTCGAGGCATCTATTTCCTACGTAGTCAGACGGCCTGCGTCTTACATGGCCATACCATCGGAGTCGACTTTAAAATGAAAAGTATAAATTTCTAATTTATTTTGCATTGAGTTTGATGGTTGCCTGAATTTATACATTGGGTAGACTACCGTTAAATCACTTTACCTCCGTATTCTCTGTCCGTGTGATGACAGGTGTAGAATACGGAGTCTCCCCATCTCTATTCATCCCATGGCAGGACAAAATCTCTGCAAAGAGAAGGGAAACTTGAAAACAAACCCTATAGCAACCTTTCTGGCCAGCGTGGAATAGTAGGCTAAACCTTTCTAAGGATAGCAAACCTGTCCACCTTTTTTTTTGGACGGGGTGAAATCCTCTAGGATGTCCTCCGCCCTGGGGAGAGGGCGAAGGGGTCTGGTCAGACTCTTACTGACTAAACCCCCCCCCGGTGTTCCGTCTCTCACCTACGCCGGGGATCGCGGGAACATAAGAGACAACCGCAATCACTGACTGGAAACCTGCCCCCCTAGCCAAGTCGCAAGCGTTCTTCTTTCTGTGTACCACACAAACCATACAGAATACAATCGTTATCGCCTAAATTCTCGTGTGTCATTGGCTAATCTTAGATAAAGTAATCTGAGACAAAGTATTAGCCAATGACACACGAGAATTTAGGCGTTAATAATTGCAGAAAGAAGAACGCTTGCAACTTGGCTAGGGGGGCAGCAATGGACTGTTAAGGGCTGTTGATGTGATTAAACTATCATATCTATATAATCCCGCCATAAACTGAATTATGGCTTTCGTCTGTAATCTAATCATTGTTTTCATTCAGTGATCCGTATCGATTGATAAATGATCAATTAGAATCGCAGATTGTTAGCATAGTTCTGCCATTGTTTCATTGTGATTTACAGATTCTCTGTTAATCAATGTATGTCAATCGTTATGCGATAATATTTGATTCGAATTTCTGTCGAATTTGATTAAATGTACGAAACTGTCATAAATCTTAGGTATTTCCCAGGAACAGGGATGCGTTTATCTACCTATTAAAATTGACTAAAATAATCACAAATTTTAACAAAAACAAACCGACTTCAATCTGGACCAAATTGAGATGGGACCACACGGGAAGCACCAGCTTTCAAATAAAAAAAGAATAATCAAAATCGGTTCACCCAGTCAACCCAGAAAGTTATGGGGTAGCAAAAAAATACAGTCGAATTGAGAACCTCATCCTTTTTTTGAAGTCGGTTAAAAAGATATGGTCAAAATCGCAAATCCAATTGAAAGGTCAGTCTTCAATTTGTTATGCAATTTTGCCGACCTTGTCAATGGACAAGGTAAACAACAAACACATGTTAAAAACCGGTCACTATTATTTAATTGGAATGGGTAATCCTTATTTAATTTACCTGTTAAAGTAATATCACTTCTATGTTGTATTTATGGGGTCAAACATTCATTTTTTTTCATTTTTATTTTTTAGAAAGACAACTCCCGCATTAGGAATATACATCCTGTGTCGCGGGGGACTTTACAAACATACATGAAACGGACACAAAAACAGACTCAGAACAACAATTTGTGGATAACACAAAGTGCTGTCCCATGTGGGATTTGAACCCACAACACTAGCCGCAGTAGGAAGCGGCGTGGTGACCGCTTAAACCACTAGGCCAACCGTGCAGTCAACCAAAGAAACCGATAAAAAGTTACAATTAAATTATACATGCTTATATATCTATTTCATAATCAACTTTTTATTGTCTACCCTACAAACAAAACTAATGATGAATTGAAATGGTTCAAGGTTCGACTCGATTTCTTTTGGATGCCATCATCAGATTATAGTGTCCTTATCCGGGCACCACCGTTAGGATATCTCCTTCCATTAAAAAAAGAATCATGAAATCGGTTCATAAACAACGAAGTTATCCGCGAACACAAAAAAAAAACGGTCGAATTTAGAACCTCCTCCTTTTTTGTAGTTGGTTAATCGGTTCATAAACGACGAAGTTATTCGCGAACACACATAAAAAAATAGATACGGTGAGAGTTGAGAACATCCTCCTTCTTTTAAGTCGGTTATAAACAGTACAATACATTGTCATTGTCAGTATGTTATTGTGAGTTACTATTCATAGTTTTTTTTAACTTATATATAATGTTTCATGCATGTTTCAAATTGCATTTCACAGTCATGTTCGCCCCGTATGTAATGTTCTGTCATGGACGTCATGGTCGGACAACTTTCGATCCGCTCCACCGCATATAACCGTAGTAAATCTTAAATATTGTTGGCGTCATATGCATAAATTCATGACATTATTTACATATTTATTTATCTTAGATTTTTGTTCGGCAATTTCAGAAATACATAAAATACCTGGTTTTTTTCTAACATAATTCATTTAGTTAATGATCTGACCTCAGATTACTAAAGAAAGCCAGATAGACCCTACAGAACACGACAATGAATCTACAAAGTAAATATAAATTACAAAGCGAATACATTCTCGCGGCAGTATTTGACAAACCGCCATATTGTGTAAACGTCACGAGTGATTTTTAATTTTATTTTCAAAATGCCATCTTGCGTCATTAAACACTAAGAGTAATTCCCAAAAACAAAAAAAGAAGATGGAATATCTTTTCACAGGTAAATACAGATTATTTAGTTGCTATAATTATTTATTTACCCGATAATTATATTGTTGTGTCGGAACACAAAACCTCAACCGTAGCTCGACTGTGATACCAGTTTTTGTCTATTTTTTTTTCCCTTCAATTAGGGAAATTACTTATTAGTCCAGACAAAGTGAACCTCATTTCTATATTTAGGGACTTGGTTCCAAACCTCATCTGAAAGTATTCTTTGGTGATTACACTACGATTACACTAGATAGCGAAATTGGAAACGAATTCTCGAAATTTAAACGCAAAACGACAATATTACAAGAAGTTAGTGCAAAATCAAGGTTACTGAGAGTTTACATAGTATGTAAAAATAACTGAATTAAAAACCATAACATTTAAAGTTTTTTAATATTAAAATACCCTTTTTTCAATCTTAATATTTAAAAAAAATATAGGGACTTTTTTACTGTTTATGGTATCATTATACGCACACAGATGTACGTGTTCCGACAGTGTCGACGCCGGCTGCACGCACACTAAAATAATCAATCGGCGTCATGTTATTTGACATGAATGTTCTATCTGGATTTCTTTAGTAATCTGAGGATCTGATTATAATAATAATAACTTCAACGACCTCATCCACGGCAGTATGATTCCAAAATTAATAGATCCTCTGCTAAATACATACATCATCATCATGATGATGGTACACACATACATGTTATAGATAAATTAGACTCCTGGATATAGCCAGTCGGAGAACAAATAACCGGGCTCATAGTTTGACAATTTCTTGTTAATTTTGTACATATTTGTGGAGGAACGGGTGTCATGTCCCTCCAACACAATTGGAGGATCCTTCGACCAGGCTAGGTGATCATGCCTAGCGGGCTACTGCCCAACGGTTGATGTTGGGATGTTGTATATATGTTAATTGGCGCGAGAACTTCTATTGCGCGATTAAGGATTGGTTGTTTCTTCGTATTGTAGGTTACTCCGTAGTTCAGTGTAACTTCGGTAGATGGCGCTGTAGTATGTTATGTTGATGTTGCGCTGTATGTGGAACTCGCCACATCTTATTGAAAGTTTTACAGCGAAAATTGCTCACAACAAAACATGAAAACAAGTTCTGTCTAATTGTGTAATGCCTATATTTCTAATTTACCTACCTAAGTACCTACTTTTGTTCTCTATAATATTAAAAGTAATTCACAACGTAAAACCAAGAACACTTATCTCTTAAATTATATATATTATACAATATACATGTATTGTATTTTAATAAAGACAGTTGATACAACATTGCAATTGTTTACATAAACATCGAACATTAAATGTGCACTTAATGGCTCAATGTCGACAGTCAATCATATTAATTAACACTTTGCAAACTGAAGTTTATTTTACTTCTCCCGATCGCATTGAAATCTTCACCAAGCGCAGCGATGCTGATATTGAAATGATGTGAAATGAACTCACACTAAGCGCTCTGATTACAAATATTCATGCTAATTTTATCGTTTGAAAACTTTCTAAACTAAACAAAAATAAAATCACTTAAAATGAGTTTGTCTTGTAAGAAGTAGCTCTAAATGCAAAGATTAACTAAATTTAGAAACGTCACCGTCAAATTAGACGTTTTTTACATTCATACAAAAAATATCACTGATGCTTCTGCTTCAGCTTTATAACTAATGTTATAAAGCTGAAGAGTTTGGTTGTTTGAACGCGCTAATCTCAGGAACCGCTGGTCCGATTTGAAAAATTATTTCAGTGTTGGATAGCACATTTATCTAGAAAGGCTATAGGGTATATATAATCTGGCTAATACCAATAGGAGCGGAGCACCAATGAAGAATGTTTCAAAAACGGGGGAAAATTAGCACGCTACGGGCAAAAGGAGTCGCATACGAAGTTGCGTCTCCTTTTGCCCGTTGTCCAATTCCGATGTCGACTCCGACATTCCGATGTCGGAGGCATTAGGCGATTATGTGTTCCTACCTTACACCGTCCTTCTTATATTATTCTTCACATTTACTTACCTCAAACTACCTGAAACAAAGAATTTCTCTAAAATTATCTTCTACTAGCTGACCCAGTAGAAGATAATTTTAGAGAAATTTAGCACCAATGTTGTACTAAGACGTTTATAGCCATGATAAACTTGCATAAATAATATTGTTGATCTAGCTTGCTGTGTATTAATAGATATACATGAATGTATAGGTAACTATTGGTTGTTAAACATTACTAGTTCCGTCACAATTGACAACCAATTGTTTATTTGCAAAGAAGGATAATAAACATAACACGTAATTAGCCATTAGTACAGATGTTTGTTGTACAACTATGTTTGTTTTATGTAAACAATTGAAAATATAATTATCAATCAAAAATAATAAATCTAAAAAAAAAATTTCATCGCCCTATTTTTTTTTCACTCGGTTGTTTTTCTAATTGATCAATCCCTGAAATGAGCATGATCAGATATATTAAATTATACCTACATCCATACGGCTACAAAAACAAGTACGATAACCTATACATTGATTAGTAAAAAGTATTGCTATTAATAATTTTAAATAATACACCCTTTAGATTATAAAGGTCAGGGTTTGTCATTGTTTACTGTATGTCAGAACAATTGATAGAGCTAGAGGTTGGATAAAGTAAGAGTATGAGTGCACTTCTTTTCACAGCTATTTAGTAAAAGCCCAAATAGCCATAACTTTAAAAAAAAATCTGTATTTAACCTACTCTTGCCCACATATATGGTGCCATAACGAGAGAAGTGACAACTACTAAGTGCACTTTTATCTCATATCAAAATATATTGTAATCTTTACAGCATGTTTTATATTAAATCTCTGATAAGATAATCTCAATTGTATGTAACACCGACGCAATGCCCGTTTTATAAATATACTGAGATAATGTCTGTTGTCATTTCAGGATCGCCGAAACCAAAGATGCCGGGAGGCGGCGGCAAAGTAACTGGCCCACTGCTGTACGCAGTCACATCAGCCGTCCTCGGAATGCTGCAGTTTGGCTACAACACAGGCGTCATCAACTCACCTCGTTCATTCATCGAGTCGTTTATCTCCCAACAATATGACGCTAGCCCAAGTACAATTTTTAGTTTAATCGTCAGCATATTCGCCGTTGGCGGTATGATCGGATGTCCACTTGCGAGTTGGATGATGGAAAAGTATGGTCGTAAAAAGTCTCTGCTCTTAAATGCTGCTTTTGGAGTCTTAGGCGCTGCGTTAATGGGATTCAGCAAAGTGGCCGAATCGGTCGAAATGATTATTATAGGCAGGTTCTTAATCGGTATTAACTGTGGTTTCGCTACCACCGCATCACCGACATACGTATCGGAAATGGCACCTTTATCACTACGAGGAGCTTTTGGTACAGTCAACCAATTGGCAGTAGCTTTGGGCCTGGTTGGAGGTCAGATACTAGGTATTGACGCGATATTGGGTAGCAATGAAGGTTGGCCTTGGTTGCTTGGATTAGCCGTTGTGCCATCCGGCCTCCAGTTGTTTATGCTGATTTTTGCGCCTGAAAGTCCTCGTTACTTGTTGCTAGTTGTTCGTGATGAGGAAGGATCAAGAACGGTGTTATCTAATATCCGAGGAATGACGGAAGTGGACGATGAGATTCATGACATATATATGGAGGAAGACGCGGCGAGACAAGAGAAGAAATTCACCATTCTCGATCTGATTAAGATGAATTCACTGAGGCAGCCGCTCATAATTGGTGTAGTGATGCATTTGTCTCAACAACTTGGAGGAATCAACGCTGTTTTGTATTATTCAACGACAATATTTGAAAACGCTGGATTACTGCCGGAAAAGGCCAGATTAGCGGCAATAGGTGTGGGCAGTGTACTTTTTATAATGGCTTTGGTGTCCATTCCGTTGATGGACCGCCTCGGTAGACGCACTCTGCAGCTTTGGGGACTTGCTGGTATGGCTGTTTTCTCAGTCCTCATGACTGTTGCGTTCTTCACATACAAACAAAATTCCACGATGAGTGTATTTGCCGTCATCTTCACATTCCTATACGTCGCCTTCTTTGGTGTGGGCCCCAGTTCTATACCCTGGATGTTGCTGTCGGAGTTGTTCGGTCAGGGGGCTAGGAGCGCGGCGGTCAGCGTAGGAGCTCTAGTCAACTGGCTAGCTAACTTCATCGTTGGATTGACTTTTATTCCGATGTCGGAGGCATTAGGCGATTATGTGTTCCTACCTTACACCGTCCTTCTTATATTATTCTTCACATTCACTTACCTCAAACTACCTGAAACAAAGAATAAAACAATCGAGGAGGTAACAGCTCTCTTTAAAAATTAACATTTTGTAGATTTAAACGACATTCCTTAGATATAAGCTTATCCAGTATGCAACATTGTAATAAAAGTAAGTACACATTGTATTGTGATAGAAACTGTATTTAAATCAAGTTTAATGGAATAATAGAAGAGCGAGTGAAGACTATTCAAGACTGAACACCTCATTAAAAAAAGAGTTTCTTCAAACTTGATATTATTGTAAAGTACTTATTATACCATAAAATTAAAAAAGTATGAGTAATTTAGAAAACAATGTAATATATATCTACCTACTTTATTATTCACTTTATATCTTATAGATGTATAGTGGTATTAAATAGAGAAGTAATATTGAGTGTTAAAGTATAATACTTATGTAGCCATTATGTGATAAATTATCTGTAAGTAATGATGCTATAGCCTGTAGCTCAATGATTCATTACAATCCTTTATACATATTAAATGTCGTAAAGTCTCGACATACCTATAAGTTTTTGTTGTATTCTATTAACGGTATGGCAGCATCGTAAAGCGTTATGAATGAATATGTATTTATTTGTTATTTATTGTTATAATACAAAGCTTATATTTACTATCGCACATTAAAATATATTGATATTGCCACTACATTTACACACAGATACTTAAAGTAGAAATACTTAGAATAAAACTGTTATGTCTTCTGTCACTAATATAATATGATAAGTATAAAGAGCTCGCTCTCAGTGGTCACTTTAATCTTTCAAATTTGTACATCTTTGAAACGAACGCATTTTTTTTATGTATGACCCTGCCAAAATGACTCTACTCTGCTTGATGGAAAACATAAGCAGAATCCAAGAGTGGTGGTCACCATACTCATTACGAATGCAGACAATGCAACAATGCATCATGGTGACCCACACTATGGCGGCCTAGTAATGCTTCTGCATCATTGGGCCTCCGGTCTCGCACTCACCAACGAAACACGATAGCACGAACGCTTTCATTTTACGTTGATTTTCTGTGCGTAGATAGTACCGCCCTGGTTGAGCCGGCCCATTCGTGTTGAAATCAGCGTGGCTAGACCTTACATATTGCCGATATATTAAAGATTTGTTTACTATTGTCATGTGGGAGAGGTAATGGCAGACTTGAAGTAGCTGATGAAGAAAATTCTTTTTGTAGTCAGTAATGCTTCTGGAATGTTCTTCGCGTGGTTATTCTGTAAAATTCCCGTTACTAGTATGCTGTCACTCAATTGTAATGATGTTATTAATTGAGTTGCGTTTTAGTATCCAGCCATTAATAAATAAAACAGTTTAGCTGTAGTATTCTTTGTGGGAAACCTAGGGTGGTCCAAACGGGTCCATCGCAACCTCTGTGAATACAGCTACTGATCTGTCCTCTCTCCCAAACTTAAACTGCGATTACGCCTAGGACCACAGAAGTCTTATAACCGTAGTGATCGCAACTGAAGTAAACATGGCAATAAAATTAAATTCTTGAATTATGGAAATACTGTTATGTGAATGTCTCATGGGTGGACAGACTTAAATATTTTCGAGAGGGAGGGTTTGAGGACCAAAAAATTATTTGTTTTTGAAAATATATTTTTATTGTTAATATTGGGTCAATGTTTTTATTAGTTTGGAACAGAGTTATTACTTTTAATAATAACTGACTTTAACTGAGAAACTTTAAGATATAAAATATAATAAATTATATATACATATATATTGTTAAGTAATATTATATGTTCGAGCCATCAAGGTCCGACAAATGAATTATCTTTTTTTTATGTCTATTCTAGTGCCTTACTTTTATTTATTCAACCATAGTAAATGCGATATACAAACTACTTACTCGGCCCATAAAGTGATACCTTTGCTGGATGAAAAGCGTCCATCAATAAATTAAAAAAATAAAGAATGAAAACAAACTGTTTTCTAAACAATAAATAATCTGGCGTTCACAAAGTTGTTTTCTGGAATGGTGACAGTCATTAGTGCACAATATAACAATGCTAATTCTATTTTAGAGTAGGCAGTAGTAGCCACTTTGCCTGATAAGACTCGATAAGATGAAAAATAATTCAGGAACTTATCATTTGGAGACTCATGGAAAAGAGTTATGACTAGGTGGTCGTTATAAACTGTCTCATGTAGAAAAAAAGTTTTTGAAGCGACAAAGGCAGAATATATGAAAACATTGCCTTGAGACAATGATAAACACACTAACTCACTCTACACGTTGGAATAGAGTTTTTAAACGACTATAAAAATAAGAAATGTTGGATATGTTTGAATCGTTTCATTGATTTATACGTTCCATCTTGTTAACGTATTCGTCATTGTTTGCAAGAAATTTTTGACTACACACTGTCTTTACAAGTCTACTAGGAGAACTTATCAGTAGATCGTTTCCTGGTAACTCAGTTTGTCAGAGTGACGTCTTAAACAAATGCATAACTTAGACAAAAAATTGCATCAAATGTCATAATCTGTCATCAGTGCATGTTACTGAAATTGACTTTGAAATTTTATCTGCTTAAGCACAGATTATTCACACATGACAATAGATTACATGACGATAAACGTAATATTCAGTAAATGTCCAGTGTCATGAGATATTGATTAGGTAGGTAAGTCATCGGATTTCTGTGGTTATCTCATTGCTGTAACATTTCAATAAAAACATATGTTAATAATTGGTTTATGAATGACAGAGTTAGAGGTAACAAACGTTTGGATAAAAGCAACCACATTGAAAGTCAGCTCCTTTTGAGATTTTAGTCTTTACTCTTTAATAATAGAAAAAGGATTTCAAAATCAAATTAGCCTACATAAAATAGTACCTAATATTTCTTTTTATTGGGGCCTGTTTTGTAAAATCACGTTCAAGATTTAACGGTAGGAATAGATAAATTGTCATGATTTATTATTCTGGTTCGGAAATCATTGATTGGGAAAGCCAGATTGCCAGCTTAATTTTATATTTAGATTAACAAGATTTAAATCTTTATTAATTAAATTCTGCCATTCATTTGCCTATTCTTTGGTCAAATATATTGTACTAGCTGTTGCCCGCGGCTCCGCCCGTGCGTGAAAGAGTAACAAACATTCTTCCTAACTTTCCCGTTTATAATATTAGTAGGATTTTAAACCGGAAAGTTCTGAGACCCATGTCGTCTGTAATAAGATAACGTTATTTCATAATCTGTAGCAATATAAAATAATCCTTTTTGTAGCTTTTCGTGGCACTTTAATAATTTTAGGTATAGAAAGGAAATATTAGATAATTACAATAGTTCTTGCACCATGACAGTGCCTTTCTGTAAAAAAAAGTAGATATTTTTCTCTTACATACAAGTTACGTATCTTTAAACTTTGTCAAAATTTGTAGTGTGTACGTACTTATCTACAATTTGTGTATGAATGGGAATTTAAATGTAATCCCATGCTCAAAGTAGAAAGTAATAAATGTATATTATTATTATAAAAATTATGTCTTTGTATTCTTATGTATATAATAGTATATATAGTTATAAAAGCCATTCCAACACGTACCTATTCGTTATAAACTGTGTTATTTATTGTATATAATTTAATGCACACGCTCATGTTAAGAACTATCAAAACTTAACCACTCAAAATTGGGAATTAAAATTATTGCTTTAAAAAAAAATGTGAATAAATGATCGGGTTTTGTCAATGCGAATTCACCAGTGTTAAATCACTAAGTACTGTGATTTGTGATCTGTGACAATGATTATAATAGTTACCCCATTATTCATGAAAAAAGATATCAACCCACAGTAAAAAAACATTTTAGACCTTACGCTAGAATCTAGCACTAGCATATCCATAACAGTCACTCGCAGTGATTTTGTAGAGAAGTGCAGATTTAATGCGCGTTTTAATCATATGATTAATCACGGGCTGTGTGGAGTGTGATTTTATTCCATCCCTATTTCAAATATTTCTAGAGCTCTATTTCAGCTGCAGACTATATAGTAAGTGACATTAAAAAAAAATAGTCTAAATTACATTTATTCCTATATTTTGTACTGTAGGAAGTCTAAAATACCAAAAAATATTAAATACATACTACATACCTGGATATATTAGCTGATAGCGTTTCAAATTATAAAAATGTATTGATGTTCATAAAAAAATATTGTATTCCGTATGTATCCATAAACATACTTGTAAAGTGTGCGTAAATAGCCCAGGTACCTTGTTGTAAAAAAAAATTAAAAGTATGATACACTTTTTGATAAATTAAGAATTTAGTTTTAATTTATACGTTTTAATTAAACTATATTATATAAGTTATATTTTTAAATACAATTCGTTCACAGCTCTTTTAAAATACAATAAATATTGGATTAAAATTATTTTTTTTAAATTTGTAAATATTTAATTTTTATTGTTATCCACACAAACGTTTGTTAAAAATAAAAACATAATTAGGTACTATTGTTAGCTATATTATATTATATTATATTAATATTATGAAACACTATATTGTACCTAAACCTAATAATCTGAATCAAAATGAAAAAAGAGAAAAAAAAAACGAATTTAATTCGTCTGTTGATATTAAATTATGAATATTTAAATTGTGTTTCAATTTCCTTATTTATAACTAACAATTCTGTGTGGTGACGTATTAAATATACGGAGTGTCAACACCCCTATTAGCCGATGGGTGTCGTATAAGGCATGTCTAAGAAAACAAGGTCTCGCATTCCGGGTATGGACCTCCGGTATCCTCACTCCCTAGGTGAAACACAGCGCGTTTCACAGTTTTCTATGAGGCCGTGGTAACACTTCGATCGTCGAGCCGGCCCATTCATGCCGAAGCGTGGCTCTCCCACAGAAAAGCAAATAAATATCCAAACGAATGAAAACTTGAAACAAACCCATCTGGTAAGCTTTATATAATCTTAAGTCTAAATCTTCCTAATTCCTTATGAGAAAAACGTAGTAAACATGTTAAAATTGTAAGGTAGGCCCTTACAATTTACCTTAGGTATTAAACCTTGCCGGGCCTCCTTGTCGGACATTGTTTAAGATTAGATCACCTTATCGCCAAATTAAATTCAATCAAAGAGCTAATATTGGTAATCAATAACTTTAATCAGCACTGATCATTTTTGAGCCTATCTTTTTATTTTAGTATCTATAATCGGTACTATATTATAATAATTAATACTGATAATTTATTATGTCAGTATGCCTATAGTCTAAGATTAGAATCAATGAAATAACGTATTTTTAGGTACATACCTATACCTATTTATAAGTATCAGTAATATATTTTTTTAATGATATTTAATCACTCAATGATATAGAATTTTCTATTGCTCTATGGTTAAGATTAAATGTAGTCATTTACGCGCCAACATTACGATAGCGGCATGGGATGTCGAATCGAGTGTTATTTATACTTTATCATCATGGATGCAGGCCACTTCCAATGACTGACATAAACGATGTCAGTCATTGAGGACATCGTACGGCCAGCTGTCGCGCACCACCACCATCTGCGGCTGATATTCTGATTATGACTGCACTTTATCCACCTTAGTTTCTGATAAACCTTTTGCCAGAGTGCACTAGTCACAGTGATCAAACCCTTATAATATTATATGTATTATCATCTGGGGCCATTTTAATTTAAATACTTTTTGACGGGATAGACTGTTATTCTAGCAATACTGGTTCTAGCCCAATATATGTAACCTGTCCCGTCCCACATATTACCAGAGCTAAACACACACACACATATAATAATTTGTTAAATGTCAATAAATAAATAATCGCAGAGAAATTACTTATCATACTAGTTCTCGCCACACATCGCTGAGAATAACTGTAGAGCTTCATTCTGGTCTTCTTCCTCCACCTCACCCTCCAGCCAGAATGTCTCCATCATGCCTTTACCCTGCAGAAAGTTATAGGAAATTTTACTAGACATGATCTAAAAGTAAATATCCCTGTGGTCACTGATTATGATTACGAAGTACTTTACGTACTTTGACTGCCTCGTTGGCGCAGTGGTAGCGTACGCGACTGCTGTGCATGAGTACTCGGGTTCGATTCCCGGGTCGTACCCGTACCAAATATTTGTATGATCTGCAAATATTTGTTTCGGAGTTTGGGTGTTTTCTACGCAGGACATACATAGCACTGCGAAGAAAGTACGACGTAGTAGACAAAACCTCCTAAGGAAAAGGTCCTACGTCCAGAAATGTTATATGCAATTATTGTCCAATGACAACATCGCAACAGCAAATAAAAATCCATTGGAGTTCTTATTTAGCATCGCAAGAATTTATCATAACAGCTTTTAGTACTCCACTGCTTGACATAAGCCTCTCCTTCGAATTGTATTGTACACTTATTGTATAAGTGGCAACCGAGCAGATGTTTCACCTGATGGTAAGCGATTACCGCCGCCCATGGACACCCGTATCACCAGAGGCGACACAAGTGGGTTGCCGATATTTAGGGGATGGGGATGTGAGGAGGGGTTGGGGAATGGGCCTCCGGTATCCTAACTCACTCGGTAAAACACAGCGCAAGCGCTATTTCACACCGGTTTTCTGTGAGGCCACTCCGGTCGAGCCGGCCCATTTATGCCGAAGCTAGGCTCTCCCACGGTGGGTTTGGCCAACTATACCACGCTGGCCAGACGGGTTGGTGTAGGGTTTATTTCAAATTTCCTTCTTTTTGCAGTGATGTTGAAATGCTTATTTTGATCCCTTAGTTGCCTCTTACTGTCGTAATGGGATGAACGGGGTAGTGACATTTTGTATTCATAATCCACCACCACACGAACAGCAAACAAGAATTAATATTTTTCCTCTTTATTTATTTATTTAGAAACGTTTACAATATTATAACACGAAAACGATATCAAGATATCGTTATATCTACAGGCTCAGATTACAATAGTCCTCCGTGGCGCAGTGGTAGCGTATGCGACTGCTGTGCTGGAGGTCTCGGGTCGGACCAAATTTTTGTAAGTTTTACAAATATTTGTTTCGGAGTTTGGGTGTTTCTTATGTATAATATGTATGTACTAGTTGTTGCCCGCGGCTCCGCCCACCTATATGTCGGCTATCGCGGCAAATGGTAGCCTATGTGTTGTTCTGATGAATAAGCTATATTATTGTAAAGTTTCATCCAAATCCGTTCAGTAGTTTTTGCGTGAAAGAATAACAAACATCCATCCATCCATACTTACAAACTTTCGCGTTTATAATATTAGTAAGTATTTCAAAAAAAATAAAGTATTTATATCAGTTGTCTAGTACCCATAACACAAGCTCTGCATAGCTTGGGGCTAGATGGCATTGTGTGATAGATGTAAAAAAAATAGAAAGCTTCTTTTCTGTAATCCGAGTCTACGGGATTTTAGATTCACTTAAGCAAAGTGAGATTAATCCACAAACATTGCAAGTTATTTAACTTATCAACAAAGAACCTTTCACAAGAAAGTTCCAGTTGAATTTCATTGCTATTAATACGTTAATAATATCTCGTTTTTTTATAATATTTATAAGTATTCTATTCCTATTTGTAAAATATTGTATTATCTAATTTAAAACTAAACAAAACCTGTGTACCGGTGATGAGACACGTGGAACTCTCCAAGTCAATTTAGGATTATTATGTTTGTGTCTTTGGAAGATACTTACCTTGACTTTGATATTTCCTCGTCGTCGCAACCTAAACCTTCCGGCTGGCAGTTGAATAGCAGACACGGCGGATATTTGAACACGACCAGGCTGTAAAATAAAGTGAAAACATATCTTTAAACAAAGGTACTCCTATTTTGTCAGCGAAAATAAAACTTTACGATAAAAAAGAGGTAATTATGAAGAAAATATTTAATTAAACTAATACGAACCTCAGAAGAAGTTTGCATTCTACTGGCGGTATTGACGGTATCACCCACTAAGCAGTACCGAGGAAGGCGTAACCCCAACACACCACCCACTACCGGACCGGTATGAATACCTGTTGAGATTAATAGTACCTATTTTTATAGAAATATTTGCTTTGATACCTGTTGATTAATTAACTACTCGACTATTAGTTTGCCGTAACCGCAGAAGTGACTAAGTGAGAAGAGAATTCATGGACTCATGCTGGCATAATTTATTCATTTATACCTACTGGTAAATTAATAGAAATAATAAAACGCTGAAGTAAGTGATCATCATCATTAGCCTTAATTAGTCCTCTGTTGGACATAGGCCTTTTTAACCGACTTCCAAAAAGGAGGAGGTTCTATGTTCCACTGTATGTATTTTTTTTAGAAAGGAAGGAAACGTCTGGCTAATGTGGTATGGTACTTCAAAATATTTTTCTAAAGAGAGGTCTAGGTTATACTATTCGTCCACACTAAGTGGATCAGCGTGGATGAAAATTCTTAGATCCCCCAGGGGATCTAAGCAGTGGATCCAAGTGGATGGAGCCACAGGCTTTAATGTTTATTCTTATACCTAGACCTCTCCTTAGAAAAATATTTTTTGGACTACTTTACCTACCATGGGGGATTCGTGTGGAGTTTTCCTCCACATTGACTGGTTCAGTGCGGACGAAAATTCCACATGGAACCCCCAGGGAATCTAAGCAGGGAATCCAAGTGTACGGAGCCAAGCCTGTTGATGATAAAGATGATGGAAAAATGTAAGGATAGAATACCAATAGTGAGCACAGGTATGGCTCGCGAGATGGCAAGAGCAGCGCTCGCAGCAGACGCGGCGTGCGTCCGACGCCTCTCGGGAGCTCCCGACACCAACATATAAACCGTACCCACGGTTTCCACCTGTTATACACATATTTATTGCCATAAGCAAATTCACGTATCTTATTTTTCAATCATTTTTGTAATCATCGTTTTTAAAAATATACTAAACAAAGCCGTATACCCTTCTATAAGTATTAAGTGATATGAGCGAAAATTAAGTCATAAATGGTTCAGATACCATACTTTGTACAGTCATTTGTGATAAAGATATTATTTTACTACTAAAAATATATAAAAATGCTATATTTTCATTTTGTCATTTGTTCTATTAGTTAAACTTTGTTTGGATTCCTTTTAGTTAAGTAACATTATGAATTTAGGTTACGTTAATATATTTTTAGTTACGTTATTAAATATTTTAGTGTTTACTCATAAATCAAAAAAATAACAAAAGAAAATTAGATTGCAACTATATAATTTCTTAGAAAAATCTTCAACTGCTAAAATGAACGTCAGCAAAAAGATGACATTTCTCGAAGTTACCTTATACACGCGATGTGTGTCAAGCAGCCTATCAATCCTGGAGTATACATCGTTCATGTAAGCTACAGTCTGCATCACATCTGCGCGGGTATCGGCCTGGGCTAGTTGCACACCACAAAATATTATTGTCACATTCTCGAACGCCTGTAATCAAATGATTTCATTGTACTTGTGCATTGCTTTGATCTCGTCTAGCAAACGAGCAGACGTATCGCCTGACAGTAATCGATTACCGCCGCCCATGGACACCCGCAACACCAGAGGCGTCACAAGTGCGTTCCCTGTCTTTGGGGGACGGGGAAGGGGATAGGGGGAGGGGTTGGTGTATGGGCCTCCGGTATCCTCACTCACTCGGTGAAACACAGCGCAAGCGCTGTTTCACACCGGTTTTCTGCGAGGTTCTTTTAGGAGTTCGTTATTTTTAGGACAAGATTTGTATGAAAAAAAATTAAAAGATAACCGGATAAGTTTTTTCCGCGACTGTACACTACCTGTGGGAAGCTGAAGGGGGAATAATTACTACAAATTACTACAACAAGTTTTTCAGTTTAAGGCTGTTTAATTTAAAATTAAAGGCTGTTGATGTAATGCGAACAAAGAAAACCCTTAACCTTTTACTTTGTCAGCAGTTAGTAGTTTGTATAAGGCAGCATGCAGCTTATAAATAGACACATTTGTTGTTGCTCTTAGTTTTTTATCAGGCGCTTCTATAATTTGGGCAAAACTAAACGAATCTGTAAATTGATGTGAAATCATTAATCTTAGTCGATCTTATGCAAAAACATCCTCTGGTTTTAGTTCCAAGTTTTCATATAGAGTTAAATTGCTCGAAGAATCAATCGAGGCTCGCGACTATTTCGAATGTCTTGTTTTATTTCCTTGACTTCAATATAATTTGGATCGTCATCTATATATATAAAAGAGTAAGGTGACTGACTGACTGACTGACATACCCAGAGATCAATGCACAGCCCAAACCGCTGAAGCTAGAATCCTGAAATTTTGCATGTAGGTTATTTATATAACGTAAGTGAGCACTAAGAAAGGATTTTTTGGGTAAATCAGGGGATGAAAGTCTGCGTGAGCGAAGCCGCGTGTAAAAGCTAGTTAAATATACTTTTTTAATTTGAAAGATGAATAAAAATACTGAAACATTGAAACTAAATTGTAATCTCTTTTGTTTTTAAACATTTATAACATCAACATAAATTTTTACCTGACAAGCGGCCATAGGATCCTTTCCCGCCCTCAAATGCTCAGCAATTCCTTTCGGTATCATAGAATACAAAAGCTGATCTCCTCTCTTCTTCCATTGATCTAGGAGCCTGCAGGACTTCTCTAGGGAAAGACTTCTACTTTCCGCTTTTTCGAACAGCAGTTCCAACCGAGAGAGGTGTTGCCAGCCTTGTAAAAGCATCTCTTTTGATAGTCCATGTCCGTTCATGTCAGCGACGAATAAACCTGCCTGGCGCAACTCTTCGAGATCATTGAATCTGAAATAAATATATATTTTACTAGCAGACCCACGCAACCTCGTTTACGTCTCCTATTGCCCGTAGCGTAATAATTTTCCCCCGTTTTTGTAACCTTCTTCATTGGTGCTCCGCTCCTATTGGTCTTAGCGTGATGATATATATCCTATAGCCTTCCTCGATAAATGGGCTCTCTAACACTAAAAGATTTTTCAAATCGGATCAGTAGGTTCCGAGATTAGCGCGTTGAAACAAACAAACTCTTCAGCTTTATATATATTAGGTCTTTACCTATGAAATTGCCGTTCTTCAGTACTGGTAATTTCAAATAAAAAAAAGTTTGTAATGGCTCTGTATTCTAAATTCAAATTAATTTTGTTTTAAAACCATCACATTCTATTTACAAACTCAGGCTTTTGTTTTCTGATTAGCGTTGTATTTTCATTACATTTGAACATTTTTCGTCGTAATGGATACTTTAAAAATTCGTGTAATTATGGAATATGAGTTCCGTCGTGGCACCAACGCAACACAAACGGCACGTAACATCAAAAACGTTTACGGAGAGAACTGTACAAACGAACGCACAACCCGTTATTGGTTTTCCCGGTTCCGTTCTGGAAAATTTGACTTGAAAAATGAAGCTCGTGGTCGTCCGGAGACTTTGGTTAACAATAATGAATTAAAGGCGATTGTGGAAGCTGATGAAACTCAATATACAGCTGAGCTAGCAGCAGCTTTTAATGTAAGCATCAAAAGAATATTGATCCATTTGCGACAAATTGACAAGGTAAAAAAGCTTGATAGATGGGTGCCCCACGACCTTAACGATCGCCAGCGCAACGTACGCGTCGAGACTTGCCTTGCGCTGCTCAACAGGCAAAGAAATGAAGGAATTTTTAAACGAATTCTTACGTGCGACGAAATATGGATTCTGTTCGACAATCGAAAGCGCTCAGCAAGCTGGTTAGAATGCCCTAAACCAAAAATGACCCCTAGAAAGGTGATGGTCACTGTTTGGTGGTCTAGTGCGGGTGTGATTCAACACAGCTTTTTACAAAACGGCATGAGCATTAATGCAGACGTGTACTGTGAAGAACTGGAGAGAATGATGCAGAAGCTTGCACATCTGCAACGAGCTTTTGTCAATCGGTCGTCCCCACTGCTCCTTCACGACATCGCGCGAACTCCATACTGCGCAACAGACAGTCTCCAAGCTGCAAGAGCTGGGGTTGGAAGCTCTCCCTCATCCGCCATACTCACCAGACCTTGCACCTACCGACTATTACTTTTTCCAAAATTTAGACAACTAATTAGTGGGTAAAAAATTCAATTCCCGAGAGGCAGTACAAAATGCCTTTGAAGAGTTTGTTGCAAAAATCAGCTGGACGGGACAGCTGATTTTTACAAGAAGGGCATTAAAAAAAATGCCAATGCGTTGGCAAAGATGCGTCGATTGCATGGGTGATTACTTCAAATAACAGAAATAAAAATGTTTTAAAAAATAACTACTTTCACTTATTGCATACAAAACGGCAATTTCATAGGTAAAGACCTATTATTATAGTATATAGATATAATCTACCTATTATATGTATTTCTAAACAAATACATATAATAGGTAGATAGGATAACTAGACACAGAACAAATGATCGTGCTGATCACACAGTGTATGTCCTGGGTGGGATCGAATCCACGATCCCTGGCCAAAAACCATACAGACCCGTCAAATGCAAGTCAAGATTTGTTCCGTAAGTTACATACATGGGACTGCACAAGAATATAAGTGCGTCAATTTCCTCCAGTAAATAGATGGGTCCCCGCAGCAGTATGGAGCGAGCGCCGTGCGAACCTCGCCTCGCCTCCGCGCCGCCCCGCGCGCGGTGGTACAGCAGCTCCAAGTCAAATATCATTGTCTGCATACACACCACCTGAATACAACATAAGACATATTTATTCATCTTAAAACTGTATATATGTAAGTGGGTATAACTTTATATACGTCTTGAGGTTAGCAAAGGTAAATTTTTTTGAGATAAACTAATAAGACTATGGACCCGTGTCGAAAATTGATGGGTCAACTGAACCACCAGGAGACCTTTTTAGACAGATACAGGGGCATAAAACAATAACATTCAGCACTATGCCGTCACTTGTAAGCTGTCCAACCGAGTACAGGTGAAGGGGAGGTGGTAGCAACCCTCGATTTTTCTCCCTTGTCACATGATTTTTGTACGGAGTTGCGGAATAATGTATTAAAAAACCGACTTCCAAAATACATCCAACGAAAACTCTCTGCCAAAAAAACACTTAAAAGCGTAAAATAAACTGGTTATATATAGTCGGTGCTTAGCCAAAAAGAATACAAACGAACAATTACAAAAGTCTAAGCGATATTCACTTGGCACCGACTTCAAACAGATTTTAGGTACCTAGCACACATTATAATACTACTATTTAAATGAATAAAGAATTAGGTATAGGCAATTTATGAAGAACCAGTTTATTTTACGCTTTTAAGTGTTTTTTGGGAGAGAGTTTTCGTTGGATGTTTTTTGGAAGTCGTTTTTTTTTTTTTATAAAAAGTTTTTATTTTTCAGTTTTTAGTGCAAACAATCGTAGGTAAGTAGTAAGTTGAACTATTTCATCAAATTTCATCATCAAGAATACAAATTAAGGTCTTTACGTACGTGTAATATTAAAATAAATAATTATAGACCTATAAGCCTTATGTCCAATTTATATAAAGTGTTTTCTAAAATAATACTCGGACGAATATCGAAGCACCTGGAGGAAAACCAAGCAAGGGAACAAGCTGGATTTCGCGCCGATTATTCTACCATCGACCATATTCATGTTGTGAAGCAAGTAACTGAAAAGCTCAATGAATATGGACAACTGTATTATATGGCATTCGTCGATTACAATAAGGCTTTTGATTCGCTGAGTCATACCTATATCTGGAAAACGCTAGAAAACCAAGGAGTAGAAGGAAAATACATAAAAATCGTAAAAGAAATTTACAAAAACACCACAGCAACAGTCCAACTAGAACAACAAGGCGAAGAATTTAGAGTTCAAAAAGGCGTTAGGCAAGGCGATCCACTTTCCCCAAAACTCTTCACAGCAGTCTTAGAAAATATATTCAGGAACTTGGACTGGGGACATTTCGGAATCAATATTAACGGATTGAACCTAAACCATTTAAGATTTGCCGACGACATAGTAGTATTCGCTGAGAAACCAAGCATACTACAAACTATGCTACAACAATTAGATGTTGAAAGCAGGAAAGCAGGTTTATCAATGAACCCAGTGAAAACTAAAGTGATGACGAATGCCGTAAAAGAAAATATAGTAATAGGACAAGAAACTATAGAATATGTAGATGAATATATATATTTAGGACAACTTATTTCAATAAAAGACCAGTATTCTAAAGAAATAGATAGAAGAATATGCAACACTTGGAAACGGTATTGGTCTCTAAAAGAAATGTTAAAAATGAAACAATTCCCATGGAAATGAAAAGCAAATTATATAACACATGTATTCTACCATGTCTTACTTATGGATGTCAAACTTGGCCTGTGACGAGCAAAAACAACCAAAAACTAGCAGTTTGTCAACGCAGCATGGAAAGAAGCATGCTTAACATAAAACTACGGGATCGATGGACAATTTCAAAAATAAGAAAAAGAACAAAGGTCAGCGACGTGTTACAAAAAATAAGAAAACTTAAATGGAACTGGACTGGACATATAATGAGGACTAACAAAGAAAAATGGACTAAGGATGTAATAGAGTGGTATCCGAGGAACGGGAAAAGACAACGAGGAGGTCAAATCAGAAGATGGGAGGACGATTTACCAAAAGGATGGAGAAGGTCTGCCAAGGATAGAGAGACGTGGAAACAATTGGGGGAGGCCTATGTCGACAGACAACCTGACCAAAGTGGTTGCTAATAAATAAATTTATTCTTATATTTTGCTAGGTAAATTAGATTTAAGAATACTACTGTTTTATAAGAATAGCATGTAAGTTAAAAGGTCAGCGAATAAAGGCTTTTATTATTATTATTATAATATTAAAATCAACCTCTAATCCCTAACTGTTGAAGAGTTTAACCTTCTTTCATCAGCTCACCTAAATAACTTGAAAGTATACGACTGAAGGTCTTTAGATACGTATGAAATTGGAAGAATTATCCTCCAACTCCTAACCGTTGAGGAGTTGTACCTTCCATTATCAGCTTACCTAAATAATTTGAAAGAATACGACTAAAGGTAAATGATATTTAAAGATTTATCCTTCAACTCCTAACCGTTAAGGAGTTGTGCCTTACATCATCAGCTCATCATCATGAAATGATGACTATCAGACGCAAATATCGGTGTAACTTCAGAAAATATACGAAAAACATAGTATGTGCCTATAAAAAATTAGGGTTCCTCTCGATTTCCCTGGGATCCCATCATCAGATCCTGAAATGCTGGCAATGGGACCACCTCGGGACCATACCCTTTACAATACAAAAAAAAATGTCAAAATCGGTCCACAATTGACGGAGTAATCGGTGAACATACATAAAAAAAAAATAGTGCGCCACAAAGTAGGATTTCTTTTTTGATTTCTCTGTGCTTCGCTCGGTCAATTTGGTCAATTGTACGGCATCGGTTCCATACAATTTCAATACCTGTTCTAATCCATTATTCCGCAACGCCGTACAAAAATCATGTGACAAGGGAGAAAAATCGAGGGTTGCTACCACGTCCCCTTCACCAGTACTCAGTTGGACATCTTACAAGTGATGGCATAGTGCTGAATGTTATTTTTAATGCCCCTGTATCTTTTAAAAAAGGTTTCCTGGTGGTTCACATGACCCATCAATTGTCGACATGGGACCGTAGTCCCAGTAGAATCGCTCAAAAAGGCTCCTTAATAAACTGATATACGAGTAGATAGCTGGTTAATTTTGAAGATCAGTTCTCTAAGAATTTTTGACCGTTCTTCTCGAGAGAGACTATTAGGGTCCCTTTTTTAAAGACCCTTTAAAACTTTATTATTATTAAATTTTATTCCGTATAAAAACATTGTCGTATTATACAGTTATTGTATCTTGCGAATTGTGATAAAATTCTTATAAAGTGTAGTTCTGAAATAGATTTTAATATCTAAGTTTTGTATCACGACAAATTGACTTTAATTATTGTTATATAAATAACTGTTACCTTATCCCAGGTAAATGACACTTTCGGTTTCCTCAGCCGCAAAATTTCGGCGATTGGTGCCTTTTCTATACGATTTAGCGGCCCTCCCCAAGCATGCACAAGCTGGAAAAACAACAAAGAAATACACATTACTAGTACAAACTTAATAAGGTTCCAGTGAAAAGTAATAAATTGTTAGATAGTATAGTAATCTCAGAGCTGAAAACATTGTCAGCCGGGTGACAACTGGATAGGAAATTTCCATTTGCCACACCGGGTTACAGTGCTAGAGAGGATATCTGGGAATAACTGCTTTTAAATACTACTTACAGTAAAAAAAGTCTTGGCTTCTTTACTTGAAACAATCTATTTCGTTTGAAAAATCCTTTGAATAAGGAGAAAGTATCTGTGTCGAGCGGCTGGTAGCTTATAATATACGTACTTTATCTCCAGCCATGAGGATATTCATTTTTCTATCCAGCAGCACTCCAAAGGGGAAAAGTTGCAGCAGCAACGACGCTGGTACTGCCGGGAAGGAACACGGCACGCTCTTGCGGAGCATCAACGATTGTACCTGATATTAAACACAAAAAAGAAATAGATTATAAACCTTACTAGCTGACCCGTGCCCACTTCGTTGGGCGAAATACATTTTTTTTTTTTTTTTATGTATGGCCCGCCATAATGACTCTACTCTGCCTGATGGAAAGCATAAGCAGAATCCAAGCGTGGTGGTCACCATACTCACTGCGAATGCAGACAATGCAGTATGGCGACCCACACCATGGCGGCCTAGTAATGCTGCTGCATCTTTTAGTTTAGTCAACAAGTATGGAACTTGTTGACTAGACTATTTGGGCCTCCGGTCTCGCACTCACCAACGAAACACGACAGCATGAACGCTGTCATTTTACGTTGATTTTCTGTGCGAGGGTAGTACCGCCCCGGTCGAGCCGGCCCATTCGTGCTGAAATCAGCGTGGCTCTACTACCTACATTTTTTCTCCGACTTACTTTGCAAATACAGCTAACACGAAAAAGTCTTTTCACTTTTCGGCTTATTATATATCCTATGTTACTCACAAAAAACGTGGCCTTCTATTGGTAAAAGAATTTTCAAAATCGGTTTAGTAGATCCAGAGATTACCTACCCCTGCAACGTCACAAACTCACAAACGCACAAACTCACAAACTTTCCCTCTTTATATAATAAATAAAAAGTATAGATAAAGGATACACAAAAATTATTTAATTTGTTTGTGACTATCTCCAAATTCTAGAGACAATATAACTTGTTGAGGTGTGATGGCACTCGCTCCACGTAATTCATCGAATTTTAGCCGTACGTTACTTGTGCGAAGGGCACAATCATTTTTCTGTATTAATTATGCGTGTAATTTATCTATACTAATATTACAAAGAGATAAAATTTCTGGGAGAGGTTGTAGGTGTAATCTCGGGATCTACTGAACCGATTTAAAAAAATATTTAATATTATTTACCCATAGAAAGCAGAGGCGTCTCTACCCCGTGATGCGCCCGTATGCAATCATTCCATCAGCGCCCTTTAGTAAGCAAAGCGCGCTTCAGTAAGTGCGCAGTATCATTATTTTTTTGTGCGGAAATCCCCTCGGATTGGTGGAGAACCGGAATCGAAATCGGAAACCAACTGGTGGTTATGTCGGACTAGAAACGACTAAAAACCGCACAACGTCTCGGGTACTAGAAGCTGGGGAACCAGGTGCAGCCTTAGAAGGAAATCCCTAGAACCTCGACGTACCTTGGGCCACCTACGGTTTGTAGATGGCCCCCTCCTGTGTAGGAGCCCTGAAACTCCCTTTTCTGCCCAGAAAAGGGGCAGTACATTGTAGATCTCGCGCCGCCACCCCGGCCTGCTTATGCTAGGGTGACTGGTGGCCTCGCCTGTCCTCCAGGCTTGCGCTTATGGAGGACGGAGATCGTTTTGCGGTCTCCGGCGCCCGAGTCGTCTGCGGTACCTGGCCCGTTCCCGGGCCTGGCGGACAGGGAGAGTTCTAAACCTCTCCCGGTCCCGCCCCGCCATCTCCTTCGCAAGCATAACTTGCTCGCAGAAAGAGGCAGCAGAGTTCAACGCGCTCTCGCTCCGCAACATGGCGGCAATCACGCTACCGAGCGAGAGGACCCCCACTTCAATGGCCGACACGAGATCACGCCTCGGCTCGTCCCATACTGGAAATTCCGCCAGCGTGTGGAATGCCGTGTCCACGGTCTGGCCATCGCAGTGGTGGCACTCAGGCGTTGGCTCCTTGCGGATCAAACACAGGTGTTCTCCGTAGCATCCTTTCCCAGTGATCATATGTGTCAGCCGGTGTGAGAGGCTCCCGTGATGCCTCTCGAGCTAATCCTCCATAACGGGTCTTACCGGCGGCCGGCGCCCCTAACACTGCTGCGCCCGTATGGACTGCACGCCCTGCGCTATAGGTAAAAACGCCCCTGATACAAAGCCACGTTATTTGTGAATGTTACTTGGCTAAATGTTAACCCGTTTAATGATTACTGCATATCCGACATACACTCGGGTGGAGCCCTATAGTACAGGCACGCCTAGTTTACAATCAGACGGCTCTGTGGGGAGCTAGGGGTTCAACCTTGCAGTTAATACGTAGGTTCGCTTATAATACCATTATGTTAATGGTCCATATTAGCCAAGGGAAGCAATTTAATCATTCTAACTTGACACGAGTAGCTAATCATTTAGAGTAGTCCACCTTGGCATATTACAGATCTATATCTGAACACTCATCCATTTGCAAATGTGTTTGCCCATTCTAAGAGAAGCCTTATGTAAATTCGTATGTAAATAAGACGTATTAGGTACCCATATATCTTGAATACAAACAGGTGCTAACTTTTTTTTTTGTATTATAACATTTAAGGGCCTCATCTGTGAAAATTTCAAGTGTCTAACTACATATCACGGTACATAAGATACAACCTGGTGACAGACGGACAGAGAGACGGACGTACAACGGAGTCTTAGTAATAGGATCCCGTTTTACCTTTGGGTTGGGAACCCTAAAAACTATTAATATTTCATTGGTCCCAGATTTGGATCAGAATGAAACCAGAAAAGTATATTAATTTTCTAATGGAACTCTTCAAACATTAAGATCTACAGCTATTATTCCCTGGTCCCTACGAATTTTTAACATAGACCAGCACCTAGCGCGTAACGAGTGCTGAAAATCGTGATTGAAATAACATTTCAAGTAACTTTCACCGAAATGAAGCAACTGACTACTTTATGTACCTGTATTGTTTTGATATTATTTTTAACTACAATGACAATCGTGGCCAAAGGTACTTGGTATGTGTGTACTATCATTTTCTAACCGTTAAAAGGCTCAATTTGAATTTATGTACGCTCAACACGTAACCTGACATACCTTTGTTAGAAAAAGAAAACAATACGTACTTACAACACATACTCATTTAAGGTTATGCCATAATTTTGCAGAGTAAAGAACCATTAGGGATATGTAAATGCTGCCTATAAAGTCTGTTTCATTTTGTATCCTAATATACGGCGTGATAAAGGTCCGTGTATTCCCAGAGAATATTCTAGGTGCAATTAAATGGAGTCAGACCAGGGGAGTATTGTTTCAAAATATTCTACTTTATCTCAGAGATTAGAGGATCGCGTGCAAAAAGATTGTATTAAAAGTCCAATATATGTAATCTTATGTTATTGCAAGGACTCAGTTAGATGAATTGAGTCCATTTAAGGGTCCTAGAATATATTTGCACCAAATTAGCTGAATTAATGGTCAATTGTTGTTCGACACGTTGCCACCTTGTATTTTATGATTATAGCGGGTAGCAAAGATGACGCAATAGTTTGAGTGGAATACTTTTTATTGTGCAGGGGGCAACGAGTATACGAGTTACCTCATGGTAAGTGATTACCGTTACCGATGTTTAAAAGAAACAGGTGCATCAAAGTTTTTTTGTACTAAAACTTTGATTACTAATTAGTAGTCTACCATAACGTAGTATTTAGTACATGAACTTCCCCTTTCCTTGAAACGCCGACTCTTCGACACATGAGCGTCTCCTACCTATCCTTACATAATGGTGCCAAAAAGGTCTTTGACAGAGGGTCAGACGTCCAAGCTCAACGTTTGCCAAAGAGTCACGCAGCATGTTGGGTGTCAAGCGACGAAAGTCGCGGATGTGTGCAAGAAGATTGGCAGATTAAAATGGGATTGTGCCGGACACTTATGTCGGATGAATCCGTGGGCCGAGGTCTTCGAACACTGGGTGCCTCAGTGTGGACGCCGATGACGAGGCAGACCCCGTAAAAGATGGCGCAACGATCTTGACGCCTATCGCATAGACTGGCCGGAATTGGCCTTGGATAGAGAGAAGTGGCTTGTTGCAGGGCTCATAACAAAACGTAGTATTTAATTATTTTATTAAACACTTTCTGTTCATTTACAGTTCATTGTTAGTGGTCAGTTACTAGGTGGTCTGAAAAGTTTACCACCTCCACGTGAAGATCAGCAGCAATCGTTAACCAAAGCTAGTGAATGTAGTTGTGCATCTTTGCATTTGCATTGTGCATCGGTCAAACAAGTGTATAAAATAAAACAAAATACCAAATTGAAATGGGACCACACTGGAAGCACCAGCTTTCAAATAAAAAAATAATCATCCCAGTCGAAAGTACTAAGGTCACAAACATGAAAAAATACAGTAAAATTGAGAACCTCCTCCTTTTTTGAAGTCGAATAAAAAATGAGAAAAAATGTCTTGTGTCATCGTTAGATTTCAGCTTCTCAGATAAACCACGTATAATATACAGTTATTAAAGACAAATACCCCATCCCCATCCCCCAAAGGTCGGCAACGCACTTGTGACGCTTTTGGTGTTGCAGGTGTCCATGGGCGGCGGTAATCGCTTACCATCAGGCGATACGTCTGCTCGTTTGCCCGCCTATTCAAAAAAATAATCATCCCAGTCGAAAGTACTAAGGTAACAAACATGAAAAAATACAGTAAAATTGAGAACCTCCTCCTTTTTTGAAGTCGAATAAAAAATGAGAAAAAATGTCTTGTGTCATCGTTAGATTTCAGCTTCTCAGATAAACCACGTATAATATACAGTTATTAAAGACAAATACCCCATCCCCATCCCCCAAAGGTCGGCAACGCACTTGTGACGCTTTTGGTGTTGCAGGTGTCCATGGGCGGCGGTAATCGCTTACCATCAGGCGATACGTCTGCTCGTTTGCCCGCCTATTCAAAAAAATAATCATCCCAGTCGAAAGTACTAAGGTAACAAACATGAAAAAATACAGTAAAATTGAGAACCTCCTCCTTTTTTGAAGTCGAATAAAAAATGAGAAAAAATGTCTTGTGTCATCGTTAGATTTCAGCTTCTCAGATAAACCACGTATAATATACAGTTATTAAAGACAAATAACCCATCCCCATCCCCCAAAGGTCGGCAACGCACTTGTGACGCTTTTGGTGTTGCAGGTGTCCATGGGCGGCGGTAATCGCTTACCATCAGGCGATACGTCTGCTCGTTTGCCCGCCTATTCCATAAAAAAAAAAAAAAAACATTTATGAAGGTAAAAAAACCGTTTTGAAAAACATATACGTCTTTTATCCTTAACAAATTCTCCACCTCTGCTTGCTTATAGTCACGTCTTTAACATTTCTAGATTTTAATTTCTATAAATATAAAATTGGGGACAATGTCCTGTAATAAATGTTATTGCTTCATTAAATCATTTTATTGAAGAGATCATTCACTCAATTTTGTGTTGTTAAAAACTATCAGCTATTGCTACCAATTTAGCTTAGTTTCTATATTTATCTCTCAGAACGGTTAAAGAACATTTGGAACTTTAAAGATTCTTGAAATTTTTGGGTGTCTTAGAAATTGTGTGTAATAATAAAAACACATACTAAATACTACACATACAAACAAAATGTATTCCTAATTCTGCTGTTGTTTGGCACTACGGGAGTGAACCAGTATAAATGTTAATTTTGCCCGTAACCGGTAGTTTGTTGAAATACCCAAGTATTTTTCCATATGAAAAAGAAAAGCGACTCATAAATAACGGAGTTCCGCGAAAACAAACATAAATAAATAAAACAATGTATTTAAGAGCTTCCCTTTTTCAAGTCAGTTAAAAAAATAAGAATAACTAAATCCCACATAACCTCCAACTCTCATGCTATGAAGTATACATTGCATTTATGCATGAAGACCTAGTATGTTGATCCGCACTGAAATCTTCGCCAACCAGAACTTCGAATGTGATAACCTTCAAGAGCAAGTTGATGTAAAACTAACTCATACTTAGTTTCCAGAAACTTTTATTGGTCATTAAGTTACACATTCAATTACCTTCAGGGATTTAAATACCTAGCTTTTAATTAAGTTGAATGTGACGCAGAAGCATCTTAACTACGGGTCGATAGCCAATTTTGAGAGCCATTGCCTATTTAGTTCGCTATTCAATATTCTACAATACAATCTAATAGGATCTAAATAAACTGTTCAAATAGATATCTTACAGGCTTAAGGAATATTGGATCCATTTTACACCTTTTAAGAGCTATGATTATTGTAATTCCATTTATTTTGATTACAATTCAATACTTTTTATAATTCAAGCATCCATTTAATAGGACTTTTGAGAATTTCGCTACACTCTTTTTCCGAGCACGCCTTACCACTTAGCAAGGGTATAATAATGAATGAACGGCTGTTCGTAATTTTTAAAGTAAGAAACACGAAATAAAAAATAATAATTCCAGCGAAACTACGGCCAAGAACTAGTAGTTATATTTAAAGTAATGCTTAAAAATTATAATTTTTAAATATATAATTTACAACAACGGTTTACTAAATATACCTACATAATTTGTGTAACCACACATGTAGGAGTTTTTTTTGTATTTTGTGATTATTTCTGTATATTATTGTGAAATAATTATTCCATCTTTTGGCAATAAATGCAAAAATACACACTCAAGTGATGACTGACATAGAATTGGGATTTTAAAATTGTTTCCTACTTTATTACTTACTAGCTGTTGCCTGCGGCTCCGCCCGCGTGTATGTCGATTATCGCTGTAAATAATAGCCTATGTGTTATTCTGATGTATAAGCTATATTACTGTAAAGTTTAATCCAAATCCGTCCAGTAGTATTTGCGTGAAGAAGTAACAAACATACACACTCACAAACTTTCGCCTTTATATAGTAGTGTGATGTGATGTGATATTTTAGTTATAGTTATTAATTTGTTCTCTTTATATAATTGTAACATTTCATATTTAATACCCATGTAACAATTGTGTAACATCGTCATCTTCTCTCAAATTTGCAATGCCTGTAAAAGGCTACTAAGTTGAGCCGAACTATATTATAAGATCACAAAATGTACCTACACTTAGCAATAAAGATTTTGAATTTGAATTACTTCACCACACTGTTATCGAAACCCTAACTCCCTTCCCTTCTCTCTCCTTCTGGGGGAGAGAAGGGGGCTAGAGATTCAAAAGGTTAACTCATGAGCTTTAGGTGTCAAAGGACGGCGGTAGTCACATACCACCAAAGTACTCATGAACCCATTTGTCTTCCAAAAAAAAAACCGACTTCAAGAATTGGACCAAATTCAAATGGAACCACACGGGTAGCACCAGCTTGCAAATAAAAAAAGAATCATCAAAATCGGTCGAAAGTTATGAGGTAACAAACATTAAAAAAAAACAGTCGAATTGATAACCTCCTGCTTTTTTGAAGTCGGTTAAAAATTGAAACACAACCGATTATGTGTGTTGTCAGTTGTGTGACAACACAAGGTTGTCGTCTGCATGTTATGTCGACACAAAATAATGCGTTAACACCAACATGCTTTTGACCCGAATACACTCAACACATTAGCGATTTTTTTTAAAAACAGTCGTTGTTCAGAAGTAAATTACTTCTACTCTGATCAGCAAGTCTATCTTCAATTTAAATAACAATGATGCTAGTGTATTTGACTGAAAAACTAAAGCAAATATTTTTTAAACGACGTCAGTAAAACCGCAATTTTAACAATACTATTAAATATAGAACTATGTAGGTAAGTATGTAGGTAATCAACCTCACATACTTTAAAAGCTCAAAACTAATATTATTCTCATCACTTTTCCAGAAAGAAAGTTGTTATTAAATGATAGGGCTTCCCATACTGCTAAGAAGCTTAACAACTTTTAGAATAAATATTTTTCGGACAAAAAAAAAACGGACATCTAACACACAACGTCATCTAGTCCCAAGCTAAGCAGAGCTTGTGTTATGGGTACTAGATAGCGTTGCCAGACGTCCCGTATTTCCCGGGACGTCCCGTATTTTAGACATAGTTTTAAATGTCCCGGCGGGACTGCCTTGGTCCCGTATTTTTGTCGTATCGCTAAAATCGATCGATCTATGTTTGACCTTGTTGCCTCTATGTCGCTCGTCAGGGCCAGAGTGTGTTAAATTGATCTATGGTCAGAGTCAGAGTGTCTGGTGACTTGTCGGTTGCCGCGACCCGCTCCCTATACTATTTGTCTCTTTTTGTTTCAAATATAATAAGTAATATAACATATAATCTTTTTTTCGTTTTCTTCCTAACCTAAGTGAGAAAGATTTATTGATCTATCTAATTTTTTCAATAATTTTGAAGAAGATGCGGAACTTTTTAAGTTAGAAGAAGGTCAAGAAGGAAATATGGATTGTTTAAATGAAGAATTCCAAATAATTACAAAAAGACTGAATATTGTCGGAACATCTTCTGATTGCTAAAGTATGGGAGCAATTGAAAAGTCTAAGAAAGTTATCGAAGGGTTTTGCAATACCGAAATCAATGTTTTGTGGAAAGGATTTTTAACACGCTTTTATTAGCTTGACCTGTATGTATGTATGTATAAATGTAACAAAATCTTTTAACTTCATTTTCACCTACTTCTAGTCTGATTAATTTGAAAATTTGCACAGCGGTCAAGGGCCGATGACAATACAATAATGTAAAAAGAAAACGAAAAAAAGCAGTTTTTTTCTAAAAAATAAATAGTTTTGAAAAACTAAACAAACACGCTTTTGTAAATATACTAAAACTGTACCAAACTAAAAAGTAGAAACTAAAAAACACGCTTTGATAGCAATCGAACTAAAAAGTAGAAAATAATTTTAATGTAAAAAGCGTGGGGCGACATTATTGAAATGTTTTCAGAATGCACTATTAAAGCGTGTTTTTTTAGTTTTTAACCGACTTTAAAAAGGGAGGAAGTTATCAATTCGATTGTATTTTTTTTATGTTTGTTAACTCAAACTTTGGATAAGGTGAACCGATTTTGATGATTCTTTTTTATTTGAAAGCTGGTGCTTCCCGTGTGGTCTCGTTTGGTTCAGTTCTTGAAGTCGGTTCTTTTCTTGTTATTTTTTTTTTACTTTTATTTTAACTATAATTTATTTACTGATGGTACTTAAGTGGATGCCTAAATAAATGTCCCTTAATTTATGAAAAGTGAATTGATGATCGTTTTTAATTACGATTACAGTTGTATCGATTTTAATAAATAAATTGAAAAAAAAAATGTTAAAAGCGATCCTTGGAAAAATATCAAAACACCTGCCACATCAAAAAAATCACGTTTGTTGTATGGGAGCCTTCTTAAATATTTATTTTATTCTGTTTTTTAGTATTTATTGTTATAGCGGCAACAGTAATACATCATCTGTGAAAATTTCATCTGTCTAACTATCACGGTTCAAGAGATTCAGCCTGGTGACAGACGGACAGCGAACTCTTAGTGATAGGGACCCATTTTACCTTTTGGGTACGGAACCCTAAAAACGATAAGTCTTACTTAATAATGTTGTTTTTTAATTCGTCCCGGGTAAAAATCTGAAATCCCGTATTTTTTTGACCATTTCAGCAGTTGTCCCTTATAGGCGAAAAAAAAATCTGGCAACCCTAGTACTAGACAACTGATATAAATACATATATACCTTTTTTTGTAAATATATAATATATATCATACATGGAAAACACCCAAACTCCGAAACAAATATTTGTAGATCATACAAACATTTGGTCCGACCCAGGATTTGAACCCGAGACCTCAAGCACAGCAGTTGCATTCACTACCACTGCGCCACCGAAGCAGTTATATGCATTGCATTAACATGATTAAATTTAAGTCCTTTTTTCTAGTCAATTATTTCTCGTATCACATGCTTCCATTTTATGCCTACTCAATATTAGTACCAAAATGCTCAATTAAAAGGTACTCACATAGTCGCTATTGTCGAACTCCAGTCTGAGTACCGCAACGTAATAATTTCCCTCCATACTTTCCTTCACGATTGATACCTTCAGCTTCAAGGAGAATATGTCTTCCGCTATTTCATACAATTGACCTGTAAAATATAACACGAATAAACATTATCCCCATTGGTTTCTCCCACGTCTACGAGTATAGTCACTATCCCCGTCTTCCCCCGTCTTATGTTTGTGATATAATCAGCATGTTCGAAAACTTCTTTAAGAGTTAGGCTTCAAAATACAAAAAATATTTGACCTTTAATTTCAAAAACAAAGTTTAGCTCTATCATGTTATTTTACTAGCTTTTGCATCCGTTGCGCCGCCCTCATATATGTCGATTATTACAGTAAACAGTATAACCTATGTTATTCTGATGTGCACCTAAGCTATATTACACTGCCTGGTTGGTCTAGTGGTTAGCGTAAGCGACTGCAGATCAAGAGGTCTCGGATTCTTAATAGCAACCCGGAGTATGGAAGATGGCGGTGTTCCCCGCCCGTGCCTCGGAGAGCACGTTAAGCCGTCGGTCCCGGTTGTCATGAACATCTATGGTAATCGTTATTGGGAAGTCAGTGCCCTCAAATATACTGACAACTAGTTCAATCATCGAATTTAGTTCGCCTTCAGGGTTGCGGAGGTCCGACGCCAGTCGCTCCGTGTAAAAACTGATATTCAGGTAAAACTGGTTGAACTAGTAGCCGACCCCAAATATTGGGAATAATAAAGGCTAGAAAGAAGAAGAAGCACCTAAGCTATATTACTGTAAATACCATCTAAACTAGTTCATTAGTATTAGCGTCAAAAAGTAACAAACAATATATCCTTACAAACTTTCGCATTTAAAATATTTTTAGGAAATATTTATTTATTCATAGTATAGAGGCATAGGTTGATTCAATCGGCGTTAAATTACCAGCTCTATTTGTAAGGATGAAATTCTAATTGTATCTATTTAAAAGCAATCTCGAATCTTTGATGCTAAATTTAAGTTGACCTTACCAGAGCGAAGACTTATTAATGCGATGATGACGAATTAATGCCCTATTACTTGTGTGTTAATTAATAATAATAAACTTTTGAGAACAAACCCATGAGGTAATGTGTGTAGCCAGTTCTGCCGCTGCTGTACACTAGTTCAGCTCCATGTCGGTGAGCACGAGTCAGTTGCATGCTAGGTGAGCGCATGCGCGGGAACGTAAAGCGCATACGCTGGTGTATGTTGTCCACAGATTGGAGAAAAGTGCAGAAGTAACGTCCTGTTGCACGGATCATTTTGTCGTAGCTAGGATAAAAACGCACACACATGTTACATGCTTATTGTCAGGGTCAAAGAGGAAGGGCAATTATTTATTATTACATTCCAAGGAATTGAAAAATAACATGTCGGTGATAGCGAGTAACGACGATCAATCGTATCTTTGATGGATTTACACCTACAATACAACTCGAGTCCTAACTGAGCCCTCTTCCCCCTCTTCAGATATTGGGGATAGAGGGGATTTGGACTCCAGTGATTACTGGAGCCCAAGACCCCGATAGTCCTCATCCAGTCGTTGAAAAGTAAATAAAGAATTGTATACCGGGTTGGTTTAACACTCTTGCAAGTATATATATTTTAGATCCAGAAGATTTCATAATTGCAATTGTTAATTATTTTAGATTTAGTAATGGTTTTAAATTTAAAATCCTAAACAACTGAATTGATCGAAAAATTTAAATACTAGCACTTGAATGGTACTATGTTTCTATAGATTTATATCCACCTTATTTCAAATGTATGGACAAGTCTAAATCTTTTCACTAAACTGAGATTCTGTCTAATTTAAGAAATAAAGATACTGGGATTACGACTCTGATATTTTAGATCCAAAGATGTACGTAAAACAAACTATTTGGAACAGTGATAAAGAAAGCAAATTTATATTAAAGCAGAAGAAATGTGAACACAAGGGAAATTTTCTTTGTTCAAATATAAATTTGGGGAATTTATTCATAAAATTCATGGGTCAAAAGGCAAACGGATTTTTGACCACGTATATTTCGTGATAAAGATTCATAACGGACTCATGAAACTGGTTATGTATGTTACACTTTTGGATTTTTAAAATAGAAAATTCCTGTAGTTACTTTTTTTTTCAATTAGAGACATATTGGCATATTATCCAGCAGTTGTAAGCCGAATGGGATTAGAGACACCAACTCAATTTAACACATTATTATAACCAACTTCATGGAGGAAATAAATTTATTTTTTATTACTATAGTATTATTAACGTTGAGAAGTTCGGACCACTATTGTGATAAATACACACACAGGGATATAGAAAAGAATATAGGGTTAACTCTCTTACAAACAAATTTATACTCTATACCTTTAGAGTCTAAAGGTAGCGTTTCGAGCTACAATATTAAAACAAATAAATAAGATGATAGTACTCACCCATAATTACTAAAAAACTTCACGAAACATCTGCCAAAGAAATGCATCACCTTCTCAGGAGTTTCGAATTTCTCCCTCAACATATTCAGCTTGTCACCATTTATAAGACTGATGCTGTTCAAACGTTGCCGAGAAATGATAGAACCACGACGTTTATACACGTCTAAGGCAACGGTACAGCTGGTTTTACGCGCTGTACTTTTCTTTATTGAACCTTTCTTTACAACTTCTGAATCTGGGGAAATCGGTGCAGAACTGGCTTCAGAAGTTGTAGGCATATCTTCAGCTTGATCCGACTCAAGTATCGGTTTTACTACAAGCTCTTTAACTTTGGGGCTTTCAAATTTAATCCCAGAACTTCGACTTTGAAATTCCTTGCAAGGAATCGTTTCTTCGTTTATCCTGCTGGTGGAGGAAGCGACCGTTGCTGTTATCTCTTCAGAGGAATTATAAGCATCTATTTCTTTTTTGGTGACAGCGGTCAAGGCGTTGTAAGCAGTGAAGGGGCATTTATAGTTCTGTGTTCTATTGTCAGTCTGAACCGAAGCACTTCGCCAGTTCGGTTTGGATTTCAGAGAACGTTTCCGCGGTGCAGGGCTGCTTGCTTTGGAGGTCGATGGACTGGTAGGCTCTTTCGTCAGCAGTCTGGCTAAAGCGCTCGCGAGTCGTAGCATTAAAGCGTCTGGATATTGCTACAAAGGAACAATTATTTTACTATGAGTAGAAGAGATGAAACAAATATGTTATTATAGGAAGCAGAATTACCTGTGTAGCGCTGAAAACCGTATTGCGCGCACCTGACTCTCGGAGAATGGTTTCCCATATTTCTTCTCCACATTCTTCCTGTTAACAAATACGAATAAAACCAATGATAAAGCAATTTTGCTATTGACTGCAAGAATGGCATAGTGGTTTAAGCGGTCGCCAAGCTGTTTGTGTGTTGTGGGTTCAATACCTACATTGAACAACACTGTGTGATTCACAAATTGTTGTTCTGAGTCTCTATATTCTTTGTGTCCGTTTTATGTATGTCTATTAAGTCCCCCGCGACACATGAGATATTTCTAGTGCGGTAGTTGTAAAAGAAAACAATGAGATCTGTTAATGGATCAACTAACTATCGACATTGAAATAATTTGCTAAAAATGTCACTTGACAGCGAAGTCACTATGGTTCATTTATCTTCGCCGAGTCTACAACATGTACCTATATATTAGGTACCTACAACGCGTTTGTGTATTTCAAATCCTGTTTCGATTATATGCATAATTATGTCTCTGGAAGGAACTCTGCCCTAATCTATACACAATTGTCACATTTTGTATATTGTAACTCTTTTTCTTTCTCTTTCTGTTACGTGTGTACAATAAAGATAAATAAATAAAAAAAAAAAAAAAAAATTATATCCTTATTATTTCGAAAGTAACTCTGTCTGTCTGTCCCGTTTTCACGGCTAAACCGTTACACCGATTTGAATGAAATTTGGCATGGAGATACTTTAATTCTTAAGGAAGAACAAAGGCTACTTTTTACCGCGATAACGGATATACACGCGGGCGGAGCCGCCCTCAAAAGCTAGTTATTTAGTTTAATACATATAAAGTTTATAGTTTAATACATATAAAGGAGGTATATTCGGAGAGAATGTAATTAGGTACGTGAATACTGCAGTAGCTGATAAATTAACAACAGAATAAATAGTCCTCAGATCCTTTATCTTAATCACGGTCGCGAACTTTCACTATTTATCGTGCGATGCATTCTTTAGGGGGAAAATTCTGATTAATTCTGAGATTTTCAACAGTTTTTTTGTCATTACTGGATAATCCATATGTTTAGACATTGTTGTGAATCTTTTTTTTATAGTCAGCTACCAAGATGACTCTGCCCTGCCTGATGGAAAGCAAAAGCAGAATCCAAGATTGGTGGTCACCATACTCATTGCGAATGCAGACAATGCAGCATGGTGACCCATGCTATGGCGGCCTTGTGATGCTTCTGCATCGTTGGGCCTCCTAGTAGGAGAGCTGATACCATTTTTGGGTAGGTATTTTATTTTAGGCAAGCTGAAAACTTGTCACACACCTCTTCTAATATACCCCAACATGGAACTGCAGACCTGGCTGGTGAGTAGTGCGGCTAAATCAACCCCTAAATTTTTCAAAATATTAATATTTTTTTCCAAAAATATATTTGAGGCAATATGCAATTTTTATATTGTAGTTTAATGTTTAAAGAATAAAAAAATATATAAGCCAGACGATTTGGTCGCCACGACAACAGTACCAATCCTGAATCGCGCAGTAAGATTTCTCTCGCCAGTTAAGATATAACTTCCCAACATCAACCGCTAGGGCAGTTGGCCCGCCAGGCATGATCACCTCGCCTGGTCGGAGGATCCTCCCTTTGTGTTGGAGGGACACGATCACCCGTTCCTCCACACTAATAAACCCCTAAACATGTCTGTATGTTTCATCAAATCACTCACCACAATAAAGTGTTGAACACTCTCCAACAACCAGCCGTACATTGTTCGTTTCTTACTTGCACTTTATGTATTAATGATACCGATATAATAAAATATAAGAAACTAGGATGATACTGAAAATGTATATATATTTATTATTATTATTATTTTAAAACAATAGAAATTTAAACACTGTAATGTACCAAGCTATTGGTAGGGCCCAAAAATATGTTAGAAGCCTATTGGGGCAAGTGAAAGTACATATTTGAAATAGGTATAATATGTAAGAATATCCTGAGACTAAGACCTTTTCTTTCCGTTTTTTATAATTTTTTCTGTTCCTATAATTCTAAAATTGCTTTAATATTGCAATTAATAAACTATTTTAAACATTACTTAAACATTGTTTTAATTATGTTCAATTTATAAATATTCTAATGTAAGAATACTAAAACTAAGAAGTCAGTTGCTCTCATCTAATCTTCCTGCCCCCATTTTATACCCTTTAATAAAATCAAAGTATAACTTTTACGATATACAGAACGCAGAAGCGATTAAAAACAATTACAATAAAAATGATTATTGAAAACAATTTTTTAATAGATTAAAATAAATGGTTCGGAACTAAATTTCGAAATTCGAATAAATTTTCCATAAACAATATCACTCTAAAAAAACTTCAATTTATTACGTAGATAATTCCGATTTACTAGTATTAATTTAATTTATAATTTCAAGAGGTTTTAAAACACTGTTCTTTTCTATGTAGAGTTAAGTAGCCTTCGTTCACCCGTGTTGCGGTCACCCTGTAAGGCTTTCGCGCGGCTACTGAACGTATAAGGGAGCGAACTCTAAACTCTCCACTTATTATGCTATACACAACAACCCTCTTAGAACGCATATATGGATGAAGTCTTAGCTAATACTAATACTAAGTACTGTATATATACGACCTCTTTTCATAAAGTTTTTTGAATTATTTTTTCAAATAAGAATGTAATTTTTTTTAGAACGCTATGCAGAATTTTTGACAATTGAAAATCTTTAAGTACAACATTTTTCGAAAAAAAAACATTTTAATATTTTATTGTTTACTATAAAACACTTTTCATTGAAATTTCTTTCTTTGATCGAAATAATTTTAAATATGAAAAATATTTAATTCGTCATTGTATGAATGTCTCAATTAATCAAGGCATCTGAGATGTCCAATAGCTTGGATGCGAATGACCCATTAGTCATTTAATTATCTGCTATCTTCGTCTATTTCCATTCCGTCTATTTTTTTTTGACTTAGTGGTTTGATATTATTGTATATTTTCAAGCAGTCACTAGAATCAAGTCATACAATCAATTCTTTTACTTAATTTAGATTAACCGAGAATTTCTGTGCTTCCATAAACTCGAGCTCATATTTTGAATTTTTATCCTTTATTTTTACATGACTACGGCGAAGCCAAAAGGAAGGGTAATATTTATGACAGTCTATGTATGTTTGGATGTTCCACTGTAGCGCCTAAACTATTAAACCAAATTTAATGAATGAGGTATCAATAGATTCATAATAATGGTCCGGGTGACAGGCTACCTAGATAAATTTTATCAAAAGTTCTTATGAAGTCGGACTCAGATAAAAAAAAAGGTAGATAACGCACGGCCTTGTTCTTGTTAAGCAAAAAAGTAGCGTAGTTCCAAGTAAACACACGCATTAACGCACTAACTATGCCATAAACTACGCTACTTTTCGTCAGTATCGTACAAGTATCGACAACTTGTACAATACTGACGAAAAGTAGCGTAGTCGGATTATACTTTTTTAAACACAGTCACGTATAATTTGCTGTATTTCTCAGATAATTTGTTAAAAAAGTTTTTGTTATGATATAAGTGCGTGAAATTAAAAAAGTGATGTCTGTGTCCAGCAGTGAACTGCGATATGATGATGATGTCATCACAACCTAATGCATTGTTCAATTATTTTTTGACCGACTTCAAAAAAGGAGGAGGTTCTCAATTCGACCGTATATGTTTTTTTTAATGTGTGTTCGCGGATAACTTCGTCGTTTATGAACCGATTTTGATGATTCTTTTTTTAATGGAAAGGAGATATCCCAACGGTGGTACCATGAAAAGGACATTAAGACCTGATGATGGCATCCAAGAGAAATCGAGTCGAACCTTGAAGCCGGTTTTTGTTAAAAAACTTGTTTTATATGTTTGTTACCCCGGAACTTTGGACTGGGTGAACTGATTTTGAAGATTCTTAGTTTATTAGAAAGCTGGTGCTTCCTGTGTGAAGTCGTTTTCATTTTGTAAAAAAATATTTACCCACAAGGTTTATTGGAAGAAGCCGTGTACCAATGTACACAAAGTATGTTAAATAAAATGAACTATAGACACTCATTTCTGTACGATAAGCCTATAGAAAATTAAGCTGTGTCATTAAGCGTGATATAGTGCAATTCTTTTTGTGCGTAAAAATATAAATGAACAGTTACAAATGCACTTAATTTGAGTACGATTACATTTATAGGTATGACGTCTACGCGCGATTGATCAATCAACAAGTTGGTAGTGAACTAAATTGCTTCAGTGAAACGCATCCAGGTCAATTGTCTGTTTCGACGCCCTTTGAAGGACGCGTTCCTTAGACTATTCATTTGCCATTCATCTTTATTAGTTGCTTATTATTGTTAGGGATCCCTAGAACCTCATTATGTGTTCTATAAAAGTGTACTCTACTGTACATATTCCATAGCCTTTTTTATGAAATAGGAAATTAGCTGATATATCATCTATTCACGTAGATGTATGAAATTCAGGATTTACAAGTGCCAGTCTTTTAGGGTATACTCTTTCAAAAAAAATTCCGTGTAATGCCTCGTGGCGTAGTTAGTCTCATAATATTTTGAGCAGCTAAAAGTTTCTGGATTATATATAAGATTTTTTTAAAGTACTTCTAATATCTTAAAATATGGTAGGTAATACTCGTATGAGATTGGTCTCAGGTAGACACTTCACTTCAGTATCAACTAGTTACCATGGCCAACTGGATTTGATACTACCTTGTTGACCACGCTGACGTTTCTGATTGACATAATGAAATTATTCATGTGACGGATTGCCTGCTACCTGCAACTCAAAACAACAATTTGTGGATCACACAAAGTGTTTTCCCATGGGGAGATCAACAACACTCAACTATAGCAACCAGAAAAGTGACCGCTTAAACCAATACGCCGTGCACTAGAAATACTACGAATTAACAGTGGGCAAGTGGAAATTTTAGACAATGTATTGCTATATTCCCCTCTTCAGTGTTAAGTTTTTGCTTGTTCTCTTATAGTCTTCTGATGACATAAATTGTTTTACTTATATTGATCTAATAAAAGACCCGCGGAGAACCTAATGGAGATCCAACAGCGTAATTAATCGAATCATGATTATATCTATTAACTTTCTTCGAATTTTGTTTAAATGTTGTGTAGAAATTTCGATTCATTTCCAGCAGCATCATAATTAGGTAGATATCAATTGTGTTTAGAGAAAACCTTATCTCGATACTTGGAAAAGAATAACTTTTGTAAATGGAGGCATGATGGAAGTACGGTTGAAAGTGAAAAATTTAGAAAATATAAACATCGCGGCATCGTTTTTAAAACTATTGATGGTGAGTAGCTTCCTCCGTGATAGGGCCTGATAAAGCCTGGTATCGATTCGGGAAGGACCTGAAATCAGAGTGTTCGAATCTTCCAAATATTATTTTGACTGCCTCGGTGGCGTAGTGGTAGCGTACTGCTGTGCTTGAGGTCTTGGGTTCGATTCCCGGGTCGGACCAAATGTTTGTATGATCTGCAAATATTTGTTTCGGATTTTGGGTGTTTTCTATGTATAATATGTATGTATATACAAAAAAATAATATTATATGTATTTAAATCAGTTGTCTAGTACCCATAACTCAAGCTCTGCTTAGCTTGGGACTAGATGGCGTTGTGTGTTAGACGCCGAAATATTTGTTTTTTATTTTATTTTATTTATTATAATTTTAGGTACTCCCGAAATCGGTCCTCCTTTGACTCCTAACCCCGAGCGCTTGAGGCCGGCCATTGGGGTTGTTTTGGTGGAATCATCATTATATTCCTGGCTCCGGCGTATAAAAGCAACCAGATATGAAAAGGGCTTTGAAATCCGTCAACAAAAAAAAAAGTCAGTGATACTGTTTTAAAAGTTACCCACTAAGTAAACTTTTTTAAATACATTATAACTGCAAGTTGATGTAGAGGAGCAAACATTGCCGAAATATATTCCCGGGAATAATTTAGTGACACCAAGATGACAGAACCGTTGTCGTCAATGAAATGGCGCTTAGCAATAAAAAAAAAATAGGCGCGTGCGTCGTTTGACCTAAACAATTATAAAGTCGCGTTTGCTTTTAGGATTGGACGGTTACACTAAACATAATATACATATTTGTTCGCGGCCTACTTATTAGCAGAAAATAGGGGTTCTCAACAGTTTTTCCTACACATTTTTTTATTTTACTTCTATAATCTGTAATAGTGTACAGGAACGATTATAATGATGTAAAAACAATTGTGAGTCGTTTTAATAAAATGTACAGTCCTGACAAGCAACTTTTATGGCTAAAAGTATTTATTATGTATATATATTCTTTCTTTTTTAGGGGCACGAAAATTCTCAACAGTTGTAAGTCCATAATTTTTCATTCATAATTGTTGTTTACTGAAGATGAAGTAACAATATTTATTTGTTATACAAGAGTGCAAAGTTGCTTTTTAACCGCGTACTCAATTTTGATGACCGAGCAAGCGAAGCATTCAAAAAATTTAGAATCCTGAGCATTAACGAGGGAATCAAAAGAGCACGAGGTGAAAAATCTTTGCACTCAAGTGCAACACGTAACTTTTCATCCCACTTCAGCAAGGAAATGACTAAATGCAAAACAAGCATTTACAAGATACTTTTATTTCAGTTTAGGTCTTAATATTTATTAGGTACTACAGTAAGATAGGTAAGTAGGATTACAGAATAATCTTTAAATTATTTCAAATAATATGTACTTAGGTATAATTATGAAATATTAAAAGTAACGTTGCTACAGTTACATAAGTTGTTTTCAAGCTTCTTGTTTTTAACCTAGGGTTTTAACAATATGACGTGACATAAAAGAAAATAGCGCGGGCAAAGCAAATTAAAAAAAACTATACCAAGAAGGTTCCGAGTCTGAGTTTTTAACAAATTAAAAAAGGTTGTAGTATAAATTCTGCACCATAAAGATAAAAGGAAATAATAGATTTAATGATGTTTTGAATTCACAAACTTAGTGCACACGATGTTCTAAATTCAATTTACTTTATCCTCTAGCGGATAAAAACGGCTTTTGCACTCAGATATCGAAGGGCAAAAATACTCTTTCCGAGATGGGGGGATGAAAAAGAGTTTACACCGTTAAAACTCAACTACATTACGTACTTAATAATTATAATGATAAACTTTCCTGCCTGCACTAGAAGACTTTTGTCAGAACATATTTAGTTTGCTAGTCAGGACGATCAGCAAACTAAATATGTTCTAAAAAAAGTCTTCTAGTCATTGTTACATAATTTTCTTGAAACATTCGTCATCACGGTACTTTAGATTAATTGAAAATGAAATAATTTTTTTTAAATTGATAATGTTTTCTTTATAAACCTCCATTCAATGACCGTTCTTGTTTTGATACAGCGATCAAGAATGGGGTAAAAATAAATATCATAGAAGGTATAATGTCCCAACAGTTGAGGCCCCCTGTGCTCATAGGACGCTCTCCTATCAGGTCATGCGTGGACGCATATTTAATGGTATCCCGGCTGGAGGCTGCGCATTCATCGCGGCGCGGGCGGGCCGCGCAACCCCCAAAAAGATTTTCATACAAACCTAGGTATGTTGTGAACTATTATTATTTTAAAGATTTTTATCATAAAATATTTGCTATTGCAAAGGTGTTTTTTGGTATTTGTATGCACTTGATATGTGCAATAATTAATATTACTAACCCTTTTTAACCGACTTCAAAAAGGAGGAGGTTCTCAATTCGACAGTATAATTTTTGTTTTTTTTTAATGTGTGTTCGCGGATAAATTCGTCGTTTATGAACCGATTTTGATGATTCTTTTTGTAATGGAAAGGAGATATCCCAACGGTGGTACCATGATAACGACACTAACATCTGATGATGGCATCCAAGAGAAATCGAGTCGAGCCTTAAGGTCGGTTTTTGTTAAAATTTTGGTGTTCTTATTTTGTGTGAACTAATTGCGCGATTTTGTGCGAACAACCTCGTTTGCGTCCAAACTACCATCCCCAGTTTTAACCCCAAAAGGGGGTTGATTTCTAAACATACATTATTAGTACACCCCACACCATCTTTAGAGTATACATTTTAAATTTCAAGTCTCTTACTTCAAAAACATAGGACTTTCATACAATCGTCCAACCCCCGTTTCACCCCCTTAGGGGTGGAGTTTCGTAAAATCCGTTCTTAGCGGATGTCTACACCCTATAAGGAACCTACCTGCTAAATTTCAAGTTTGTAGGAGTTATAGTTTCTGAGATTTCGTGATTAATAAGTGAGTGGTATTTCGCTTTTATATATATAGATTTTGATCAAAAGGTACTTGAGAAATTATAAAAGGGTTGGTAGTGACAAATGGTAAAGATATATATAATATACTTAGCTATCTATACAAATAAATAAAATTGAAGTGTCTGTTTGTAATTACAAATTAACAGTTTTTCACTAAATGCAAATTAAAGTACACACATCAAAAGTGTCTAGGGATCAAGCATTTTTATGCGGATTTCTTGAGATTGAGATGTGGCTTTGGCCCTGGCCTGCTCAGTCGCCAGACTTGAACCCGATTGAGCATGCATGGGATATGCTACAGAGAAGAGCTCTGCCGAATATGGAGGGTATCCAGTCGCAAGAAGACCTTTTTTTGTTGTTGCAACGAACATGGGCGGCCATTCCACAGCGTGATTTGGATGAACTCATTTTGAGTATGCCAAACCGATTCTTGTGTTGTTAGTGTTCGCGGTAGAAACACGGATTATTAATTGTTTAAGTTACCTAATAAAATTTTAAAGAAAACTGTTATTTCAGTCTTTTTTTCAAACTTTAATGTTAGTGGTTCAAATGTCAAAACTCCCTTTATTAGGAAAATGGCAAATTTCTTTATTAATGCAAAGGTGACTTGGTTTATCGTTACTGTGACAAACGAAAACACTTTATTTGATGAATCCTTAAAGAAAATTTTAATTAATATCAATCAGGAGAAAAGTTATTGCAAAAATATATGTTGATCCCTAGACACATATGTTGATCCCTAGACACTTTTGATGTGTGTATATAGGATGCTCATTTTTATAAAAGTTTTGTCTGTCTATTTGTCTGTTTGTTCCGGCTAATCTCTGGAACGGCGGTACCGATTTTGTCAGGACTTTCATTGGCAGATATTTGATGATATGAGGAGTAACTAAGGCTACTTTTTTAAACTAACTTCGTCCCGCGGCGTTACCCGCGGTTGCGTTACAAGAAAAACCTAGTTCGGCTAGCGGCTCAGCTAGTTAACAATAATAAATAACTGAAATGATTGGCAGTTCTCATACCTACTAGAAGTATTGATAACTTACTGGGATGATCAGGTATTCTTTATCCATCTGTATACATACGTACGTTAGTCATGTACGTATTTACAAAAAAAAAACAAATATATTGACTTACCAATAATGAAAACAGCCTTTATCCAGATTATGTAGATGGATGGATGGATATTATGTACAGGTAGTAGAGCCATGCTGATTTCAGCACGAATGGGCCGGGTCGACCGGGGCGGTACTACCCTCGCACAGAAAATCAACGTAAAATGACAGCGATCGTGCTGTCGTGTTTCGTTGGTGAGTGCGAGACCGTAGGCCCAAATAGTCTAGTCAACAAGTTCCACACTTGTTGACTAGACTAAAAGATGCAGCAGCATCACTAGGCCGCCATGGTGTGGGTCGCCATACTGCATTGTCTGCATTCGCAGTGAGTATGGTGACCACCACTCTTGGATTCTGCTTATGCTTTCCATCAGGCAGAGTAGTCATTATGGCGGGCCATACATAAAAAAAAAAAAAATATGTATAACTTTTAGAGTATTACTGTTTGAACTTATTTTTATATGAGCACTAGTGGTTGCCCGCGGCTCCGCCCGCGTATATGTCGATTATCGCTTCAAACAGGAGCCTATGTGTTGTTCTGATGTATAAGCTATATTGCTGTAAACTTTCATCCAAATCCGTACAGTAGTTCTTGCGTGAAAGAGTAACAAACATCCATCCATCCATACTTACAAACTTTCGCGTTTATAATATTAGTATAGATATAGATTATGTAATCATCCTCGTTGGTCTAATAGTGGTTAGTGTAAGCGACTGCAGATCAAGGGGTCTCGGGCTTAATTCCCGAGTCGGACTGCTATTGGGTTTTTCTTACAATACATTTTTAATACCATATAATAATATGGAATATGTCAGTGTTTTCTGCCTGTGAGAGCTTTTAGAGAGGAAGACACCCCATATTACCAAAAAACTGCATTTTAAAGTTGAATATCGCTCAAACGGATACCTACATCAAAAATCGTCTTTCCAACTTCTCAAAAGATCTATCTAAGCTGCTCCATATTATGGGATAGACGCGGGAAAAAAAATCATCCCCACATTACTTACTTCAGAGGGAGGCATCCCAAAAAAAAAACCTGATTTTATTTTAGCACTTTTTTGACGTGGTAAATCCATGCAAAGTTTCATCTTTCTAGCATTAACCGTTTGGAAGGTAAGCCGAGGACGGACGCACGGACGGACATGACTTAACTATACGGGTTTCGAGACGTGAACTACTGAATCCTAAAAATCCTCCTTTTATTAAGTTGGTTCGAAATAGCCTTTATTTCCATATTGATTGTTCTTTAAGTAAGCGTTTGCAATTTCATAGCGTTAGGAAGTCATAAGTAAAGCTTTATTACTTATGAGTCTTTAGAAGTTGGAAGTTTGGAGAAACTGGCAAGGTCAATGTTAATATAAGTTAAAGCATTTGTTTACTTGTTTATAGGCGTTTATAGGCACGTGCTTTGTTGCTGCTAAGAAAGTTATAAATTTGAAGGACAATTATTGGCAAGCAGTAGGAATATTGAGAGAAAAAAATGTTTTGTGTTCTTTTTTTATAATTTTTATCCCTTGATATGGAATACGGAGTGTTACCACCCCCTTTCATAGAAGCATACTATGCAAGACAACAGTATTGCAAAGAGACGGAACATCTTGAAATAAACATTATACCAACCACTATACTCTTTGCGCTGTAGCATGGTGCGGGTATTATTTGTAGACTAGAACATTCTGGTTGGTTTAATTTAATTTACTACAGTTATTAATGATTTAATATATTGCGAATGTGGTACAGCTGAAATACTAAGTCATAATTTGTAAATTGCGGCAACTTTCAAGAGTGAAACGAAATGTTACTGAAACTGTCACGCATCATGCTACAGCGCAAAGAGTATAGTGCATCGAATGGTCAATAGATCGATAATCGCTTATCAACTATGACCGACTGTTTTTAGATCGATAATCGCTTATCAACTGTGACCTGTAACCGACTGTTTTTTAGATCGATAAATATCGCTTATCAACTGTGACCGACAGTTTTTGGATCGATAATCGCTTATCAACTGTCACCGACTGTTTTTAACCGACTTCTTTAGATCGATAATCGCTTATCAACTGTGATCGACTGTTTTTTTATTGTAGAAAACTAAAACCAAGACCGTTTTCTGCTATTGTATATAGTAGGTATACTGTGTAATACTTATATCTATTTAGTTAGTAATATTAGTATGCAGTGTAGCAAAATGTCATCTAGAAATCTTACCACGTAACTGAATTGACTATAACTGTGGATACTGTGAGCATACTAAATACGAATGAAACTGCGAAGTTTTACGCTAAAACTACCATTATCCACGGTCGTTTTTGTACTTTTAAAACTTTTTTATTACAACCGCGCACTCACCCGCGGTCATCATCAGCTGTCTGTCGATAAAAGTCTTACGAAAATCGGTCCAGTCGTCCCAGAGATAAGCCGGAACAAACAGACAGACAACAAAAGGATAAAAATTGATTTCAGTTCAGCTGTTAAAATTACAGACACCTTATTTTTTTTTACTTGTATAGAGAAAAAAGAGAAAGGGTAGTTTAAATTCCAGTAAATATTATGTTGTGTGGGGTGTAAATATTGGGGTGTCTAATAGTAGCACTTTTAACAGATTTCTTAACACACACACTTCGATCAACATTATTGATCGAAAGCACACACAGGTTTTTATTTGAGTGTTTTTTAATGTGTTTTGCTTTAAAATTGCAAAATGTTGTTTTTATTTGGGCAAATATACTTCTCATTGTATCCTTTTCAGGTTCATAGAGAAAGAAAAAAAATGTTTTAGTTTATTGGAATATTTTGTATGATTATTTCTTTCTTACCATGTAAATGAATACCTTCTAAACAGCCGTGATCCATAATTTTCCCTAAATACCGGTGAAATTTCCCAACATTCTTTTTTTTTTAATTTCACACTTTGAGTGCTTACAACATAAAAACAATCAGCTGCCAAAATTTTAGGTTTGTTTGTTCCAACTGTGTAGATTCTGCGTTAAATATGATTTTGATTTTCAACGGCCTTAAAAGATTCTATTACATCTAGACCCATTACAGAAGCATTCCATCCCAATTCAAATATAATCAATTGTCGTCAAACCGCCGAAATCTAATTGGGCGAAAGTGAAAATCATAGTCCATTCTCTCAATAAACAAATTGGTTCATTCACACGGGCGGGCAGTCGCTAAAATTAATTATTACAAGCTTCAATTGTGTCTTGTCATCTCCATATAGACAGATATGTTTCGCCGCATTGAACATAGGCGAGGTTAGTGGATCGTGGCCCGCGGCTCGATCATGACATCTTTAGTTGATATGATTGAGGAATAGAAGTCGAGTCGATGTCCTGGTTTGTTAGCCTTGGGCGGTCTTATGACACTATTGTTCAGCATCTTCATTGATTTATGTTTGCCAGTTACTTTTGAGCCTGATGACGTATGCGTTTTAGATTCCAACTGTGTTGCTACACCAAATTAATTACGATGTTCTATTTTTAATTTAAAAGACATCAATGGAATGTTTTTCTTATTTGCCAGTTGTTTCTGTGTCAAGTGGTTCTGGTGTTTCGCTTTTGTTTTCTGAAATTTAAATTAATATTATGCAAATACCCAAATCCAAAGTACCATGACAAGTAACCATTGGAATTTAGAGATTTCACTTAATTTAAGGACATTCCTTTTGAGACCATACTATGAACCTTGTCCTGAAAATCTATAGGTACATAGAAATATACTATTCTTGATAATATATATGATGAGATTTTAGAAACAAAGATTTGAAGTTGTTATAGTGATTCTCCCTTTAATCTTTTCATTTTATTTATTGATTCTACCTTAGCTTCTAACCCATATTATTCTAACATAGGTCATGGGGTGGTATTGGCAAGTTACCAGCTTGGCGCTGCTGCTTGTATCGGCAGCAGCCAAGGAGCTGTCTGATGTTCCTTACCGAGATACTGCATCAAACGACCTCAGCTCTCACTCTGACAAGCTTCAACAGGATGATTCACAAACGGACCTCACACAGTACGACGATTATGGCCTCTTCGAAGAAGACGAAAATGGTAATGTTTACTTGTATTATGTATGCATATATAGCTACGTAAACATAAACAACAGAAAATGCAACAAATTACATGAAACAAACTTTATTTAGCTACGCTGATTTCAGAACCCACGATACTTGGCGAAGTAGGAAACGGCGTGGTGACCGTTAAACCACTAGGCCAAACGTGCAGATATCTAATTTACCTTTTTGTTTTTTATAGCCATAATTGCTGCTAGAGACTTCGAACGAACTGCATCTCAATCAACCATCGGTACGTGTATAAATTTATTGTGTACTGTCTGTACGTGTATTGTCTTTAGACCTCATTCTTAACTTAGCGACCTGTGTGAAATTGAGTGATGAACGTGGTTATGGCAAAGTGCTTCGCTTCGAGACTTGGCTCACGATCGTGTTTAAATATTATCACCGATTGTATCTGTACAATAGATGTTCAATCATCGAATTTAGTTCGCCCTCAGGGTTGCGGAGGTCCGATGCCAGTCGCTCCGTGTAAAAACTGATATTCAGGTAAAACCGGTTGAACTAGTAGCCGACCCCAAATCTTGGGAATAATAAAGGCTAGGAAGAAGAAGATTGTATCTGTACTAAAAATAATAATAATATTTATATAATTTAACAGCCACATTGTCCTACAATTTGCGTGGTACGTTATTACGGCCCTTCGCTCAAAAGTTTTCTTTCCCTGCTAGTCCTGTTAGTTACCACAATCGATTTTTTTAAGGTTAATGGTAGGCCCTCACCAAAATGAAGCCAATCACGAAAATTAGCTTGATATTAATAACTTGTAAAAAAAAATCCGGGGCACCCGGACTATACTGACGTGATATTTTTTGTTTGAATTTGATTAAGACCAAATAGAAAATGTAACCCCAAATTAAAAGTTCAAGTTGGTTCCAACGACAAAAATATATTTTTTCTGAATCGTACTCTCTGGTACTCATCAGAATGACTTATATGTAGAATAGTTTGTACTGTGATAACAACGGAACTTAATATGACCCGGACTTATTCATCAAAATATAAATTGACCACTGTGCTGTGATATTTAAAAATCGTTATAATTTAAAATAAATTTACAGGTACATCCACGACCAGACCACCCAGAGGTAGGAATAATATCCTTATTGCAGTTTTAAATTCATTATTTTTGTCCCATGTTTGGAGCTTAGAATTCTTTAATATTTATTGTATTATTTTTCCTTTGAACTGGAAACAGAAGTTGTACTTAATTCTCTGTAAGACACTAATATCTTATCTACATATTTTAATACATTGCATAATGTCACATTTTAGAATACAATATATTGTTATTTCAAAGATGACTTCAAAGGTGGATCTTTGATTAAAATAAGTTTAATTTTGATCATGAGATCTAGGGTCTACGAGTATGATATTAAATTATACAAATTTGTTTTTTTTTTCAGTGACAACACCCAAATGTGTGGATATCGGTATCACGTGGTCTGATGGCGCGACCTGGAAACGGGACAATTGCACACTGTGCCAATGTTTCGCTGGTCGAGTTAACTGTTCCATACTTCCCTCCTGTCTCACAGGTATTATAAGAAATTTTACTAGATTTTTTTTTTATTGGGTTAGACCTCTGGTAACTTCTCCCAGTGAAAAGTAACGGAAAATTGCTTAAAAGGGGTTGTCTGTTGGGCCGAGGTCCGGTCGAGCCCACCTATTTCTAGCGAAGCTACGTCGGTTATGCTATAAAATTTTGTATAATGTTTTATGTTGGTATTGAGTTCTTTAGAATACTTGGCGATCCTGACAGTTTCACTCTTCCTAATAGTCACTGCCACAGAAATCTAAATAGTCACTGCTTTACTCCTAAGTACGACAAACACATTTCAAGAATTAGATTATTTTTAACTCACAGGGTCTGCAGGTCGAGGCACTTTTGTATCAACGGGTCCATTACGAGGGGCTCCTGGTGCAGCCGGAGACGGCGGCCCGCCCGGACCGCCTGGCTTACCTGGTGTTAATGGATTCCCCGGTGCACCTGGTATTCCAGGAGCTACTGGCCAAATGCCTGATGTGAGTTAATTAATTTGGTATCTTAGCTCATTAGTCTGTGTTGGTCTCTAGGGTAGGGGTTTGTTTTAGTGTGCACTACTATTCACTACAACTATTTGTATATAACGGAATATACACTGATTTAGGTGTATCTATATGTATAAAAAAAATAAAGCTGTATTTAGTTTTGTCCTAGAAGGTTCTTAGAACAATCTCTTAGAATAGTACTTTTATTATTTTCAGACAGCCATGGATTTTACATACCAAAATTAGTACCTGATTAGTACCTGTCCATGAGTCAAAAAGTTTTCATGATTTTTCTTTTTGTCTTAGGTAAATGCATACTTAGCACAAATGGCGGCTTCGGCAGGAGGCGATAAAGGACCACCTTTCGACCCATATCAATACATGCAGGCTTCAGTGGGTGCTCCAGGCATTAGAGGAATTGCAGGTACGCTTATGATTAAAGTTGAGCCGCACATTTTTCATAGTAATCGATAGGAGTTACATATGAAATTAAAGGTAAAGTCTATTCAAAAACTATTTATCAATTATTTTTTTAAATACTTTTTGATGTTCGATGGCAGTTGACAATTTGTGGTGACTTAAACTTAATTCGAAAACATACTTCAATTTCATCAAACGAAGATTCACCAAATCATGGACTTAGTACTAATCATTCATAGTGCAAAGTAATCGCACCAAATAGTAAATATACAAAATCCCAACATAACATCTCTGCGGTCCGCCATGATCATCTTTCATAATTAAAGGACCCTTCACAAATGTACTGTAAAATATTTTTGAAATTCGCGAGATAATATTATGTATTGGGTCCATTGGAGAAAAAGCAGTTCCATTTATAGCTTAGCAGGTTAAGTATCTGACGTATATGTACCTAGGTCTTAAACCATTTCATTGTTTTTATCAGGTCCACAAGGCCCGCCTGGGCCACAAGGTTTCCAGGGCCCTAGAGGTGAAACAGGTGAACCAGGTCTACCTGGACCAATAGGATCACCAGGAGAAAGAGGCCCACAAGGATTACCGGGCAAAGATGTAAGTATTTTGAACATACTTATTAAAATTGTTAAAAAAAATACTTTTTATTGATTTTGTATACTCTCAAAAATTACTTTAAAATTATAAACTTATTTTTTGTACTTTTCTAGGGATCTGCTGGTGAAGATGGGGAACCAGGTCCTACGGGAGCAGTAGGACAGCCAGGAACTCGAGGCTCCCCAGGTGTCCCTGGTATACAGGGTCTAAAAGGACACAGAGGCTTTGATGGCAAAGACGGTGCAAAGGGAGATCAAGGCTTACCAGGAGAAAAAGGGCCTACAGGAATGCCTGGACCAATGGGCCCAACTGGACCAGTAGTAAGTGAAAATAGTGATTTTTTTATGTTACCATGTAAGGAGTTGTCAGCAGACCTTTAAATGAAATATTTCTTCCAGGGTCCTATTGGTGCTAGAGGTGAAAGAGGACGTGAAGGTTCTCCAGGTGCCCCAGGCATGCGTGGAGCTGATGGTGCTTCCGGACCACCAGGATTAATGGTAATTACAGCAAAAAAAGTGTGTGAGCAATAATTAAATTCACGTTTCACTATATTATTGTATAGTTTAGTAGAAGTAACAAAATTAAAATCAAAATTTGTATAGATGATTATAATATGTACCTATTCTGCATGTGATGAAATTGTTCCATTTTGAAAACAGAAGCTAAGATTTTGAACTGTCTTATCAGGGCAACATTGGAAAACCAGGATCACCAGGTTTTCCTGGAGCTCCAGGGTTGAAGGGAGAACAGGGTGCATATGGACCTAAAGGTAGTCAAGGATTACAAGGGCCACGAGGAGAAGCAGGTCGCCCCGGTCAACCTGGTGACGTTGGAGCTTCTGGTATACCTGGACGTGATGGCATACCTGGAGAAAAGGGTTTACAAGGACAACCAGGAACATCTGGCCCGCAAGGTTTTCCAGGACCCAGGGGATTACCTGGAGTTTCGGGAGAGCCAGGGATACCTGGGAGTAAAGGAATGCCGGTGAGTAGTAATCTGTATATTAATACTAAACTGTTTTGTATGCGACTATACGTACGTAAATATTGAAAGTTACTTTTTAATTTTTGTTAATTGATCGTAACCATATAAATTTTTCAGGGTCACCCCGGGGAAAGAGGTCAAAAAGGAGATTCAGGTATTAGGGGAGAATCTGGTAGTCCAGGGCCTCGAGGCCTTCCTGGTACTATGGGCCCTGAGGGTAAACGCGGAAAAAGAGGTCTTAGAGGGCCAGCTGGTAATGTCGGACCTACAGGAGAAAGAGGTTTACAAGGTGTGAGAGGTCTACCAGGTGCAGATGGTCCCATGGGTGCTAAAGGTCAACCTGGAGAGAGGGGAAGTGTTGGATTTCCTGGGGCTAAAGGAAGTGTGGGTGATGCTGGACGGCCTGGACCACAGGGTATGCAAGGTCTTAGAGGTCCTGTGGGACGTCCAGGAATACCAGGAAAAACAGGACCTCAAGGTGAAAGGGGTATTCCTGGCGCAGATGGCAGGCCTGGTGAACAAGGATCTCAGGGCATACAAGGTGCACCTGGTCTCAGAGGAAGTCCAGGAGAACGAGGTTTACAAGTGCGTATTTCATTTGCTTTACATTATTTTGAGTTTACTGATCCCTGGTTCTTATTTAACATTATTAAAATTGTAGGGTGAGTCTGGAAAAGATGGAGAGCCGGGTCAACCAGGACCGCACGGACCAAAAGGCGATGCTGGACGAGATGGCAATCCTGGTATTCAGGGACCCCAGGGTATTGCAGGTCCATCAGGAGATAGAGGCCCTTCTGGTCCGGCTGGACCGACAGGTTTTCCTGTAAGTTTAAATTAGTTTTGTCATATTTATGCCTTAAGTATTTAATAATATTTAACATTAAAAAACACATTCTGTTTTGTTAGGGTATGCCCGGAGCTGCTGGCTTACCTGGTTCTCCAGGTAAGGAAGGAGAGCCTGGGATGGCAGGTCCTTCGGGACCACCTGGGCCGTCCGGACCCCGCGGAGAAAGAGGATTCATGGGTGAACGAGGACAGCCTGGTCAACATGGAACTGCAGGAGAAAAGGGAGAAACTGGCGCTCAAGGCCCTGACGGTCCTCCGGTAACAATATTTATTATACTTTATTAAAAGACATGCAATATTTTAAGAATAAAAGTAAAATAATATAATACGCTACTTCTACTCCAACAGGGTCCAGAAGGTCTTAGAGGTAGCAAAGGTCATCCTGGTCCCATGGGCGCAATGGGTATGCCTGGACCGCGTGGTCTAACTGGCACACCTGGTGAAAAAGGTGAGAGAGGCGCTGTTGGTCCTACTGGCAATGATGGTCCACCAGGTTGGTATTTAAAAACTTCACAATTACCACGTTATTCGATACATAATTATTGTTAACAGACAGCATAATCTCCTGAAAAATAATCAGAATTATTACCAAACTGGTTTGGATTTTGTCCACATTTATTTCACATTCCCTTACGAAGAAGAGTAACAGGTAGTAAATTAAATAAAATTTTAAGATAGTACATATGGAATTTTTACATGCTTACTTGGTTTTATTGTTCACAAATAAGGATGTCAGTTGTATGATACGTAATGAGCTGCAGCAGAACAGGTATTAACGACTGTAAATATATAGTAAATTATCTACACGATTGTGAATGGAATAATTATTATAATTTAGCTTATAGTCGTTGTAAGGTAGTAGAGCCACGCTGATTTCAGCACGAATGGGCCGGCTCGACCGGGGCGGTACTACCCTCGCACAGAAAATCAACGTAAAATGACCACGTTCGTGCTGACGTGTTTCGTTGGTGAGTGCGAGACCGGAGGCCCAAATAGTCTAGTCAACAAGTTCCATACTTGTCGACTAGACTAAAAGATGCAGCAGCATCACTAGGCCGCCATGGTGTGGGTCGCCATACTGCATTGTCTGCATTCGCAGTGAGTATGGCGACCAATACTCTTGGATTCTGCTTATGCTTTCCATCAGGCAGAGTAGAGTCATTTTGGCGGGACATACATAAAAAAAAAAAAAAAAAATTACAGTATATGTTGTTTGTTATATTGTTGTGCATGTTGTATTCACCTGTTATTAGTTATACAATTAGTTTTTAGTCCATAATTTGAGTCTTTTGCAATGAAATGTTGTATATAACTGTTGGTGAATTAAATAAATAAATAATTTACCAGGTCGTCAAGGTGAACAGGGTCCGCAGGGTCCTATTGGACCAGTAGGCCCAGCAGGAGAACCAGCTGAAAGAGGAGAGCCAGGAAGCCCAGGAGTACCCGGTGAACCAGGAGCCACTGGTTCACAAGGAGAAAGAGGACAGCCTGGTTCTCAGGGTGCTCCAGGCTTATCAGGTCCGCCAGGCTTACCTGGTATGCCAGGCGCAAAAGGTGAAAGAGGTTATGGAGGCTTAAAAGGACAGCAAGGATCTCCGGGAAGTCCAGGTATTTATCCTATTATTACTTTCTTTTAAACAACACGATTACATGATTAACGTAAACTTTATTTATTTAAGTTACGTTAATTTTATTTATTTGTATGAACTGATAAAAGAGAAGAATAATGTCCACCAATCTAATAATAGTATAAAATAGATTATATTAAATGCTATTTGCATACTGTCGTAAAAAAGAATCAACTGTACACCTACACTTATGCTTATATCTCCAAAGGTTTATTGTATAAGTTGGGCTTTTGGAAAAGGTGAAAAGAGAAAAGGTGGGCAAGAGAAGACTGCAATGAAAGAAAACGGAGGGAATACAAATGGGTTGAAGTGGCTTTCTTAGCACATATTAATTTGATATATTTTCTGGTTCAATTTGAACTGTAAAAAAAACTACCAAATGTATTGGAATAACGTGGTATGATAGAAAACAGTGGTCAAAATAAAATTCTAGCCTGTAATTAAAGAGAACACATGCGTGAGCGATCGTAGAAAGAGATTCGACGTGAAACACTTGCATCATAGCTAAAAGGGCTGATCTTCTGAGTGTAAGCTTAAGATTTCATGAACTATTTTTAACCGACTTCTAAAAAGGAGGAGGTTCTATATAATTATTATTATTTTTACGGGAATTAACGCGATCACTATTTCAAGGTACTACATACCTCTGTTTTGCCTGACGTTTCGACCAGGTTGCACTGGCCGTGGTCACAGGCTGACTGCCTGAGTGATCGCGTTAATTCCCGTAAAAATAATAATAATTATATCATGGAACGCGAAAGTTTAAAAGTTAGAGGAGGTTCTATGTTCCACTGTATGTATTTTTTTTTATTCCATGAAATGGACTTTGCACGATTCGGTCAACACGAACGCTCTTGTGCGTTATCTCCAGTTTTACATGCATACCATAATATATATAAACGTTATACCTTTAACGTAAATGATTATAAGGTTTATTCTTGCAAACTAAACATATTGTATTATAACACAGGTAAACCAGGTGAGACGGGTCAGCGTGGTCTACCAGGTTTAGCTGGGGCTAAAGGTGCCCGCGGGGAACAAGGAGCAAAGGGAGAAACAGGACATGCTGGTTTACCAGGCCGACCTGGTGATGTGGGACCAACGGTAATTTAGTTATTCAGTTTATTAGGTCATCGTAAAATGACATTCTATTAACCTAATAGCGATTATTGCACCGTCTATTTTCGCTGTTAGACTAATTGCTCGCACATACTAATGTTAGAAATTCGAAAGTAACTTTGTCTGTCTGTCGGGCTTGCTCGTACCAATTTCAATGAAATTTGGCATGGAGATATTTTGATTTTTAATGAAGGACATAGGCTACTCTTTACTGCGATTAACCGGCGGAGCCGCGGGCAAGAGCTAGTGTACAATAAATTACGTGGGAATTTTGATAATTACTGTCTTCTGTAGCTATCTGTTCTTCAAAAATAAGCTAAATCGGCCCAGCCTTTCTCGAGTTTTAGCGAGACAAATGAACAGCAATTGATTTTTAAATATAAGATTATTATTCCTCTATAAATATTCTCCGTTTGATCACAATATCTTAAAGTATTTAAAACTTTAGTAACCAATTAGAATTTTCCTCATATAGGGCCCACAAGGCAGTACAGGTCCCGCCGGACAAGCAGGGATTCCAGGTGCTAAGGGAGCGACAGGAGACTCTGGCAGACCTGGTGCTCCAGGACCTATTGGCCTCACTGGATCTCAGGGCCCTGAAGGCCCCAAAGGAGAACGAGGCAGTGAAGGAGAACAAGGCCCGCAAGGTTTAAGTGGCCCTTCTGGACCCGCTGGTGAAAGAGGCCCTATCGGTTTACCTGGTATAATTGGACCAATTGGCCCTCAAGGACCTCGAGGGCAACAGGTGAATATTCGATTTACTATTTTATGTAAAAGAAAGTACCTACACAACCTTAGAATGTTATGAAAAATTTTACACAATTTAATCGATAAATATACAAGAAAGAGGTTGGTAATAAGTAGATTTTAAAATCTTTTAAAAACCTTTAATAATAAATTTGTGCATGGTATAATAACACCTTTGATGAAGTATTAAAAATTTCTTACAAATTGATAAATTCGTTTTTTTACTTTTATAATTGGTTACTGTAACTAGGGTGAAAGTGGCGCTCCAGGGAAGTCCGGTGCAGATGGAGCTCCAGGACAACAAGGAACACCTGGTCTTCAAGGTCCACCTGGACCGATGGGTGAACCTGGGCCAGAGGGTAGACCTGGTAAACAAGGGCAATCTGGTATTCCAGGACGTCCAGGAGACAAGGGACCTCTAGGACCTCCAGGGGTATCTGGACCCGCCGGACAACCTGGACTGCAGGTAAATCGTTCATTTTCATCGCCCTAATAAAGCCAAAAAAGGCTTTTTAAATACTACCAAGATTTTTTATTTTTAGCTACTTGAGATCTTTCATCAACTTTCGTCGAATCATTTTTTTAATTTTAATGTCCTTATATAAAACTACATTAGGTATATCAAAAAACTCGCGCTATATTTAATTGTTAGTGACATTGACATGTGACAATGTGACACATGTAATTATCATGCGCATATCGCGAGGCCAAAAGTAGCATGTACAACCATTTTATATGTTTATCTTGATTTGTGACTGATATCAATCGCATCTATAGATCATCGAAAGTCATATAACAATATGTTCTTGTTATCTAGGGACCATCAGGGCCATCTGGACCTGCTGGTGCAGCAGGAGAACGTGGACCTAGAGGTGAAAGTGGCCCTCCAGGAGTGGATGGTCCTGCTGGACTGACTGGCCCAATGGGGCCATCTGGGCTTGACGGAGCGAAAGGAGAACGAGGCGAGGCTGGTTCTGATGGTGCTAAAGGTCATGCTGGATTACCTGGATTACCAGGAATGGTGGGAGCTCCAGGAAGACCAGGAGAAAGAGGCTTTTTGGGTCCTATTGGTCCACCTGGAAAAGATGGTGAAGTTGGACCCCGAGGTAAATTAAAAATTTATATAAATATTTATATACAAGTAAATGGTTTTCTGATAGTTTTCACCTGTCTGTGAAAAATGTTCGAAGTTTTATTATTTTTGTTTTGATTTCAAGGCTTACCTGGTCGTGATGGAAATCCTGGACAGCAGGGACCTCCTGGCCCAATTGGAGGTCGCGGTCCATCTGGTGAACCTGGTAGACACGGATCTCCTGGACCAGCTGGACCACCAGGACCCCCTGGGCCACCTGGAGAAGGACTGGCTTATGATGCTGCTGCTTTATCCGCTATGCTTCAACAAGGTATGAGTCGGTCATGATTTTAAAAGTTAAATAACTAATGGTAAAATGTTTGTTTACTTTCATCATTTCTTGTTACAGGTTCTGTGAAGGGTCCAGATCTATTAGGTGATGATCCGAATATGCTGCCTACTCGCTTCTTCAAAGATGACATGACTCCATCAGAGCGTAAAGAGGTCGTCATGAAAGCTTATGAACGATTGAAAGTTTCACTGGACAAGTTCCTTAAACCAGACGGATCTAAGGAAGCTCCAGCAAAAACTTGCGCTGATATTAAGTACCATCACCCGAGTTTCGAAAGCGGTAAGCAAAAAATACCTTCTCATAAAATCTTTACACACTATAAAATGAAATCACTTCCGCTGCCTGTTCGCTTAGATCTTTTGAACTATTCAACGGATTCCAAAGCACTTTTCAGCAATAGAAACAATAATTCAAGAGAGGAAGGTTCATGCGTGTAATACAAGCACCTAGTACACAAGCACCAAGTAAAGGAAATCCGAGAATTTCAAAGTACTTTACTACTGTAATTTAAATATTTTCAAAAATATTTTGTTCTAATGTTTATCTATCAAGTTAGAGCAGTTTTTAAATTGTGAATTTACCAATATCTGTTGAGCACTACTGTCTTCTGAAATCTACATGTAGCAAGTTTTCTTACACAGGTCAGTACTGGATCGATCCTAACGGCGGTGAAATCAACGATGCTATCATAGTCCACTGTGAGATGGAGACTGGAAGCAGCTGTATATTCCCTAAGCCGATGCACTCCAAAGATATTTCATACACTGGCACGGAACACGAACCCTGGCTGAGCGAGATGGAAGAAGGCATTACTGTAAGTATACTCTTTTCACATCCGTATATTACAGAGAATATAGACACGTTAACGGCACGAAGTCATTCTCATTTTCTGAGCCGTTTCCGAAATTGTGTTGGAGATGGGTTTCAGTATACTATGACACGGGTGAACTTCAATTTATTACGGGGAGCAACTGCCACCAGACTTCCATAATACAAGTAAATAGACCGTTGTCAGACTTTTTAGAGCTCCAGATATTCCTATGTCATCCTGGATATCCTCTCCAAAGCACGAAGAGATCTCGAAGTGTTCAGAATGGTCACCTATTATTAGTCCGACCTGATAACTATGTAATGTGCTAATCTACCGTGGGAGAGCCACGCTTCGGCATGAATGGGCCGGCTCGGCCGGAGGGATACCACGGCCTCACATAAAATATGCCTAAAAATAGGCCGGTGTGAAATAGCGCTTGCGCTGTGTTTCACCAAGTGAGTGAGAATACCGGAGGCCCATACCCCAACCACTCCTCATACCCCTCCTCATTCCCCAAAGGCCGGCAACGCACTTGTGACGCCTCTGGTGTTGCAAGACTAGCAAGTATCCATGGGCAGCGGTAATCGCTTACCATCAGGCGATATTTCTGCCCGTTTGTCCGCCTAGTACTTAAAAAAAACTACTTGGTTACAACTTAGTCACGAACCCATCCCCTTCAAAATTCCTTTTACTAAGCTCTGTATTCAATTTAAGAACCCATTTTTCAAGTCATGGTTTTTTAAAGCCACTTTTCATTACTTCATTCTGTTTTTACACAGGTTTCATATAAGGCTGAGCATTCTCAACTGACTTACCTGCAACTGATGTCAACGAAAGCGGTGCAAAACGTGACCCTCCACTGTCGCAACACTATAGGTTACTACGATCCTATGACCAACAACTATCGACGCGGCCTCAAGTTGTTGGCCTTCAACGATGCGGAGATAATGCCTAAGGCCAACAACAGACTCAGATATAAGGCCTTATTGGACGAATGCCAGGTGATTAATATTATTTTTCCTATTTAGAAAGAATCTATTTTCTTATCAACCGACTTCAAAAAAGGAGGAGGTTCTCAATTCGACTGTATTTTTTTTTATGTTTGTTACCTCATAACTTTGGACTGGGTGAACCGATTTTGATTATTCTTTTTTTATTTGAAAGCTGGTGCTTCTCGAATGGTCCCATTTAAATTTGGTCCAGTTCTGACATGTCATCCATGAGAAAACCATATAAGTCTTCCATTTGCATTATGTATGTACGCGACAAATGAACGAATAACTCAATATTCCCGTATGGTCCCATTTAAATTTGGTCCAGATTGAAGTCGGTTTTTTTTTGTTAAAATTTGTGATTATTTCTTAGTAAGTATTTTTAACAGACTTAAAAAAAGGAGGAGTTTATTAATTCGACTGTTTTTTTTTTAATTATGTTTGTTACCTCATAACTTTTGACTGGGTTAACCGATTTTGATGATTCTTTTTTTATTTGAAAGCTGGTGCTTCCCATGTGGTCCCATTTCAATTTGGTCCAGTTTTTGAAGTCGGTTCTTTTTTGTTAAAATTTGGGATTATTATTCATTTGTTTTAAGACTTGCCAGTGTTTAAGATCTTTTTTGTAAACGCGAAAAATGGTCTTAAAATAAGGAAAGTAAAGTACTTAATGTTACTATTTTTATCTACAGCACAAGAGTCAGGACTGGGCGAGAACCATCGTGGAGTATGAAACTGACAAGCCTGGCCGTTTACCTCTCCTCGATGTGGCGATCCGTGACGTAGGAAGACCTCAGCAGATGTTCAGGGTCGAGATTGGATTAGCATGTTTTTCTTAACAAGGTTCCCATCTCGATGACTACTAAATTCAGCATAAATTGGATACAATTTATTTGGTGAAATGGTGTGTCTCATCATTCTAATCAACAACGTTCATTCAACGTTATTTCACCGTATACTGGTTGTTAGGTCTCATACAAAATAGGGACATTAGTTACAAGGTACTTAGTTAAAAGTTTATGACTCTGTGCCATACAAAAAGGGTCCTACAGTTTATGCTCATAAATGTAATTTTTGATATTTTTTTTATTAAAACGTCCCATTCAACTTTTGGAGCGTCTAGTTCTAGTAGTGCCCGATTGAGTTCGGATTAGTACAATGTCTTATAAAATGTTGCCTATTAATTCTAGGCTAGACTAGATTAAATTCTGGGTAGTTACTGTCATTGCATTTATAAATTTATACCATACTTACTCTCGTAGAAATAAATTGTAATTTAAGATCTCAAACGAAGTATGAATTATGTTTTATTATTATTATATAATTCCTAATTGTCTTAAGAACACTGCCAGTAATTAGCATTTAAAAGTATTCAACGTAACTATTAAATAACAAGATAATATCACAATATATCATTTATTTTTAAATATTAGTATTTACGTGATTAATTTAATTTAGGAAATAAATTTTTAAAAATTTCCTTGTAAAGTACCTACTTAATTTTAAGTTATATTAGAAATGTCGTCACAACATAATTTAATAATTAATTAATATAAATTAATTAAGTATAATAATTTACAAAGGTCCTGTTAGGCTGTGTAGCTTGTACATAATGTAAATATCCTTATAATTAGCAAATGTCATGTGATTCCTATTAATAATTGTAAGTTAAAGTAAGATATTTTACAATAATAAATGTTTATTTAAAATATTAAAACAATGTTTATTTTTCTTAAATCTTACATGAGTAGTGTGTGCTAATTTATTCGGATTAAGACTTTCTGTAAATAAATAAATACATATTTCAGACATCTAACACACAACGTCATCTAGTCCCAAGCTAAGCAGAACTTGTGTTATGGGTACTAGACAACTGATATAAATACATATATACTATTTTTGTAAATATATACATATTATACACAAAAAAACACCCAAACTCCGAAACAAATATTTAAGAAGAAAGGAAACACGTTTATTCTGACATACACAGGACAATACATGGTTTTAAACAGATGTAAGGACACAAGTAATTATAATACCCTGGGCAATGCCAGAAAAGGCGCCTATCTCAGCTTATTGCTGCAGTCAGACTGTCCGTGTGTGGTGGTGTGTATTCGTGTAGAGTGTGTTAAATTAAATGTAAAATATATATTTATATAGCCGACCCCAAATCTTGGGAATAATAAAGGCTAGGAAGAAGAAGACGAATACACATACATAAATCGTAAAAAATATATATATTGTGAGAAATAGAATAATGCGAACTATTAGTCAATGTTATACATTCCCAGGTTGCGGCTCAGCGACAGACCAAATAAGATAATTTGCAGATCATACAAACATTTGGTCCGACCCGGGAATCGATCAGCAATCGCAAACGCTACCACTGCGCCACCGAGGCAGTTACAAGTTAAGTACACACAGTTACAGTTTAAAGTTAAGTACACGTTCTATTAAAATACTTTGTAACTTTCTTTTCTTTTAGTATAAGTAAGTAAGGAACATAAAACGTAAAAGTAAGAAAATAAATATTTTTGTGTGCGTGTGCAGATACCTATAGGTATTTTGTTTTGCAGGAATTTAACACTCATGCATGTTGTACTTTAGGTTGCAACCACAATTGGCGTCTAACCATCTTTTGACGAAAACAAAATATACAAATGAATTAAAATATAAATTTTAACATAACTTTTATTCTAGACAAATAATATCTATAGGTATACTTTTTTCAATATTATAGAAAGACGTTTCTTGTTTTAACTATGTATTACAGACACTTTTTTACATACTTTATTTTATATTTGAGCTGCCAAAAGACTCTGCCCCGCTTGATGGAAAACACAAGCAAAATCCAAGAGTGGTGGTCACCATCCTCAATGCGAACAAGGGCAGTGCAGCATGGTGACCAGCACTATGGCGACCTAGTAAGATGCTTTTTCACGCCCCGCTTAAAGGACCCGGAATCATAGTGAGACGTATCTATTAATTTTAAATAATTTTGGCACTTGATAAGTACAATCTAAACATCGTCTTTCGTCATCGAAAACTAATGACTAATACAACACAATCTAATGGTACTCACTATTTCTGATAAAGAAACTTACAAGCCAAGTTACAGTAACTAATTAGTAGTAGTCTCCTAATTTGACAACCAATTTTAACATTTAACAAAGTGAAAATTACTTTAAAATATATTTATTTGATTAAAAAATAACACACTATACAACATTTATTATAAATAGTACATCTACACTTTATAAATCGAAGGCTAATCGCCAAGACCTCCTAAGTTTATGCGTTACCTCATGACGGTTAGGAGGTCTGGCGGTTAACCGTCACATACAACCTTTTAATCGCAAGTTGATCTGATGCAGCTGACAAAGGGCGGAATCTTGCAGGTACATTTAGTACAATTGTCCTCAACGGTTACTTCATCGCCAATGTTCAGAGTCATATTGCTAAATATGCATTGGGAAGTCAACTGCTTGATGTTTAAACTTTTGATGACCTTCGAGTTTAAGGTCGCTGAAATGAAAAAGGTAATTTTTTGAGAAAATATATCATATTTATGGACTATCCAACACACTGTAGACTTAGCATCTGATTTATTTGAAAGATAGTCTTTTTTCGACAATACTTTATATTGGAAAATATCTTTAACAAGCATGCTGTCTTTTGTGACTCATTGACGCTTGAAAATAAAAGCTATATCTAAAAATAGTTACGCAAATAACCAGACGGTGTTACCGAAAAGCCTATTCCATCAATGAGTCACAGCGTGATCTAGGAAGAAATTCTGAAAACAGAACATCTTTCTCCGAGTTACGTGGAACATGTTTAAAGAGACCCAGTTGTCAATATGTAATAGCTAGATATTATATTATATCCGTTAACCAAAATACAGATCTATTATAAAATAATTAAATTAGAAAGATAACTATTGCATACATATCTAGTGCAATCTCATTTTTTCTGCTCATCAACAAAAGAAGAAGTGCTGTCGATTTTTCGTTGAATAAAAGCATTTCCAGGCACAGGCAGACACAGGCAAGATACCAGGCAACTGTTGTTTCAATCAAAATAAGGTGGTATACTCACGACATTCAAATCCAATAGGGCAAGTGCGCATGGAATTCGCAAACACAGGAGCGCAGTTTTCATGAATACTGTTTTGATAGTGAAGTTCCACTCCACAGTCAATATCCCGGCAGTAAGTTCGGTTCTCGACCGAACCATCCCATTCTGCGGTACAGATGCAGCTTTTTTGGGTATTCAAGGGTTCGAACATTTGTCCTTCAAGGTATGTCTTTCCGTCCACTGTACAGCTCTTCAGTTTTGCGATAGCATCTTTACCTGAAGATTAGTTAAAAGCTGTTTATTAAACGTTCAAGGTGTGTCATATTGTGACACTGACATCAACGTAGTAATTCATTTGTGTTGTTCACTTGTAATAAACATATTTTAGAAACAATATGAGATAGTTTTAAGAGAGATTTATCAAAAAGGCTTTGGAAAAAATACTTCTAAAAATGCCCTATTTTTAACCGACTTCAAAAAAAGGAGGAGGTTCTCAATTGACTGTTTTTTTTTGTGTGTTACCTCATAACTTTTGACTGGGTGAACCGATTTTGATGATTCTTTTTTTATTTGAAAGCTAGTGCTTCCCATGTGGTCCCATTTCAATTTGGTCCAGTTCTGACATGTCATCCATGAGAAAACCATATAAGTCTTCAATTTGCAATAAGTATGTGCGCGACAAATTAACGAATAACTCAATATTCCCGTACAACAAAAAAAAAACCGACTTCAATCTGGACCAAATTTAAATGGGACCACCATTTAAATTTAGTCCATATTAAAGTCGGCTTTTTTTGTTAAAATTTGTGATTATTTTTTACACAAACATTGGTTTTCAATACATTTGTGAGTAAATCTATTCTTCTAGTAAGTCTATTCTATAAGTCTATTCTAGTAAGTCTATTCTTTCTTTCAATAAATCTCATTGTTGAAAACTTCTAATGTATACCTACGTTCTTAACTAGATAGTGATATTACGAAATAAATCTACAAAAAACGTATCCTCCATTTTTTTTCTGTATTGTACAAAATACTTTTAGATCTGCCGCACTATTTTTTTTATTATGTATGACGAAAAAATCTAGAAGAATATCAAAAATGTCTTGTTAATATTTCTTATCGTGTCGTATTGTTCCTCGGTCCATAATACTTATGGATTCAATTGAAGGTTAACCTACTATAACAATGAATAGTGAAGAAAAAAGTTCTAGCGCAATGTAAATCATTTCTATTGTTTATATAAGGAAACTGATCATTCTTCCGACAACAGAATGATGGTTACACGAAATACCTACTGTATTGTATTAATTTCCTGTTTAAATGGACTAGACTATTGAATATATATCTAGGTTTTAAATAAAGCATTGTACTTACTTAGATTAATGTTTTAAATACATTCTGTTGTTCTAGATTATTTAATAATTATTTTATTTAAAAGACAATTTCCGCATTATGAATATAGATCCTATGTCCCGGGGGACTTTATAAACATAAATAAAACGGACACAAAGAACACCCAGACTCAGAACAACAATTTTTGGATCACACAAAGTGTTGTTCCATGTGGGATTTGAACCCACCACCACACACGCAGTAGAAAGCGACACACATTTGGCGACCGCCAAAGCCACTAAGCCAACCGTGCAGTTACAGTCCAAGCATTTTTTTTTGTTTTAGCTGCGAAAATGACTCTGCTCTGCCTGATGGAAAGCACTAGCAGAATCCAGGAGCGGTGGTCACCATCCTCAATGTGAATAAGGACTATGCAGCATGGTGACCAGCACTATCGCAGCCTAGTGGGATGCTTTTCCACGCTCCGCTTAAAGGACCCGTGTTCAAAGTGGGAGGGTTATTTGTTCCAAGACTAGGAGTTTCCGGTAATTAATTCTCGATCCGATGGCTAACATTCCCAAATCCATCTCTACATGATGATGATTATAAATCGAATCACCATCTCGTAAATCATAACCACTTGAATATTAATCAATAAGGAATTGAATAAAAAATTGTGTTTAAACCACGGTATACACTATACACTATTTTTCATCTATTAATATATTATTATGTGTTAATGTCCGATCTGTTGAATATTTTTATAACATTACGACACTTATTTTAGTCTCACGTAGGTAGGATGTCATCATTAAGTTGTACAATAGGTGGTTATACATTAACCCACCACCACGGACGGTTGCATTTCTTAATACGGAAGCACCATTGTGATCCATCTTCTATGAACTATTAAACAATAATAAATGTTGCCATATGCAGACAGGATAGTGTAAATGCAATAGAGGAGTATGATTTTATTCTTATAATAGGTTCGTTCGCACACTATTATGTACAAATGTGTTAGGATTGTCCAGTTTTGAATGGTGTTTAATTGTTAATTTATTAGCAGCTATTCTTCTTCGTAATGTACGGATAATTTAGTTAGTTTAGTCAATAAATAGAGTATTTGTTTCTTTGAACATGGTGTTGTGGAAATTATCAATCTGATTATTTAGTTATTTGCTTTATTTTGTGATAACTTATGTTATTAATATTGCAGAAGCTGGTAATCACGTTTGATTAATCTAATACCCAAAATCAATGTGAGATATAGAGAGAGATCAGCGCCCTAGAAACATTTGCATTCTAGAAACGTAAAAGTTAATACAAAACTAACATACATTTCGGACATCTAACACACAACGCCATCTAGTCCCAAACTAAGCAGAGGTTGTATTATGAGTACTAGACAGCTGATATAAAAAATAGTGCGTGGAGTCCCTCCGCGCGGTAGAAGAGAAATTTCGTAATGTGGAAATGTAAATAGAAGGGGTAGAAATTGATTTTCAGTGAAATCATATTGTTTCTTTCATATTCCCCCTCCCCAGGAGCGTGGAACGTTAACGCAACAGTGCTTTCATACCCCCTCCATGGTGGCCTTAAACGTTTAATGCAACCTTGTTGGAAGTCGCATTAGAAGTTTCACTTCAATACAAAATACTTTTTTTTTTAAATACATACATATTATACATAGAAAACACCCAAAGTCCGAAACAAATATTTGCAGATCATACAAACATCTGGTTCGACCCGGGACTTGAACCCGAGACCTCGAGAACAGCAGTCGCATACGCTACCACTGCGCCACCGAGGCAGTCGAATATATAGGAATTAATTCTATCAACGATAAGTCACGTGGCTAAAATACAATATTAGCCAATAATACAAGACAATAGAGACGTTAGCGACTGTAGAAAGAGAAACGACATGAAACACTTGCAATTTAGCTAAGGGGGCTGATCTCCAGGTCAGAACTTCGACAACATCATTCACTAGGCAACAAGCAACAAACCGTGGGAGAGCCACGCTTCGGCATGAATGGGCCTGCTCGACCGGAGTGATACCACGGCCTCACAGAAAACCGGTTTGAAATAGCGCTTGAGCTGTGTTTCACCAAGTGAATGAGGATACAGGAGGCCCATACCCCATGCCCATACGTCTGCTCGTTCCATTCCATAACTTAAAAAAAAAGATTTTCATAAAATCAGTTGCCTGTAATAAAAATATAGAACTTACCACAGACAGACCCGGTACTACAACACGAGTCTAACTCATAAGTGTTGATACATTGTGTGCTCATATCGCTGTCGAAGGTCTCAAAGCAGTCGACGGCCGCGCAAATGAACTGTGGCTCTCCGTTGTACACGCTACAGCTGCAGGCTTGGGAGCACGGGTTGGCAACTTTGTTTTGAGGGATCGGTTCTTGATTAGAGTAGGGAGTGCCTCTGAAATCGTACAATAAATTATCTATTAAAAAAAGTGATATTAATTATTCTAAAAGCTCATAGAAAAGTTAAAATACGTATCATATTTATATTATTTTTATTTTTTTACCTTTGAGGGATAAAGGGATGTTGTTGATATTTTTTTGTAAATATTTAGTCTAGTAAGTAAATAAGGAGTATTTCTTTGAACTTAGTACATTTTTATGCCATGTTCTATGTATAGAATTTCTTTTACAGGGTTGTGTAGCTCTAATAAAATTATAATCTATACTCTACTAATATTATAAACGCGAAAGTTTGTAAGTATGGATGGATGGATGTTACTCCTGATGGTTACTCTTTCACGCAAAAACTACTGAACGGATTTGGATGAAACTTTACAGTAATATAGCTTACTAGCGACCCGCCCCGGCTTCGCACGGGTGGATTTCAGATGCCCCCGCCAACGACACGATTCGTGCATTTTAAATCTGTAATATCTTCGAATATATTCATTCAAATTAGATACTGTAAAGGCCCATTTTGATCTATATTAAATGCACAATGTATTTAATTTACTTAATTGTATAAGGATTCATTCTGTATTGCTTAAAATCACTTCGTAAATAAGCCATTATTTCTCGTAAAAATAAAGGAATAAAAAATGGTTGTTGTGGGTTATCCCTAAGAGATAGACATATACCGTCGCGGACTTTTTTGTAGTACTTTTTAAGGTGTACAATACTGTAGTACATTATTTTGATCTATCTCGTAGGGTGCAACCAGCGTTTGCAATGTAAGCGCAAAAAACTGTGTTTTTTTGCTACATCACATTAGAAACCTCGAAAATTAACAGTGTTTCCATACTATATTATGCATTTATTATACATAAAAACCTTCCTCTTGAATCACTCTATCTATTAAAAAAACTCGCATCAAAATCCGTTGCGTAGTTTTAAAGATTTAAGCAAACAAAGGGACATAGGGACAGAGAAAGCGACTTTGTTTCATACTATGTAGTGATGATACATCAGAATAACACATAGGCTACTATTTGCCGCGATAACCGATATATACGCGGGCGGAGCCACGGGCAACCACTAGTATGTAATAATTAACTTCAAAAAGTGAAGTATTTTGCGATCAGTATTCGTTGTGTTAAAAGTATTGTACTAATTCTGTTACAACAATGTGAATAAAAATAAACTTCAAAAATTCAATACACTTTTGCTTCCTACTGTATTTAAGTATCTTCGTAAAACCTTTATCGTATTCCTCTTGTTTTCTTTGACATGGCCAGCAATTTAAAATAAAAAAAAATACAAATCACTCAAGTTTAATCAACTCCATAAGAATTGAAAAGAAACAAGTGAAACCAACCAGTAGCAACTGACATCAGACAATGAAAAGAAAATTATCAGGAAGTCAGGCCACCTTACGGGGACCTACCAACGCTGTGTTGTCTGTTGTGGTGCCTTAGAACTAGTTTAGGTTGATTTTCTGACATATAGAGGATGCTTATCTAGTTACCATAGTACAGGCACTGCCTAGTTTGATATGAGACAGCAGTTTGTAAGGTGTGAGAAGATAGTATTATGTTATGACTTATGACATTATTTAAATCTTCGTCGTAATGAGTAAGGTCACGGTATTTTCCTAAGGTCATATTCGGAGGTCATTTGACGTTTTTGTGCATCCCAATTTATCGGTGTTCTCAGTAATGCATGAACGAGGTCAACAGTGGGCAGTTGTCTATAATTTTATGTTAAAAAGCATTGCTTTTCTTGGTTCAATAAGTTCTCATTATTCGGAAGTTGGTTGGGAGTGTTGGCTTCGGTCGCGTTGATTTGAATTTTTGTCGTTGGTAAATGGTACCTTATATCTTTCTATGTAACCGAAAACATGTATGCGATAATTCGATTTATTCAAATGAGTATTTAAGTTCTAAAAAAATATTTAATTATTACTAGTTATTGCGCGAGTGATTATTTCGTGAATCCAACTTTGAAAGGGAAGAATTATTGCTCTTTAAGTTGAAATTACAAAAATCGTTTCTAACTGGGTGCTTACAACATTAAAAGCATTAGCTGATTAAATTTGATATTTGTGACCCTAGCAGTTTAGGTTCTGGTTAGATGAGTTCGTGTTGAGGTTCTCTTTTTTCTATTTGGAATAGGTGCCAAACGAGCTGACGTATCGCCTGATGGTAAGCGATTACCGCCGCCCATGGACACCCGCAACACCAGAGGCATCACAAATGCGTTGCCGGCCTATGGGGGATGGGGTGGCGAATGAGGGGAGGATTTGAGGTATGGGCCTCCGGTATCCTCACTCACTCGGTGAAACACAGCGCCAGCGCTGTTTCACACCGGTTTTCTGTAAGGCCGTGGTATCACTCCGGTCGAGCCGGCCCATTCATGCCGAAGCGTGGCTCTCACACGTGGCTCTCCCTCTGTGTGGTGACGGATTATATATAAAGAATACTCTTTATAATAGTGATACCACTACTCCTATTCATCCTATGAGTTTTGCAAAAGGCGACTATGATAGCACACTACGCAGAACAATATAGGAATATTGCCCTGTAAAAGAGAAGGAAAATTTGAAACAAGCCCTAAACCAAGCCGTCTGGCCATCGTGGTAAAGTGTACTAAAACCTATTTTCTAAAGAAAGCCGTACTTCTAGCAGCGGACTATCAAATACTGTTGATGATGTTGATAAGTCAAAACAAGATAATTTTTGGTCAGTCGTTGATTCGCCTAAATTATATTCATAGGCACGAGACCATACGTATAGATCATAACACCTGGAAGTAATTATAATTGAACGACACAGCTATTATAGATAGAAGATAAATAGGAAATTCTTTATTTGTACACAGTAATATTACACAGTTACAAGCGTAGTATAAAATATGAGATGTAGTGTACAAAGGGCGGCCTTATTGCCAAAAGCAATCTCTGCCAGGCAACTTTAAACACTATTTAATTATATTCGGATAGTCTACAATACACTACATTAAGTGGGTTTAAAACCTTAAATACCTTCCGTATTTTCATATTACTGCGATTTATCCTCGTCTGATTTTGAAGCTTTTTTTATATCTTCTTAAAAATTGTAATTATTATAAAGTATTTACCCTCGCACACCGTTAAAACAGGATTCCTATTAGGATCTAATAGCGGCAACACTAGCTCCAGAAAAAAATGCCATTATTGCATGATTTACCTTTACCTGATTGCACCAGACATCATTATGTCTGGTGCAATCAGGTAGATAGAATATCCTTTAAAAAAAACAAGAACAAAGTGATTAAACATTGTTACCATTCAAGGATAATTTGAGTAAGTAATTAGGAGTTAACTTGACCTCCTATTGCAACTCTTCGCTGTTGACAGGAGATGACGTCAAAAGGAAATATCATGATGAAATCCATAAATACAGAGTTCTTGAGTATCCGTTTGTTTACTGCTTAATAGGCTTTTGTTAGTAGGTTGTTTGATGATGACAGTTCCTTTCAAAACTGTGTTTCTTTGTAATTATTGATATTGGTTCCTATTTCCAGTTATAGATAATATTTCGAAGGTGTACGCATGTTTTTGTTCTATTTTCATAGAATAGATTTATATTTCTTTTTAATGAATTTCATATTACGTAATTCATACTCTTAGGCCATTATTTAAATGTAGATTTTAATGATTAATGGTTTAAACTTTCGTATTTTGATTTACCATTCAAGTACCCAGAAGAGAAGTTTAAGTTTGAAGAAAAAAACAGCACTTGTGCTTCACCGAGTGAGTAAGGATACCGGAGGCCCATATCCCAACCCCTCCCCCCATCCCCCAAAGGCTGGCAACGCACTCGTGACGCCTGTGGTGTTGCGGGTGTCCATGGGTGGCGGTAATCGCTTACCAACAGGCGATAAGTATGCTCGTTTGCCTCCTATTCCGTAAAAAAATACCTAATAATATTCGTCCACACATTCGTTCTCCGGTCAGTATTCATCGAACCGTTCGAGCCAAAAGATGTCTGTTCAATTAAGGAGACAGTGGCTAAATTTAGCAAGTCTAGTAATTGTTAATTAAAAAATAATTAAAGGAAATGAATGGGAGAAACGTGAAAAGAGTCATCGAGCCGGCTCGATGCGAGCCTTCGAGTTGTGAGTTTTGCGGTCCACACGTTAATTTTTATTCGTTTTGTAGTAAAACTATCACGTAATACCGTATGTGAGTACGGACCATTACAGGGGGTTTTACCAACTCTGATCAATGGAAGAAAAAACCTTAAGCTCAGGCTCACTCGAGAAAGAAACCCTCAGTCGAATGATTCCCATCCAAGGCAAATGCTCAATAAAGTTTTCTATAGAAAGTCAATCATAAAATATGGAAAACCAATCTTTGCTAGTTTGAGTCCTATTTATAGCATATTCTAAAAAAACTCCAAATTAATAGCAATATGGTTGACTTTGGAATATACACCAAAAGCTCCTTCATAATTGAATAGGTTATGTAGATGGACATTATGTATTCCAGATACCTTTCGTTCAGTAATTTATCTGTACCTACATAGATTGTATATGTATCGTGTCGATTTCGCATGTGAAAAGAAAAAGAAATGCCATACCTACTGTATGTATCTATGTACGGACTCTACGTCTTTATCCCTGAAGGGGTATTTTCGAATTAATTCTAGATACAGAAAATAATAGGTCTTTACCTATGAAATTGCCGTTTTGTATAAAAAAAGTGAAAGTACTTATTTTTTCAAACTTTTTTATTTCTGTTATTCGAAGTAATCACCCATGCAATCGACGCATCTTTGCCAACGCATTGGCAGTTTATTGATGCCCTTCTTGTAAAAATCAGCTGGACGGGAGGCAACAAACTCTTCAAAGGCATTTTGTACTGCCTCTCGGGAATAGAATTTTTACCCACTAAAAAGTTGTCTAAATTTTGGAAAAAGTAATAGTCGGTAGGTGCAAGGTCTGGTGAGTATGGCGGATGAGGGAGAGCTTCCAACCCCAGCTCTTGCAGCTTGGAGACTGTCTGTTGCGCAGTATGGGGACGCGCGTTGTCGTGAAGGAGCAGTGGGGACGACCGATTGACCAAAGCTGGTTGCAGATGTGCATCTGCATTAATGCTCATGCCGTTTTGTAAAAAGCTGTGGTGAATCACACCCGCACTAGACCACCAAACAGTGACCATCATCATATTTTTGGTTTAGGGCATTGCTTTGGTGCTGAACCAGGGTCTAACCAACTTGCTGAGCGCTTTCGATTGTCGAACAGAATCCATTTTTCGTCGCACGTAACAATTCGTTTCAAAATTACTTCATTTCTTTGCCTGTTGAGCAACGCAAGGCAGGTCTCGACGCGTACGTTGCGCTGGCGATCGTTAAGGTCGTGGGGCACCCATCTATCAAGCTTTTTTACCTTGCCAATTTGTCGCAAATGGATCAATATTGTTTTGATGCTTACATTAAAAGCTGCTGCTAGCTCAGCTGTAGACTGAGTTTCGTCAGCTTCCACAATCGCCTTTAATTCATTATTGTTAACCAAAGTCTCAGGACGACCACGAGCTTCATTTTTCAAGTCAAAATTTCCAGAACGGAACCGGGAAAACCAATAACGGGTTGTGCGTTCGTTTGTACAGTTCTCTCCGTAAACGTTTTTGATGTTACGTGCCGTTTGTGTCGCGTTGGTGCCACGACGGAACTCATATTCCATAATTACACGAATTTTTAAAGTATCCATTATGACGAAAAATGTTCAAATGTAATGAAAATACAACGCTAAACAAAAAACAAAAGACTGAGTTTGTAAATAGAATGTCATGGTTTTAAAACAAAATTAATTTGAATTTAGAATACAGAGCCATTACAGACTTTTTTTTATTTGAAATGACCAGTACTGAAGAAAGGCAATTTCATAGGTAAAGACCTAATAAATTGTGTTATTGCTGCTAACTGCAATTGAGTGTTCGTTGTTTAAAAGTTTGTAAAACTCCTTAACTTTCCGTGGGAGAGCCACGCTTAGGCATGAATGGGCCGGCTCGGCCGGCTTGATACCACGGCCTCACAGAAAACCGGTGCGAAATAGCGCTTGCGCTGTGTTTCACCGAGTGAGTGAGGATACCGGAAACCCATACCCCAACTACTCCCCATACCCCTCCTCATCCCCTTCACCGTCCCCATCCCCCAAATACCGGCAACGCACTTGTAACGCCTGTGGTGTTGCAAGTGTCCATGAGCGGCGGTAACCGCTTACCATCAGGCTTTACGTCTGCTCGTTTGCCCGCTTAGTACATAAAAAAAACCTATCTAGTATTCGAATTCATAGTAATCTTTCTAACAATTACAATATACTAATATCTATTTATACATACTTGTAGTAGCATTTACTTGGGTCTGGATGGAAGTCGGGACATTTAAAATTATCAGGGCAGAACTCTTCTGTTGAAGATTCCGGTTTGCAACCGAGTTCCATATAGAAGGCGGCCATGTCACACTCGCCAGCCATGTCTGTCGACACGCCGGTCAGGGCTGCAAGCAATTGTAAAATTAAAATAAAATAAATATTATTATTATTTTAGCGTGATAAGAAAAAATTTTTTTTCTATATTTTCTTACTCTATTTGAAAACTATAAAAAAATAGCTCCTTTATAAGGAGAGCCTTTCAGCAGTGGACTATTAATGGCTGTGATGATGATGAAGATAAGACAATAAAAAAATAACTATGACCCGACTACCTAAAAACTTTAGATAAAATTTATATAGCCTATATCTTCCGGTCTATTATTACATATCTATTGACGCCTCATTTATTAAAATCGGTTTAGCAGTTTAGGCGCTACGGCCCAACATACAAACATACATAGGCTCCCAAAATTATAACCCTTACTTTTGGCTACGTCGAAGTCGGGAAAAAGAGGTGTTACGTTAAATAACTGAATTGCTAACTTTAGTGTACAATAAAATAAAATTGAACAAAACACGTAAAAATATTTTAATAACAATTTTGTGTCGGTTTACACATTTCTGTAATTTACTTTTTACTTGCATTTGCCCGCGGCTCCACTTGCGTATATGACGGTTATCATGGTAAATAGTAAACCATGTGTTATTCTAATATATAACCAATATTAATGAGAAGTTAAATTTTTTTTTTTTTCTTTATTTAAGGAGTTTAGTCCCTCGGGACTACGCCACTCCATTAGATCAACAACATTTATAAAACATCTATTAAATCTAGTCTATATCTATACAATAATATAATGTCATGTACATAATGACCGTCGCCTCATAGCAACAAGAACTACTTTATACAGCTCTTTTGCCGTCTCCGAAAGGGGAACAGTCAATATCTCGTTGCAAGTGCCAAGTTGTCTTAGGTTATTTGTAATCTCGCCACCATCGAGGCCATCCGGCCAGTGCTCGACCTGTGGCTCGGGAGAGGGCACGGCTCCCTCTCGTTCCGTGTGACGCAGGTCCTCTCGGGGCATGGCTGCTTCGGGAGGTTCCTGTGCCGCATAGGCAGGGAGCCGGACGCTCGGTGTCACCACTGCGTCGACTGTCGGGAGGACACGGCGCGGTATACGCTGGCAGAGTGTGCTGCTTGGGAGGGGCCGCGCCGTGCCCTCATCTCTGTAGTAGGCAGTGACCTCTCGCTGCCGGCCGTAGTTCGTTCTATGGTCGACGGCGAGGAGTCCTGGGACGCGGTGGTGTCCTTCTGCGAAGCGGTCATCTCGCAGAAGGAGGCTGCGGAAAGGGAATGGGAGATCCTGACCTCTCTCTCGGTCCGCAGCAGGCGCACCGGGCGTCGGGGGAGGGCCTACGCTGCCCTCCACCGGCCCCCCTAACTGGGTCCAGGGGTGGCGGACTTGGTGAGACGGAACACCGGGGGGTTTTAGTCAGTAGGAGTCTGACAGACCCCTTCGCCCTTTCCCCAGGGCGGAGGACATCCATGAGGATTTCCCCCCGTCAAAAAAAAAAAAAAAAAAAAACGTCTTCGTTCCGGACACACAAGTTAAATCTTTGTTCGGTTGGAATCTTGCAACTCAATTTTGAAGCATATATCTTCAACCGATTTTGCAAGCATATGCATACTGCGTGACAACACAATATTATAATGACATGGAGCTGATCTGATGCTGGAGCTGGAAGGTGGCCATAGAAACTCTGTAAAGAAACGTCGCAACATCATCGAGTTTGGACTCGTTTGATTCGTCTCGAGGCATTCCAAGCTTATTAAGTAAAAGCTTGTTTTTAAAAAGCTTTTTAATGTAATTTATTTTATTTGATCTGAGACGGGATCAGAAAAAAGCCTGTAATAATGACTTCGTAGTTATAATAATAAATTCAGCAATCAAACTTACGTAAAATACTCACTTAGTTACTTCAACTCATAAAAATAATGATACCTACAAATACGAAATTTCCACTTGTAGGAGAATTTAAAGTTTAACCAATCACGTTTGCTCTGTTTGATAACAATATTTTTACTGACCTTTAAAGTGCCACTAGACATGCAATTATGGCGTTTAGTATATAATTTATTGCCATTATGTCATGATAATATTAGTTCACATTTACTTTTAAGTACATATCATTGCCTTGAGTCCACACCATTTACATGTATTCGTATATTAACTCTGTTTATGTAAGAAAGGAAGGTTAGAGGAAAAGTTTTTTTTAACCGACTTCGAGGAGGTTCTCAATTCGACTGTTTTTTTTATGTTTGTTATCTCATAACTTTCGACTAGGTGAACCGATTTTGATGATTATTTTTTTATTTGAAAGCTGGTGCTTCCCGAATGGTCCCATTTAAATTTGGTCCAGATTGAAGTCGGTTTTTTTGTTAAAGTTTGTAATTATTTTTTATGGAATAGGCGGGCAAACGAGCAGACGTATCGCCTGATGGTAAGCGATTACCGCCGCCCTGGACACCTGCAACACCAGAAGCGTCACAAGTGCGTTGCCAGCCTTTTGGGGATGGGGTGGGAGGTAGGGGTAGGGTATTGGTGTATGGGCCTCCGGTATGCTCACTCACTCGGTGAAACACAGCGCAAGCACTATTCCACACCGGTTTTCTGTGAGGCCGTGGTATCACTCCGGTCGAGCCAGTCCATTCATGCCGAAGCGTGGCTCTCCCACGGTATAATGTTTCCAAGTTCCCGAGTTTCCAAGTTATGAATGAGCCCATATCGTATGTATTTCACACCAGTTTTTTAACGGGTACTGAGATGAATAAAATAATAGTAAGGAAATAATAAGCTTATAGTCTTTGATAATCATTAAGAAAATATTTATCAAACGCAGTTAACTTATAACATGACTTCACAGTAAATCTTATTTATAAAAATCAATTGCTGTTCGTTTGTCTCGCTAAAACTCGAGAACGGCTGGGTCTATTTAACTGATTGTGTTTTTGAAATGTTTGTCGTAGTCCAGGAAAGATTTAAATGGTGAAAAATTTAAAACAACGTGAAAACCCAAATGTCACGTGTACGAAGTAGCGGGTACAGCTAGTATATAAATAAAATTTACTGTTTACATATTTATTTACTGGAAAGTCATTTTATTAGTTAACCTACGTGTCAAAAGACAGACTAAACATTCTCTTGACATTTATACAAATACCACTAACATATCCTTACATTAAATTTGTACGGATTCCTCGGGATCTAAGTTACTAAATACCCTGAGCATGTTTAAAAATAATTTAATTACGAAGCCACAATCGTGTGAATCAATCAATTTATGAGTTATATACACTTTCACATTAAAAGTCAAGGGTTTTTCAATATAACACAGTACTTACCGATTATCACAAGAATGACAACAGCCTTCATGGTCAATTTATCTTTTTACACTTTAGAGAAAAAAAAGAAACAAAATCTCTTTTTATGCTATTAAAAACTTTAGCGTGAAAAACTGTCAGAATGAGACACGTCCGTCCCGTTGTAATTATGGCAGCGCAATGATTTATCCGAGTCGGCCGGCCGAGGAGACCGTGCTGCGTTTGCGCATTTGTTTCACTTTTATAGATGTTTAATGTTTATTTATGTCGGATAAGGCCAACCATATACAGGGCAACTAAAATCAATTAAATAGACCTCGTTGTCATGGTGATGTTTCGAATGTGCGTTTTTGGGACGCCTGTCGGTAAAAAACGGGTCTTTAGTTTTTGCAGCTTGGCAACCTTCAAAACTATGATACGCAGTATTCAATTGAGTAATCTTTAGAAAAATGGCCTCTGAACTTGAAAAGCTTTTAAAATAGGTGCTCCTTAGGCGACAAGCTCTTCAATTGTCTGTCATCTCACCATTATCATCATCATTTTATGTCCCTTACTAGGTTGGAAATTGTACAATTCATTTCTCTTTAGTTAAAATACTTACTTGTGCTTAGTCTAAGCATTCGTTATTTGTTTAACCGATCTTCATAATAGGAGGATGTTATCATTTTCAGTTGTGTATATTTTACATTCGAAAATCGGCATTCTCATATTTGGAACGGTATACATTTCACCATTAAATTTAAAATAATGTACCATTGAGTCTGAAAAAATTAAAAATGAAGAATGCAAGATGTACTACAAAATATCATGACGGCAATTATTTAACTAAAAACCGAAATAACTTATAAACTGTGCCTGATTAATAAATAAAGTTTCATTCATTAAAATAATCTGACTAAGTATATCTTATTTCGCGTGTGGCCGACCTAATATAAAATCATATCGTGTCATCACACTGGACGTTACATCAACTCAAGGTTTTTTTCCTTTATTCATTACTAGCTTTGTTCCTCCGCTCCGTCCGCATATAATTATGTCAGTTGTCGCCGTAAGGAGAAGCCCATGTGCTTCCTCAACATTAAAAGTATCTCCATACCAAATTTCATTGAAATCGATGCAGTTGTTTAGGCGTAAATTGTAACAGACCGATAGAGTTACTTTGGAAAATATAATATTAGCATGGATTATGGTGAAGATCAACTAGATCATAATCGTCATACTGGTGCGATAAGGTAGAGATCTGGGTCCTATATTGTAGTTGAAAAAATTATCTTTTAATATGCTATTTTTTTATCAAGCTCCGACACGAAGTATGAGGGTTGTTAAGTATGAGTTTGACGTGTGGATCTATGTGTCTGTTTGTCTGTTGGTTGTTGCGACTCTCAAACGGATGATTTTGATTTTTCAAAGATTTGTAAAATGAAAATATTTTTAAAAACTGGAACAAATTGAAATGGGACCACATGGGAAGCACCAGAATTCAAATAAAAAAATCATCTAAATCGGTTCAGCCAGTCAAAAGTTCTGAGGTAACAAACATAAAAAATACAGTCGAATTGAGAATCTCCTCCTTTTTGTGGTCGGTTAAAAGTGTATAATACTTGTATAGATAAGCCTTAGTATTCAGACGTTTAGTCTGAATAAGATATTTAGTATCTGGGATTGTTAATATGTTTAAAAGATTCTTTTGGACAAAACATGTTTTGATAAGCCTTTAATCAAGGAAGTTCACAGTCTATAATTATAAGTAGTTAGGTCCTGTAAATAGTGGTTTTCCATTTAACTTGTGGAGTTCAAGAAAAAGGTGCATTGAAGTTCTCTTAGGGAAGGCGGAAGAATCCGGTTCTCGAGCCGAAATTATACATTTACGGCTTAGCTGTAATTGCTATCTCGGGCTTCAAACTTACGCGTTCTGGGATTACGTTGGACACGGAGCTGGATTTTCTGAGCTATTAGAACGTGGAGACGAGGGCTCGTCGCGCCAAACTGCTGTCAAGAAAAAGTTCATATCTTGTAGCAAATGGGAGGCTGCCGTTCAAGACTCGAGTTACGGTGACGGTGGATGCCACCGTTCGAGTTGTCTACGGATTTGTCGTGTAATAGTTTTATTGTACTTTGGACATTATTATATCCTGCTAATTAATAGAAAAATGAAATATGTATACTTAAGCGCCAGCGCGACAATTATTCAAACTTCGATACGTGTGTATTAATTTTGCTGTTTGTTCGTTCACAGGCGTTATTTCGTTGATGAAGTATATAAATACACATCAAGGCGTAGAAAAAAATATCATTGTCATTCTAAAATGTTTTGGGTAAGAATACTAAGAATCGAACTCACTATATTGGGCTTAACAGTTTGGATCACTAGCTTTTAAACCAACCAACCTGTCATTTGTTGTTGTTATGTACCTATTTTTGTTAAGTACCTATGCCGCCATAGTGTGGGTCACCATGCTGCATTGTTGCATTGTCTGCATTCGCAATGAATATGGTGACCACCACTATTGGATTCAGCTTATGCTTTCCATCAGGCAGAGTAGAGTCATTTTGGCAGGCCCATATCTACATGAAAAAAAAGTTAATTTTTTAACTGAGCTATATACAGTCCGACAGGTAGTAGCAAGTATGAAGGGACGGGTCTTGGAACAATAAAATACGAAACTTTTAACAGTGAAGATCGTTTGTATAATATTTAGTAGATTTTACTAAGTTCCCAAACCTCTATAATATAAGTATGTTTTTTGCACAACGCCTAAGTATCAGATACAAGTTTTTAAGACACTTACAAACGTAAATAAAAGTAATAGAGTTTACGCCTTGATGCACGGGATACAAAAACTTATGTGAGTGCATTCTAGTCGCTTTCTAAGGGTTCTACTCCGAAAACGGTTAATTTCACAGAAAAATGCAAGAGACATATATTGTAGATAATTTTATGACAAATAATTGTATACTAACCTTTATCGACCTCCGAGCAATAGGTTGCGAGATATTTGCAAAAGACTGATTTTCGTGACCTTTTGTCCTTTAAAACTTTTTTAGTCGGCACGATATCAATGTCGATTTTTCACATCTTCATTACAACGCCGTTAACAAAGGTGTACACAAAGATCCAGCTCACGAGGACAGTCCACAAATAAAACCTAAAATGACTAGAATTTTAATTAAAGAGAGGCAAATAATATTTGACGTACAATAGTGTTGCGGCTTTGTGGTGACAAAGCCACAACACTATTGGTGTTCCAGACGATTTCTTAGGGGTTCATAAAGTAAGCCAGCTGACTTGGCGGCGCTAAAAATTCCGTGCGAACTTTCTAAGATTCGCAAATAAACCTCCGTTACAACTCCGCAAAAATTGTGCGGAGGCGGAGGCGGGAGCGAAGATACGATTTCTTGCGGAACTTCCGCAGTAACGGAGGCGGAGGAGAACTCCGTTACAACCCTAATATACATGTCAACTAACACAAAAGCGGTAACTAGTCTTTTTGACCTCGCCAGTTTTTTTTAAAGTCAACTTGCGAATTAGGAAAAAACCTGTGTTGCGGAGGACGAAAATACATGAAACCACTAAGAACACCCAGGCTCAAAACAACAGTTTTTGAATAGCACAAAGTGTTACCCAGGTTTGAAATCACAACAGTAAGCGCGGTAGAAAACGGCGTGGAGACTACTGAAACCACTATCAAAGTGATTTTTTTTTAAACGACTTAAAAAAAGGAGGAGGTTCTCAATTCGACTGTTTTTTTTATGTTTGGTACCTCATAACTTTCGACAAGGTGAACCGATATGATGTTTCTTTTTTTATTTGAAAGCCGGTACTTCCCGTGTGGTCCCATATTAATTTGGTCCAGATTGAAGTAGGTTTTTTTCTTAAATTTTTTTTGTAGAAAAGTTTTTCACAATGAAACTTATCAAAAGTACGCAAAAGAGTACGCAGACCATTCAACTTTCTACCTTTTTTTTTTTTTTTTTTTAACGTGTGGAAATCCCCTCGGACCTTCACCCGCGCCGGGGCTTGCGGCGGGGCGGTGTGTCGGACTCGAACCGACTAAAACCACACGGTGTGCCACTCTGCGCCTGTGAAGGGAGGAATCCGGGAACTGCAGTTATTAACACGTCCGGACCCCTCCCAGCGCTTGCCCGCACTGAAGCGGGCACCGTCTGCTGTTAAAACTATCTCTATTTAGGCGACGTACGGCACACGCGTACGTCGCCCCCTCGCGGGTGGCCACTAGAGCGGATGGAGGGGAAAGCCCGTCCCGACCATCCGCGGCCACACTCAGGGCGGCATGAGGCGCTGATAGGCGCGCCTCCGCCGCCCGGTTCGCCGGCGGCGGATTGGGTCCGAGTGGACATCGTCCTCCCGGGATTTCTCCGCCACCTCCTTCTGCGAGATTACATCTTCGCAGAAGGTTGCGACCGCGGTAAAACTGCTATCGCTACCGGCCATGGAGCGTATGACGGCCGGTAGCGAGAGATCTCCTCCGATGACTGCAGTGAGGGCCCGACGCTGCGGCGCCCAAGCGGGGCAAACCGCCAGCGTGTGCTGGGCCGAGTCCTCACTGCAGTCGCAGTGGTGGCAGGCGGGACTCAATTCCCTCCTAGCGACCGAGTGCAGATACTTCCCGAAGCAACCGTGCCCGGAAAGGACCTGCGTCAGTCGGAAGGAAAGGGTCCCGTGCTGCCGCCCTGCCCACTCGAGGATGACCGGCTGGAGCGCCTCCACGGCGGCAAAGCCAGCGCGTGGAGTCTCCAGCCGGAACGACCATCTAGCCATAGTGGCTCGACGGGCGGCTTCACGCCACTCGCGTACCTCTTCGGGCGGAGGGCGGTAGCCATACTCCGCCCGATATTCAGCCACCCGTCGATAAACTTCGGCGAGCACTTCCGCCTCCAAATCCCACGGGGGTGTTCCGGCCAGGGCGCATGCCGCCTCGGTCGACACCGTGCGGTATCCGCGTATGGCTCTGACTGCCAATACCCTCTGAGGCCGCCAGAGGCGGGCCTTATTTAGGGCAGTCAGAGCCGCCACCCACACCGGTGCACCATACAGCGCCATCGACCGGACAACCCCCGTGTACAGGAGTCGCGTTGCGACGCTGGCTCCACCCAAGTTGGGCAAAAGTCGCCCAAGGGCGGAGGCAGCGCCGACCAGCTTCGGACCAAGCTGTCGGAAGTGCTCGTCGAAGAGCCACCTACCGTCGAGTATCAGGCCCAGATACCTCATCTGGGCCCGAACCGGTACGAGGACCGACTTGACCTCTATGGAGGCGCCGGCGGGTGGACCACGACGGGGCCCATGGAACAATAGGGCCTCCGTCTTGTCCAGGGCCACCCGTAAGCCCAGCGCCTCGATGCGCCCGACCACTAGAGAAACTCCCCTGGTGGCCAGGCACGCCGCCTCATTCAACTTTCTACCTACCTCTACCAAGATGGCTCTTACACTATTGTGTAAGAGCCATCTTGCATCAGCATAATCAAGGATATTATCCTTGATTATGCTGATGCCAGTTATTTGCCTTCCATCTTATCTACTTTCATAGTTAAGACCAATTCAATAAGCTTGAGAGACTCTAAAAACTCGGTATAAGATTCATATTCGGACTAGTTGTTGCCAGCGGCTCCGCCCGCGTGTATGTCGTTTATCGGGGCAATTAGTAGCCTATGTGTTATTTTGATGTATAAGCTATATTACTGTAAAGGTTCATCCAAATCCCTTCAGTAGTTTTTGCGTGAAAGAGTAACAAACATCCATCCATCCATCCATCCATACTTACAAACTTTCGCGTTTATAATATTAGTAGGATTACGGAAATGTGATCACATCTCTTATTATGGTAAAAAACTTAAGTGGTTACCCATCCGCCTTCGCCGGAATGCACAAGTCCGTTTTCTTCTGTATAACGTTATCTTTAATCCTCTTATCCAACGCTACCTCAAATCACCGTTCACTTTCTTATACGACACACATCCCAAATTACTGAGGTTGTCAGAGAACCTGAAACTTAAAATGTCTGGTCATTCTACTAAATTTCTCGACCACTCCTATTGTACAGAAGCAGTTCGGTTGTGGAATGCCCTACCAATCGCAGACGTGCACAAACACAAACTGCATTCAAGAGACTTGTAAAGGAGCATTACCTGGGAGAAATTAATATCCCTTAACCTGCAATTTTTTTTGTCAATTCGGTCACACTACTACCTTTAAGTATATAATAAACTGTATATTTATCTTATTCCTTGTTTGTGTTTATTTTATAACCCACAGTATATATTACTTCACACTAATATTATAAAGACGAAAGTTTGTGAGTGTGTATGTTTGTTACTTCTTCACGCAAAAACTACTGAACGGATTTAGATGAAACTTTACAGTAACATACCTTATACATCAGAATAACACATAGGTTATTATTTGCCGCGATAATCGATATACACGCGGGCGGAGCCTCGGACAACAGCTAGTATTACTATAACGGTATTTAATCTTTATTACTTTTTTTTCTTCTTACCTAGTTTTACACCAGACACTACCCTACACTTTCTGTCAATCATGTTTTCTCTCCATCCAATGGTTGCCTGTAAGATATTGCCTCCGGGCGATAAGGCCGCCAACTGTACTTCTCCAATTTTAAGTTTACCTTGGAATGCATCTGGTGTACAATAAAGTGATCTACTAATACTACTACTACAAAAGACATACACGTCAATACATGCCTACCTCTTATATTCCCAAAGGGATACACAAAAGAGGGGAAGGAGTGTTTACGGACACTATTTTAAATTTTAATCCTACTTACATAAAATATGTTTCATATGTAAGTTTTAGGATGAGGGTATCCGAATTATTGAAATGAGGGTATCCGAGTAATAAAACGTGCCACAATCAGACAGATCTGTAGGTCGGGTAAGGACGGTATCTATAAAAACCGGTGTGATCGGTAACAGGGAGACAGTATTCATCACGCGCTCGCCGAAAGAACACCTCTGCACTAGGAAAGTATCAGTGGTAATGTAATTATGGGTGGACCGCTACCCATTTGGTTTTGAGCGCTAATTCTTCTTTTGATTCTTTAATGCTTTATTCTATAAAACTATAACAGTGTAACAGTGTTTACCAGTGGGGGTATTATTAGTCTGGTGACGAATTCCACAGGGCAACGCGGAGGAGTGAGCGTTGCTCCAACTCCCTAGTGGGGGTTGCTGATGTTGTTTAAATAATTCATATCCTAGACGTTCTACTTGGTGCTAGTGCTACATTAACGTGTTTGCTTTGCCGCCGTCCTGGCCAATTCCACTGTTTATAAGATAAGCATAAACATAAAAATAAAAGGATAAATACTTTTTATGTTCCCTGGTATCAAACCTACAACTACTGTACTACTAATCGTCAATTTTTCCCCCTACACTATTAAAATGTGATCCTTTACCTTTAATACTAGGCAAATAATAAAAAAATGATCCTAATGGTTTCTTGTTTTCAAACAAGTAAAAAATAATACATTTCGTTTTCATATACTAAAATATTTTGAAGTGAAAACTTCTTTAGGCGCCTTGAGCAATTTTACGGTGAACAAAAATCGTCACCGAACGCTTTCCATGAGCTATATGAATACTGTGTATAATTATTAAGCTATTGCATAGCTTCTATCGCGGGCTTTGGGGCCTTTGTGCAGAAATTCCGTAACGTAACAAAAAAACCTGACACCCGAAGCTCGCACGGATCGAGACGAGCTGGTCCGAACGACGAATCAACGAATATTTCTGTCTTTGTCACGCACGATCATACTGCTTAAAAAATATATATATCATTGCATAAGTTGATAAAAAATGCTATGCAATAGTTTTACCGCGGCAGTCCCCGAGTGCCACTTATTTTTTTATATTATAGGTACTTTTTAGGTGAACAACGCGTGAAACTCGAGTTATCGTCACCGCACCCTTCCGTTACGATGTTATTTGGTTTTTTCTATCGGCGTTCCCCAAAGACAGCCCCGCATTTTTTGGAACGAAGTTCCTTATCGCGCGTTGCGAAAGGGGGCTTGAGTTGACGTCATAGTGCTGGATACTCAACGTTAAATATAACAAACTGATTGCCAACGTCCATAACATGTTGAATACACCAGTTCTCGTCTGATCACCAAAGTTAAGCAACATCGGGCGTTGTTAGTACTTGGATGGGTGACCGCCTGGGAATACCACGTGATGTTGGCTTTTTGCATTTATTTCCAGAAAATATATTGTTTTATAGTATATTTTGTAAAGTTTGATTATTTCTAAAATAATTTGAGTATTTTATGCGCATTTTTAGGGTTCCGTGCCAATGGCAAAAAACGGAACCCTTATAGATTCGTCATGTCTGTCCGTCCGTATGTCACAGCCACTTTTTTCCGAAACTATAAGAACTATACTGTTGAAACTTGGTAAGTAGATGTATTCTGTGAACCGCATTAAGATTTTCACACAAAAAAAACCAATAAATTTTGGGGGTCCCCATACTTAGAACTGAAACTCAAAAATTTTTTTTTCATCAAACCCATACGTGACTATCTATAGATAGATCTTCAAAAATGAGATTGAGGTTTCTAACATTTTTTTCTAAACTGAATAGTTTGCGTGACAGACACTTCCAAAGTGGTAAAATGTGTGTGTGTGTCCCTGTAACTTCTAAAATAAGAGAATGATACAACTAAAAAAAATATATGATGTACATTACCATGCAAACCTCCACCAAAAATTGGTTTGAACGAGATCTAGTAAGTAGTTTTTTTAATACGTTATAAATCGTAAACCGCAATTTATCGATCAAAGTTACAACAAACTACAAGAACTTTTATGTTATGTTACTTGCCGCTACGGAACCCTTTATGTGCGAGTCCGACTCGCACTTGGCCGCTTTTTTATTATAAATTATATATCTTATATATAAGATTCTCGTGTCACAATGTTATTTACCATACTCCTCTGAAACGGCTGGACCGATTTTTATGAAATTTGGTGTGCATATCGGGTAGGATTACTAGCTGATCCGGCAAACGTTGTTTTTCCATAAAATAATGGGGTATAAAAAATAGATGTTGGTCGATTCTCAGACCTACCTGATATGCACACCAATTTTAATAAAAATCGGTCTAGCCTTTTCAGAGGAGTATGGTAACTAACATTGTGACACGAGAATTTTATATATAAGATATATATATATGTATATAAACTTCGTTCCATCCGGGTGTCCCTTGACACCTCTCAAGTTTTTTTTATTTTAATTTAGCGTTGGCATGTGCATAGAAAAATCACAAAATTTACATTAGGTACTGTATAATAATTAAATCTTTATTTAAGTTAAGTTAGTTAAGTTTAACACACTGCTGTTGATTCCTTAGACTAGTGTTTAGTTATGAAAATAGAATTTAACATTGACTTGAGCTTTTTAGTAATATTAGTCAATGTTTCTGGTGACATTTAGGAGAGTATGAGAACTTCGTATTGTTTGCTTTTCCTCTCCTCGCCTCCGAAAGGATAGTAGCAACATCCTTGACTCGGTTGAATCTAAAAATTAAACAATAACAACAATTAAATAAAGTTTGATACATCATTAAAGCCATATTTGTTAATATAAAACTTTAAATTCTTAACAAGAAAAAGTTTAAAAACATAACCCGAATCCGTAAATTCACCCAGCCTTTTATTACGTATGATGATTGAATTGACATCACGTTCAATGAAACCGGTTCAGTGGTTTAGGCGCTATGGTGGAACATGCAAAACAATATAGTCTGCCAAAAGCACTACCCTTCCTTTTGGTTAAATTATAAATAAATAAATAAATATTTCGGACATCTTGCACACAACGCCATCTAGTCCCAAGCTAAGCGGAGCTTGTGTTATGGGTACTAGACAACTGATATAAATACATATATACTTCTTTTATTATACATAGAAAACACCCAAACTCCGAAACAAACCGGCCCGACCCGATCGAACCCGAGACCTCTAGCACAGCAGTCGCATACGCTACCACTGCGCCACAGAGGCGTTAAGACGATACATACAACATATAATAATGTTATAAATCTAAAGAAGTAGTTTGTTTCTTTGGTGGAACATGGCGAACATGGTAATCTCAGGAACTACTTGTTCGAATTAAAACACTTTGATAGGCCTGTAGCACTATAGGTTAGCGATCCTGACTGCTAGGCCAGATGTTGCTGGTTCGTTTTCTACTCGGGACAAGTGTTTGTGTGATGAACACGATCATTTATTGTGCGCCTGGGTGTGTTTTAACTATAGTATTGTTACGTGCTAGAGTTCGATGGAAATCCTTCTGACGTATTAAAGATACTTCATTAAATACACTTTTAATAACATCACAATATCACTTAGAATAACAGTCCTTAATTGTCGCCGAGGTCGCTGGTTTATCACTGATATCACTCAGATATTTATCGCACTGTGGCTCAATCTGAACTGAACTGCGGCCTGCGAAACATCCTTTTTATACCCATATTATTATTACTACTCGTAGTGCATTCTAGTAACTACTCGTACATACAATATCGTTCATGGTACCAAGAACGCGCCCGTCGGCGAACCGAAAGCGCTCGAAACAACCGCACAACAATCTGTCTATATTCAATAAGGTTCATTGTTCCGTGCCTCAGGTAATCGACAATAACTTTCGGATATTTAAGCGCGTGTGTGTGTGTTGTGTGCGTGTAGTGTTTGTTCTGGAATAATCTTTCTTCGTAACAATATATATACATATATTTAGAAATATATACATAAGTATGTTCATCACCAGTCTGAATACCATAGCACAGGATTTGTCTAGTTAGGTATCCGACAGCCGTGTGTGAGATGTGTGAGGATATTTGTATTATACTTGTAGCTTTGGTTAGCCTATTTATAGAACATTTACGAGAGGCTATATATAAAACCACACCGCGACAAATAGAAGTCGAGCATGCAAACACGGGGAAAATTGATTCCTTTTGAAAGACAGATGACCTTGCTATTATCAGTTGGTCATAATAGAGTAAGACGCATTGCGAGCATATTTAAGATTTCTTACCTTTCCAGGTGTAGTGCATCCATCACGTGTGACTCGACCAAAATACAGCTTCTCACCATCAGCTGTTACACCAGCCGCTACAGCATTAGGAGGAAGCTGGCCGTTCGAAGACCATTCCCACGAGAACACCGCAGGAACTAACACCTGCAATCGGATACAGTTGTCTGTTAAATTTATATGTATGTAATTTTGATATTAATGGCATCATTATGATATTAAAAAAACACTTCATATGTCAAAAACCATTATTTCTACATGATATTTCGCCTGCCTCGTTGGTCTCGCGGTTGGCGTGTGCGACTGGTTATCATGAGGTCTTGGGTTCGATTCCCGGGTCGGACCAAATGTTTGTATGATCTACAAATATTTGTTTCGGAGTTTGGGTGTTTTCTATGTATAATATGTATGTATTTACAAAAGAAAAGTATATATGTATTTGTATCAGTTGTCTAGTACCCATAACACAAGCTCTGCTTAGCTTGGGACTAGATGGCGTTGTGTGTTAGATGTCCGAAAATATTTATTTAAAATATTTATTTATTTATTTATATTAACGGCTGTTTCCACTACTGAAATAAGTCTCTCCTTGGAAAGGAGGTTTTGTCCAACTGTGCTACCGTGGGTACGTAATATCTCGATGTACCGTGGTAATCGAGAGGGCCGTAAGTCAAAGATGCTCATTTTTATTGCTTATTTGGAATGTACGTGAAACGACAATTCTTTCAATCTAGGTTTCTGTACCTACCCAAATTCGGAATGCATTTTCTTGTTAGATAAAGAGCAATCAGTATGGTAAGAAAAAACTTGTGCGTTCTTTTCTCTCTTATCTGACTTACTGTCCTCTCTATTCCCAAGGCAGTATACCACTCTAGCCAGACGGGTTTGTATAGATAGGGGTAAATCCAAGTTTTTATTCTTTTTGGAGTGATGTTGTTTTGCGTTGTTTGTTCCCTTAGTCGCGATACCCATGGGATGAATAGACATAGTGACACTCGGCATTCTAAATCCTTTATAAAGAAACTTTACTGATATTGTTTAAAATGGTATGATGTATCATATTTGCTTAATCTGAATGAAATGATTACATATGGACCTTCAGATTTCCTTTCATTGGTCCATTATATATCTATCTTCAGTAGTATATGGCTGTTAATTAAATGTGTACCTCAAACTGCTCTTTGAGGATTTCCTTGCCGCCCCAGCAAACGTAGCAGACATCCCTCGAGGGGATGACCTTCGCGGGCATGAGATCTCCTTCATGCCGAGCGCGTCCGGCGTAGATCGCTGAACCATCTCCATCAGTGCCCACGCGCAATACACCTGGTGGTATATTGCACTGACCCAAGCAAGTCGGAACCCAACGGTATGTTGTACCTGGAATATTATTGAAAAGAATCTGTGTTATTTGATTGTTAGAATACATATTTCAAGAATTAGATGTTGTAAATGTTTTGTGGTTTTTTTTTAAATACTGGGTTACTGGTTAAGTCGAGCTATTCCCGTTAAGAGCGTGTAGTTTACATCGTTTCTGGTTGATTTTACTATGAAACACCCTATCCTAAGTCTAACCGTTCCTCAGATACATAAATAAATATTTTGGACATCTAACACACAACGCCATCTAGTCCCAAGCTAAGCAGAGCTTGTGTTATGGGTACTAGAGAACTGATACAAATACATATATGTATACTTTTTTTTGTACATACATACATATCATACATAGAAAACACCGAAACTCCGAAACAAATATTTGTAAATCATACAAACATTTGGTCCGACCCGGGAATCGAACCCGAGACCTCATGATCAGCAGTCGCACACGCCAACCGCGAGACCAACGAGGCAGTCAATTAATGGATATCAAAAATATTTATTATAGCGCCTGTTTGCAGATGAGCTTAAAAATATCTACGTTTTATCAGCTATCCAACGAGGTATAACAATCTAGAGTTTCATCAAAAATTTGTAAAAAAAAACTTACGCCAGGCCGCAATTCTACAAGTCCCACGCCAACTGTTTTTTAAGGTTAATGCAGTGCGTGCGAGCTATACACCTTACGATTTATGCAGGTGTGAGTGAGAAAAATAATGTGCAGAAAGTAGTTTGGGTATAATAAGTTTTGTGTACATTTTGTATTAACTGTTAGCCTGCTTATGAAATTCGTCCGTGGTATATGTGATATGTTCTCTGTTTCTTACTTCACTTGGCTGTGTTTTTGGACTGTTTCTTCTGATATGTGACTGCTGTGTTTATAAAATTGACTCTGATATGTGCTTGTGAACTGTTGAAGATGATGACCTACTCGAATGAGGAATATGCTGACATGTTAATTTGCTACGGATACTGCAATTGTGTGTCCGCACATGCTCGTAGTGAGTACATAAGATATCCCAGCCGTCGAATGCCGGATCTGAGTGTGTTCGACGGAGTTTATCGAAGACTTCGCGAAACTGGCTCCGTTTCAAATCGACGTACAGACTTGGGAAGACCACGTGTGATTGATTTTTATTCGTATTCTGTGGTAACGCGTAATAACATACACGTGACGTCACTTGCTCTGATTGGTATTGGCGGATTGCTGCATTTTGTAGTTTTATTTTTGTTAAATTATAACTATTAAAATATGAAAATAAATACGATTTTTATACTCTATGAACCCCATTTTATCAGAAAAATACATAATTTTAGTAGTTCTTGTTTACTGTCATCATCGTGCCTAATAATATTATTCACATATACACAACGGATTATAGTAAGTACATTGTGTATTTATGCTACAATAAACTAGTGACAGATAATCTTTTTACGGAATAATAACACGATTCGAAATAATACCAAATTTTGACAGATATAGGTTTTCGAGAAAATTAAAGAAACATTTTACGCCCGTATATCATTGTCTTATTATAGATGCATAATGAAAAAACTCTTTACACGTTTTCACTACTTGTCAAATTAATTTAATACTCATGGAATACAGTCATGTCAATATTAATTGACACGGCTGTATTATAAATTGAATTTAATTGACATGGCTATATCAGTAAAGATCGTCGCAACAAAGCAAAGAGTTGCAGTTAGATAAATTAAGAAAATAATTAGAAGAGTGACGTAAATAAAAACTTTGTTGATTATTCTATGAGGCGTACACAGTTGTGGTTCTGTTTTTACTAAGTATCTTATAGTTATCACTAACCTTCCATATTGCAGTTGCATGGGTGCAGTTGCTCGAGAGAGACTAACTTGGTGCCATTTGAACTATGTGTTTTATAATAACAAAGGATATGATTCATAAAACATATTTATCGGAAAGGTCATTAGTACAGGACGACAATGACAACGAACCGCAAGCATGAGGTCGCTGCGGTTGGACAGTCTGATATGACGTTCGTGTGAGTTGACGGGAGGACTGAGCGCGTGTTTCAGCTTTCTTTTACTCGGAGACTCCGACCGAACAACAAGTGTACAGAAAGTGTCTCACGTTTCATTGATTTTGTACTTACTTAGATTGTATCTGCTTTAGATTGATTATAACCTCAACATAAAATACGTGAACCGAATATTTTTTCACTAATAGTCATTAGCCATTTATCTATTCATATCACCGAACAGATTTTATGCGTTGTAGAAATTGATAACAATACGATTGAAATTTTATTGCATGTTTTACCAGACAACTTACCAGATAAGATTTGCGTAATCCTAATTCTCTATTGATAGGACGTGAAATTTTACAACTACTATTTACCGTAAACATGACGGCTACACAATTTACTATGTATATACATTGAGGAATAATATTATAATAGTATTTTTAGTTATTATAGTAGTAGTAATATTAGTTCAATGTGTATATATCCTAAATCAATATTGTAACGAATGTTACACTTGCCACATTTAATTCCGCGAGTAGGTACCCCTAAAACTAACTTTATTTCTGACTAGCTGACCCGGCGAACTTCGTACCGCCGTATTTACATATCTGTCTCAGCTTCCCACAGGCAGTGTACAGTCGCGGACAAAAAAAAGGCTTTTCCCGTTATCTTTTTTTTTTCTTTCTAGCAAAAAAGCATGAACGTAATCGGACCATCTGTTATTGAATTACAACTAAGTACATATTTTGACTTTCATCCTCTCTCTCCAGGAAACCGTGCTGAATTTCGGGATAAAAAGTATCCTATGTCCTACCTCGTAGTATGAACTCAAATCATGCCAAGTTTCATTTGAATCCGTTCAGTAGTTTCGGCGTCATCACGCCCATCGGCGGCCAAGATACAGACAGACAGACAGACAGACAAAAATGAAAAAAATTACAGTTTTGGCTTCAGTATCGATAATAGAGAGCCCTCCAAAAAAAAAAAGTCTTTAATGTACAGAATTATACCTGTTACATTTTTATTATAAGTTTAAAGATGATACCGACATTGCTGAACGTAAACCCGAGCTTCTAAGAGTGTTAACCAAATATTCTAAGTCTTTTATAACTTGATGGAATGCCTGAAACTCGCGTTACGACAGGTGAACTTGAGATTCGGTTTATTGACCCTAACTTACAGTGTGTTTGACAAGAACTTGACCGGCTTATTATATATGTATACTAGCTTTCGCCCGCGGCTTCACTCGCATTCAATAAAAGTATCCAATGTTACCTCCAAAAATATTTGTACAAAGTTTCATGATGATCAGTTAAGTAGTTTTCCAGTGAAAGCGTAACAAACAAACTTACTTTCACCTTTATAATATAAAGTGTGATATATATATTATTAAATGAAATTAAAATATATAAATAGGCAATCTTTGTAAAGAAATTTGTACTTACTAATATTTTATTCTATGTCGTGTAAATTAAATACTTAATATCAAGGGATTTAATTTACTGCCTTATGTACACAGGAAAATCTCGCAACAATGTTTTTTATTATACCTATATAAATTGTGTTATGAATGACATTATTAGTTGATAGAAAAGTGTTCAAGGAATATTTTATGTTATTCTTTTTAGAGCATTTTAGTAAAAGTTTCTTCTTCAAGAAGTTTCTTGTTTAAATCACAGATTACAAAAGAAAACCAGATAGACCGTGAAGAACACGACAATGAATCTACAAAGCAAATATGAATTAGAAAGCGAATACATTGTGCAGTGTTTGACAAACCGCCATATTGTGTTCACGTCACGAGTGATTTTTGATTTCATTTTCAAAATGCCGTCTTGCATCATTTTAAACACTGTAAGTGTAGTTCCCAAAAACAAAAAAAAAGAAGATGGAATATCTTTTCATAGGTAAATACAGATTGTTTAGTTCCTATAATTATTTATTTATCCTATAATTATATTGTTGTGTCGGAACACGAAACCTCAACCGTAGTTCGACTGTGATACCAGTTTTTGTCTATTTTTTTCCCTTCAATTAGGGAAATCACTTGTTAGTCCAGACATTAGTGAATCTAATTTATATAATAGGTCTTTACCTATGAAATTGCCGTTTTGTATGCAATAAGTGAAAGTACTTATTTTTTCAAACTTATATTTCTGTTATTCGAAGTAATCACCCATGCAATTGACGCATCTTTGCCAACGCATTGGCAGTTTATTGATGCCCTTCTTGTAAAAATCAGCTGGACGGGAGGCAACAAACTCTTCAAAGGGATTTGTACTGCCTCTCGAGAATTGAATTTTTTACCCACTAAAAAGTTGTCTAAATTTTGGAAAAAGTAATAGTCGGTAGGTGCAAGGTCTGGTGAGTATGGCGGATGAAGGAGAGCTTCCAACCCCAGCTCTTGCAGCTGCTTCACGACAATGCGCGACCCCATACTGCGCAACAGACAGTCTCCAAGCTGCAAGAGCTGGGGTTGGAAGCTCTCCCTCATCCGCCATACTCACCAGACCTTTTTTTTTCCCAAGTACTTTTGGTAAAGTGATTTATTTTAGCTTTTTATAATTTTTACACGAAATTTACACGCAAAACGACAATATTATAAAAAGTTAGTGCAAAATAAAGGTTGCTTAGAGTTTGTATATAGTATGTAACAGTCACTGAAATAAAAACTATAATACTTAAAGGTCTTTAAGTAATATTAAAATACCCATTTTTCAATCTTAATATTTATCAAAAAATAGGGATTTTTTTACTGCGTATGGTATCATTACACGCACAAAGATGTACGTGTTCCTACAGTGTCGCACGGGCTGTCACACACTAAAATAAACATTGATTTATTTTCGCCGGCGTCATGGTTTTTGATAAGAACGTTCCATATGGCTTTCTTTTGTAATCTGAGGTTTAAATAATATTTTTACTTTTAAGTTCTCACTGAGCAGGTGTTTTAGTCTGTTCACCTCATTCAAAGCATCAATGTTGCAAAATATCTAAGACTTAAGTACTTATCAAGATCAATCAAAATTTTCCTGATCGGTGGATTGGTAGGAGTGGACCTATCTCGTGACCAGCAACGTGTCCCAATCTAACCCCATAGAATGTTACGTGTGTGTGAGCCTGGTCTATGATGTCTCGCCTGTTCCACATATTGTAGATTTAAGGATCCACATAGTTAACGCCGCAAGTGAAATCAAAAGCTCTTTGCCTAGTGGTGTTGTAAAAACTCAATTAAGGACAAATAAATTAAATTAAAAAGCTTTTTAAAAAAAAGATTTTACTGGAATGCCTCGAGACGAATCAAACGAGTCCAAATTCGATGATGTTGCGACGTTTCTTAACAGAGTTTCTATGGCCACCTTCCAGCTCCAGCATCAGATCCGCTCCATGTCATTATAATATTGTATTGTCACGATGTATACATATGCTTGCAAAATTTCAGTAAAATCGGTTGAAGATATCTGCTTCAAAATTGAGTTGCAAGATTCCACCCGAACATACATACAATACATACATACATACATTGCAGATTACTAAAAAGCTTGTAAAATGCATGCTTGCATTAGAAATAGGGATCGGGAATGTGGCTCGCTTTCGTAGTCTATAAAAAAGCCTTTGACAGTGTCGAAACGTGGGCTGTCTCGGAAGCTTTACGTCATGCCCGAATAGATAGCCGCTACACCAACATATTAGATAGTATATTATTTTATAAAATCGCGACATTGAAGGTAGCTATTTCATCACACTGAGCCGGTTAAGGTCCAGAGGGGTGTCAGGCAGGGGGCAGGTGTTATCAGGTGTGACACTATCTCACTCAAACTGTTTACTCTGGTGCTGGAGGACGTGTTAAAGAAAATTGACTGGGAGAACAAAGGCCTGTCAATAGCGGGCACACGACTATACAATCTCCGATTCGCGGATGATATAGTGTTATTCGCTGGTGACCCAGAAGAGCTACAGACAATGATTCGGGAACTACATGATGCATCCCTTAGTGTTGGCCTTGAAATGAACTTATCTAAGACCAAGGTCATGACCACTAACACTGAAAACACAGCGGCAATCCCAATAAATGGAGCACCATTGGAAAGACTCACCAAATACATCTATCTTGGTCAAGAAGTCAAACTTTGAAAAGACAACCAGGCAAAACTGGACTTTGCTTTTCGAATGAATCTCACCAGCAGACAGAAAGCACGTAGCTATATACCTACAACCAGTGCGTCTTACCTGTTCTTACCTACGAAGCCGAAACTTGGGTGACAGTGACATCTAAGGCTAAGGCTTCAGAGACTCTTAGTCACCCAAAGGGCAATGGAACGTAAGCTGGTATGAGTATCTTTACGAGACCGTTAAACAAACAAATGGTTGAGATAACAAAACAAAGTTGCAGATTTATTAAATTGTGTAGCTAAACTGATGTGGCAATGGGCAGGGCACGTAGCCCGTAAGTCTGATCCGTGGTGCAAAGACCTCTTAGAATGGCGACCGTGGAATAATAAAAGACCAGTTCGCAGGCCGCAGATGAGATGGAAGGATGATCCTAAAAACACGTCCAATACGGCAGACTACCGTCGAAAGATGCTCTTAGGGTCATCTATCCCATACACATATATAACCATATATGTTCTTGTACAACTACAGTTAGCTTTCGATAAAATTAAAAAAAGATCTTGGGGATAAACGAAATATTCTGATGATTTGGAATCCCATCTAGAATATTGCAAAGGCCTTTTTCTGCTAAAAATACAACGTCATCATGAAATACAGGATACTATGAGTTTTTATTTAGCTTATTGATATCAGTTTCCTATAGATTTATTAGCGTGGGCATTTTTCTTTAGGAAAATATCATATTTTGGGACTGCCTCGTTCATCTAGCGGTTAGCGTAAGCGACTGCCGATCAAGAGGTCTCAGGTGAGAAATAGTGCAAATTTCAGGTTGGACTGCTGTTGGATTTTTCTTGTAAAAAATTTCTAATTGGCAGTCCGCAGTATGGAAGATAGCGGTGTTTCCCGCCCGTGCCTCGGAGAGAATGTTAAGCCGTCGGTGCCGGTTGTCATGTCAGTGCCCTCAAATATACTGGTTACTTGTTCATCCTTCGAATTCAGTTCACCCTCAAGATTGCAGAGGTCCGATGCCAGTTGCTCCGTAGAATAACTGATATTCAGGTAAAACCGGTTGTACTAGTAGCCGACCACAATTATTCTTGGTAATAAAAAAGGCTAGGAAGATGATAATGAATTTTCTTTAAAAATTTCATTTAGAAAATAATAATGATGTTTGTTGAAACTCAATAATTATTATTTGATAATAAAAACTAAGAATTAATATTTTTGTTGACCAAATGCTTTCAGAATGTAATTATGGTTATTTATGTCATATTAGAAATAAATGTTTTTCGACTAATACAAACCATGTTTCTTGGAGACAATTGCTGTTTTAGGAGAATTGCTGTTTTACACAGTATGAAGGGCATCTATCCCTCACTGCAGGCAAAATCTATCCTTCTTTTTATTTTCATAGTAGGGCAACTATCCATACAGGTATGCGTCTATCCCAAAAAAAGCGGCCAAGTGCGAGTCGGACTCGCCCATGAAGGGTTCCGCAGCAGCAAGTAACATGATATAATTTTTATTTTATTTTTATATTTGTGTTGATTGAATAAAAGGTAAAATGCAGTTTACGATTTATGACGTATTAAAAAAAAAACTACTTACTAGATTTCGTTCAAACCAATTTTCGGTGGAAGTTTGCATGGTAATGTATATCATATATTTTTTTTAATTTATCAATCTCTTATTTTAGAAGTTACAGGGGGGGGGGGGGACACATTTAACCACTCTGGAAGTGTCTCTCGCGCAAAATATTCAGTTTAGAAAAAAATAATGTTAGAAACCTCAATATCATTTTTGAAGACCTATCTATAGATGAATGATAGAACCCACACGTATGGGTTGGATGAAAAAAAATTTTTTGAGTTTCAGTTCTAAGTATGGGGACCCCCAAAATAAATTGTTTTTTTTTTTCTATTTTTGTGTGAAAATCTTAATGCGGTTCACAGAATACATCTACCTACCAAGTTTCAACATTATAGGTCTTATAGTTTCGGAATAAAGTGGCTGTGACATACGGACGGACAGACAGACAGACAAACAGACATAACGAATCTATAAGGGTTCCGTTTTTTGCTTGGCACGGAACCCTAAAAAGCGATCCACAAAAACCTACATTTTATAGAGCAATGGTTCAAAAAATATTAATAGACAAGACTAGACTCAAATAAAATACACCAAGGTTTCTTCTTCACATTGTTTTGATGATGAAACTAAACGAAAGCATTTTATTATTAAGGCAACGCATTCACACATCCTGTGTCGCGGGGACTTTACAAACATAATAATATAAAACGGACACAAAGAACACCCAGACTCAGAACAATAATTTGTGGATCACACAAAGTCTTGTCCAATGTGGGATTTGAACCCATAACACTTGACGCAGTGGAAAGCAGCGTGGTGATCGCTTAAACCACTAGGCCAACTGTGCAGTCATATTTTTTTTTTTTTTTTTTTATGGAAAGCATAAGCAAAATCCAAGAGTGGTGGTCACCATACTCATTGCAAATGCAGACAATGCAGCATGGCGACCCACACCATGACGGCCTAGTGATGCTTCTGCATCTTTTAGTCTAGTCAACAAGTATGGAACTTGTTGACTAGACTATTTGGGCCTCCGGTCTCGCACTCACCAACGAAACACGACAGCACGAACGCTGTCATTTTACGTTGATTTTCTGTGCGAGGGTAGTACCGCCCCGGTCGAGCCGGCCCGTTCGTGCTGAAATCAGCGTGGCTCTACTACCTTGTACCGTATATTAAGCAAGAATTTAAGTGAATAGATGAGAATATTAATGACACCATATGTATGAGTTTGCAACAGTTTTTAGATTAGTTTCCAAGATACAGACAGACAGACAGACAGACGGACAGACAGACAGACAGACAAAAATGAAAAAAAAATACAGTTTTGGCTTCAGTATCGATTATAGAGAGCACTCCAAAAAAAATTTCAAAATATGTTTAATGTACAGAATTGGACCTGTTACATTTTTATTATGTAACTAGCTGACCCGTGCCCACTTCGTTGGGCGGTAAACATTTTTTTCTCCGACTTACTTTACAAATTCAGCTAACACGAAAAAGTCTTTCCACTTTTCGGGTTATGATATAGCCTATGTCACTCCCAAATAACGTAGTCTTCTATTGGTAAAAGAATTTTCAAAATCGGTTCAGTAGATCCCGAGATTACCCCTTACAATTTAACAAATATACAAACACACAAACTTTACCTCTTTATATAATAGTGTAGAGTGTAGATATATAAAATTCTCGTGTCACAATGTTAGTTACCATAATCCTCTAAACCGGCTGGACCGATTTTTATGAAATTTGGTGTGCATATCGGGTAGGTCTTAGAATCGACCAACATCTATTTTTTATACCCCAATTCTTTTTTTATGGCAAAACAACGTTTGCGAGTTCAGCTAGTAAGTATATAGATATATAGATAAGTATAGATTATATGTAATGTTATATCTTAATATATATATTTCTTGTGTGCGTGTGTATGTGACTGAACTCCTCCTAAACGACTGGACCAATTTTGATGAAATTTTTTGTGTGTGTTCAAGGGGATCTGGGAATGGTTTAGATTCACAAAAAAGACTGGACCGATTTTGATGAAATTTTTTGTGTGTGTTCAAGGGGATCTGGGAATGGTTTAGATTCACAAAAACGTAAACGATGTTACGTGGGTCATAAATATGGCGGTACGAAGTTCGCCGGATCAGCTAGTGTAATATGTAAATATGGCGGTATGCAGTTCGCTTGTCAGCTAGTTTGAGATAAAACACAATGCTGTTGATTCCTTTGACTTGCGTTTATTTATGAAAATAGAAATTAACTTGAACTTTTTACTAATATTAGTCAACGTTTCTGACGACATTTAGGAAAATACGAGAACTTCGTATTCGTAGCTTTTCCTCTCCTCGCCTCCGAAAGGATAGTAGCAACATCCGTGACTCAGTGCAATCTGAAAATTAAATAAAGTTTGAAACGTCATTAAAGTCATATTTATTAATATAGACCTCCAAAGGGCGGCAACGCACTTGTGACGCCTCTTATGTTGCGGTTGTCCATGGGCGGCGGTAATCGCTAACCATCAGGTGATACGTCTGCTCGTTTGCCCCTTATTCCATAAAGAAAAATAGAACTCTTAATTCTGAACAAGAAAAGTTAAAAAAAACCGTCTAAGTGCGAGTCAGTCTCGCGTACGAAGGGTTCCGTACCATTATCTAACGAACTATAAAAAACGAGCTTAAAAATCACGTTTTTTGTATGGGACCCCCCTTAAATATTTATTCGATTATTTCATTCCGTTTTTTAGTATTTGTTGTTATAGCGGCGACATAAATACCTACATCATCTCTGAAAATTTCAACTGTCTAACTACCACGGTTCATGAGATACAGCCTGATAACAGACGGCCGGACAGATGGACGGACAGACGTTTGGACAGACGGACAGCGAAGTCTTAGTAATAGGGTCCCATTTTACCCTTTGGGTACGGAACCCTAAAAACTGTAACCCAAATCCGTATTTTTTTAGATAAATTTAATGTAGTCTAGTCACCCAGCCTGTGATGTATTGAGATCTCGTTCATTGAAATCGGTTCAGTAACTCCAAGATCCCAGAGCGATCAGACATAACTTATTTTCACATAGATGAAACCGTAGGTTCTCAGTAGCGTCTCATGTTCTTTAAATACCAGCGTTATAGTGGAACCCCCCTTAGTGACCCCTGCAGGCAGGTACCATGAAAGAAAGGTAACTAAAAATAATAGTTACTTAACTAAAATGTACATTGCTGATTTTTATATATGTTTTGTGTATATATATATATGTTTTTCTTTTTTTTTAAAAGATAAACCCCATACTAGGAATAAATCCTGTGTCGCGGGGGACTTTACAAACATTCGTGAAACGGACACAAAGAACACCCAGACTCAGAACAACAATTTGTGGATCACAGAAAGTGTTGTCCTCCGTGGGATTTGAACCCACGACACTTGGCGAAGTAGGAAACGGCGTGGTGACCGTTAAACCACTAGGCCAAACGTGCAGTCATAAGTCATATATGTTTGATTCGAAGAAGTAGTTCCCGAGATTAGCATCTTCCACCAAAGAAACAAAAAAAAACAAACAATAATTTTCTTTAGCTTTAAAATATTTGTATAAATGTGTGTCGTATTAATTTTATCCAACTACGGCAAAACCAAAAGAAATGGTAGTATTTTTGGCAGCCCACATTCTTTTGCATGTTAATACCGTAACGGCTAAACTACTTAGAATAAGATCCCAGAGCGATCTACATATTTGTTTTGTAGAATATTATTCTAAAATAGTATCTTAAGGTTCATAAGTATGGCGCATTGTAAGCAGTATAGTACCAGACCACTCAGAAAGTATTAGAAAAAAAGTTTTTTTTGTATGAGAGACTGGCCAGTTATAAGTTATTATAAAATAATGATTATTTATAAGTAAAAAAGGGTTCGTTCCAATTTCAAAATTTCCCTCCACATTTTTTGAGAGGTAAATAAATTATCGTGTCTCATTGAAAAATGGATTTGAGGCGGGAACATCTTCACGCTATGATTTTTTACGATTTCAAGAGTCGCCTGAAACCGAACGAATCATACCATAGACTTCAAATTGCAGTCATGGATGAAGGCCCTTCCAAGGCTACTGTGTATTGGTACGAGAGCTAGCAACGTCGGGAAAACAAGAATTATTATTTCAGGTAGGCCAGTTTTTAGATATGCTATCTATCTCACTCTCCCTCTATCTCTCCTCCGCGGTAGTGGTTGTGTTCATCAGTGCGCATCCGACGTGTACAGGTAAAATATCAATTTTTCAAATCATTTTAAGAATTTGCGTTCTAGCAGAGAACACTTTTTTTTATTATCGAAAAATTTTCTGAGTGTCCCACGTATATTCTAGAGTTCTCACCTTTCCAGGTGTAGTGAATCCATCACATGTGACTCGACCATAGTACAGCTTCTCACCATAAGCTGTTACACCAGCCTCTACAGCATTAGGAGGAAGTTGGCCGTTCGAGGAGCATTGCCACGAGAACACCGCAGGAACTAACACCTGAAATCAGGTACAGTTACGGGTACAGTCTGTTAAATTATATGTACGTAATATATTGAAGGCATTATAATAATAATAAAAAAATCATTTCATATGTTAAACACCATTATTTCTGTATTATTTCAACAGCTGTTACTAATCCACTGCTAGACGTAAGCCTCTCCTTGGAAAGAAGGTTTTGGCCAACTATAATACTGTTGCGCCTTCGAGAAAATTAGTCTAGAGCAATCTACCAGTTGCGAGAATTGAATTGAAGGCGCCATCTAGTGTCAAATAGCGCGCAACTGTGGAGTAACTCTGATATTCGACGCTAGATGGCGCTAGATTACTCACTCTGGTAATTTCTGTTTAGTGTAGAATGTTCTATCGAATATTATAGATCTTTCTAGGGTTTTCAAAGCCATATATAAGCAGATTGGGTTACCCGTACGAGGAGTATTGTTTCACGATACAGCGGAGTTAACATCGAAGCGATCTTCTAGTGCGATTAACAAGTGACATAGCGAATTATTATAGTAAAAGGGTTGTAAATAAACAGTGTGTTATTTTTTGGTAATTAACCGACTATTTTTCATTATTTAATACCCGGCTCGTAACAATTTGGTGTCAGTAGTGGGATTACAGTATGCCGGTTTTACCAAAGGAGGACACGGAAGGCATCCGAACTAGGAGTCAGCGTCAGCAAGAGGCGGACCTGAGGCGATTTGGAGGTGCACAACTGCCCACACCGGAAGGTCAGCAGCCAGCGATGGAAGCCACGCTGTCCACATCGTCAGCAGCTCCAGATATCACGGCCCTAATGGTGATGCTCCAGGAGCAGGCCCGCCGTCAAGAGGAGCAGGCCCGCCGTCAAGAAGAGCAGGCCCGCCGATTGGAGGAACAGCTGCAGCGGGACAAGGAGGAGCAGGCCCGCCATCAGGAGGAGCAGGCCCGCCGCCAAGAGGAGCAGGCCCGCCGTCAAGAGGAGCAGGCCCGCCGATTGGAGGAACAGCTGCAGCGGGACAAGGACGAGCAGGCCCGCCATCAGGAGGAGCAGGCCCGCCGCCAGGAGGAACAAATGCTCTTGTTAAAAGGCATTCACGAGACCTTCGGCAAAGAACTCAAGGTAGTGAAGGATCAGGTTCTTCAACACGAGAACCGTATCACTGAGGCCGAAACTCAGATTGCCGACGTGAAGAAGGCATTAGGGAACCTCAAAGTTGGAGATGGAGCGGCGACTTCAGTAACTGCTGTTCCTTCGGTGCGGGGGTTCAAAGTACCGCCGTTTGATGGGACATCTTCGTGGTCAGCCTACAAGATCCAGTTTGAGGCTGTTATGATGGCGAACGGCTGGACTAAGGAACAGGCTATGACCGCGCTCACCTTGGGTCTTCGAGACCAGGCTCTAACCGTCCTCGAAGCCCTCGGTAAGAAGGTAACCTATGAGCAACTGCTGGAGGCATTGGAGGCAAGATATGGTGACGCTCACCTGGAGCACGTTTTTCGTGCACAGCTGAAGGATCGTGCCCAACGCATCGGTGAGAACTTGCAACAATGGGCTCTGGAAGTTGAGAAACTGGTCCGTAAGGCATACCAGTCTGCACCTGCGCTCGTGAACGGGAATCTGGTGCAAGCTTTCATCGATGGCATTCGTGATCTCGAAGTTAGAGCTGCTGTGCGACTTGGGCACCATGAAACTCTCAAGGATGCTCTGGCCCATGCTTTGGAGGTGGAAGCTGTGAGACAAGATCATCGGTCTCATCGGGTCCGGGAGGTTGTGGCGTCACCTGTGCGGGACCGGTTTAAGGGGTACAGCCCTAGGTGTTACGCCTGTGGTGAAAAAGGTCACCTTCGGTCCAGCTGCCCTAAGCGAAGCATAGGAAATGAATACGAGCGGCCTCAGCAGATTAGGGCGACTGATAGTACTGCCCAACATCGCAGTGGAAAATCACACGGTAACGCAGACGCATTATCAAGAAGACCTTGCCCTGAAGACTGCAAACACTGTGCCAAGCAAGAAGTAAAGGAAGCTGTTCCTATAAGGACAATAAAGACGGACCTTAGCATCGAATGGAAGGAAAGCCTACAGCAAGCACAGCAAGAGGATGCAGATATCAAACCAATTCTCGAGTGGATTAAAGCTGAGACTCCTAAGCCTCACTGGAGCGATGTTGCATCGCTGAGTTCAACCACAAAGAGTTATTGGGCTCAATGGGATAGCCTAGTCATCCAGGATGGAGTCTTGTGCCGTAAATGGGAAAACGCTCGAGGAGACAGCTGTCATCTGCAAATGGTTGTCCCTAAAGCTAAGATACCAGTGGTTCTGCAGCTCTACCATAACGGATGTTCAGGAGGTCATATGGGAGTTAAGAAGACATTGTTAAAGATAAGGGAGAGATTCTACTGGATTCATTGTCGTGATGATGTTGAGGACTGGTGTCGCAAGTGTACTAATTGTGCGGCCGTGAAGGGACCTCACACACGTAGCAGAGGTCCATTGAAATTGTACAATGTTGGGGCACCCTGGGAAAGAATTGCAATAGACGTAGCGGGACCATTTCCTGAAAGTGAAACTGGAAACAAGTACTTCATGGTTGTAATGGACTACTTCACTAAGTGGCCAGAAGTTTTCGCCATTCCCAACCAAGAGGCATCAACAGTTGCAGACAAATTAGTGCACGAAGTCTTCTGTCGTTTTGGAGTGCCTTTAGAAATTCACAGTGACCAAGGAAGAAATTTTGAGTCTCAAATATTTCAAGAGATGTGTCGAGTAATGGGTGCTCATAAAACCAGAACCACCTCTTATCACCCACAATCTGACGGAATGGTGGAACGATTTAACCAAACACTAGAGAGGTATCTCGCAAAAGTTGTTGAAAGTAGGCAAAAAGATTGGGACAAACACATCCAACCGTTTCTTCTGTCATACCGAAGTGCAGTCCACGAAAGCACTTCAGTAACACCAGCTTTTGCAAACTTCGGAAGAGAACTACGATTGCCTGCAGACTTGATCACTGGAATACCCCCTGACACCCCGCGAAGTATAACGGAGTACGCTAATGACTTGCGGAACAAGATGAATGACATTTATGAGCATGTCAGACAATCGGGCCAGCAAATGTCTGAGAAGATGAAAACCCGATATGACCGGAAAGTGAACAATAAGGGCTTCGAAGAGTGTTCTCTAGTATGGCTCCATAATCCAGTTCGCAGTAAAGGGAGATCTCCAAAGCTACAAGCCAAGTGGGAAGGGCCATACCGGGTGGTGACAAAAATCAATGATGTTACCTACCGGATGCAGAAGTGTCCAAGAGGCGCCCCAAAGATAGTTCACGTAGATCGATTGGCGCGATACTATGGAACTGATTATGCTCGGGACGAGCATGTCTTAGGAGGGGGCAGTGTTGCGCCTTCGAGAAAATTAGTCTAGAGCAATCTACCAGTTGCGAGAATTGAATTGAAGGCGCCATCTAGTGTCAAATAGCGCGCAACTGTGGAGTAACTCTGATATTCGACGCTAGATGGCGCTAGATTACTCACTCTGGTAATTTCTGTTTAGTGTAGAATGTTCTATCGAATATTATAGATCTTTCTAGGGTTTTCAAAGCCATATATAAGCAGATTGGGTTACCCGTACGAGGAGTATTGTTTCACGATACAGCGGAGTTAACATCGAAGCGATCTTCTAGTGCGATTAACAAGTGACATAGCGAATTATTATAGTAAAAGGGTTGTAAATAAACAGTGTGTTATTTTTTGGTAATTAACCGACTATTTTTCATTATTTAATACCCGGCTCGTAACAATACTACTGTGGTAATCGAGAGGGCCGTAAGTCAAACATGTTCATTTTTCTTGCTTATTTGTAATGTACGTGAAACAAGAATTCTTCCTTCCTAACTAGGTTCCATACGTGTACCTACGCAAATTAGGAATGCATTTTCTTGTTAGATAAAGAGCAACAAGTATGGGAAGAAAAAACTTGTGCGTACTTTTCTCTCTTTTCTGACTGACTGTCCTCTCGATTCCCACGACAGTATACCACTCTAGCCAGACTGGTTCGTATAGGGGTTTATTCAATTTTTTATTCATTTTGGGGGGATGTTGTCCTGTGTTGTTTGTTCCCTTTTGTGACACCCATCGGATGAATAGGGGTGGTGATACTCGGTATTCTAAATCCGCCACCACAGGGAATTATTATCTTATTGTATAAAATTTTCATGTCACAATGTTAGTTACCATACTCCTCTGAAACGGCGGGACCGATTTTTATGAAATTTGGTGTGCATATCGGGTAGGTCTGAGAATCGACCAATATCAATTTTTTATAACATTTTTTTATGGCAAAACAACGTTTGCGGGGTCAGCTAGATAAAAGCCTACGGTATATTCAGTTGTATGGTATACTGGATATACGTAACGTAGGTCTCTTCAATTTTTTAAACAATCATAGAATTGTTTTCGCGAAACTTTAATGATATTGTTTAAAATGGTATGATGTATCATAGTTTCTTAATCTGAATGAAATAATTAAATATCGACCTAGAATTCCTAGAAGACCTATAGAATTCCTTTCATTGGTCCCTTATAAATCTATCTTCAGTAATATAAGACTGCTAATTAAATGTGTACCTCAAACTGATTTTTGAGGATTGCCTTGCCACCCCAGGAGACGAAGCACTCACCCCTTGAGGGGACGACCTTGGCGGGCAAGACATCTCCTTCATGCCGAGCGCGTCCAGCATAGATCGCTGAACCATCTACATCAGTGCCAACACGCAATACGCCATGTGGTATATTGCACTTACCCAAGCAAGTCGGAACCCAACGGTATGTACCTTTAATTAAAATAATCTGAGTTATTTAATTGTTAGAATATATATAACAAAAATTAAATGTTGTAAAATGTTTCGTGGAAATAATTCATATACTCGTTAGTAATGGAATGTAGGGTTTTTAGAGCATAAATTGTGAAATATGTTGAATTTAGTTTGTCAAAAGAACGTTGCGCGCTGCACGTCGCGTCGTTTGATTTAGGCTCACTGGGCCGGATAGCTGCCACATAACTGAGTCACCACTTCAGATGAGTAAAAGAAAATGTAATTTACAGGCATTGTGATATATGATAGTGAAGATTGGCCCCAAGTATTGTTTAGTTACAAAGTAAAACACAAAATGAAATAACTTCATCCATATATTACTAAAGAATGGTGAAAAGTGAAAATATAGCCAAAACCTCAGTTTACGGCCACTTTCATTAGTTTACGCCGGTTAGTGGCCACTCTTTTAGTGTGATAAATAAGCCAATAACCTAATTATAATTGGTTTAAAAATGTTATTAATTTTATCTATTAACAAGATATAATTATGTCAATAGTAATTCTTCACATAAATAATATTTCATTATACTATATAGATGACAAAATCTATATTATTGTGTTTGAAAAATATAAATGATTTGCTTTTTTGGTTTCGATAGGGGCTCGTGACTATATGGGAACTGAGTAGTTTAACTCATTGCAAACTTAGAAAATCCTAGTCAGGTCAGTCTACGGATGGGTGAATATTTGCGGAACACATTGAGAGCCCTCAGTATCTCGTTACATAGGTTTAACAGTCTTTCCACAGGCTTCAATATGGCCTACTTGCGTAGAGAGGTTTAGATGTGAGTCACACTGCGTAAAAAATGGGATTCAGCCGTATCATAGTAGATTTAAAGCCGACCCCAACCTAGTTTGGGATCTGATAGTGATCTGATATACTATTAATTTCTCTTATTCTTTACCTTTCGAATGTCAGTTAGTTTTTTCTTGTTCTTCTTTCTCTCTCTCTAATAACATATATCTATAGTAATACCTATATAAAGAGTTTGTTTGCTTGAATGCTAATCTCAGGAACTACAAGTCCGATTTGAAAAATTCTTTCAGTAGTAGATAGCCCATATATCGAGGAAGGCTATAGGCTGTATATCATCACGCTTAGGCTAAAAGGAGCGGAGCACTAATGAAGAATGTTTCAAAAACGGGGGAAAATTATCACGCTAGGGGCAATAGGAGACGCAAATGACGTTGCGTGGGTCAGCTAGTATCTATATAAAGTTTTCAAGAAAATCATCAAAAACTAAGACCTTTTACTATATTTTACTACTGTATCTACATTTTTTAACATTTCTGTCAATGGCATAGATGGCGCTATTAGTTTCGTTCCGTTCATGTGTCTTGGCTTAAAGTACCTATTGTTTCTGTGGTAGGAACATGGAGTTATTGGTAGGAAGTGAAGCTTTATGTCAAAATCACCTCTGTCATCTCTCTTGTAAAAATGAAGTTTGAGCGCGCCGGTGCTTTTGGTTTTTTCCTTTGAATTTATTGTAAATTATAAATGCTAAAAGTGCTAATGAGCGCCGAGTGCAATACTATCATTTAAAATTAATCAGTAAAATACTCACATCTAAATCGTTTCAAATATTGATCAATTTTTTTTCGGTGCTGGGAGCTCAGATTACTAAAGAAAGCCAGATGGAACATGCCCGACAAACAATATGACGCTTGTATTATTTAAATGTGCGTGACAAGCGGCAGAGACACTGTAGGAACAGCGACACTGTAGGAACAGCGACACTGTTAAAATTGGAAAAAATAGGTATTTCAATATTAAAAATATAATTATATTATTATGGTATTTTATTTCAATAATAATAAGAATACCATACGTAGATTTTAATATTAAAATCAAAATTATAAGCAACTACTTCACAGTGCAATGTTTTTATTAAACGGTTTTATTAGGTCTTTACCTATGAAATTGCCGTTTTGTATGCAATAAGTGAAAGTACTTTTTTTTTCAAACTTTTTTATTTCTGTTATTCGAAGTAATCACCTATGCAACTGACGCCTCTTTGCCAACGCATTGGCAGTTTATTGATGCCCTTCTTGTAAAAATCAGCTGGACGGGAGGCAACAAACTCTTCAAAGGCATTTTGTACTGCCTCTCGGGAATTGAATTTTTTGACTACTTGTTTAATGTGATTAATATTGTTTCATATTATTCTGCAGTTATACCGTAAGTATTTACCGAGTTTGGGTCGTCGTTCTATTTTTATTATTTACTTAAATATATAGGTATTATGAGGTGTAATGGATCGGAAATATCGATCATTCTATACCCTTGTAATATATATGATGCAAAGCACAAGTTAAAGACATAATAAACACATCAAGACTCAGAACAACAATTTGTATAATGTCTGATAATTATTACAAATGAATAGGTAATTTGTGGAAATTGTTCATTTGTAATAATTATCGGCAATAATTATATCACCAATGAATACTTTCAAGTAACAAAGGCGAGGTTTAAAACCACGTCCTTAAATATAGAATAGAGGTTCACTAATGAAACGACTAACAAGGCACGCTTCGCATCATATTTATATTTCAATTGTACAGAATGATCGATATTGCGATCCATTAGACCTCATATATTTAAGTAAATACTATTTATGTAATTGGGAACGCTATCAGTAGATGAAGATGTGGAGGAGTTTTTGGACGCTAGTTACAAACAAGCGTCCAACGGCGAATGCGGTACCTACTATTACATTTAGCTTGGCACCGACTTACCTACAAATAGGTAGCACATACAAAAGAATAGTGTTTTTTTAATATTAAAGGTTTGCATATGAGGATTAAATTAAATATTTTTTTAAATTATATTAAGTTATTTTATACTTTTTAGTTTTTGAAGTCGGTTTTTTTAAACGATGTTTTTATTTTTGTTAAATAACTATTAATCTCGCTCTAAATGTGAAAATAAATACGATTTTTATATTCTTTAAGGAGGGACGGATGTCATGTCTATCCAACACAAAGGGAGGATCCTCCGACCAGGCTAGGTGATCATGCCTGGCAGGCCACGGCCCAACGATTGATGTTGGGATGTTGTATATATGATAATCGGCGCGAGAACTTTTATTGCGCGATTCAGGATTGGTAGTTTCTTCGTGTAGTACATTACTTCGTGGCTCAGTGTATCTGCGGTAGATGGCGCTGTAGTATTTCTCTTACGCTGTATGTGGAAGTCGCCACACTCTATGAACCCCATTTCATCAGAAAAATACATAATTTTAGTGGTTCTTGGTTACTATCATCATGTCTAATAATAATTACATACATATACCCAACACGCTGTATTATAAATTTAATTTAATTGACATGGCTATATCAGCAACGATCGTCGCAACAAAGCAAAGAGTTTCAGTAAGTTAAATTAAGAAAGTAATTAGAATATTGACATAAATAAAAACTTTGTTGATTATTCTATGAGGCGTACACAATTGTGGTTCTGCTATTACTAGGTATCTTATCGTTATCACTAACCTTCCATATTGCAGTTCATGGGTGCAGTTGCTCGAGAGAGACTAACTTGGTTCCATTTGAACTACGTGTTTTATAATAACAAAGGATATATTAATGATTCATAAAACATGGTTATCGGAAAGGTCATTAGTACAGGACGTCAATGACAACGAACCGTAAGTGTAAGGTTGTTGCGCTTCGACAGTCTGACATGACGTTCGGGTGAGTCGACGGGAGGACTGAGCGCGTGTTTCAGCTTTCTTTTTCTTGGAGACTCCAACCGAACAACAAGTGTACAGAAACTGTCTCACGTGTCATTGATTTTGTACTTACCTACTTAGATTGTATCTGCTTTGGATTGATTATAACCTTAACATAAAATACGTAAACAGAATGTCGATTCACTAAAAAGTCATTAGCCTGTTATCTGGTAATATCACCGTACAGATTTGATTCATTGTAGAAATTGATAAACAATACGAAAAACAACTTACCAGATAGGATAAGATCCTAATTCACTGTTGATAGGACCTGAAATTTTACAATTAGGATTTATTGTAAACATGACGGCTACACAATTTATTATTTCCAATATCAATACTGTAAACAACGTTGCACTTGCCCCTTAAATTACGTGAGCACCCCTGAAACTCAACTTTATTTCTGTCGATACCGACATTTCTTTAGAAAGTAAACCCGAGCTTCTTATAGTGTTAATCAAATATTCTACGTATTTTATAACTGGAATGCCTAAAACTGGCGTTACGACAGGTGAACTTAAGATTCGGTTAATTGACCGTAATTTAAATGTGCAAAGGCGACCTTATCGATTTAGTCCCGAGGAGAGAAGAATAAGTGCGTGAAAAAGTGAATTAGTTATTCAGAGCTAACATTATTTATCTTAGCATTTCGCTATTCGCTAGACCAGCTCTCTTAGTCATGAAAACTGGACGGTTCTAATAGAATGTGTATCGACTATAGGGAACTGAATAATAACACGGTATCCGATAGATATCCTCCTTTTTTTGTGCAGAAATCCACCTCCTGCTGGCATGTCGGACTCGAACCGACGAAAACCGCACGCCGGCTTGGGTAATAAAAGCCGGGGAACCAGGAACACCCTAGAAGGCAAAACCCTGGAACCCCGACGTACCTCGGGCCATCTACGGTTTGTAGAACCCCGATGTTCCCGTTAATTTCCCCAAAAGAGGAAGGCGTGCGCGCTCCGCACCGTTCGCGCCTCCACCCGGGCCTGGTTCTGCTAGGGTGACAGATGGCCTCATCTATCACCCTCAGGCTTGCGCTTCTGGAGGACGGAGATCATTTTGTGATCTCCGGCGCCTGAGTCGTCTGCGGTACCTAGCCCATTCCCGGGCCTGGTGGACCGGGAGAGTTCCAAACCTCTCCCGGTCCTGCTACGTCGTCTCCTTGGCAAGCACAACTTGCACGCAGAAATAAACAGCAATCGTTCCGCAACGTGGCTGCAATCATGCTACCGAGCGAGAGAGGGTCTCACCGCCGCAATAATGGCATGCCCAGCGCTCGGTTGCCTAAGTCGTTCCTTCCATTCCTCCACGAGTTGGGATTTCTGATCATCGATTTCTCGAGTCTCAGGACTCCTACCCAACTACCTTACCCATACCTTACCTTAAAAGATAGACATTATGTTGTCGCGGACATTTTTTAGAACTTTTGAAGGGGAACAATTTTGTCACGTATTAATTTTTCGTATACCTAACCTAAACTCTAACGCAGCGCACGTAGCGGAAGCTCTCAAAAGAAAAAAAAACGGATTTTGAAATATTCTTCATTGGTACTTCGCTCCTATTCGTCTTAGCGCGATGATATATAGCCAATAGCCTTCCGCAATAAATGTGCTATATAACAGTCAAATAATTTTTCAAAATAAGTGCAAATTCAAAGCTTATTAAAAATATTATTTATGGAATTTCAGGCTGTATTTCAGTATTTTTTGGAGTATGTTGAGGTCAGTTATATAATATTAGAACAAACATGTATACATTCATGCCGAAGCGTGAATGGGCATGAATGGGCCGGCTCGATCGGAGTGATACCAGGGCCTCACGGGAAACCGGTGTGAAATAGTGCTTGCGCTGAGTTTCACCGAGTGAATGAGGATACCGGAGGCCCATACCTCACCCCTCCCCCTATCTCCCAAAGGCTGGCAATGCACATGTGGCGCTTCTGGTGTTGCAGGTATCCATGGGCGGCGGTAATCGCTTACCATCGGGCCATACGTCGGCTCGTTTGCCCGCCTACTCCATTAAAAAAAAAAACAAAATGTCCTTGTAGTCCTGTTTGGTATGTTGTAAAAAATACAAACGTCATAGGATAGATCTTTGAGGCATACCGCACGTTAACAGTTTTCGATTAAATAGATTTTCCCCCACTTTAACTACCCCGATCACTTAACCCCAGGTGACTTAAGGCTATTTAAAATTGAGCGAAACTTTTCACAAAGTCGGGTTATAGTTTCAGAAACTTTTTCTTGTAAAATAATTTATAAAGTAGATACAGTATTTATGACTCAAGGACACAGTGTCCTTGAGTCATAAATACTGTATCTACTGCAGGCGGTTCCGGTAATACTCATGTTCAACACTTAGTCGTTCTCTGCTACCTAATAAAAGTAGAAGAGAATGAATACGGATAACAAAAGCTTTTTTTAAATCAATGGAAACCCCCCCTGCCACATGTTACTTGTAAATTTCTGATTTAATATTAATAATTTAATTAAATCAATAGTAGCACTGAGTGAGCTTGATTGAGGTCCAAAGTCGTATTGTTGATTGTAGATGAATTTAATTTCGCTTAAATACTCGTCTAGCCTTTAATTTATAATTTTTTCTAGTATCTTGGGGAGGACTGGTAACGCCAAAACCAGTCTGTAATTTCCAGGATCTTATTTTGCACCGGACTTATAGATAGGAGTGACTCTAGTGATCTCTGACTTATCTGAGAAAGTCCCGTTGTTCCGAAGTTGATTTAAGCAGTCTGCTGGGCGTTCAATGACAAGATCTTTTATACATTTGAATATTAGAACATGAAAAACTAGTTATTGTGACGTAGCTATAATAGTTAAACACATGGTGTTGCAGACTTTTTTGTAGATATTGATGTCCTGTATAAAATTATAGAACATAATTTTGCTCTATTAGCAATAGTTTATGCAGCGTACGCGTTATAGGATTTTTTTGGTAGATCTTTAACACCTTGGGTCACATTTTCTAACTCTTCATATGAATCCCAAACTTTTTTGAAAATATTCCGTAGCCTATGTTCATTAGGGATAGTGTAGAATTCTACTGGGGTTTTACAGACATATTTTATATCTTTGGAATGTAAAGTGACATACACACCAACATACGCTCTCATCTTTTACTCCCAAAGAGGTGAACAAAATAGAGGAGTATTTAATGACACCACTTCTAATTTTAATCCACTTACATGAGATATGTTTCAGATGTAAGCATAAAACTTGGTGTTATGTGTAAACATAAAAATATAAGGATAAATATTTTTTTTGTTTCTTGATAGGAATTGAACCTACGACTCACACTCTTTTTGAATTTCACTTTTCTCTTCTATGGCATCGCCTGGTGATAAGCGATTACCGCTGTCCGTAGGCATCACAAATGCGACACGCTATAAAGAGAGATTCTTTGCCTTTGATACCAGAAGGACCACATGCAAATAAGGATAATATTGTTCTAATAGATTATTGTTTTCAAACAAGTAAAAAAATACTACATTTATTTTGTGTGTATTTATGTTTTGTAATATGAATAGTATGCTTCGTCACAAGATGACACTAAATGTAACTTAAAGACATTGTTTTCTCAAGTAAGTGAACTAAATTGTTCTTATGAGAATAAAGATTCTATAAACCTACATTTCAAGTTCATAAACTAAAATATTTTTATTTCAACTTAGTGTTGGCATGTTGATAGAAATATTACAGCATTTAAATTAACGTATAACAATTGAATCCTTCATTTATGTTAACACACTGCTGTTGATTCCTTTTACTTGTGTTTAGTTATGAAAATAGAAATTAACATGAACTTAAGCTTTTTAATAAAATTAGTCGACGTTTCTGGTGACTATTTAGGAGAGCACGAGAACATCGTATTCGTGGCTTTTCTTCTCCTCGCCTCGGAGAGGATAGTAGCAACATCCGCGGCTCGGATGAATCTGAAAATTAAGCAACAACACGAATTAAATTAAGTTTGAAACGCCATTAAAGCCTTATATTTATTAATACAGAACTTCACATTCTTAATAAGAAAAAGTTTTAAAACTGTCAACCGACTCCGTAATTTGATAAACTTTAGGCAGCCTAAGTCAGTTTCCAGTTGGTCATAATAAAGTAATTTATTAGTAATTGTAAGCAGTCATAGTATATTTTAGAGTCCTCACCTTTCCAGGTGTAGTGTCGCCATCGCGCGTAACTCGACCATAGTACAGCTTCTCACCATCAGCTGTCACACCAGCCTCTACAGCATTAGGAGGAACCTTGCCGTTCGTGGAGTACTCCCACGAGAGCACCGCAGGAACTAACACCTGCAATCGGGTACAGTTATATGTTAAATTTATAAGTATGTAATTTTGATATTGAAGGCATTATAGTTTAGGTATTATATCAACATCTCTTAATGTCTACAGCTGAACATAAGCCTCTCCTTGGAAAGAAGGTTTTGGCCAACTATACTATCGTGGTAATCGAGAGGGCCGTAAGTCAAAGATGTTCATTTATATTGCTTAATTGGAATGTACGTGAAGCGAGAATTCTTTCAATCTAGGTTTCATGTCATGCCTGTACCTACGCAAATTAGAAGTGCATGTTTTGTTAGATAAAGAGCAATATGTATGAAAGTGTAAAGTGCGTCATTTTCTCTCTTTTCTGACTTACTGTCCTCTCTATTCCCACGGTAGTATACCACTCTAGCCAGACGGGTTCGTATAGGGGTTAATTCAAGTTTTGATTCCTTTTTGTAGAGATGTTATCCTGGGTTGTTTGTTCCCTTAGTCGCCTTTTACGACACCCAAGGGTTAAATAGGGGTGGTGGTACTCGGTATTGTAAATTAGCCACTACACGGAATTATTATTATTATTCTGTATATAAAAAACCTATGGTATATTCAATTTGCTATAATATTATTTCAAAGGTAATAGAGCCACGCTGATTTCAGCACGAACGGGCCGGCTAGACCGGGCGGTACTACCCTCGCACACAAGATCAACGTAAGATGACAACGTTCGTGCTGTCGTGTTTCGTTGGTGAGTGCGAGACCGGAGGCCCAATGATGCAGAAGCATCATTAGGCCGCCATGGTATAGGTCACCATGCTGCATTGTTGAATCGTCTTCATTCACGCGTATGGTGACCACCACTTTTGGATTCTGCTTATGCTTAACATCAGTCAGAGTAGAGTCGCCTTGGCAGGGCCATACATAAAAAAAATCACATGTAGATAGTATTTCTATTCAATTTTTTTAACAATCATGGAAATGTTTGCGCTAAACTTAAATGATATTGTTTATAATGGTCTAATGTATCAAATTTGCTTAATCATAATGAATTGATTACATATGATGAATTGAACCCTTATATATCTATCTTCATTTGTATAAGACTGTTAATTAAATGTGTACCTCAAAGTGATCTTTGACGATTTCCTTGCCGGCCCGGGAGACGTAGCAGACATCCTTTGAGGGGATGATCTTGGCCGGCAAGAGATCTCCTTCATGCTGAGCGCGTCCGGCATAGATCTCGGCACCATCTCTATCAGTGCTCACACGAAATGCGCCTTTTGGTATACTGCACTTGTCCGAGCAAGACGGAACCCAACGGTATGCAACTGGAACTGTTGAGAAAAATCTGTGTTATTTGATTGTTAGAATACTTATTTTAGGAAATATTGTAAATGTTTCGTGGAAAAAAATCATAAAAGTAACGGCATGTATTCAAATTGTTATTTGATTTAGTGTCACTGGGCTGGACAGCGGCCCTAGTTTTAATGTTAAACATGAAATGAAATACAATACATTCATCAATAAATTGATTGATGTTATTAATTTTATCTATTATTAAAATATAATTGTGCCTATAGTAATATTTCAGTTTTATCATTTATATTATTTTATTTAGAAAATATAAATTATTTGGTATTTTAGTTTCGATAAGGGCTCGTGACCTAAAAATACTCGGTTACCACATAGGGCACCGAGTAGGTTAACTCATTATAAATTTAGACAATCCTAGCCAGGTCAGTGTACGGGAGGGTGAATATTTGCGTAACACATTGAGAGCCCTCCGTGTCTTGTTACATGTAGTTGGAGCCATAAAAAGTCCGTTAACAATCTTTTCACAGCGCTTCGATATTGCCTACTTGCGTCGTGGAGGCAGTCACACTGCCTAAAAATACGAGATTCAGCCGTTTTTCAAAACAAATAATCTAATATTTTTATTCCCTAATTGTGTTGAAGGTTTTCGCTTTGAGCCAACTTTAAATCATAGTGGTGAAAAAAAAGCATGAATACATTAGTAGGGCAAGCTCTTTAAAAATTGACGCAACTAATCAAGATTCCAAAATGGTACATAAATCTGAGAAAACAAAATAAAAAATGTATAATATTTCAAAACACTTTTTACAAAAAAATTTATGTGTCATTTTATATGTAATTCAGATCATCGCAAATGTACAATTTTTTTACCAGAATCATATACATAATATACTTTAGGAGTGAACTGTTAAAAGCGGTTGATGATGATTATACATATAATACTGATTTAAGTTTACAGCCGTTACATGATAAAATATGACGGCCGCCAATTTGCATCTTTATTCCAATTGTGTTGTTGACGACCACCATTTTGTCTATGTTTCTAAGTAAATTTAACGAAATTTCTTTAAAAACAATGCCATCTAGTCCCAAACTAAGCTGAACTTGTATTATGGGTACCAAAAATTTTGTAGATACATATATGATATGTACCTACAAAAAATCAATCAAATCAACACAGAAAACACCCAATTTCCAAACAAATATTTGCAGATCATACAAACATTTCATCCGACCTGGGAATCGAACCCGAGATCATCGAACACTGCGCCACCGAGGCATTCAATAAGAAATTTGTAGATTATTCTACGAGGCAGGTACGATTCTGTGTTAACTAGGTATTTTATCGTTATTACTAACCTGACATGTCAACGGTGTTGTTGCTCGAGAGAGACTAACTTAGTTCCATTTGAACCACGTGTTATATAGCTAAGGGTATGAGTCATTAAAACATATTTAATATGGCCACTAGATACGCGCCTAAAATAGCAACACCCTAAGTAATTAAAGTATTTAATAAAAATATATAATTGGCAATCTTTTTATAGAAATCTGTACAAATATTTCAATTCTATGTCCTGTAGGTAAAATAATTAAAAGATTATGCAGACTCGGGAAAATGCATATATACCTTTTGGGGGAACCTAAAGCATTGAATACCACAGGTCTTACATCGGGAGTCGATGTCGGTCCTGGTTGAGAGGGCATTCTGACATCACTGATAACATCATGACGATCTAACAACAAAATTATACAACAAGTATTGTAACCTCAGGTGAACTAGATTAAAAACAAACTATTGATTTAAGCTCTTCTTGATATCATCATCACCAGCCCGTTGCAGTCCACTGCTGGACATAGGCCCACCACGGAGTCCTGTCTGATGCTTTTTGCATCCCTTTTTTGCGCTCCTGCTTATTGAGACATATTTTGCAATAAAATTGCAATATGTAAATGTAGTATAGTATATTATTTTTAACAGTATTATTGTGTCATTAGTAGACTACATCGGGCCTTAGATGAAGATTTGAAAAGATTGAAGTTTGTGATATAAACTCTTTTGCAAAAAAAACGGGCATTTAAGCAAATAACTATTTTATAGTTACTTTTAGTTTGTTTGACAATTTTAGGCATTTTTATCCTCAAAATTTTATAAATTAATTAGGAAGGAATAGTTTTCATCAGTTTTATCATAACATTTTGTTTAAATTATTGAGAAATAATGTTTAAGCTCAAAACACTATTATTGTACCTGCTCGCTAAATAAAAATGAAACGCGTTAATTTCTTTGTTTTTCTTGAATACATTAAAAGCAGATAACAGTTTAGTATTGAGTGTGACCCCCTCTTGCTGAAATCACGGCTTGCATTCGTCTAGGCATGCTAGCGAGTATACCTTTTATGGTTTCTTGGGGAATACGTTCCTACTATGCGGTAATCACATTCTTTAGCTCTTTGATGGTCCGTCTGCACTGATCTCACTCGTCGCTTCAGAACGTCCCAGACATGCTCTATGGGATTGAGGTCCACACTTCTAGCTGGCCAGTCCAAACGACGAATTCCGAATTCTAGCATAAACGCTTCCACATCGCCAGACCGGTGGGCGCGAGTGTTGTCGTCCATAAAAATGAGTTTTCGCCAAGAGCGGTTAAAGCGGGTTGTGCATAAGGAATTAGAACTTCCGTTATGTATCGGTGTCCAGTCAGTGTACCGTTTTCGATGAAGACTAACTCCGTACGATCAATATAATTTATTCCTGCCCAAAACATAACAGAGCCCCCTCCATAAGGTGTGATTTCTTCAAAACATGCCTCTGCAAAGCGTTCTCCTCGTCTACGTAGCACTCGCCGACGTCGGTCTTCACCATGCAGAGATATCCTGGCTTCATCGGAGAACAATACCCTATCCCAGTCTTCATGAGTCCATGACACACAATTACGAGCGAAGCTAAGCCTGGCAACTCGATGTCCACGGAGTAATTTAGGGCCGCGTGCCGGGCGATGACTGTGTATATTAGCAGCGAGAAGCCTCCTCCTGACCGTCCATAGACTAATTTGCACATTTCTTACTTCTTCGAGGCTGTTCTTGAGGTCCACATAAGAAGATTTGCGATTTCTCAACGCTTGACTAACTAGAAAACGATCAACCCGTGGTTCGGTACATGTCTTTCTGCCAGAACCAGGCCTTCTCTTGACGGAACCGGTCTCTTAATAGTGCTGCCAGGTCCTTTGAACTGTCGACCGACTCACATTTAGCCTCTGAGCCACGAAGCATTGGCTGCAACCTTCTTCAAGCAGCGCAATAATTTTGCTCACTTTTATCACTTTATCTACCATTTTCGAGATTGCTAAACAGCAATAAAAATACTTTTAAATGTCAAGGACATCAGATAATTTAATAAAAATTGTCAAAAAGTTAATTAGAGTCGATATTAACTATAGGGAATTCGCGCCACAAAATGTAGTTAAAAGTTGTTTCCTTTGAAAACCAGGCTCAGTCAAAAATTTGAATTTGGAATGTACTCTTATAAACATTATGGCATTTTTATAACTGGCCAGTAACATGTTCAAATGATAAAACCTTTGGTATTTTATTTATTTCAGCCAGGAAGAAAATCGAAACCGCCCGTTTTTTTTGCAAATGAGTGTATTTCACAAAATATAATAAATACACAGTATATCCTTTTATAATTTTTGCTTTTAAATTCTCGTCTATTTACTTATTGGTAGGATAAGATAGGTATTGAATTGAAAACTCGTGTTGAGGAAAATGCATTAAAAAGTTTATTTCCAGTTAGTAGAGCTACGCTGTATTCAAAGGGTCCGGGCGGTACTTCCCTCTCACAGAAAAAAAATATGGAGTGTCACCACTTAGTGGTGGTTTTTCAACCGACTTCAAAAAGTAGGAGGTTCTCAATTCGACTGTATTTTTTTTTATGTTTGTTACCTCATAACTTTGGACTGGGTGAACCGATTTTGGTGATTCTTTTTTTATTTGAAAGCTGGTGCTTCTCGGATGGTCCCATTTAAGTCCAATAATGTAATGGTCCAGTTCTGACATGTCATCCATGAGTAAACTACATAAGGCTTCAATTTGCATTATGTATATACGCGACAAATTAACGAATAACTCAATATTCCCGTATGGTCCCATTTAAATTTGGTCCAGATTGAAGTCGGTTTTTTTTTTGTTAAAATTTGTGATTATTTATATAATAATTTAATTATTATATTTGCGCAAGAAGGCTAGTTATACGAGTATGTTGGACCGCTATGTCTGTCTGTGACAGTGGCGAACCCAGGGGGGGGATATGGGGGATATATCCCCCCCCCGAAATATTTATGTTCAATAAAAAAATTAACTTCACGATTGTTGGCGAGCGACGACGCGAATTGGTGCCACGATTCCTGTAACAACTGCAACATGTAAGCGTTCGTTTTCAACTCTAAGAGGAGTGAAATCTTAATTGAAAAGCACCACAGGACACCGAGATGTTCCTCTAAACCCAAAAGACATCCTTAACAAGCTAGCGCACAATAAATAAACGCAGCTTAGAGTAAGAGTACAAAAATTCCATGAAAATTTCTTCATATTGAATTTACCACGAATAATTTTATAAAGTTATACTTTTTTTCCTTCAAATAAAAACATGTGATTTTCGGTTGTTCTCTGTGTTTACTTATTCGTTAACCTTTCTTCTTTACAATACCCTCCGTGGGGGGACACATGAACGCCGTGTGTGGGACTCCCGACGAATTGGTCTACCCACTAAACCCCGCGGCGGACTACCTCGGCTGTCGGGGGAGCTCCAGGAATGCATCAGTGGCTTGTGGAGTTCCCCCTGCCGTACCTCCCCGTACCACCCCCGGGGCAGGTCGCTATCGCGCCTCTCACCGCTCTACACAGTAAGAGTCGGGACACCGACCCGCCTTAGACGACACCCCGGTGTCACAGGTCTCGAGTCGTTTGCAGCGGCCCCATTTCCCCTAAATGTGGCCACAACGACCCTTAAGCGACGATTGGGGAGTTAACGGTCTCTATCGCGTCCCCTTCGTTGCCTCCTGCGAGCCGGATCTACCTTTTCTCGATCCCGCTCTGCGGACTCCTTCTGCAGCATAACATCTCTTCACAGAAGGAGACCGCGGCCTCCCATCCCACACTACTCGCCAGCATTGCCGCGATCAATGCTGGTGGTAACAGGTTTTGTCCGATCTGTCTGACCAGGACTCAAGGCTCGGACTCCCACGCAGGGCAGCCCTCCAGCGTGTGCTGGGTGGACCCGCAGTGGTGGCATTGTGCCGGAGCCTCACGTCCGATTCTGTTCAGATACTCACATAAGCAACCGTGCCCGATAAGTATCTGAGTAAATCAGTAGGTGACACAGTCGGTTTTCTCTATCCGAGCTTCGAAGCTCGGCAGAACGGCTCCGATAGCGTGTTGGCTGGCACAGCCCTGGATTTCGAGCCGTACCCGACAAGCCCGTAGGGCTTGCGTATGTGCGTTCCGCCGAAGCATTCCGGGCTCATGATCCGGCGCTGTCTCGGGTGGCGGCGGCGGGTGGGGCTCGCGCCAGTATCGTCGCCGCCTCGTACGACTTATTCGTTTACCTGAGCAACGTTTCTTTCTATCTCTCTCTACATATATTTATATTTTACTGGCAATCTGTATAATCTGATATTCTACACAATGCCTAGGCAATGTATACAATACATAATACGTAACATTTACACTAAAATTGTTTATGCATTTCTAAGGTTTACAAAAGATGGTATCCCCCCCCGAAATAAATTCCTAGGTTCGCCACTGGTCTGTGATGGGAATTTTTATTGGAAAGCAAGTTTGTTGTTGATGGGTTTATCCATAGATTAAGGTGATATCAGTCCATTCGAAGATGAGAATATGGTAGATATTGATATTTTAGTAAAACGTGATTTTAACACAAAACCTCGTAAAGTTATGGTAGGTACGAGTAGTTTTGGTATAAAAATTAGACATAAACTGTCTTTGATCTAATAATGGCTGACATTATGTTCATGTTTCATTTGTTCGTCAGATCATTCTATCAGAATCTACATTATTTAAAAACATAAGTTGTGTGTCAAACATTGTATCAAAAATCTATTCAACTTTTACTTTCGTATCTAATCTAATCAGCTGTCTGCCTTTTTTCTCTGTAGGAATGACTCTAATTTACTATAAACCGCTCGCTGTGTCGAAACCAGAACCTGGGAAACCAAGTGTATCATAGAAATGAAGTCCCTCGTACCTGGTAACTCGGGCCATCTATGGCTTTTAGATGACCCTCTCTTGTGTGATGTTTCCATTCTACCCCGTTAACGCGGCTTTCAAGCCTTACACTCTGAGACATCTGGGGTATGGCGGAGTTCCACGCACTCTCACCCGGTATTATTACCATAATCCGCGTACTTAGGGAGATTTCCTCTCCAATAGCCACTAGGTCTCCACTACCCTTCTGCCACACTCACACCAGGCCAACGTGTGGAGCACCGTATGTACGCTCCATACATCGCAGTAGTAGTAGTAGCACTGTCTCTGGAGCAAACTCTCCACATCGGGTCTTACCACTCCAATAACGGCGTGCAGTAACCTGCCTTCCTACCTAAACCATTCCCCGGGCATATCAAACCTGGAAACTTTTAAATCTCCCCCGGTTCCACTTTACCCTCTCTATCGCGAGAATTACTTATTCGCAGAATGGATTCGCGGGGTTTTCATGTTCTCTGCTCTGTACCATGGCAGCAGTCTTAATACAGGCCGGGATAATACTCACTCTGATTGCCCTCTCGAGAGCATTTCTGCTTCGCTCACGGCGAGTATTCTGCTAGCATTAGGAACGTCGTGTCCACGCTCCGAGCATTGCAGTAGTTGGTGCTAACCGAAGCATCCCTATGAGTGAACCTAATTCTACAAAATCAAATATTACCGTCACAATAACGGCGGACCTGGATTAAGGCCACAGTTAACCCGGCGCTATGGTGTTGAGATGGTAATCTTCTCACAAAAAATCGCATTGGATTGACGCAGGAAGGGTACCGATTATATGTTCGGTGTGGGAATCTCAGCAGTCAAGTTTATTAACCACTGGACCACTACTATGTTTTTGACATATTTTACAGGAAAGTGAATCGAGTTGACACGTTCTTCCGAAGGGAAAACCCAGTGTTTACGCAAGGTCTAATCACGTTATTATTATATACCTAAAAATATACATACTCGTGTAAATTAACACGCACTATCTCATTAATTGGCGTTGTTTACATCCTCTAAACCACTACACCAATTGTCTATAAGGAATAGTTATGTCACAGATCATGATTACAGCACTGGATTTCCTCTTTGAGGTAAGTGTCAACTCGTATCATTTTCCTGTATGATATTATGTAATTTTTGTTTTGCAGCATTGTTTATTATTGATAATGTATTGTTTCTGTTTGGATTTTCATAATATATATTTCCTGTAACTTGTTTGTGTAGGATATCTGTATTAATATTATAAAATTGAGGAGGAAAAGGTTTGTTTGTCTCGTTGTTCGTGATCTATTGGGGGTGGGGAGTGGGAACACGAAGGGCGTGTGTGGGACTCCCGACGAATCGGTCTACCCACTAAACCCCACGGCGGCCTACCTCCAGGAACGCATCAGCGGCTTCTGGAGAAACTCCTGCCGTTCCTCAAGACTGAGGTACATCGCGGGGTAACCATAGTAACCCCGGGGCGGGTCGCTGTTGCACCTCCTACTGCTTTACACAGTAAGAGTCGGAACACCGACCCGCCTTAGACGACACCTCCCGGCCGCACCGGGGTGTCATCTCATGAACCGTTATAGTTAGTTGTTAAAATTTTCACAACTGATGTATTGTCGCTATAACATCAAATACTAAAAATACGGGCTAATAATAAATATTTATCCTACACAAGAAACCTAAATTTTTTTGCTCGTTTTTGCTCGATGTTGATAACGGCAACTGATAGATGCTCTAGGGACACATGTCAGCAGCAGCATCACAACAAGTCAGCAATTTTATGTAAGCCGAGCCATAGCGCGAGGGGCGCAATTGAGTCGTTCCCGGACAATGGTCGTGTCATGACTTTTATATAATTGTTACCGTGTGTGAATAAATCAGAGTGAACTGAACATCTTTAGATAGAAGATCTAGATAGAAAACTCTTTATTTGTACACCGTTTTACATATTTACAAGAGAGTACTTACATAAGTTGACCAATATATAATGTAATGTACAAAGGGCGGCCGGCCTTATTGCCAAAAGCAATCTCTTCCAGCAACCTTAGGATGGATCAAAAGGTATTGGAGAGATAGTAGCAGTTGACGGTGCAATTAATTTTAAGAATTATTTAAGTTGTTATGAATATAATCGGGCACATAAACATATACAGTCTTGGCCAAAGGTATTAGGCACCCCTATAAAACATGAATAATTCAAAAAGTATTGAAAAAATGTGCATTTGTCTTTAACTATTGTCAATCTAGTGTTCTTAAACCATAATTAAAACAATAGATAGCCAATTTCTATGGCCTATATATTATCTGGAGAAAAAAACGAAAAATACGGATAGTAAAAAAAATATCCAGACACATTGTCAGTTTTTTTATTTGTTATTATATCAGCGTAAAAAAGTTACCGTGTGTAGTTTAGTGATGAAATCGACCTTCTAATTTATCTAAATGCCAAAAAATGAGAATTGCGTATTGAGAAACGAATAAAAATGCAGTTTTGCACGAACCAAGGAAGTCTCAAGTAGGGACTACTAAAATTGTAAAATGTACAAGGTGCGCAGTGTAATCTGCTATTAAACGGTTTGTAGAGACTGTTTCACATGTAAATAAATCCAGCCTGGCAGTAAATGTGTGACTACTAAGCGCCAGGATAGAAAACTCACCTGGGAATCTCGGAAAAACCGCAATTTTTTTTTTTATGCTAGCTGTTGCTCTGACCGAGGAATTTGAAGAGACTGTTAGTGCTCGAACAGTAAGAAGAAGACTTGCTAAAGCAGGATCAAAAGGTTATAAAGCAAGAAAGTATCCATGGCTCTCAGAAAAAAACAAAAAGCTCCGTTTGAAATTGACTCTACGACACCAACATATCACGCAGACAGATTGGTCAAATGTTGTGTTATACAATGAATCAAACTTTAAGGATAAGCTTTCATTCCATTTTCACAAACAATAACACTAACCGTTCTTATTTTATTCCACTTCCCTAAAAATAATGAGCACACATTTCACCTTTTTTTGTTTTCACAAGAATTCCGCACAGCGTCTGTAACATTTATGAGGCGGCGCATCGGCGAGGAGTATCGTATAGATTGTGTGGTGTCTACTGCTAAACACGACGGAGGTAGCAATATTATCTGAGGCTGCATGGCAATCAAGTTGTGCCGGCAAAATGTTCGCTTGTGAAGGTCTTATGAACAGCCCAAAGTACATAAATGTGCTGGAAACTGCGCTATCGGGTTCCCTTGCGTGCATTTTGGGTGACATAAACTTGAATGGCGTTCAATTCCAACAAGACAATGCTTTTTGTAATAAATCATCAACCACAATGGGTTGATTTAGAAATAACAACATTGACTTGTTAGATTGGCCTGCGCAGTCCCCAGATCTGGGGTTTAGATCCGGGGACTGCACCCCATCGTGCATTTTTGGGGTATTCTAAAGCGCAAGGCCTGTGAGCATAGTGTTATATCCAAGGCAGGATATAAAAATGCCTTAATTCAAGAATGGAATGCTATAACTGAAGCCGAATGTACAAGGCTTCTAAGCAGCACACCCCAAATAATCGCTGCTGTGATCAAAGTTAAGGGTGGTTCAACTAAATATTAGTTTTTTAAGCATACGGTGTTAATATACTAATGTTGAAACTCAAACTCGTTTTATTTTTTACCTTAAACGTGTAAAAATCCATAATTCCTAGGGTGCCTAATACTTTTGGCCAAGCCTGTATATTTTTATGGATAATGTAGAATTCTACCGGGGAAAGAATTTTTCAAATCGGTTTGTTAGTTTCGGTGCCTATTCAATTCAAACAAACAATCAAATCTTTTATCTTTTAAATGTTACGCAAGATAACGTAAGAAAACACTTAAAAGTGACATTTATTTCGTAGAAAAGATCATTGATTTTTGCTTTACACATATTTCATATGTTTGGTGTGTAAAAGTTGTCAAAAGACATACACACCAACATACGCTCTCCTCTTTTACTCCCGAAGGGGTGAGCAGAATAGAGGAGTATTTAACGCCACCATTTTTAATTTTAATCCCACTTACATGGGATATGCTTCAGATCAGATGTAAGCATAAAACTTAAAAGTGTTATGTGTAAACGTAAAATTGTAAGGATTACTTTCATTGTTTCTTGATAGGAATCGAACCTACGACTCAACCTCTTTTCTTATGGGATCGCCTGATGGAAAGCGATTACCGCCGACCGTAGGCGTCACAAGTGCGACACACTATAAAGAGCGATCCTTTGCCCTTGATACCAGTAGGACCACAGGCAAAGGAAAAATTGTTCTAACAGATTATTTTTTTCAAAAGACTTAATAAATACTACATTTCAAGTTCAGAAAATAAAATATTTTTATTTAAACTTAGTATTGATAGAAAATTACAACATTTAAATTACTGTATAATAATTGAATCCTTTATTAATGTTAACACGCTGCTGTTGATTCCTTTTACTTGTGTTTAGTTATGAAAATAGAAATTAACTTGAGCTTTTTACTGATATTAGTCAACGTTACTGGTTGATTACGAGAACATCGTATTCGTTGCTTTTCTTCTCCTCGCCTCGGAGAGGATAGTAGCAACATCCGCGACTCGGATGAATCTGAAAATTAAACAACAACACGAAATAAATAAAGTTTGAAACGTCATTAAAACTCTATTTATTAATCTATATAATAAAAATAAACTCGACATTCTTAATAAGAAAAAGTTTTAAAACTGTAACCCGACTCCGTAATTTTTGCTGAATTTTAGGTATCCCAACTCACCCAGCCCATTATTAGGTTTTATGTATTGACATCTATATAATTGGTTTAGGCGCTATGGTGGAACATGCAAACAAATATAGACTGCCTAAAGTACTACCCTTCCTTTTGGTTTCATCGTAGTCGGTTAAGTTAAAGTTAAATTAAGTCGCCACACACAAAATTTAACTAATATTACAAAGTTGAAGAAGTTTTTTTTTTTCTTTGGTGGAAAATGCTAATTTCAGGAACTACTCGTTCGGATCAAAAACACTTTGATAGGCCAGTTTAAAAATTTATTTCTTTTGAAAGACAGACCTTGCTATTATCAGTTGGTCATAATAAAGTACGTTGTAAGAAGTCAAAGTACATTCTATAGTTCTCACCTTTCCAGGTGTAATGTCGCCATCGCGCGTGACTCGACCATAGTACAGCTTCTCACCATCAGCTGTCACACCAGCCTCTACAGCATTACAAGGAACCTTGCCGTTCGTGGAGTACTCCCACGAGAGCACCGCAGGAACTAACACCTGCAATCGGGTACAGTTGTCTGTTAAATTTATATATTATGTAATTACATATGATTAATTGATCTCTTTTATATCTATCTTCAGTAGAGTAGGACTGTTAGTTAAATGTGTACCTCAAACTGTTCTTTAACGATTTCCTTGCCGGCCCGGGATACGTAGCAGATATCCTTTGAGGGGATGACCTTGGCGGGCAAGAGATCTCCTTCATGCTTAGCGCGTCCGGCATAGATCTCCGCACCATCTCTATCAGTGCTTACACGAAATGCGCCTTTTGGTATACTGCACTTGTCCATGCAAGACGGAACCCAACGGTATGCAACTGGAACTATTGAGAATATAATTCAATGTGTATTTATGCTACAACATACTAGTGACAGTGAATCTATTTACGGATAATAACACAAGAAAGTTTTAAACAAAACGTTACTTGACAGATTCGAGAAAATTAAAGAAATATTTTACTCCCGATTACAGTTTTATCTTATGAATAAGATGCATAATGAAAAAACACTTTAGACGTTGTCACTATTTGTGAAACTCACGTGAATGAGTAAAATACTACTACAAAATTTATCCATGTCAATTAGTATCTAAAGATCGTCACAACAAACAAAAATAGTTTCAGTTAGCTAAATTAGGAAAATTCAAAAAATTAAAATAAAATTAGAATAGTGACATAAATAATTAAATATTTTGGACGTTGGTATTAGATACACGCAACGCCATCTAGTCCCAAACTAAGCAGAACTTGTATTAAGGGTACTAAACAATTGATGTAAATAAATACATATATACTTTTTGTAAGTACATATATATATTATCATACATAGAAAACACTCAATTTCGAAACAAATATTTGCAGATCATGCAAACATTTGATACGACCCGGGAATCGATCCCGACATCTCACAGCAGTCGTATACGCTACCACTGCGCCACCGATGCAGTCAATAAGAAATTTGTAGATTATTCTACGAGGCAGGTATGATTCTGTGCTAACTAGGTATTTAATCGTTATTACTAACCTGCCATGTCGACGGTGTTATTGCTCGAGAGAGACTAATGCCCGTTTTCACCAACTATACTTAAACAATCTCTTAACTAGGAACCCCCTAACGTAGGTAGCTCCTAAATATAAATCTTATCTAATTTCGTTTTCACCATGCTAAGTGACACCTAACTAAGGGTCTCCTATTTTGTAGGGATTTCAGAAACCGTAAACGTGCGCAATTGTATGTGAATTGTCTTTTTCTTCAATATTAAATTATTAAATGAATAATTATTACTAAGTAATAAACATACAATATGAAATAGAATATGTTTTTGTTTACTATAAAGATTACACACATTTTTTTATATTTTTTTATTTTAATCTAATGCCTCGAAATGTCAAAATCAACTGACAACTGCCAAAAATATGTACCATGTGTCACATCGACTGCGAGTCGTTGAGGTTATAAAGTAAATATGTAATTACTATGTCTCCTATAAAATGTTCCGTGTTATTTTTTGTTATTTCTCCACTACCTGTTTAATATTCGAGTAGAAGTAATCACTTATATTTACAGTAAAACATTAAAAGTATAAAGTTGATGGTTGTAAAACTTGATTACACAACTACTTAGTAAAATATATAAAATTATTATAAATACAAAATATTGCAAAAAAGTGAAAATATTATTAGTAACTTTTTTTATGTATGGGCCTGCCAAAGTATATGTGTATAAGTAGTGTATGGGCTTGTATTACCTATTATCAGGATATTCCAATATTTGTTCAATTTTATTTAATAAATAAATAACACGCCTTGGTTAACCTAAATCTTGTAACAAAAATCTATAACGACATATTTTGTAAATAAGTCTGGTCTATCTCGATAATATATTGAATAAACTAGGATTATTTATTATTTCATTGTATCGGAATCATCCCATAACTCCTCCATTTCAAAAATTTTAAGCAAAACGTACGTCAAGTTTCTTTATCACCTTGTTAGGGGTTGGTTAGGTAGTCAACATTCGAGCCCCTAAATTTTAAGAGACGCCTAAGCACTTAGGTAACTCCTAAAGGTTGGTGAAAACGAAAATATCGCTAAGGGTTACCTAACTCTCTCTAAGTGGTCCCTTAAATTTAGGGAACGTTGGTGAAAACGGGCATAACTTAGTTCCATTTGAACTACGTGTTTTATAGCAAAGGGTATGATTCATTAAAACATATTTAATATGGCCACTAGATACGCGCCTAAAATAGCAACACCCTAAGTAATTGAAGTATTTAGTAAAGATATACAATTGGCAATCTTTTTAAGGAAATCTGTACAAATATTTCAATTCTATGTTAAAATAATTAAAAGATTATGCCGACTCGGGAAAATAGATATACCTTTTGGGGGAACCTAAAGTATTGAATACATTAGAAATTTATTTATTATTAAAAAAATAATAAATTTAATAATAACTAATTTAATTTAATAAATTTATTTATTTATTTTGGTCTCACAGCATTAGATCGAAGAGGTGAGAGTCACATCACTGATAACATCATAATGATCTAAGTGGGACAAAAGTCTTGGCAGCGCCTTTTGGTACTGTAACCTCAGGTAACCTAGATTAAAAACAAACTATTATGATTGATATGATTTAAGCTCTTTTTGATACCATCATCAACACCAGCCCGTTGCAGTCCACTGCTGGACATAGGCCTCTCCCGAGGCACACCGCAGAGTCCTGTCTGCTGCTTTTTTCTAATTGATAAGATAGATATTGCATTGAAAACCTATGTTGAGGAAAATGCACTAAAAAGTTAGTAAATCAAGGTTCACGCACCTGCACAAAACCAGGAAGGACAGGGTAGTTCCTTAAATACTGCTATTTGAAGAAATCGGTGTGGTGACCAATTGATACTAAGTGTCACCACTCTCCGGCAGATTTACATATTTACCGCTAGAAAGCTAATAAATTTTTGCCACCCTACTAACCTCAGTAATTCACAGGCCGCAAAGGGGTGTTATAAGATTAACCGCTATATCTATCTATCTATGAGTCTGACTGAAGCCTCATAGATCCTAAACGAATGGACCGATTTGGACGCGGTTTATTTGAAAGTAAGTCCATGGTTTTATCCATAGATATTACGGTGATATCAGTCCATTCAAAGATGATAACATGGTAGATATTGAGAGTTTAGTAAAACGCGTTTTTAACACAAAGAAAAATTATTGTGGTTTTGATATAATAGGTATACGTATACTGTATTAGATCTAATAATGGCTGACATTTTGTTCATGTTTCTTATCTCATTTAAGGCCTAAGCTAATGAAGGACGGAGTGCGTTCAGCTGTCTACCTTTTTTACTCTGTACAAATAGCTCCTCGGATGCCGTCTACCAGTTGTTAACCTGTACTCTAACTTTCTATGAACCGCTCGTCATCTCGGAAATAAGCACCTGGGGAACCAGGTGTATCCTAGAAAAGAATTTCTGGTACCTGAAAGTATCTCGGGCCATCTACGGCTTCTAGATTACCCTCTGTTGTGTGAGAACGATAATGTTTCCATTCTACCACATTAAGGCGGCCCTTAAGTCTTAGACTCTGAAACATCTGCGGTATGGTGGAGTTCCACGCACTCTCGCTCGGTATTATTAACGCAATCCGCGTACTAAGGGAGAGAATTTCCTCTCTGATAGCCTGTAAGTCACCACCACCCCTCTGCCACACACAGACCAGGCAGACCAACGTCTTAAATAATGTAAAATTTATAAACGTTTGTATTTATTGTCATACACTGACTTTGAGGTGTCAATATTATAAGATAACTAGCTGACCCGTTTTACTTCGTACCGCCATAATTTACATATCTGTCTCAGCTTCCCACAGGCAGTGTACAGTTGCGGACAACAAAATTGACCATTCCCGACAACTTTTATTTTTCTTGTACACAAACCTTGTCCTAACAGTAACGAATACGTTAAAAATGAATTATTTAATTTGGTGCAGCGGATCGGAAGTCATGTGCGTACATAGATTTTGGCGATTCATTTTTATATTTAAAGATTAAATAATGTTACAAATGAAAAAAAAATAGCACCTGCTTAGGTGTGATGTTTTCATATTTAATCGTATACCTATCGTTTAGTGAACGTACATACAAATTTTGCTATTCATCACGTCTCATTTGTCTTCCGTGACAATTAAATGGCCAAATTAAATTTTAAAGAAATCGAATAAAATTAACCAGTTTTTTTTTACATTAAGCTTAATTTTATCATTTACTTAAAATTAAGTAAAAAATCCTCATAAGTTTTAACATAAATATCATGAAATTTTAAATTTTTCTTTTGTGCTTCGAATGATCTTCTCGTTTTAAACGCCAACAGTAATCACCTAGCATAGTTGTGTCCCAACGGCCTTGAAATCGTTCTTCAAGTTTCTTTACATCCTCATGGAACCTCTCACCCTATTCATCACTGATCACACCAAGATTAGATGGAAAAAAAGAAAAATGAGAATGAATATAGTGAATTTTGAGATGACATTTTGCTTTAAAATGTCGTAAACAGCTGTTCCGCAATTTTGCCTGTGTGGTTCCCAAAAACCTTATATAACTGCTTTCAGTGATGACCAGGCATCAAGGTTCTTGTTTGTAAGCTTTTTGTCAAAATTTGAGTCTTTCATTAACGTGTATATTTGTGGTCCCACAAATATTCCTTCTTTGAGTCTGACATTACCTAACTTTGAAAATTTTATATGTATGAAAAATCCTCTTCATTCATAGACAATCTTCTTGATCAAACCAAGTTTTGTATGTAGGTGAAGTGACATTTTTAGAATCTATGAATGGTATAGTTTCAAATTAGATGTACCGCAAATAAACTCTGACCTTTCTGGCCTTACTTTTGTAGTATAGTACTTTTCTGTAGCTCTACTACCCCACATACAAAGAAATCAACAGTATTTAATAAAAGCACTCTGTAATAAATTAAATTAAAAAGCTTTTTAAAAACAAGCGTTTACTGGAATGCCTCGAGACGAATCAAACTCGATGATGTTGCGACGTTTCTTTACAGAGTTCCTATGGCCACCTTCCAGCTCCAGCATCAGATCAGCTCCATGTCATTATAATATTGTATTGTCATGCTGTATACACATGCTTGCAAAATTTCAGCAAAATCGGTTGAAGAAATCTGCTTCAAAATTTAGTTGCAAGATTCCACCCAAACATACATGCATACATACATATACATACATTGCAAGTTAATGAAAAGCTTGTAAAATAGCACCGAAGATCAGCGCAGAGCTGTATATCTGTATTTTATTAAATTTAATATTGATCTCATGTGTTTTGTTTTAAAACAGTTGAATTTGCTAGTGGTACTGACACATATTTGTTGCCATTGTGCAGCGAATTGATGCACAATGGCAACAAGTCGCTCCTTTTGGTCGTAGTGTGATGATATATACCCTATGCCTAAAGCCTTCCTCGATAACTGGCTATCACTGAAAGAATTTTTTAATCGGACTAAGAAGCACTCCTGAGATTATCGTGTTAAAACAAACAAACAAACTCTTCAAATTTAAAATAATAATACAGATATCCTGAATAAACAAGTTTCAGGAAAAATACCTAATGAAACTCGAAACCGAAACAATACATAATTAATAGTAAATACTAAATAATGCTGCAAAACCGAAATTATGACATATCATAAAGGAAAATAACAATATCATAAAGCAATTATCATGGTCCATGAAATAAATATTCCTTATAAAACAATTGGTGTAGTGGTTAAGAGGACGTAAACAACGCCAATTAATGAGATAATGCGTGCTAATTTACACGAGTATGTATATATTAGGTATATTAAAGGCCGAATTTTAACATAATTAGACCATGCTTTAACTCTGGGTTTTGCCTTCGAGAGAACATGTCAACTCAATTCATTTTCCTGTAAAACATGCTAAAAATATAGTAGCTCAGATACCCACACAGAATATATAACCCTTCCTACGCTAACCAGACTCGCACTTGGCCGATTTTTTACAATAAGGTTAGCATCTCAACAGTATAGCGCCGGGTTAGCGGTGACATTTTCAAGAGCGCGGTACTTTCAGGGGGGCGACAATAACAGATGTTTAAGACAACATGAACATGAAAACTTCGCGAATCTATAGATCTAGCGATAGAGAGGGCAAAGTGGAACCGGGGGAGATTTAGTTTTTCAGCACCTAATCCTATTCCACAACTAAACGGGTAAAGCCACTATTTGTTCAGTTGCCTCATAATCAAGTGTTTTCAAAACTACAGTTACTACAGCTTTGCATTTCAATCTAGTAGGAGGGTAAATCTATACTATATATAATATTATAAAGCTGAAGAGTTTGTTTGTTTGTACGCGCTAATCTCAGGAAACGCTGGTCCGATTTGAAAAAATATTTCAGTGTTGGATAGTGCATTTATCGAGGAAGGCTATAGGCTATATATAATCACGCTAAGACCAATAGGAGCGGAGCACCAATGAAGAATGTTTCAAAAACGGGGGAAAATGTTTCCGCTACGGGCAATAGGAGACGTAAACGACGTTGCGTGGGTTAGCTAGTAATAGGTATTATAAAGCTGAAGAGTTTGTTTGTTTGTTTGAACGCGCTAATCTCAGGAGCCGCTGGTCCGATTTCAAAAAATATTTCAATGTTGGATAGTACATTTATCGAGAAAGGCTATATATCATCACGCTAAGACCAATAAGAGCGGAGCACCAATGAAGAATGTTTCAAAAACGGGGGAAAATGTTTACGCTACGGGCAATAGGAGACGTAATCGACGTTGCGTGGGTCAGCTAGTATTAAATATTTTGTTAAGCTTATTATAGAGAAATGGACAAGTTGAACAAAATAATTTTCTCGAGATCATGGTGCGTGAATACTCTTTACACATACATTGCCTTTACGTCGTTTATCTTTACAAGGCAGGATCGTATTTGAGCATCGCATTTTGTTTCAAGACTACGTGTAAGATGAAAGTCTTTCGGACTGTGAGAACATCCCATCTACTGTACAGATCAACAGTGGGATAACGGTAGAGTAAACCACAGCCCACCTTCAGAATCGCACGTTGCGCCCGCTCAGCCTCCAAGAGAATAGTCTTGGCAGCATCCTCAAGTTCTCACACAACAGAGGGTCATCTAAAAGCCATTATTAGATCTCATACAGTATACGTATAACTATTATATCAAAACTACAATAGTGTGTGTTAAAAACGCGTTTTACTAAAATCTCAATTTCTACCATATTATCATCTTCGAATGGACTGATATCACATTTATATCTATGGATAAACCCATCGACAACAAACTTGCTTTCACATAAAAATTCGCATCACAGACAGACATAGCGGTCAAACTTATAACACCCCTTTCTTTGCGTCCGGGGAATTGATGAGGTTTGTATAGTGGCAAACAATAAATAGCCTTCTTGCGGCAAATATAAAATCTGCTACTGAGTGGCGACACTCCGTATTCTCAATTCATCACCACACCGATTGATTCAAATAGTACCTACTCAAAGAATTACCCAGCCTTTCCTGGTTTTGTGCAGGCAGGAACCTTGGTTGATGGTAAAAAACTGTATTTTGTTTTTTTTTTCTCCTGATGCACGGTTTGTCCTGACGGCCCTGGTGCTTCCTAGATAGCAAGAGTACATTGCTACATAAACTTTTACGTATAGACATGGTTGCTATTACTCATAAACTAAGATAAACAATATTTTTTTCTGTGAGAGGGTAGTACCGCCCCGACCCGTTCCTGCTGAAATCAGCGTGGTACTTGAAAAAACTGTTTAATACATTTTCCTCAACACGAGTTTTCAATGCAATATCTATCTTATCATACCAATAACTAAAGCAAAAGCTGTAAAAATATTATAATACATGTATCAATGTTTATTGTAATTTTATTACAAAACTAGCTGACCCACGCAACCTCATTTGCGTCTCATATTGCCCGTAGCGTAACTATTTTCCCCCGTTTGTGAAACATTCTTCATTGGTGCTCCGCTCCTATTAGTCTTAGCGTGATGATATATAGCCTATAGCCTTCCTCGATAAATGGGCTATCTAACACTGACAAACACTTTTTCAAATCGGACCAGTAGTTCCTGAGATTAGCGCGTTCAAACAAACAAACTCTTCAGCTTTATAAATTAGTATAGATATGTTTCAATACACTAAAAGGAGGGCAAAAAGCAGCAGACAGGTCTCTGTGGTGTGCCTCGCGAGATGTCTGTACAGCAGTGGACTGCAACGGTATGGTGATGATATCAAAAAAAAACTGAAAACAATAGTTTGTTTTAATCGAGTTTACCTGAGACTACAATACCAAAAAGGGCTGCCAGGCCTTTTGTCCCACTTGGATCATCATGATGTTATCAGTGATGTCAGAATGCCCTCTCGACCAGGACCAACATCGACTCCCACCTCTTCGATCTAATGCTGTGAGACCTGTGGTATTCAATTCTTTAGGTTCCCCCAAAAAGTATATGCATTTACCCGTGTCAAAATAATCTTTTAATTTATTTTTCCTACAGGATTTCTTTAAAAAGATTGCCTATTATATTTTTTTTTATTAATTATTTCAATTACTCAGGGTGTTGCTATTTTAGGCGTGTATCCAGTAGCCATATTAAATATGTTTTAATGAATCATACCCTTAACTATATAACTCGTGGTTCTAATGGAACTAAGTTAGTCTCCCTCGAGCAACAGCACCGTCGACATGTCAGGTTAGTAATAACGATAAAATATCTAGTTAACACAGAATCATACCTGCCTCGTAGAATATTCTACAAACTTATTGACTGCCTCGGTGGCGCAGTGCGACTGCTGTGAGATCTCGGGTTCGATTCCCGGTTCGGGTGAAATGTTTGTATGATCTGCAAATATTTGTTTCGAAATCGGGTGTTTTTTATGTATGATAATATGTATGTAGATTGTGTATTAAACGTCTGAATTATTTATTTACTTTTGTCACTATTCGCTATTCTTATTATACTATACTTTTTGATTTTTTCTAATTTAGCTAACTGAAACTATTTTTTTTTGTTGCGACGATCTTGACTAATTGACATGGTTATATTGTGTAGTAGCATTTTTCTCATTCACGTGAATTTGGCAAGTGGTAAAAACGTCTTTAAGAGTTTTTTTCATGATGCGACTGTAAGACAATGCGGTAATATGGTCGTAAAATATTTCTTTAATTTTCTCTAAAACCTATATCTGTCAAGTAAGGTTTTGTTTAAAACTTTCTTGTGTAATAACATAACATCCACATTTCTTGTGTAATAACACATAACTATCCGTAAATAGATTCGCTGTCATTAGTATGTTGTAGTATAAATACACATCAAATTATAAACGAACACATGGAATATTAAACTCTACTTGAGTGATAAACAAAATTTTCTCGTGTTTAAAGAATAGAGTCGGTGTGCCGGTATGGCGGCAATCTTCAGCCAACGGACTAAACTCCTTTAGGTCAAGATAATAGCATTTTCCCTAGTAACGTAAACTAAAAATAAATCGAATACGTTTTTTAAATAGTTATCAAATAATCATTTATTTACTTTGAAAAAAAACATAGATTTTCCCAGCACGAAAAAAATGTGTTTTTGTATTTATTTAGTTATAGTGCGCAAATTTTGTTTATAATATTTAGATTAAATCCAGTGGTCGGTAACCAAAGTGCCAATTTATCAAGAACGTTAGATTACTGGTGAAATCCGACGATTACAGCATTATTTTGTTTTGCTTGTATGATCATAATAATTTGTATAGGTTTTTTAGAATTTAAAGTGTAGCATCACAAAAGTACGTAGATATGGTTTAGTAAGCGGCCATTGAAGAAATTTTGTTAAATTACTTAGAAACATAGACAAAAAGGTGGTCGTCAACAACACAATTGGAATAAAGACATCATTCGGCGGCTATCATATTTTATCATTTAAAGACTGTAAACTTAAATCAGTATAGGTATATGTATAATCATTATCATTATCAATAGCTTTTAACAGTATACTCCTCAAGTATATTACGTATGTGCTGCTGGTAAACAATTTTAACCTTTGATTTGATCTCAACATCGTATAAAAAGACACATGAAATTGTTTGTAAAAAGTGTTTTGAAATATTACACATTTTTTTTTGTAACTTGTTTTTCCAGATTCTTATATCTACCATTTCAGAATCTTGATTAGTTGCGTCAATTTTTAAAAGAACTTGCCCTACTAGTGTATTCATACTTTTTTTTCACCACGATTAGCTAAAGTTGGCTAAAAGCGAAAACCTTCAACACAATTATGGAATAAAAAATCGTGTTTTTACGCAGTGTGACTGCCTGTCACTGTGACTGTCAAACCTCCACGACTTAAGTAGGCGATATCGAAGCGCTGTGGAAATATTTTTTTTTTTTTTACCGAGTATTTTTAGGTCAAGAGCCCTTATCGAAACTAAAATACCAAATGATTTATATTTTGTAATTAAAATAATATAAATGACAAAACTGAAATAATATTTTTGTGAAGAATTACTATCGGCATAATTATATGACGTGCAACGCGCGACGTACTTTTAACAATTTAAATCCAAGATATTTCACAATTAATGCTCTAAAAACCGTACATTCCGTTACTTTAATGTTTTTTTTCACGAAACACTTACAACATTTAATTCCTAAAATAAGTATTCTAACAGTCATATAACACACATTCTTTTCAACAGTTCCAGTTGCATACAGTTGGGTTCCGTCTTGCTCGGACAAGTGCAGTATACCAAAAGGCGCATTTCGTGTAAGCACTGATAGAGATGGTGCCGAGATCTATGCCGGACGCGCTAAGCATGATGGAGATCTCTTGCCGGCCAAGATCATCCCCTCAAAGGATATGTGCTATGTCTCCCGGGCCGGCAAGGAAATCGTCAAAGATCAGTTTGAGGTACACATTTAACTAACAGTCCTACACTACTGAATATAGATATTTATGGCATCAATAAAATGAATTCTAAAGGTCCATATGTAATCAGTTTATTTTAAACAATATCATTTAAGTTTAGCGCAAACAATTCAATGATTGTTAAAAAAATTGAAAAGAAACACTACCTACGTGTGTATATACAAACCCGTCTGGCTAGAGTGGTGAGCTGTCGTGGGAATCGAGAGGACAGTCAGTCAGAAAAGAGAGAAAACAACGCACAAGTTTTTTCTTCCCATACTTATTGCTCTTTATCTAACAAGAAAATGCATTCCTAATTTGCGTAGGTACAGGTATGAAACCTAGATTCTCGTTTCACGTTCATTCCAAATAAGCAATAAAAAATTAACATCTTTGACTCTGGCTCTGACTCGGGCTGTAACCCTCTCGATTATCACGAGTAGTATAGTTGGACAAAACCTTCTTTCCAAGGAGCTTCTTTCCAGCAGTGGACATTAACAACTGTTGATATAATACAGAAATAATGGTGTTTGACATGTGAAGTTTTTTTTATTATTATTGCAATGCCTTCAAAATCAAAGTTACTTACATATAAATTTAACAGACAACTGTACCCGATTGCAGGTGTTAGTTCCTGCGGTGCTCTCGTGGGAGTACTCCACGAACGGCAAGGTTCCTTGTAATGCTGTAGAGGCTGGTGTGACAGCTGATGGTGAGAAGCTGTACTATGGTCGAGTCACGCGTGATGGCGAAACTACACCTGGAAAGGTGAGAACTCAGGAATATACTATGACTTCTTACCACGTACTTTATTATGACCAACTGATAATAGCAAGATCATCTGTCTTTCAAAAGAAACAAATTTTAAACAGGCCTATCAAAGTGTGTTTAATTAGAAAGAGTTGTTTCTGAGATCAGCATATTACACCAAAGAAACAAAAAAACAAACAAACATCTTTTTTAACTTTATAATATTAGTTAAATTTTGAGGGTCTCGTCTTAGTTTTACTCGACTACGACGAAACCAAAAGGAAGGGTAGTCTTTCGGCAGTCTATATTTGTTTTCAGGTTCCACCATAGCACCTAAACTACATAAATAAATAAAAACCAAGGAGTCGGGTTACAGTTTTAAATCTTGTTAATGTTAGAAACTCTAAAGTACTTTATTAATAAATAAGGCTATAATGGCTTTTTAAACTTTATTTAATTCGTGTTTTTGCTTCATTTTCAGATTCATCCGAGTCTCGGATCTTGTTTCTATCCTCTCCGAGGCGAGGAGAAGAAAAGCAACGAATACGAAGTTCTCGTAATCAACTAGTAACGTTGACTAATATTATTAAAAAGCTCAAGTTAATGTTAATTTCTATTTTCATAACTAAACACAAGTAAAAGGAATCAACAGCAGTGTGTTAACATTAATAAAGGATTCGATTTATTATACAATAATTTAAGTGTTGTAATTTTTCTATCAACATGCCAATACTAAGTTGAAATAAAAATATTTTAGTTTCTGAACTTGAAATGTAGTATTTTTTTTATTTGTTTGATAACAAAAATCTGTTAAAACAATTTTTTCCTAATTTGCCTGTGGTTCTTCTAGTATCAAGGGCAAAGGATGTCTCTTTATAGTGTGTCGCACTTGTGACGCCTACGGGCGGCGGTAATCGCTTATCATCAGGCGATCCCAAAAAAGAGAAATTCAAAAAAAACATTACCGTGGGAGAGCCACGTTTCGGCATGAATGGGCTGGCTCGACCGGAGTGATACCACGGCCTCACAGAAAACCGGTGTGAAATAGTGCTTGCGCTGTGTTTCACCGAGTGAGTGAGGATACCGGAGACCCATACCCCAATCCACCTACCCCTACCTCCCCCCCATCCCAAAAGGCCGGCAACGCACTTGTGACGCTTCTGGTGTTGCAGGTGTCCATGGGCGGCGATAATCGCTTACCATCAGGCGATACGTCTGCTCGTTTGCCCGCCTATTCCATAAAAAAAGAGTGTGAGTCGTAGGTTCGATTCCTATCAAGGAACAATAAAAGTATGTATTTATATGTATATTTTTATGTTTATACATGTCATAATACTTCAAGTTTTATGCTTACATATGAAACATATGTCACGTAAGTGGGATCAAAATTAAAATCTATTTCGTTAAGTGCTCCCATATTGTGTTCATCCCTTTGGGAGTAAAGAGGAGAGCGTATGTTGGTGTGTATCTCTTTTGACAATCTTTTACACGCCAAAAATATGAAATACCTATGTGTAAAACAAAAACACTCTTTTCTACAAAACAAATGTCACTTTTAGGTGTTTTCTTACGTTAATCTTTACTAACAGGGGATACATTTGATTGTTTGTTTGTTTGAATGAAATAGGCACCGAAACTAACAAACCGTTTTAAATTCTTTCCCCAATACAATTATACATTATCCCTAATGAACAGAAGCTCTAGAACATTTTCAAAAAGTTAGGGATCTGTTTGAAAACTTAGAAAATGTTACCCAAGGTATTAATAATTTTTACACAGGACATCAATATCAACAAAAAAGTCTGCAATACCATATGTTTAACAATTAATTATAGCTGTGTTAGTAATTATAACTAGTTTTTCATGGTATTATTAACCGACTTCCAAAAAGGAGGAGGTTCTATGTTCCACTGTATGTATGTTTTTTTTTTTTTTTTTTATGTATGTTCACCGATTACTCCGTCAGTTGTGGACCGATTTTGATTTTTTTTTTGTATTCGAAAGGGTATGCTTCCGAGGTGGTCCCATTGCCAGCATATCAGGATCTGATGATGGGATCCCAGGGAAATCGAGGGAAACCCTCATTTTTTATAGGCACATACTATGTTTTTCGTATATTTTCTGAAGTTGCACCGGTATTTGCATCTGGTAGTCATCATTTTATGATGATGAGCTGATGATGTAAGGTACAACTCCTTAACGGTTAGGAGTTGGAGGATAAATCTTTAAATATCATATGTACATATGTTACCTTTAGTCGTATTATTTCAAATTATTTAGGTAAGCTGATGATGGAAGGTGGAAGGTACAAATCCTCAACGGTTAGGAGTTGGAGGATAATTCTTTCAATTTCATACGTATCTAAAGACCTTCAGTCGTATACTTTCAAATTATTTAGGTGAGCTCATGATAGAAGGTTAAACTCTTCAACAGTTAGGGATTAGAGGATGATTTTAATATTACACGTACGTATAGACCTTAATTTGTATTCTTGATGATGAAATTTGATGAAATAGTTCAACTTACCTACGATTGTTTGCACTAAAAACTGAAAAATAAAAACTTTTTATAAAAAAAAAACCGACTTCCAAAAAACATCCAACGAAAACTCTCTGCCAAAAAATACTTAAAAGCGTAAAATAAACTGGTTCTTCATAAATTGCCTATACCTAATTCTTTATTCATTTAAATAGTAGTGTTATAATGTGTGCTAGGTACCTAAAATCTGTTTGAAGTCGGTGCTAAGCCGACTAAAAAGGCTAAAAGTCTAAGCGATAGTCACTTGGCACCGACTTCACTTTTTTGGCAGAGAGTTTTCGTTGGATGTTTTTTGGAAGTCTGTTTTTTTTCAAATGTATCTTATGATCTTGTCACTGAACGCCTAACAGAACGCTTAAATCTACTTCTGAACAACGACGGGACTTTCCCAGACAAGTTAAAGATCGCAAGAGTCACTCCTATAAGTCCGGTGTTTAATCAGATATTTAGATACTAGAAATAATTATATATAAAAGGCTAGACAAGTATTTAAGCAAAATTGAATTATTCTACAATCAGCAATACTGCTTTGGACCTCTTTTAAACTCACTCAGTGATACTATTGATTTCTATGACCAATATTAGAACAAAAATTTAAAAACTTACAAGAAACAAGTGGTACTGGGGGAAACAGTTGAGTATTTGTATTACCGGAACCACCTACAGTGTCCCCTCCCCATCCCCCCAAGGCCGGCAATGCACTTGTGACGCCTCTGGTGTTGCGGGTGTCCATGGGCGGCGGTAATCGCTTACCATCAGGAGATACGTCTGCTCGCTTGCCTCTTTAATAAAAAAATATGAGCCGTCACGGGACGCCTGGCATATGTGAAACATCGAATTTGTTTTGTATAAAATAAAATGACTATTTATTACATTAATATTAATTTTTAATTCAATACAAAATTCAAATACAATTACATAACAAAACAAATACAAATAAATGCTATGAAATATATTTAGCTTTAATTCCGCGAGAAAAATATCCAGGTCTGAAAGCAGGGCACAAATCCAAATACAAATAAATAAAAAAAAAACCGACTTCCAAAAACATCCAACGAAAACTCTCTGTCAAAAAACACTTAAAAGCGTAAAATAAACTGGTTCTTCATAAATTGCCTATACCTAATTCTTTATTCATTTAAATAGTAGTATTATAATGGGTGCTAGGTACCTAAAATCTGTTTGAAGTCGGTGCTAAGCCAAAAAGAATACAAACGAACAATTACAAAAGTCTAAGCGATAGTCACTTGGCACCGACTTCAAACAGATTTTAGGTACCTAGCACCCATTATAATACTACTATTTAAATGAATAAAGAATTAGGTATAGGCAATTTATGAAGAACCAGTTTATTTTACGCTTTTAAGTGTTTTTTGACAGAGAGTTTTCGTTGGATGTTTTTGGAAGTCGGTTTTTTTTTTTATATAAAAAGTTTTTATTTTACAGTTTTTAGTGCAAACAATCGTAGGTAAGTAGTAAGTTGAATTATTTCATCAAATTTCATCATCAAGAATACAAATTAAGGTACGTGTAATATTAAAATCATCCTCTAATCCCTAACTGTTGAAGAGTTTAATCTTCTATCATCAGCTCACCTAAATAGCTTGAAAGCATACGACTGAAGGTCTTTAGATACGTATGAAATTGAAAGAATTATTCTCCAACTCCTAACCGTTGAGGAGTTGTACCTTCCACCTTCCATCATCAGCTTACCTAAATAATTTGTAAGAATACGACTAAAGGTAACTTATATACATATGATATTTATCCTCCAACTCCTAACCGTTAAGGAGTGGTACCTTACATCATCAGCTCATCATCATAAAATGATGACTACCAGACGCAAATACCGGTGTAACTTCAGAAAATATACGAAAAACATAGTATGTGCCTATAAAAAATGAGGGTTTCCCTCGATTTCCCTGGGATCCCATCATCAGATCCTGATATGCTGGCAATGGGACCACCACGGAAGCATACCCTGTCGAATACAAAAAAAAATTTCAAAATCGGTCCACAACTGACGGAGTAATCAGGTAACATACATAAAAAAAAAAAAAAAAAATACATACAGTGGAACATAGAACCTCCTCCTTTTTGGAAGTCGGTTAAAAATAAAAAAATGGCGGAGAAGAGTCACCACTCGCCTCGCCAAAAATTAGGTTTACCTCTCGCCTATAGATGTTTCACATCAAAAATGGGATATTTAATATCAAAACTATATGGAAAAATACTAAGTCTGCCTCCGACTCTTATTATACCATTTAAGTGTATAAATGGTGACAAAGAAGAGAGTCTATTAGTGGTAGGCAGTGTATTTCCAGTTTTTAAAATGACATGTTCATCGGAAAGCCTTTCCAATTGAACCTTGCGCTTGCACAATATTCAATTCAATCTATTTTATAGTTCATACTACTACATAACAGATAAATAATCTTTCAATTTAGTTTTGTTTTGACGATTATTAACTAATCTTTGCAAATAGGCTTTTGATCTTTACAAATACGAGAAATTCGAAGTGTTATTGATTAGGTTACAAACTAAATCATTATTAGGAATATTGTTTTGCAATATAGAACAACACCGCAACTCAGGTTACTCGTGCCTCTCATTAACATTAGGCATTTTTGGCCAATCAGCTTCATGATGTTATAACATCCTCTGAGTTGAAATCCTTTTACCAGTGAATTGATATGCGATTGTCTGGCTATACTATGGGCCTATACGCCAGCATAAGCTTCCTAAGGGAACGCTAGCACTGGTGAAAGGACTAAACATTTTGGTTACAACAACTAGTGCTACGATGAATTCTGCACGAACGGCCCTTTACGCTCCATTACTGGATAGGATCCGCCATATGGTGGTTGTAATGAACGACGTACTGTGTCATTACGCATAAACACCATCTCTTCATCACTTAAGCAGCATTATCGATAGAAATATACAGGTTTTTCACAGAACGGTAATTGAATTTGTTTTAAACGCAAGTTACTGTTACCTGATTCCTTTAATACCTGTGTGTGCGATGTAACCGTCCTCAAGCTGACGTAATACTGGTTCTTGAAAATCGCCGTGAGAGTGTAATTGTTTCAACACAGGATAGAGTATCGCTTACAACATTATTATCGCCGAAAATATGACGTGTGTCTGTTGGTAACTCAAGGTAACTCACTAATAAAAGCTAACTACCTAACTCGTCTAGGACCATCACATGGTATAACAATTGTTTTCTTAGACCGTAGACTATCAATATCGCTATGATTTTAGAACTATCAAAAATCAAAGGTGCGTCTCGTAGCGGATGAAACAATATAACAGCTTCCTGTAGGCTATGTTTACATTGCTGGAAAGCTAAGTTCGCCTCCTCTGACCATACAATTTTCGTCTTATCTTTCGTCTTTGTGTTGTGCAAATACCTATTTAAAACAAAGCATCAGAAAGGTTTGATCGGTAAAAATTAATCATGCTTAAGAAGCGTCTCGTTTGCTCCACGTTTTCCGGCTTCGGAAAATCCTGAATAGCCTGGACTTTCTCACCGCAAGGTCGAATTCCTTGTTTAGATTCCTCGTAACCTAGGAAATCTAATTTGTCTACACCAAATGCACACTTTTTCTGTGTGTGTGACCCCGCCAATCTTCAACAACAACACTTGTGGCTTGTGTCTTAGGAGTTCTAAATGGTTCGGTCTCATGATGTTTAATATTACTCTTAATGAGAATCGCTGATCTTCCGTGGGCCGTACAGTCTGGATAAATGGTTTGGTAGAATTTGTAATTGATGATTCTGAGGTAGTTTTTATTTGTAAAGTGTGTTTCAGACACTAGCAGTATGTCAATTTTGGTTGTTTATTTTTTAAAATGTATCTACTTCTAAGACATGTTGTGAGAGTCCATTGGCATTCCAAAGGGCTATGTTCAATCTAGAACATGATTGCACAAAGGGTATTTATAAATTACATTTTATAATAACTTCAATACAAACAAGAGTCTATTCAACTTTTAGTTTCTTATCTATCTATATCTATACTAATATTATAAACGTGAAAGTTTGTAAGTATGGATGGATGGATGGATGGATGAATGGATGGATGTATGGATGTTTGTTACTTTACAACTATTTTGTTTTACTTATTGTCATTAATGGCAATTAGTTTAGTAGAGTAGTTTTTAAACTGCTCATAATACCAGATATTGAGACCATTAAGAAATATCGTGATGGTCTTCTTTAGACTAGGTACTGTCACAGTTTACGCAATATATAAAAGCCTAATAAGTAATTAGAGCTCAAAACGAAAAATACTGCATTGTAAAAAACGCCGACCGATGATCAGGTGCCCATTATACGAAACTTAATTATATTAATGGCTAAATGTTGCAATTTCTCTTCTCTGAACCGATTTAGATGACTGTTTGTATAAAGATAGTTAACAATACATTTTTTTTTTCTTTACATATACCTACATGTGATTGCCGGTTGAACTAGTAGAAGACCCCAAATAATCTTGGGAATAATAAAGGCTGGGAAGATGATGATGATGATACATGTGATTGCAGCAACTACAACTTTGCAGTCATTTAATTTTATTGATTAATTGATTAATTTTATTAAAAAGTTCCATTGCATGTCTCCGAAAAACTTTATCAGAACAGCATAGAACTGACTTCCTCGGTGGCGCAGTGGCAGCGTATGTGATTGTTCGGCTTGAAGTCCCATGTTTGATTCAAGGGTCGGATCAAATGTTTGAATGATCTACAAATATTTGTTTCGGAGTTTGGGTGTTTCTAGGCCTGATTTCTAGTTCCTCATATGTAAGGATTTGTAAAAAAATAACTGGCATAGTACAAGCTTTGCTTAGTTTGTGGCAAAGAATAACGTGAGTGAAAATAAGTTATGTCATGCGTTGAGCAAGATGTTTGGGAAAATTTAGTTATTATCAACACGAAACACAATTTACAACACACGAAAAATAAGCTCATTTTCTTTTGATTTTTAGTAGTTACTTATGCTGTCTGTTCTCTTAGGCCTTATATCTCTTAAAAAACTCAACGAAGTTTAGTGCAGTTTTCAGCAATATATAGTGATTCAAGAGGAAGGTCTATATATGTAACTAGCTGACCCGGCGAACTTCGTACCACCATATTTATATACAATAATTAGCAATAAATTAAAATTGCGACTATAATTTGAGATTTAAACTATCCTATCTCTCAATTTGGATCGAACTGCACATGGTGTGCAAATTTTATTATAATCGGTTAAGGGGCTGAAAACCAAAATAGAGCTAAATAAAGATCGCTTTGTATAAAACCTATCGCTCATATCATTACCAAAATCAATGTCTTTATAATTGAACATGTTCCTGACATAGTGGTTATTTCCAAAACACGATTTGAAAAACTTCACTCGATAGAAAAAAAAATCAAAGTAGCCTCCGAAAATACTTGAATTCTGACTTTACACAGTTGTGCTTTAAGTAATGTAAATGAAATTAAGTAAAATTGTCTATCATATGTAACTAAAGAAAATGGTTGAGTTAGATTTTTAATAAAATTGCAACTTTTACCATAATAACGAATTTTGTGGTTTAGCACTTACGCCCTTCTATTCCAAGCGCTCTTTCTCTGTCATTCCTATGGACATCGGCAGTGAGCGTTGAGGCGCGCTGCTAGACGGACCTATGTCGCTCGATTCGCGCGCTGACCCGATATATTAGTCGTCTATTTAGTGTATAATTTGGTATAGGTGAATCATTTTCTACAGACGAATAGTGTAAATAGATAGTTCCTAATTAATTAACCGACTTCCAAAAAGGAGGAGGTTCTATGTTCCACTGTATGTTTTTTTTTTTATGTATGTTACCCGATTACTCCGTCAGTTGTAGACCGATTTAAAAAAAAAAAAAAAAATTCGAAAGGGTATGCTTCCGAGGTGGTCCCATTGCCAGCATATCAGGATCTGATGATGGGGTCCTAGGGAAATCGAGGGAAACTCTCATTTTTTATAGGCACATACTATGTTTTTCGTATATTTTCTGAAGTTACACCCGTATTTGCGTCTGGTAGTCATCATTTTATGATGATGAGCTGATGATGTAAGGTACAACTCCTTAACGGTTAGGAGTTGGAGGATAAATCTTTAAATATCAGATGTATATATGTTACCTTTAGTCGTATTCTTTCAAATTATTTAGGTAAGCTGATGATGGAAGGTGGAAGGTACAACTCCTCAACGTTTAGGAGTTGGAGGATAATTCTTTCAATTTCATACGTATCTAAAGACCTTCAGTCGTATACTTTCAAGTTATTTAGGTGAACTGATTATAGAAGGTTAAACTCTTCAACAGTTAGGAATTAGAGGATGATTTCAATATTACACGTACGTTTAGACCTTCATTTGTATTCTTGATGATGAAATAGTTCAACTTACTACTTACCTACGATTGTTTGCACTAAAAACTGAAAAATAAAAACATTTTATAAAAAAAAAACGACTTCCAAAAAACATCCAACGAAAACTCTCTGCCCAAAAAACACTTAAAAGCGTAAAATAAACTGGTTCTTCATAAATTGCCTATACCTAATTCTTTATTCATTTTAAATAGTAGTATTATAATGTGTGCTAGGTACCTAAAATCTGTTTGAAGTGGGTGCTAAGCCGAAAAGAATACAAACGAACAATTACAAAAGTCTAAGCGATAGTCACTTGGCACCGATTTTAAACGGATTCTAGGTACCTAGCACACATTATAATACTACTATTTAAATGAATAAAGAATTAGGTATAGGCAATTTTTGATTTCGATCTCGTGATAATCGTGATCTCGTTAATCACAATAAAATAATGTGATTATAATACATAATGTGATGAATTATTTTTTTTAGGTACTTACTTGCTTACCTAATTGTATTTTTTTATCTATAACAATACAAAATAATATAAATATTATATCACATATTTTCTATTATTTCATAGACAGAAAGTAAACACGTTAATAATCCTCATTATAATATTTTTGTAAGGAATGCGCCCATTTTGCGCATGACATTTTTGCTATTTTTATATGCTGCACAAAATTTGATTAGTTGAACCATTATTTACTTATTTAAAATTATGTTTTTTTTATCATACCATTACGATAGCATTTTTATTTTGACCTATCTGAAATATTCTAAAGCCCTGTGTAACGTGTGGTGAAACTACAAAGCGCCATTATGTTGGTTTTAGCAGAGTGCAAACTCAAAGTGGATTAGTGGTTCTCGGACTCTGTAGTAGTACCAATAACGAACCGCATCGCAACCGCGGCGCTGCTTTATCGAACATTGTAAGGGGCGTGTCCATTGCTCAAGGTCGTTGGCTGCAGTCAGCGTCTTAAGTGGTTTAGGAGTCCATTGAGGACAAACATTGTGACACGAGATTTATATATATTAAGATAATATGACTATTATAGTAGAAGAAACCATAGAATTTCATAGACTTCCATGCGAAGCCGGACCGCATCGCTAGTACACCATAAAGTGATATTTTGCCCGTAATACCAGTAGGACTACGCAGTAAAACCACAGGCAAATAATGAAAAATTGTACCTCATAGGTTATCGGTGAATCTTTTCAAACATGTAAAAATACTACCTTTCACTATAATAGAGCTACTGAACCTTTCTACCAACGGTGTGTCTGTAAGGCTAGAAACTCTTGTAGTGATGAGTCGTAACGTGCTAAGTACGAAACCATCGCCTGGCAGGTCTCAGCCCTGCACATCATCATCTTTCATGGTTTTGAAAGTGTAAAAAAAATTAGAAAAAAAGCTTGTTCCTGTAAGGCTGAAATTTTTATAGGATTTAGTTTATTCATTAAGGAATAGTGAAGGTGAGGAATAAAGAAAGTAGGAATAGTGTGGGCAATGCTTTATTATTGTTCTTAAAAATCGTATATATCGATTAGTTGAAATGTATATTGCATTGATTGAGATGCTTCCGACCATTTAATGTTATTTATGATTAATAATGAGAAGATTGTCGTGTTAGAACCGACCAAGTGTTCTCAAACACATTTTTACTTGCACTGCAGTGCAATCTTTCACCTCACCTGTCAAGGAAATATGCTAGCCAGCACCGCCGGTCATTGTTCCTAGTTTCTTTAAATCGCTCAGTCAAACATATATTTGAATTAAAACTTTACAGAATAAAATGTATTTACATTGATGATGTAATTGAAGAAATGTGTGGCTTTCTGTTCGCCTGGCAGGTACTAGTGCTCATCGGAATCGCCTGTCATTTTGTTTTTGAACTTCTTAATGAATGAACTAAATCTTATAAAAATTTCAGCCTTACAGGAACAAGTTTTTTTTTCTCATTTTTTTTACACTTTCAAACCCATGAAAGATGATGATGTGCAGGGCTGAGGCCTGCCAGGCGATGGTTACGTACTTAGCACGTTATGACTCATCACTACAAGAGTTTCTAGCCTTACAGACACACCCAGTGGCGGATTTACAGATTTGCCGCCAGTAGGCTATTAAATTTTTGCCGCCCTTACTAACCTAAAATTTTATATTTCCCTGATCTTTTCATATCCCCTTTTGATATCCCCTTAGCTCCGTCTCTGCGCATCCCACCCCTCCCTCTTTCTGAGCCTCTCATGTCCAGCTTCTTGCAGGAAGTGGTTGACAGCCTTTTCCCACAACAGTATGTGTGTGGTGACCTGTCCGGTCCTGTCTCTGTCACCCTAACCTGTTTCTGCTGCTACCCCCAGGCCTGCGCTTTTAGACTTCGAGGTCGTTTAGCGATATCCAGCGCCTGAACTGAGTGCAGAACCTGGACCATTCCCGGGCCTGGTGGACTAAGATGGTTCTAAACCTCATTCAATCCCACTCCGCTCTCTCTTTCACACTGTTCTGTTATACCCGCTGTTACAGTCGGACGTGATCTCCAAAGTATGTTTAGCTGGTACAAGAGGGTGCCGTGTCGGGTCTTACCGCCATAATATGTACTAGTGTATCCTTTCAGCCGTCCCTTGACTTATCGGACGCTAAACCATCACCCAGCTGGGGAAATTTGCGAATCGCCATATCTTACTCTCTCTCTCACATATTTTGTTTGAGAGCATCTCTCGACCCGCATCGACTGCCATTGCTGTGAGGGTCGCAGTGTTGAGTCAAATGACCACGAGTGATTAAGTGCGTTAGTCAAGCCACGATGACGCGCTGGTCGTTCAGGCTGAAGGCACCACGTAGTGGCTTTCCCACCATGGAAATGCAGTCGGTCATCGTCGACTGGACAAGAAGGCAGTACGGTACCCTTTCCTCTCTCGCACTGCACTCGTCGCTAGGAGGAAATGATTTTTTTTATACTCTGCTCAGCCTGATGGTAAGTTCAAGCAGAATCCAACAGTGGGGGCCACCGTTCTCACTGCGAAAGCAGACAATGCACGCAGAGATGCTTTTTCTTGCCCCGCTTAAAGGACTCGGGATCATAGTGGGAAGGAAACACATGCGCTAGAAGTGAGTTCCAGTTTTTAAATGCTCGGCACAGGAAGGAGGAACCAAACCGTTTGGTTCGAGAGCGTATTTCTATGACTCTAAGGCGGTAACTTCCAAGGCCAGCACGTGTTGTTCTGTAGAGGAAGGGAGAAGGTGGGATACCGCGGGAGGGACACGCTTCGGTATGAATGGGCCGGCTTGACCGGAGTGATACCACGGCCTCGCAGAAAATCGGTGTAAAACAGCGCTTGCGCTGTGTTTCAACGAGTGAGTGAGGATACCGGAGGCCCATATCTCAACCTCTTCCCCCATCCCCCTTCCCATCCTCAAAGTGACCTCCATTTGTGACGCCCCTAGTGTTGCGGGTATCCATGGGCGGCGGTTATCGCTTACCATCAGGTGATACGTCTGCTCGTTTGCCCCCTATTCCATAGAAAAAAAATTGAAAGAGCTCTTTAGAGCACTCTCCATTCTAAAGGCGGCAGAGGACTGCCATAGAGGCGATATTTCGCCGCAACTGCAGAGGCTCAAGGGATTCGGTGGCGTCGGAACTGTTGATAATGCGGACTGCTCGCCGCTGCAATGAATCGAAGGCATCAAGCAAATACTGCGCGGATCCATCACAAAGATGAGAACAGTACTCCACGCACGGCAAATATTCATGCCCAGGACATCAAGCTTATCCCGTAGTGGCAGTTGAGTGCTCTAAAAAGTGTGGAGGGGAAGAAACGAAGACTTTTTGGTAGGGAACGCGCACCCCTGTGTTTTCTTAGCGTTGAACTCGACCAGATTCTCATCACCGTCAGCGACAAGCGCCCGGCGTTTTTCCTCAACGTCTGCCAGCTTGGTTGTAGGGTGTCCAATTATCTTCCATGGACTGTGCTATTGCTGCATAGCAACCTTTGTTGCCAAAAGCTAACATGTCATTGATATGCAGAAGAATCAGCGCGGGGCACATGACTGAACCAGAGGCATCAGAGGCAGAATGAATCATGTCGTGCAGTGCAGACCTCGAGAAACCCTCCTGCTTGCGCTAAACTGGCTGGGCTGGGTGTAATCTTTACGCCAATGACACCTTAGTTAGTGGTTTAGTTAGTTGCGAACATGGGTGACAGGGACACCCATAAGTATTACACAGAGTTCCTCTTATTTCATGGGCCCCGTCGCTGCTCACTCCCTGGTGACTTAATTTTGATTCTCGTACCGGTTCGGGCCCAAACTAAGTATCGGTGCCTAACTAATCCTTAACAAAAGATGGCTCTTTGATGAGGGTTTCCAATGGCTTGCTCCAAAACTGGGCGCTGGTACACTGGTCTTGACTGTAGCTCTGACCGTACAGAGAAGGTCGCGTATATGGCATTCTCAGAGAGCGGTATCAGCGGTTAGCGCCATACGCGGTTACCGCAACGTATCTACGGAGGCACCGTGCGCGTTGCCCCAGAACCACCCATTGCATTTACTCTTACAGTGATTGTAGTGAGGACTTTTAATTTTCCCAGCTTATAAATAACAGCGTTTGTTCCTCCTTGCAATCATCAGACCCTTCTGCTAAGATGTCATCTCGCGAAAGGGGGCGGCAAAGAGGGCTCGAAAGGAAGATTTCCATTCAGACACAATTAGCCGTTGGCGAACCGGATAGTGGAGGCACTCATTTCAAGGCCTCATGCCACCCTAAGTGGTGATTATAAGATAGTAAAAATTTAAAAGTACTACTTTTAATCTACACCTATTGCAATATTTTTAAAATCCATATTCACGAAGATATGTGTAACGAAGTGTTTAGTACTTTTTAACTGACTTCAAAAAGGAGAAGGTTATGATTCAGTCGCCGCGATTATTTTAAGTTGTGATTAAACTATAGGCACACTGTTTGGTTCTTATGTATTGTTAAATTTTCAAGACTTCTTTTATCCGTATTTTTTATCACCCGTTAAGCAATTTTTATTTCTGTAAGAAAAAAAAATTTTGGGCCAATTCTGCCGCCCCCTAAAATTTGCCGCCCTAGGCTCCAGCCTACTCAGCCTAGTGGTAAATCCACCACTGGACACACCGTTGGTCGAAAGGTTCAGTAGCTCTTGGTCCACTACTATCGTGGAAGAGCCACGCTTCGGCATGAATGTCTCGGTCTCGGTCTCGACCGGAGTGATACCACGGCCTCACAGAAAACCGGTGTGAAATAGTGCTTGCGCTGTTTCACCGTGTGAGTGAGGATACCGGAGGCCCATACCCCTTTTTTTTTTTTTTTACGTGTGGAAATCCCCTCGGACCGTCACCCCACCGGGGCTTGCGGCGGGGCGGTTTCTCGGACTCAAACCAACTAAAACCACACGGTGTGCCACTCTGCGCCTATGAAGGGAGGAATCCGGGAACTGCAGTTATTAACACGTCCGGATCCCTCCCAGCGCTTGCCCGCACTGAAGCGGGTACCGTCTGCTGTTAAAAACTCTCAATTTAGGTGACATACGGCACACGCGTACGTCACCCCCTCGCGGGTGGCCACTAGAGCGGATGGAGGGGAAAGCCCGTCCCGACCATCCGCGGCCACACTCAGCACTCGGCATGAGGCGCTGACAGGCGCGTCTCCGCCACCCGGTTCGCCGGCGGCGGATTGGGTCCGAGTGGACATCGTCCTCCCGGGCCTTCTCCGCCACCTCCTTCTGCGAGATTACATCTTCGCAGAAGGTTGCGACCGCGGTAAAACTGCTATCGCTACCGGCCATGGAGCATATGACGGCCGGTAGCGAGAGATCTCCTCCGATGACTGCAGTGAGGGCCCGGCGCTGCGACACCCATGCGGGGCAGATCGCCCCTCAGGCGCCTGGCCCCTGGGCCGAGTCCTCACTGCAGTCGCAGTGGTGACAGGCGGGACTCAGTTCCCTCCTGGCGACCGAGTGCAGGTACTTCCCGAAGCAACCGTGCCCACTCGAGGATGACCGGCTGGAAAGCCTCCACGGCGGCAAAGCCAGCGCGTGGAGTCTCCAGCCGGAACGACCATCTAGCCATAGTGGCTCGACGGGCGGCTTCACGCCACTCGCGTACCTCTTCGGGCGGAGGGCGATAGCCATACTCCGCCCGATATTCAGCCACCCGTCGATAAACTTCGGCGAGCACTTCCGCCTCCAAATCCCACGGGGGTGTTCCGGCCAAGGCGCACGCCGCCTCGGTCGACACCGTGCGGTATCCGCGTATAGCTCTGACTGCCAATACCCTCTGAGGCCGCCAGAGGCGAGCCTTATTTAGGGCAGTCAGAGCCGGAGACCCATACCCCAACCCAACCCCCCAACCATCCCCCCAAATGCCGACAACGCACTTGTGACGCCTCTGGTGTTGCAGGTGTACATGGGCGGCGGTAATCGCTTACCAATAGGCGATACGTCTGCTCGTTTGCCCGCCAATTCCATTAAAAAAAATGTTCATATACTTACTAAAATATTTTTATTTCAGCTTAGCGTTGGCATGTTCACAAAAAAATTGCAACATTTACATTACTGTATAATAAATTAAATCTTTATGTAAGTTAACACACTGCTGTTGATTCCTTTTACTTGTGTTTAGTTATGAAAATATAAATTAACATTAACTTGAGCTTTTTATTAATATTAGTCAACGTTTCTGGTGACTATTTAGAAGAGTACAAGAACTTCGTATTCGTTGCTATTCCTCTCCTCGCCTCCGAAAGGATAGTAGCAACATCCGTGACTCGATTGAATCTGAAAAGTAATAAAACGGTAAATTAAATAAAGTTTTTAGGACTAGTAAAGACATTTTGATGAATAATATAACTATATTCCTTAAAATTATTGCATCACACACAAAATCATCATCATTATGCTGAAGAGATTTTCAGTTTCTTTGTTATTCTGGTGGAATCAGCTAATTTCCGATACTACTGGTTCGAACTGGAAAAACTTTAAGAGTTCGATAGCCGATTTGTAGAACATTTAGAAAGTGGCTTTATTTAATACCACACCGCGAACAATAAGAGCCAATCATCACTGATTTTTTTAGCAAAAACGGGCAAAATTTATTCCTTTTGAAAGACGCAAGCGAATTACGAAGATCAGTTGGTCATAATATGTCGAGTTGTAAGCAGTCATAGTATATTTTGGAGTTCTGACCTTTCCAGGTGTAGTGCAGCCATCATGTGTGACTCGACCATAGTACAGCTTCTCGCCATCAGCTGTCACGCCTGCCTCTACAGCACCAGGAGGGACCTGGCCGTTAGTGGAGAATTGCCACGAGAACATCGCAGGAACTAACACCTGAAATCAGATACGGTTTTCGGTTAAATTATGTGTACGTAGTTTTGATTGCATGTGAAACGAGAAGTCTTACTATCTAGGTTTACGTGTACTTAAATTAGGCATAATTTAAATAATGTGTTAAAGAAAGAGCAGTAAGTACCTACTATAAAAAAAACTGGTGCGTTGTTTTCTCTCTTTTCTGACTTACTGCCCTCTCGATTATCACGGCAGTATACCACGCTTGCCAAAAGAGTTCGTATAGGGTTTTTTTAAGTTTTCCTTTTTTTGCAGTGATGTTAGCTTGGTAGTTTGTACCCTTAGTAGCCTCATAGAACACCCATGGAATGAATGAGAGTGATGACACTGTGTTCCTAATTCGTCACCACACGAACTAATTATTGATCTGTATTTCTGTTTTAATTATTCTTAATGCGAAATGCTTTAGATATTCGGTTTGATAATAAGTTTAGTGTATCTTTTCGATTTGTTTACAATCACAGAATTGTTTTCAATAAACTTTGATGATATTGATATCATGTATCATATTTGAATAATCTAAATGAAATGGATGAATGAAATGGAGGCGCTTATAGCCCAGTTGCACTCGGTGACTAGAAACAATCACTCAAGGTAAGTAACGACGGCGCAGTCAGTACCTGAATGGGTGACCGCTGACGCTCATGGTATCATACGAGATACCATGAGCGTCTCCGTGATTCGGAGGTTACGTTAAGTCCTGGCTGTTATCATAGCATAACAGTCGTGAAGCGTAGTTGGAGGCCTTTGTGTGGCTTAAAAATATCTAACAGCAAGACTACGTAGCCACAATGTTGTCTTGCCAGTCCCCAACCCGCACTCGGCCAGCCATCGCGGGGACGTATGGCCTTAACCCTCTTCTGAGAGGAGACCCGAGCCCAGCAGTAGGACGTTATGTGTTGTTGATAAAATGAAATGATTAAACATGGACCTCTAGAATGCCTTTCATTGGTCCCTTAAAATATCTAATTTCGGAAGTACAAAACTGATAAATCTGTACCTCAAACTGATCTTTAAGGATTTCCTCGCCGCCCCAGCAGACGAAGCAGGCCTCTTTTGCGGGGATGACCTTGGCGGGCAATATATCTCCTTCATGTGGAGCGCGTCCGGCATAGATCTCTGAACCATCTTCATCAGTGCCCACGCGCAGTGCGCCTGGTGGAATACTGCGCTGGCTCAAGCAAGCCGGAACCCAACGGTATGTACCTAGAAATATTGAAAAGAATCTGTGTTATTTGATTGTGAGAATTAATATTTCAAGAATATTAAATGTTTAATGGAAATAATTTATAAAAGTAACGGAATATAGTACTGGGTTTTTATAGTTTAAATTGTGAAATATCTTGAATTTACATTGTGAAATGATAATATATTCCAAAAGTAGCTTCTCAGAGGAGGAGGAGAGGAGGTTCTCAATTTGATTGGTATGTTTTTTTATAGTATTTTATGTTTGCTACATTTTTACGTACACACGACTTTATTTACACCTTTGGTTTTGCTGGCAGAGAATTTAAGCTTGCCTCTGTGTGTCACAGTTTAAACATGAATAATTTAGAAATGTTTTTAAATAACAAATAAATGCATTAACATTTTGAAGCATATAAAAAAAAACGATTACTGTAAATCGAATGTGGTTGGGTCTATCAATCAAAAGGCTTAGTCCATTCATAAATGTTGCAATCAAGGCCACCAGAAACATCTATTTGACATCTTAAATACAAAAATTTATACAATACAACAGTAAAGTTACGGCCAAAACTCTGTATGTGTCAAGTCACTTAATAATAATAATACGTTCACAAAACAATGTTCAAGGGGAAATTAAATATAGTTAGACAAAGTAAGTCTGGATTGGCGTTTTTTATATTTGGTAGGTAGTCACCATAAAGAGAATTGGCCCAACATTGCCGTTTATCACACCCAAGCTTCTGCTTAGAGATAGCACCTCCTTAACTACCTACATAACACAGACGTTACACAATGAAACAAATACATAATGATTAATAAAAAATAATTTTATCGATTAAAAGCAAATAAGCGATTTATTGAAGCTAGCAATTTTATCATGATTAACGGTCGTGGATAAGATTAAGTATGATTTTGATATCATGTGTATTTTAAATACATTTAAAATCAATGTTTTTTTAAATAAATGGAAATGAGTGTTTGCTATAAAACTAAATGAATAAATAACTTGATGATTAAACCAATCCAGGTTGGCTAATGACAATCGAAAGGTGCTACCTCCTGAAAACCCAATCCAGACTTACTCCATGGCAACTCGACAGTTTCGCCAGGTAATGTTGGTGTTGTGTTATCGGCAACCAACACCCCGTCTCCAGCGGGTGGTTGTACGGGGTAGGGGTAGACGAATGCGGGTTGCATAGGGTAGTACATGATCCCTCCCGGATACATGTGCGGAAAGCCGCCTCCAGAACCCGGAGGACCGGCTGGGTAACCATGTGGGGGTGGCGGTTGGTTGCCATAACCGTAATAGGGTCGACCTGGACAGGTAAAGTCGTTTTAAAGTTTTCTAAAATCTATGGAAATATTAAGTGTGTGTTGTGATATTTTTGCCGGTATTGCTATTTCAACGCAAGCATTTTTAAATTAATGTCTTTAAAAAATGTCCATCATATGTTTTATGTGAGTAAGTTAGAAGTAGGGGCGTTTAAATCGAAAATAATGCAAATTTGGATCGAAACTGAGAGTTACAGTAACCACCGATGTTGTCCAACTTTGTATGCAATTAGAATAACTGATAACAACAAAAATAGGATAAGTTACATCGAATAACAAATTTCCTGAAATGGCTATTTTAAACATGTCCTATCTACAACATACGAATAATGTAATTTATACCTTTATACAAGGCATAAAGTACGTTATTCGTATGGAATTAGTCGATTCAGTCAGATCGTTATTCTAATCAGCTCCTTTATCCAAGTTGTTTCGCGTCGAATCTCTTTCTACAATCGCTAACCTCTATTTTCTTGTATTATTGGCTAATATTTTGTTTTTACCACGTGATTTAGCGTTGAGAGACGTCATTCCCATACATTTGTTAGTCCTCTATTAACGTTTACGTTTGTAGAATACAACTTGGTTAAGGAGGGCAGAATCGTTAAAATATTCAGTAGAAAAAATATTTACTTATTCACTAAACTTTAAAAGAGCATTTTGAACATGATAGCGGATTAGAACACCTATTCGCTTGACGAGAGTGAAACCGGAGCCCTGTGCCATGGACCTAAACCGTCTTTACCGAGTGGGTTACCGGGGAGTGAGAGGTTAACAGAGGTTCAAGCCTCCTCGCACCTAGTTTTCGGGGAGCACCAGAAGCGGTTTAACTTTGCGTCTCTTGATTTGCAGGTGCAAGGAGTGTGGTACTCACTTACCGGTGATCTACTTGCTGTTTAACATCCACCCATACTGTCTGTTTGTCTGTGTGTCTGCTAAACTTTTATGACTAAACCGCTGCAGCGATTTCAAAGAAATTTTAGATAAACGCGAGCGGAGATGCGGGCAAAAGCTAGTGGTACATACCCAGTGAATTATTTGTTACACATACGAGTCAAGTATATTCAAGTATTATTTGTGTGAAAAAAAGTCCTACGATTTTTTTTATGTATGTTTGTTTTGCTTTGATTTGATAAAATTATTACCTACTTATCAACAACCTTACATTGGAACGCTCGTCGTGGCGATGTGCAATCACATTTATCTTGTAATAATCAGTCACTTAAGGATAGCAAACTGCTAATGGGTGTGGCTTAAAGCAAACTTACAATTCAATAATATTATTTGTGTTAAAGCAATAAGTAATAAATGATATACTTCTGTAAGTCAATCTTTTACACGTCCAACTTTACAGCTAGAAGCCGCCGGAATTGCCGACGCAAATCACTGAGGTGTCTTTTTTAAGTCCGTGAACATTGATTAAATAAAACTATGCGAGATCAGTATAGAGTCTGGGTTTACGTATAAGGCTGTGTAATAGTCCACTTTTTCCTGATGATCGTCTTTTAAATAAGCAAATTTCGAACCAAAGTCAATTTAGTTCTCGTTTTATTCGTATATTCTTTGAATATTTATGAAAATCTATATCGCGTTGTAATAATAATAATTTATTATTCAAGTAATAAATCTCATTCCACTTCATCCATTCTCTTCACTCATTCCACTAAAACCAAACCGCCGGGTTGGTTTTAGTGTTATCACCATATGCCTAGCTCCTGAATTCCCGAGGAGCCGGAGATACAAAGTGATTTTCCATCCCATCAACGAAAAAAAAAGGTGTACGTGACAATAACGCTCATAGCTAAGAATAATAAAGAAGCATTTCTATTGTCAAACCTAATCCCCGGCTTTTGCTATGAACATCTTCTCCTAAAGATTGTTATTATAAATTACTCTTTAAGTAGACGTACAAAGTATATTAAATACTCTGACTCTGAATTAAGCTGACCCACGCAACCTCGTTTGCGTCTCCTATTGCCCGTAGCGTGATAATTTTCCCCCGTTTTTGAAACATTTTTCATTGGTGCTCCGCTCCTATTGGCCGTAGCGTGATGATATATAGCCTATAGCCTTCCTCGATAAATGTTCTATCCAACACTGCAAGAATTTTACAAATCGGACCAGCGGTTCCTGAGATTAGCGCGTTCAAACAAACAAACTCTTCCGCTCTATATAATAGTAATAGATGATTTCCTAGAAGGCAATTAATAAAAAAAAAATAAAAAAAAATTTTTGGTACATCTAACACACAACGCCATCTAGTCCCAAGCTAAGCAGAGCTTGTGTTATGGGTACTAGACAAATGGTACAAATACACATATACTTTTTTTTGTAAATACATACATACTATACATAGAAAACACCCAAACTCCTAAACAAATATTTGTAGATCATACAAACATTTTTTGGTCCGACCCGGGAATCGAACCCGAGACCTCATAATCAGCAGTCGCACACACCAACCGCGAGACCAACGAGGCAGTTTTTTTTTCTCGAGGTAGTTTAAGGTCGGCTTTAAGCCTACAGCGAAACTTCTGAACTTCGATTTGTTTCGTAGAATGACTACCACTGAATCTCAGTATCTCAAATACTGTAGATAGACTGTTGACGAACTTTTTAGGACTTCCACCCACCGTGGTAGTAAAAGGTTAAAAGTAGTAGAGCCACGCTGGTTTCATCACGAACGGGGCGGTACTACCCTCGCACAGATCACCGTAAAGTGACAGCGTTCGATCTGTCGTGTTTCGTTGATAAGTACGAGACCGGAGGCCCAATGATGCAGAACCATCATAAGGCCGCCATGGTGTGGGTCACCATGCTGCATTGTTGCATTGTCTGCATTAGCAATGAGTATGGTGACCACCACTCTGGAATTCTGCTTAGACAGCTTACGTGTTCATCATCAATAAATCTAATAATTTATCAATAAATTTATAAACAGAAATTATTTTAATCAAGCTTAAAGTAAATGATTTTTTTTATTAATCATTATGAAATGGCTAATCACTAAAAACAGATATCGATTCGTTATCTATCTGACATACATATTAAAATAAATGTTTTGTCTATTGTTATATAATTATGTACGGGCCTGTCGCTCTAGTGGTTAGGAATGGACTGTAATTTTTCTATAATTTAATTGATTGTTTTTTTTTTCAACTTAATCTAGTTCCAAACTAAGCAGAGCTTGTACTAGAAGTTACATTTTGCTATGAGTACAACTTGAAAAAGGTTTATAATGATAGTAGCTGACCCATGCCACCTCGTTTACGTCTCCCATTGCCCGTAGCGTAATAATTTTCCCACGTTTTTGTAACATTTTTTTTTTCATCTAGAAGCAGTAGATGGCCCGAGGTACTTTCGAGTACCAGGGACTTATTTTGTATGATGCACCTGGTGCTGATTTCCGTGATGTTAGAGTTAGAGAAAGTTAGAGTCCAGTATAACAACCGGTAGGCGGTATCCGAGGAGCAATTCGTACAGAAAGATAGACAGCTGAATGCACTCCGTCCTCCATTAACTCAGACCTTAGTTGAGACTAGCGGACCCACGCAACCTCGTTTGCGTCTCCTATTGCCCGTAGCGTGATAATTTTCCCACGTTTTTGAAACATTTTTCATTGGTGCTCCGCTCCTATTGGTCTTAGCGTGATGATATTTAGCCTATAGCCTTCCTCGATAAGTGGGCTATCTAACACTGAAAGAATTTTTCAAATCGTACCAGTAATTCCTGAGATTAGCGCGATCAAACAAACAAACTCTTTAGCTTTATAATATTATACTAGTTGACCCACGCAACCTCGTTTGCGTCTCCTATTACCCGTAGCGTGATAATTTTTCCCCGTTTTTGAAACATTCTTCATTGGTGTTCCGCTCCTATTAGTCTTAGGGTGATGATATCCTTCCTCGATAAATGTACTATTCAACACTGAAAGAATTTTTCAAATCGGACCAGCGGTTCCTGAGATTAGCGCGTTCGTACAATCAAACTCTTCAGCTTTAAAACTTTATTATAGATATAATATAAAATATATTTATTACATAATATAGAAACCTATGTACATAACCATAATTTATAAAAAAAATAAAAATAACAATGTTAACATACAAGCGTCAAAAAACTCCACATCTTCGCCTACTGGTAGCGTTCCCAAAATAAAATATAATATAAAATATTAGTATAGATTACTGACCTCTCTCTCTATACCACCTTTAAACGAACAATTATTGTTTAACTATAATCTGAATCTTGGAAACGGCTCCAACGACTTTCATGAAATTTAGTATACAGGGGGTTCAGATCCATTTCTAGAAAATTTACCAAAAAAAAATACCAAGCAAAAGTCGGTTATCCAGGTAGATAAAGTGACGAATTAGTGTTAAAACTACCTTCTGTAATCGATTTCAACCATTTTGAATGTTTTTATTTGACTAACCAATTTGAATTGCAGGTAATTCAATAGACCTTTACGGGCTATATCATGATATATGTATTTATAGAAATAAATTATCCTAGACAGTTAATTCTTTACTTCCCCGATTTTTAAGATTTTTGCTCAAAACTGTGGCTTTCTTAATTTCTTCTAATAGTGTTCCAAATTTGATATTTAATATCCGCCTTATTTTTTTTAAACTTGTTTAAGGAAATTTCTCAACGTATTATTTTATAAATACAGACTTTATCGATTAACATCATTTTCAATTTCCTCAAATCTATTGAACATAATTTATCTTATCAGTAACAGCTAAATACAATCGCTACGTGGAATTGTGGATAATTCAGTGAGTAATATTCACGATAAGTGTTTCAGAAAAAGGAGCAATTCATAATTCGTTTCACCGTACTGCATTGTTTAAATATTTAGAACAAAAGTATGCCGAGTACTGCACGTCATTAGATTTACATGACAATTGTTTAAACACAAGAAAACTATGTTTATCACTCAAGTAGCTGCATTAATGTTAGGTAACTTCAGCTTTTAAACACATTTCGTTTATAATTTAATGTGTATATAGACTACAATATACTAGAGACAGCGAATCAATTGACGAAATAGTAACACAATTATATTATCCAATACGAAATATGTTAGAAACAGAACCTTTCTTTGACAGATAAAGATTATCAAGAATATTAAAGGGGTTAAAAATGATGTAAACGTTTTCACTACTTGTCAACTTTTCTCACGCGAATGAGCAAAATACTATTACTTCATATAGCCAAGTCAATTAGCAAAGATTTTTACAACAAAGAAAAATAGTGTCAGTAATTAAGGAAAATTAGAAAAACGATAGTATTAAAAGAATAGTGACATACTATAGTGTAATAATAAGAATAGTGACATGAAAAAAAAAACTAGATTATTCTACGAGGCGTACACAGGTATGACTCTGTTATCACTAGGTATCTTATCGTTATCACTAACCTGCCATGTCGACGGTGCTGTTGCTCGAGAGAGACTAACTTAGTTCCATTTCAATATCGTATTTTATTACAAAAGATATGTGGTGAGCTGATGAGTCATTGAAACATATTTAATATGGCTACTAATACGCGCTTGAAATTGCAACACCCTAAGTAATTAAAGTAATTATTAAAAGATACAACATGCAATTTGATTTCGAGCAAAGAACGGCAAAAAAATAACGTAGTATGGGAACCCTTGTCTAGATAATCGCGGTTCATGAGACAAACAGACGGAAGGACGGATAGTGAAGACTTGTAATAGGGACTCGTTTTTACCCTTTGGTAAACCCTAAAAATCTATACTAAAATTTTAATTCCACATCCTGGAGGTAAAATAATTCAAAGATTACGTCGACTAGGGTAAACTGTTCAAAAATCACATCAACTTTCGTCCAGTGGGAATACCTTTTTAGAACCTAAGGTAATTAATACCACAGGTCTCAGGGCATTAACTCGAAGAGGCGGAAGTTGATGTCGGTTCTGCCCCCTTATGCTGTTGTATTATTTCCTAATATTTTATTTTCACTGATGATTTAAGTAAAAGCCCGTATTCACTTTGATTAGTGCGAGTGCAGGTGTGAAGCGCAGGCGAATTCGCTGTCCACACGTACTTTCCACTAATCACCGATCACCCGCACTAAGCACCTGCACTCGCACTAAGCAAAGTGAATACAGGCCTTATGACAAAAGTCCTGGTGTGGCGTCAGGTAACCTAGTATAAAAACAAACTATTGATTTATCCTCTTTTTGATATCATCATCATCACCAACCCGTTGCAGTCCACTGCTGGACATGGCCTCTCCCGAGGGACACTACAAAGTCCTGTCTGATGCTTTTTGCATCCCTTTTTATTTGCTCTCTTTTTGATGTATTAATATTGAGAAATAATTTGTAGCGGAATTCCAAAATTTATAAATATAGTATATTGTATACAATTTTTATATTATTATTATGTTATTTTAGTAACCTGCTACGGGCTGATGATGATAATATCCAAAAGATATATTTTTGTGAAATATAAATACACACATCAAAAGTGTCTAGGGATCAACATATGTGTCTAGGGATCAACATATATTTTTGCAATACCTTTTCTCCTGATTGATATTAATTAAAATTTTCTTTAAGGATTCATCAAATAAAGTGTTTTCGTTTGTCACAGTAACGATAAACCAAGCCACCTTTGCATTAATAAAGAAATTTGCCATTTTCCTAATAAAAGGATTTTTGACATTTGAACCACTAACATTAAAGTTCGAAAAAAAGACTGAAATAACAGTTTTCTTTAAAATTTTATTAGGTAACTTAAACAATTAATAATCCGTGTTTCTACCGCGAACACTAACAACACAAGAATCGGTTTGGCATACTCAAAATGAGTTCATCCAAATCACGCTGTGGAATGGCCGCCCATGTTCGTTGCAACAACAAAAAAAGGTCTTCTTGCGACTGGATACCCTCCATATTCGGCAGAGCTCTTCTCTGTAGCATATCCCATGCATGCTCAATCGGGTTCAAGTCTGGCGACTGAGCAGGCCAGGGCCAAAGCCACATCTTAATCTCAAGAAATCCGCATCAAAATGCTTGATCCCTAGACACTTTTGATGTGTGTATATATCACAAAAAACAAGATATACACAGGATTTCCTTTACAGTTTTTGCTTTGAAATTGTTGTCTATTTACTTTCTGATTAGATAAGATAGGTATTGAATTGATAACCACGTGTTGAGGAAAATGCAATAAAAAAAAAATAGTTTGCCAAAACAGTACAAATATTTTAACATCACCCAAGGTTTCTGCACCTGCACAAAACCAGGTAGGTGGAACAACTTGGTTAATCTTTAAATACTGAAATTCGAATAAGTCCGTGTGTGATGAATTGAGAATAAGGAGTTGACACTCCGTATTCTCTATTCCGGAAACTCCAGAAATCGGCGGTAAATACGTAAATAAATAAATGTGTAATAAAATATGTAAAATGGATATTAAAGTTTTTCCGACCTTACTAACCTCAGCAATTCACCGGACGCAAAGAAACACATTATACGTTTGACTGCTATGAATCTGTCAACTGAAATATTTATATTTATTAGATTAAATCTAATAATGGCTGACCTTTTGTTCATTTTACATTTTGTCATCAGATCAGTGAATCAGAAGATATCTGGATTATTTGAAAAATGATATCACGTTTTTGATAATTTTATGTTAACTTTAATACAAACATCGTAAAACTATTCAACATTTATCAGGCCTGAGCTAATGAAGTACGGAGTGTTGGTATTCAGCCGTCTACATTTTTTTTCTCTGTGTGAATAGCTCCTCGGTTGTTATCCTTAACTTTAACTTACTATAAACCGCTCGCCGTCTCGGAAACCAGCATCTGGGGGACCAGGTGTATCCTAGAAAATAAGTCCCTGGTACTCAAAAGTACCTCGGGCCATCTACGACTTCTAGATGGCTCTTTCTTGTGCGGGAACCACATAACAATGTTCCCATTTTACTCGGTTAAGCCGGCTCCTAAGCCTTTGGCCCTCAGTCGTATGCGGTACGGCAGAGTACCACGCACTGTCGCTCGGTACCATAATGGCAATCCTAGTACTAAGGGAGAGAATTTCCTCTCCGATAGATACTAGGTCACCACCACACTTCTGCCACACTTGGAAAAATTGTCCTTATAAAGTGATCTTAGCAAATGTCGGAATTAAAAATTCATCAGAATCTTACAATTGTGAGTTCCCAGAGTGTGAATACAGCATTTATACCTCCAATGTTATTACCAGGCTAGAATTCATTCTTAAGCTCTTCTTCGCCGTAATAATTAATAAAATATAATCTTCTCGGGTATATACAAGTTGTAGATACACGCTTAAAAAAGACTGAAGGTTTAATATTCGTTGGCCATTCTGTTTACCTTTGCTGGCAAAAAGTTTATCTTGATGTCTACAGTCTAATGTCAGAATCACAACTTCAAAGGTTGTAACAGGCTTAAGTATCTCTTAAAGATCTCTCACGAGCCGTTGAAATAAATAATAGAATAGAATAGAATAATCGTTTATTTGGCCCAACGCCGAGACATAAAAAAAATATAATCGTATTAATATTATAAATGTGAAAGTTTATGAGACTGGATAGATCTTTGGACTGGACGATAAACCATGTTCGACTCGACCGGAATGATGTAACTCACAGAAATACATTATACACATGCAAAGAGTTTTCACTTCTATCGGCAGCCCCCAATGACTGCCCCGCATTTTTGTTTTTAAATGGATTCGAATTTCGAAGGGAGGGGCAAAGTTATAGTGTTTTTTGTAATTAGGGGCGATAGTTATCATTAACATCAGGTATCCTATATATTCATTAGCTCCCCTAAAAAACCGGTATAGTAATTAAGTTATGGAATGCTTATCTTCTTTCCTAACTAAATGTTTTTATCGTATGTTTTTTAGAAAACCCCATTGGTCTAGCGGTTAGCATATGCGATTGTCGATCATGAGGTATCGGTTTAGATTCTTGGACTGGATTAAAAAGTGCTATTGGATTTTTCTAACTAGAAATTTTAAACAACAGCTCGGAGTATGGAAGTTGGCGATGTTTCACACTCATGCCTTGGAGAGCATATTAAGCCGCGTTGGTTCCAGTTGTCATGAAGATCTATGGAAATCATTATTTAGAAGTCAGTGCCCTCGAATATACTGATAACTAATTCAAACCTCGAATCCAGTTCGCCCTCAGGATTGCGGAGATCCGATGCCAGTCGCTCCGTTGCAAAACTGATATTCTGAGAAAAGTGATTGAACAACCGAACGAAGAACTAAACCAATTGAACGAATATAGAAGAATAAAGGCTAGGAAGATGACATTCTTATGTTCCCTAGTTTAATAATCACTAATTACCGAAATATACAGGGAGTAATTAGTTTAAAGACCTAGTTTGCTAATTAGGTCTTTAATCGTGTGTTGACAGCCATAATGTTCTTTTAAAAGTATGACTGTCCAAATAATCAGTACGTCTATTTATTAACGACTATCAATACATTTAATATTAAATTACCAGTCTTTGTTGACTAGTTCGTTACATTCTCAATAAATGACGCTTCGCAACTGAAATCGATTTAGTATTTTTTGGTCGACAGAAAAGTAAAGTATTCACTCAAAATGGCAGGTCAGTGGTACTTAAATTTTGTTCAAGTTAAAGAAACTTTAGTATTTTTTAATTTAAATATTATTTTGTTTTTTATTTTTCGTTTTATTTCCATCACCATCATCACTAGCTTTTAACAGTTTACTGGACACAGGCCTCTACATAGAAAGGTGGTTCTAGCTTACCATACCATTCCTTGTGTTTGCAGTGCTTTCCTGTGTAGTTTGCTCCTTAGTAAGGGATAAGTAGGGGTGGTGACACTCTTATTCTTAACACACACGGACAGAAAAACTTTTACTATAATTAGAATATTTTTCTGTAACTACAGCTCCTTACCGTTGGGTATCCAGCTCTTCAAGGCGTCGTCGCATTCCCCCAGGCGCGCTGCTTGTGGGTACTGATGAAGACGGTGCAGATATCTACGCAGGCCGCGCTTACCATGAGGGTGTCACCCTCCCTGCCAAGATCATCCCCTCTAAATTTGCCTGCTACATAAGCTATCGCGGCGAAGAAATACTCAAAGATGAATTCGAGGTATTTAGGTTTTATTCTCTTTTATTTCGATTAAAGAGAACATCAAAGTGATAGTAAAAGTTATTTTAAGTCATAAATAAAGTTTCCTGTATCAATAATATTAGGATTATAAAGTTCTGACGAACTACATAGAGATGCTTTCAATCCTCAATGCTTGAATGCTCAAATCTATAATCTTATGGTTTCCTCACAGGTATTAGTGCCAATGATATTCACATGGAAATTTTCAAAGAATGGCCAAGTACCTCTTGGTGCACTGGAGGCAGGATACACAGCTGATGGAGAGAAATTGTACTTTGGAAGAGTCATTCATGATGGATATATCACCCCTGGCAAGGTACATTGTTAAAGAATCATTCATTAAATTTAATAACACAGACAATGCTAAAATACTAATTAAAACTGTGTATCAGTCTCAAGACTCATATGGCTGCGGTCAGATGTTTAAATTATGCCGGGGGTATTACGTTCAGTAGATCAGGACGCCCGTTCACGGCAAAATTCGGATACCTCAGTCACCCGACAGTAAATATATGATTGTAAAGTTTATTTTGATACGACAATACAGGTTAATATTCAATCTATACTAATATTATAAAGCTGCAGAGTTTGTTTGTTTATTTGTTTGTTTGTTTGAACGCGCTAATCTCAGGAACTACCGGTCCGATTTGAAAAATTATTTCAGTGTTAGATAGTCCATCGAGGAAGGCTATAGGCTATATATTATTTTATTTTTAAGTTAGGGATCCGTAAGAAAATTGCTATTTCGTAACCCAAGGTGTGAAATCGAAAACCTATTTTTGCGTGCGCTGCAGTAACTATTGACAACAGAACAAAATAATGTATTACGGGTTTGTAGGTCCCATTAAGGTCTACAAAAAAGTCCGCGAGAGCATATATCTAACTATCATGGTTTAGTCACAATAACCACGTTTGTGTTCAAAAAAATTATTTAATCGTCTGAAGAAAGAAACTACGTTAAATGTGTATCGTAATATTAATCCTTATCCAAATTATGTTTTATGTTATCAAGGGTATTTACTACTTTTTGTTTCATCCCAATCGGACAGTTCTTTTAGAAGTTATCACGAGTATAAGACGCTAAGAGTTGGTACCTGATAATGAGTTATTTGCTAAAGAGTTTTTATCAACATAATACCTAATATTAATCTTTATCCAAATAAATGTGTTGTTGATTCTGTATATTCGATCTTAGAAGAGTATAATAAATACATCTATTCTAAGTTTGTTTGAACGCGCTAATCTCAGAAACTACTGGTCCAATTTGAAAAATGCTTTCAGTGTTAGATAGCCCATTTATCGAGAAAGGCTGTAAGCTATATATCATCACGCTAAGACAATAGGAGCGGAGCACCAATAAAGAATGTTTCAAAAACGGGGGAAGATTATCACGCTACGGGCAATAGGAGACGCAAACGACGTTGCGTGGGTCAGCTAGTCACTACATAGTATAAAACAAAGTCGCTTTCTCTGTCCCTATGTCCCTTTGTGTGCTTAAATCTTTAAAACTACGAAACGGATTTTGATGCGGGTTTCTTTAATAGATAGAGTGATTCAAGAGGAAGGTTTTTATGTATAATAAATGCATAATATAGTATGAGAACACTGTTAATTTTCGAGGTTTCTAATGTGATGTAGCAAATAAACACATTTTTTGCGCTTACATTGCAAACGCTGGTTGCACCCTACGAGATAGATCAAAATAATGTACTACAGTATTGTACACCTTAAAAAGTACTACAAAAAAGTCTGCGATGGTATATGTCTATCTCTTAGGGATAACCCACAACAACCATTTTTTATTCCTTTCTTATTACGAGAAATAATGGCTTATTTACGAAGTGATTTTAAGCAATACAGAATGAATCCTTATACAATTAAGTAAATTAAATACATTGTGCATTCAATATAGATCAAAATGGCCCTTTACAGTATCTAATTTAAATGAATATATTCGAAGATATTACAGATTTAAAATACACGAATCGTGTCGTCGGCGGGGGCATCTGAAATCCACCCGTGCGAAGCCGGGGCGGGTCGCTAGTTCTAAATAAAATAACTTGGTTATTTTTATGTTACTGAGAATAGGAATGCAAAAACCTTTGAAAATCATAGATCTACTCTGCCATTGATAATGCTTCATTAATGTTTGATGATTACAGATTCAGCCGAGCCACGGCGTTTGTTACTATCCATTTAGGGGTGAAGAAAGGAGCAGCAGTGAATACCAAGTCCTTGTACTCCTATGAGCCTTCATTATACAACGTGTCAACATATGTTGTTATTTCGTTTAATATAAGCTAGTTTAGTTAAATATAGGCGTAAAGTGGAGATGAGACTAATGACTAAGAGAAGATGAATAAAGATATTTTATAGTAATTATGTATTTTTTATCGGTTTACTATTTGTCAATTTCAATGGCATTCAACAAATTTATTACCTGAAATACTTAAACAATGATCTCAAATAATACGCATGATAAGTTACGATGATTAGCACTCTATTTTTTTGTGGATGGGGCCATATTAGCCGATGACGGGTAACTTAATGGTGATTGACTACTGATGCCTATAAACAAACAACTGCAAATGAAGATATTTCAATTTGTATAGCCTATATAATAAAAAAATAGATAGCCTGTGTCACTCGGGTCATCATTATTTATTTATTTATTTATTTACACATCATGCACTTTACGTACATTGGCGGACTCAATGCCTAAGGCATTCTCTACCAGTCAACCTGTGAGGCAGAGAAAATAGGAAGTAGATGCATTTAGGTTATTTGTAAAATATACATACATATATAAACTTACCATACACTACACCTAATTAATATATAGACGCATATATATACATACACATACTAAAATATATATAAGAATATCATTACGAATCTACTGACACCTCATTCGTTAAAATCGGTTCATTGGTTTAGTCGCTACGGTGGAATATACTGCCAAAAACATATATATAATCCAGAATTGTTTGAGTGCCGGACCAGGAGCCCAAATTGCGAAAAGTTTTTAGTAGCCGCTAGCAGAATCAAAATTTTGCTTATGGGTGTCTTTTGGCTTTGGGTTATTTTTTGCGTGATCTATTCTGAATTACTGGTTATTAAACGAGATATGCCTAAATGGTACACATCAAATAGCTGAGCAATTCTGTAAACATCTTCAATAACTACGATATATTATTAAGTAATTTGATTTCTATAAACATTTATCATCTTTATGCGGGGGCACCCCAATACCAGCTCATCCCTTTGGACCGCATTTAACGAAGAGCGACTCGAATTGTCGATTGCCAGGAACTTTCAATTTGCCTAGACTCTTTGGCACTGCGTAGAGATGTGGCTTTGCTGTGCATCTTAACGCATTTACCATGGGGAGTAATCCAAGGAATTGTCCGGACTGATTCCTGCCGCCTCTTCCTGCCATCGTTCTACGTGACAGAAGTTACTTCCCCATCATCTAGATGGTTGGCAGTCCACAACTGTGCGTTTTTCCAGGAACTTTCTGCCTCGCATAATAAAACTGTGAAATGAACTGTCGCCTGCGGTATTCCCGGACCAATACGACCTTCAAACCTTCAAGAAAAGAGCGTACTCCATCCTTAAAAGGCCGGCAACACACTTGTGACGCCTCTGGTGTTGCGGGTGTCCATGGGCGGCGGTAGCCTTGCCAACAGGCGATACATCTGCTCGTTTGCACCCTATCTCATAAAATATTGTTCAAAATACGTTATCATGAAAATAGGCTTAATTTTGATAATTTTCAAAATTGAAGAGTAACGTCTACGAAGTGAAATAGTTTGCTATTAGCCGATTTCAAAAAAGAGAGGAGGTTCTCAATTCGACTGTATTTTTTTTGTACTAATATTAATGATGACGGCGTCACAGTGGTAACATCTACGATTTACCTTCCTTAGTTCGTACACAATAGATGAAGATGTTGGTCTCAGTGGTTACTCTTGAACGTTTTTAAGAGTTCTTCAAAGTCCTGACAAGAGGAGTCTGGCAAAAGGCCAGACATGTTATTTTATACATACCCATTAATATCTATAAATAGTCATATATTTATGCTACGATAACTATTAAAGTTTCATGTTATGTAATGAACCTATTTATTTGTTATTATTTAAAACTAAATTCACGCTGTGTTTCACCGGGTAAGTGAGGATAACAGAGGCCCATACCCCAAACCCTCCCCCCCTCCTCCTCCAATCCCTCAAAGGCCGGCAAGGCACTTGTGACGCCTCTGGTGTTGCGGGTGTCCATGGGCGGCGGTAATCGCTTACCATCAGGCGATACGTCAGCTCGTTTGCCCCCTATTCCATAGAAAAATAAACTAGCTGAGTCGAAAGACTTCGTCCTGTCAAAAGTTATAATATTGGCTCGTCACAGTCCAATAGAAAAAATAATAAGTAGGTACCTACCGTTTTTACTATTTTTAAAGCAATTTTTACGTTTTTTTTTCTCCATAAGAACTTTCCTTGTGCCTTAACGAAAATATAAAAAGAAAATAACAAAATTTCGCTTAGCAACACATTTGGCCATTAATTTTTATTTTAGATGGAGACACGATATGTAAAAGATGATTGTGATAATACTCATGAGTATAATTAAATGGTGTACACACATAGATTGATATAAATCAAAAGTTATTTCTGAGCAAAGCAAAGATCGACAAAAAATAAAAGGAGGAAAGACACTATTAAACCTTTTTATTACTGCTTAGGGCTTTAGGCCATGATAACAAAGCATTATCTTGGTAATGTGTCTCCTATTTATACAAAACATTTACATTTAATTTAGAACGAGGACCTCGTATTCTCGGCTGTTCCTCTCCTCTCCACCGAAGGGGTAGTAACAGGTACCGTGGCTCGGTTGAATCTGAAATTGATAAACATTTTAGTATAGTTCTAGGACCAATAAGTAACGAATTATTAAAAAAAACCGACTTCTTCGATATCAGCCATCTTTATTAAATTCATTGAAGAAATTAAAAGATAGAAAGAGCTGAAAGGAAAAGATTTTTTTAATGTTATTTTTTTTTAAATTTGATGTATCCAGTGTCACTCTCACGACTAAGACGAATCTATTGACACCAATCACATATAAATCTCACATAAAAATACGACAAGCCGTTTAGACTCTAGGGCGTGCCAAAGTATACTCATACATACATACACTCGACAAACATAACACACCCTCTTTCTCAGTCGGATAAAAAGAACGGAGTATCGATAAAAAATTGGGGGAAAATTATTTCTTTAAGAACCTTCATTTGTGCGGCGTAGACCGTTAAAGTGAAAAAAAAACAATGTGTGAAAGAATTGTTAAAAGTGCAAAAAAATAAACATTTGTGTTGCCAACGTTGATAGTGGCAATATATCCTCTAATCTAATAATCTAAGTGGTTTTATCACTCTATGATATTTGCATAACGTTCATTGTAGGTACTTTGACAAGCGACTCTTTAGCCTTTTCTAGTTTTTATCAAAAGATTTTCTATTAGAATATTTATTACAATGCAAATCTGTTTCTAAAAATAAAAGACAAATGTATGTTGTTGAAACTAATGCAATACATATTCATTAGAATCTATCGGTTCCGGTTTTTGTACTTTTCAATTGTACTCGAAAGACTGCACAGATGGCTTAGCGATCACCACGCCGTCTCCTACTGCGCTTAGTGCTGTGGGTTCGAAAACCAAACATGGGACAAAAATTTCTGACACTTGATACCAAGTCATCTATTGGTATATGCTCTTAGTAGATGTAAGTTTATGATTGTACTAAATATAATATTGTAACGGCAACATTAGGCTTGTCGGATCTAAATAAATAAATATTTCGGACTTAGTGCTTATGCTTAGTGATTGTCAAATGTCAAAGGACTACGATGTGGTGTGATGTGCACGGAATTGCGTAGTTATCGACAGGGGCGCCCTCTCCGCAGAGAAGATTTGGAAGCCGTCACTACAGTGAGTAATTTTCTTTTTAACTTGAAACGAGGTGTAACGCCTCAGTTGACATCCGTTCACCAGGTGGACTGGTCTGCAATTGTTTAGCTCATATCTATGGGCCGTGTGGCTAGCAAATTTTCCAAACGGGGAACGCAGCCCTGGTGAACGGACTAAAAACATATTATACATAGAAACACGCAAACCAAATCGTACATTATATGTTCATGTAGGTACACAAAGGTTCGAGCGGGAATCGAACCCATGACATTTGCTTAGCAACACATTACACTAACCGTAAAAATATGTGTAAAGTCCCCGTGACAGATAAAAAGGATATGTTCTTAGTGCGTAAGTTATCTTTTAACAATTAAGAAGTGCTAACCTTGCCGGGTGTCGTACACCCATCATGTCTGACTCTGCCGAAGTACAACACTTCCCCCTCAGCTGTGTACCCTGCCTCTACAGCACCGAGAGGCACCTGGCCGTTCGCTGAATACTGCCACGAAAACACCGCGGGGACTAACACCTAAACAATAAAATGTCTGTTAGTGTGTGTCAACTCCGACGCGCGACTGGAAAACACGTCACGCCATTCGTAGCCCAGGGGCCATCTTTGACGTAGGGCTACAGGCTTCTTCGCTTTTATACGTTGAGCACTTATACTACGTTGAGCGAAACGCGTAAGCGCCATGAAATTTTCTCGGCGCTTACGTCTTTTTGGGTAGAAAGCTATCCCTAATAATAAGCGTTCTAGCCCTGTATGTTTTATTAGTTTGTTAGACGACATAACTAATGATAAAGCGCTACAGCGTAATGCCTCAATTGTAGTTAACGCTCGATTTTACTGTTCATATTTTTTATACCGAGGACTCAACACGAAAATTGTTTCATAAGGAATAATCTCCAACAACAATTCGCTACATACCTACGTGAGATATTTTGTCATAAAAACCAACTGTTTTTATGATTATATACAACCAATTACCGCAAAGTTTATTTTGATATCAGTCACCTAATGATAAGTGCTATCCTTAGACATTTGCAACCCACGAGACACAAGTTCTGAAGGTAGGAAGTGGGTGTATTTTTTTTTATATGTGAAAATCATTATAGATGATACCTTTGACTGACCTGGTCTGACTGGTCTACCCGTGACCACGATCGGTGCTATGCGATCGAAACGTCGGGCTACCAAAAAAGGTATTGTACCTTGTAGATATTATCGCGATTAAGTCCCGATTTACAGTCGAATAAGATAATACCTTACCTAGTAAGGTATCATCGATTACCTTACGAAGAGTCCGTTTTATTAACTGACAGCGACTGAAATCGTCGGGCGATTTTCAGTCGCCGAAACTTCTCCTGGGCACGGGAGGAAATATATAATCCATTTCACATACCCACTTTGGGGACTTTAAAATGGTATAAAACACTCGTGTTATAACTGGACAACAAAACCATTACTTAACACATAAACTACAAAAAAATAAAGATAATTTGTTCTACTTACAACTAGGAAGGTTACAAATCAAATGTAAGATAGTCTCCGTTAAAAAACTACATAAAACCTATATTACGTAGCCATTCCTGACGAGAAATTTACCTGAACTAGCATTACGTACAAATACGGCTATAAAAACCAAGGTTTTTGCCATGCACTTAATTTAATGAAAATTATTAATAGGAATAAAAACCTGTACCTCAAACTGATCTTTAAATATTTCTTCACCACCATAACTGACGTAACAAGCTTGCTTCGAGGGTATGACCTTAGCGGGGATAACGTCGCCTTCATGACTTGCGCGGCCGGCATAGATTTCTGTACCGTCGACATCATTGCCAACATGCAGCGCACCAGGAGGAATGCCACGTTGGTGTAACGAAGCTGGTACCCAACGATATGGACCTGTAATGTTTATTAATATTATAAATTGGAAAGTAACTCTGTCTATTACGCTTTCACTGTTAAACCGCTGCACTAATTTCAAAAGAATTAGGTTTTGAGATACTTTAATATTTGAGGAAGGACAGGCTATTTTGTACCGTGATAACCGATATACACGCGGGTGGAGTCCCGGATAAAAACTAGTTATTTATATGTATGACATTTTTAACTGGATATGAGCCTAGTAGTTAGCGGTTAGCCAGAAGTCGTCGGTTCGCACCCTGGATTAATAATTGTGTAATGAGTAAAATCATTTCGTCTGTGTAATTTATATCTATGTCGCAGGTATATTGTCAAAGCCGTGATATCTTACTAATATTATAAACGCGAAATAAACACGAAAGTTTTTGAGTATGGATGCATGGATGTTTGTTACTCTTTCACGCAAAAACTACTCAACGGACTTAGATGAAATTTTACAGTCATATAGCTTATACATCACAATAACACATAGGCTACTATTTGCCGTGATAACCGACATAAACGCGGGCGGAGACGCGGGCAACAACTAGTATTATAATAAAACAGTAGATTGTCGATCGACTTCATTTCTTACAATTCTACGGCGTAGTTTTAGTGACATTGTAAGTTAAGGTTAGGAATAGTTTTGTTTTAATAGCAAGGTTTTTCTTTTGTTTAAAAAGAAATAATAAAAATAACCTAATCCAACCGCTCGTTAACGGCGCTGTTTAGTAAAATAAAAAAGTAAAATGAATCCTATTGATAATCTACCGTTTTATTATAATATCGCTAGTGAAATTTTAAAATCACGGCTTTGACAATATATATCTGCGACATCTATACTGTGTATGTGTTTAGGTTTTATACAAATGGGTATGTCTATCAGCGGTCTCGTTAACATCTGGTTACCTCTATCGGGTTTCGAATCAGACGGCTATGTGTGATATGAATACATTAATTTTGTTATGGAATTATTTAAAAAGGGCTCTCTTCTTAAATGACAAAAAGAAACAAAAATATTGTTAACTTTTGAGTTGCATTTTGTTACTATGTAGCTCTAATAGATAGCATTTGCAAATATAACTTTAAAGGATGTTCCTATTCCGTATGAAAATTCAACTTAAACTCCACATATCACATGCTTTAAAGACGTACTGGTAGATACATATATGTTGTTTCAATTTATTGTTACAAACAATACCACCATACTTATTCGAATACGACATCGTCAGCTATTATCTCATCTAAGATCCCAATATCGAGAATCTTATGGTATGTTGCAGGCATGATCTGTTGACTGGGTAGTCGATTTACATGTAATCCGTCTGACCTAACCAATTCTAGAACGTGTTAATAATCGCTTTTCATCAACCGTCAAATAAAAATAAAGTATGAATAAAGAATAGAGAGAAAGGAAGAAAGTATCAACAATAATGCTATCCTTGTCTGGCACACATTTTTATAATAACCGAGACAGAACGTTCATTGAAAATATGTGTAGATACATACATGTCATACATATGTCATATGTATGACATGTATGTATCTACCATATATGTATGTATCAACCATATATGTATGTACCATGTGGTACAGACACTGCTTCACTGTTCACTGTGGCACATTCTCGTTGCGTTGATAGTAAAAATGACCCGAAAAAATAGATGAAAACCATCTTTAGAGTCAAAAATCGTTTCGAAAGATCTCAAACGTTGTAGAACTTCTTGAGTTTCGAAAGATTTTTATATGTATCGAAGACATGAAATTTCGCTAGACTTTATTTTAACACACTTTTTTTTTTTTTTTCAACTTAATATAGGATTAAGTACTACTATTAAGTAGTTAAGGAGGAAAATGAAACACGCTATCACAAAAACGATGCTGTGAGATAATTATGTAAATAGGTACTGATAAGGTGTCACTAACCTGCCATGTTTTCGTCGCTATTATTCAAAAGAGACTAACAGAGTTCCTCTTTACAAGTGTATTTTATTACAATGAACGTGGTGTGTCAATAAAGACTGGAAACGTTAAATAATGATAATGTGTTTTAATGTGTTTCGTATTTAGAGAGCTATCGTTATTGACAAATTACTATATGGTTTTTCTTTGACCAATTCTTAATTTTTTAATCGATTTAAAAAGGAGCCGTTTCTGAATTCGGATGATCGTTTCGGTTGCTATGATAAGTGACCTGAACGTGTAAGCTAGAAGTCGTGGATTCAATAACCAACCTGGATATATAATTGTGTGTGCTCGATCACAGTTCTGTGTCTGGATATAATTTATCTATATTTATCTATAATATGTTTATGTACATACAAAACAGGCAAATGAAATTTAAGTTAGTACCTACTATTAGTTATTCTGTGTTGAAGTGTCTGTTTGTTAATTCTAATCAACGGATTTTAAATAACTATATAAGTACGATACTTACATCAAGATCAAAAATTTATTATTATTTTTTGTCCGTCTGCGTGTCTGTTAGTTTCGTTGTTAATCGTTCTAGACTTCTAGAGATTAGCCAGAGCTAATCTTTAGAACGACTGGACTGACATTGTTGAGATATTCTGGAAAGTAGCTGATGTTAAAAGGAGTACCTAACTTAGGATAATTTAGTATCGAAAAAAAGATTTTAGAATAAAAAAAATCGAAGTCATAAGAACTGCCGATAGAAGTGAAAACTTATAACTTAGAACTTTATTTGTAAAATAAATGTGTAAAATTAGAAATTTCGTATTGTTTAAATTAAAATTATCAACATCAAACAAGATTTTCCCCTACCAAAAAGTGCTCAACGCGGCCAAAGATGTTTTCACTGCAAAAACTACTTTAGTTCAAAATTAAAACCAATGGCATTGTTATATCCGACTCAAAAGCAACAAAATCCGCCCGTTAATACCACCGGGTGCAGCTAGTCTATACTAATATTATAAAGCTGAAGAGTTTGTTTGTTTGATTGAACGCGCTAATCTCAGGAACCGCTGGTCTGATTTAAAAAATCTTTCAGTGTTAGATAGCCCATTTATCGGGAAAGGCTATAGCCTTATAAGCTAAATTTAATCACGCTAAGACCAATAGGAGTAGAACACCAATGAAGAATGTTACAAAAACGGAGGAAAATTATTACGCTACGGGCAATAGGAGACGTAAACGAGGTTGCGTGGGACAGCTAGTGAATTATATTGTTATTAATAAAATTAATTGGTATTGAGAACAACCTCTTTTAATTATAATTTCAAACTCAAACAAGAAATATTGAGTCAATATGTGAAAAGGTGTTATTAACACGAAAGTTGACAATCAAAAATTATATACTGAAGCAAATTTTACATAATTGTTTCTTTTTTATATATGCTTTCGTGTTTATTAAGCTGGTTTGACTCCTTTTACATTGACTCTAAAATATATCCAGTGCAACACAGGAACAAGTATCCCACAAACAAAAAGAACAAAAATTCATTGGTATATTCTGGCGTCTAAAATGCGTCTTCGTTTCGGGAATCCGGTACGCTACTTTTCACCCCTGCTCTTCTTTCCATTCTTGAAGGCTTGGAGCAATAAGGCCGCTACTTGTATTTTCCTAGTTTCAAGGTAACCTAATAATTAATCTGGTGCACAATAAAGACATTTATTGTGGTAAAAACATCTTTAGCGGCGTTGAGCACTTTTTGGGAGGGGAAAATCTTATGGGTTCGCGTTTCCGACATGCTATTGTTTGATGATTTCATTTTTAGGGTGCCGTGCCAAAGACAAAAAACGGAACCCTTATAGTCCGTATGTCACAGCCACTTTTTCCGAAATTATAAGAACTATAATGTTGAAACTTGGTGAGTAGATGTATTCTGTGAACTGCATTAAGATTGTCACACAAAAATAGAAAAAAAACAATAAATTTTGGGGGTCCCCATACTTAGAACAATTTTTTTTTTAACAAACCTATACGTGTGTGGCATCTATAGATAGGTCTTCAAAAATGATATTGAGGTTTCTAATATCATTTTCTTCTAAACTGAATGGTTTGCGCTAGAGACACTCCCAAACAGGTAAAATGTGTGTCCCCTCCCCTCCCCCTGTAACTTCTAAAATAGGAGAATGATAAAACTAAAAAAAATAATATGATGTACATTACCGTGCAAACTTCCACCGAAAATTGGTTTGAACGAAATCTAGTAAGTAGTTTTTTTTATACGTCATAAATCGTAAACTGCAATTTACCTTTCATTCAATCAACACAAATATAAAAATAAAATTATATTATGTTACTTGCGACTGCGGAATCCTTCATGGGCGAGTCCGACTCGCACTTGGCCGCTTTTTAATTTAAAAATGATGAAATTTCAAATTTTACACATTAATTTTACAAAAATAACATTCTAAGTTATAAGTTTCCACTTCTATCGGCAGTTCTTATGAATGCATTTTTTTTATTATTATTTATGTCGTATTAATGGCAGCGGTATAAATTACAGTTATAAATAACAAACTATTCTTGTTCACGTTTGTGTCCCCTCTATTAACAAATATTCATATTTCGCTTCAGGAGCTGGTTGCAAGAATCCCAGAAAGAATCGATCAGAGCGGCGTGCAATGAAAGAGGCCTATGTCCAGTAGTGGGCTACTGCTGATGATGATGATATTTTGCTCAATGTTTTATAAGGTAATTAAATACTACATTATTATATTACTATATTTATTATATTAAAACTAAAAATATACTTTAGCAATCATACAACAAAACGAGTAAAAAGTGAACAAAAAAAGTAACTTAACAATAGCAATTATTATTCTGCAAAGTCTTGATGATTTGCCAATGTAATTTAATACAAAGTAATGTAATGTTATGTAATATAATGTGCAGAAAATTCATGACAATGAACTTCAAATTTATTTAACATGGTAAAAATATATAAAGTTTTATTAATAGTTATATTCACATTTATTGTCTTGGTTGTTGCTTTAAATAAGAACTAGAGCTTCATATTCGCTGCTAGTCCTTTCCTCGCCTTCAAATGGATATATACAAGTACCGGCACTCGGGTGGATCTGAAAAAATAATAGGCAACTTAAGGAACCTAAATAATTCAAGGTACATTTACGCATACACAACCGATACACACTGCCTTCTTTATACGAGTACCTACACTTTATACGGTAACCTTACCGTGTCTATAAGCTCTCCCGATACCAATAAGTAAATAAGCCAAAATAACAAGAATTTTTAGTTAAATGCCATAAAATAACAAAATCAAAGAAGAAAGAATCACATCTAGTTTAGCAAACAATACTTAGATCTTCATTCTCCTACAAAAATAGCGTTATTATACCATCGCAATAACAAATCAGAACATGTTACAGTTGTAAAATTAATTCAATTATTATACTCTTTGCGCTGTAGCATGGTGCGGGTGAGTTTCAGTAAAATTTCGTTTCACTCTTGAAAGTTGCCATGATTTACAAATTATGACTTAGTATTTCGGCTTTACCACATTCGCAATCTATTAAATCATTAATAACTGTAGTAAATAAAATTAAACCAACCAGAATATTCTTGTCTACAAATAACACCCGCACCATGCTACAGCGCAAAGAGTATAGTTATAACATTCTATATTCAAGTACCGATGTTAAAAATGAAAGATGATCAAAAATACGTTTTTGAATGCCGTCTCTACATGTTGAATACAAAGAATTTAAATAGAAAAAATATTTTTTTGCATTTTTCAGCTATATCTACACTTTCGGGTAAGTGCGGTCATTGCGCATTTTATCATTATCTCTTCTTCTTTATCATTAAATTAGTACGTTTAAACTAATTCGAAAACATCGCTTTTTACACAAGCAATTTCTATATTAAGCTAAATAATGGGGGTTTAAATTCATTGGTTCTCAATTCATATACTATGTGAAACACTACCCTATTATTTGTCTAAGCGCCAATGGTAATTGTTATATTTGGCTAAGTTATAATCTGTTTCTTTACCTTGCCCGGCGTTTGACAATCGTCATGGGTGACTCTGCCAAAGTAAAGCTTTTCTCCATCAGCCGTGGTTCCCGCCTCCACAGCACCTGGTGGCACCTGACCTTCGGATGCAAACTGCCACGAAAACATCGAGGGAACTAGTACCTGAAATTAGAAATAAAGTTTTTTTTTTTATAAAAGACAACTCCTGCTCTAGGAATAAATCCTGTGTCGCGGGGGACTTTACAAACGACGGACACAAATAACACCCAGACTCAGAACAACAATTTGTGGATCACACAAAGTGTTGTCCTACGGGGATTTGAACCCACGACACTTAGCGAAGTAGGAAACGGCGTGGTGACCGTTAAACCACTAGGCCAAACGTGCAGTCATGTTCTGTAAATACTTCGTACATAAGACATATAGACATTGAATGTATACGTAGACAGTTTTTAAATAAATACAAACTTCTACTATTGTTTAAAATCATTATACTCAGGTTCTGTACTCCTGTTTCACCAGTTACAGATAAGTTTCTGATAGCTTATCAGACATATAATTTGATGTAACCGTATTAATTGTGTTAAAAAGGCCTAGTTTCACCGCTTACAGATAAGTTCCGGATAACTTATTTGTAACCGGTGAAACTAGGCCTAACAAACAAAAAAAAAAAAACAATACCCTTTATAAAATACGAGTGATTTATAAATTATAAACCAACCTGGCGACAATTTTTCGCAAAATTCGCGCTAAGCCTATTGACAGCACTTTTGTACAAGTACATGAAAAAAAAGTTATTGTGCATTAGCACTATACTATTACTTTCACTAGAAAGTGACATACAATCTATACTTATAATAAAAATGTAACAGGTCCAATTCTGTACATTAAAGATATTTTGAAAATTTTTTTTGGGAGTGCTCTCTATAGTCGATACTGAAGCCAAAACTGTATTTTTTTTTTGCATTTTTGGCCGCGCATCACGCCGAAACTACTGAATGGATTCAAATGAAACTTGCCATGATTTGAGTTCATACTACGAGGTAGGACATAGGATACTTTTTATCCCGAAATTCAGCACGGTTTCCTGGAGAGAGGGGATGAAAGTCAAAATATGTACTTAGTTGTAATTCAATAACACATAGTCCGATTTCATTCATTCTTTTTTTGCTAGGAAGAAAAAAAAAAGATAACGGGAAAAGTCGTTTTTTTTGTTCACGACTGTACACTGCCTGTGGGAAGCTGTGACAGATATATAAATATGGCGGTACGAAGTTCGCCGGGTCAGCTAGTATCTGATAAAAGGGTTTACTAATATCGTAGTTTGATCGGGCGCCACAATATTGGCCCTCTTAGAAATGCAAGCCAATAATGGGGTGAAAAAAGGCTAGTTGACAAACGTCTTTTACAAGTTTATAATGGGCACTCGAATGATGACCAGGTTTTGATTCTCAAGTTAGTACTAGTATATCAAAAGTGGTGTGGATGTTCGTATCTGTACCTATTTAGTGAGACAATGCAATACGATGTAAATGTACCTGACGTTTTTGGCAATTCACAAAGACAAAGTTCTGATTGGAATGCCTACCGTTCATCGGTTATTAATAAAACGTTTTCGCTTCAACGAGTATATTTTCAAGACTTATTTTTAATAAGTACTATCAATAACTAACTAATAACTAAAATAACAATTCAATTTTTACGATTTTCCAAAATTCACGTTAAATATTTTCCATAATTCTCGTATTCTTGATTATGAGAATAATGTATCGATATTGTCAGTTACTTCATGTATGTGTGCAAAAACTACATTATGGTAATTCAACGTGAGAGAGCCACGCGTCGGCAGGCATGGGCCGGCTCGACTGGAGTGATATCACGGCCTCACAGAAAACCGGTTTGAAACAGCGCCTGCGCTGTATTTCACCGAGTGAGTGAGGATACCTTAAGCCCATACCCCAAACTCTCCCCCCATCCCCCTTCCCTTTTCCCCAAAGGCCGGCAACACACTAGTGAGGCCACTGCTGTTGCGGGTGTCCATTGCTGTATACTCGTTTGCCTATTTCAAAAAAAAAAAAAACCTTGAAGCAGTCAACAAAATAGGTACGTACCTCAAACTGATCCTTTGCTACTTGCTCTCCTCCATAAGCAATATAACAAACTTTCTTATTGGGAATAACAGTGGCTGGAAGAATTTCTCCCTCGTGGTGACAACGCGCTGCGAAGATTTCATCACCATCAGGGTCGGCTCCTACGCGTACTGCGCCAGGAGGAATGCTCTGCTGTACCAAACAAGCGGGCACCCAACGGTATATACCTGGAAATAAATAATAGGATAACTTTACCACTAATGTCGAGATTTCTGCTACAACATTCGACAGATTTTAGAACGAGGTCTTCAGATCTTACAGGCCATTTCATGTTTCGACAATTATACGATATGGCTGCTGACATCGTATTGAATAATTTGACGTTTCACGATAAAAATGGATAAAAAGTTTGGACTTCTTGAAGATGACTACTTTTAAATTCAACATCATAACAAAATACAAAAGTACAGTCCATTCGCCTTAAGAATTTAGAGCATATATCAAACCCGGGTGGGGCTTGATCGATGCGTCACTAAATCACTGACCAATAACCCACGAAAGGCTCGAACCTCGTTACGTTAGCTACGACCCCCCCATAGGACTAATACCCCGGGACTACCAAGAGGCCCATCCGGGCCTAACCCAGAGATCTGTCTATGTAATTGCAGGTGGCGCGGATAACCACTTCAACAGGACGCAGACCTGCAAAAGTTACCCCGAGACCCTAGAAGAACCTTAGAAGGGGTCTTCGAGAAGAACCATGAGAACTAACCATTATAATTCCAAGCTTTCGTATTAAACGATTATTTCTTGTAAGCTGATTGGTGTGGAGGTGACTCTTAATTTAATTCAAAAGTACGATAAAATATGTTATCGTGGTACTGGTAAAAAATTATTAAACAATTAAATAACAAACAGTTATGGCCAAAACTCTGTATGAGATTCTTTTTTTTTTTAATTAAAACGAAAATTCGATCAATAAACCGTTACAAAAGTAAGTCTGGATTGGCAGTCACCATATAGAGAATTGGCCTAACTTTGCCATACGACACACACAAACTAATACTATTTAGAGCTAGCACCTTCATAGCATACCTACATTACTAATATTAAGAAATGAAATGATATTATGCTTATTAATATCATAAAAATAAAACAATGATTTAACGTAGCAAGTTAATTTTATTATGAGTTTTTATCTATAATACTAAATGTCTTGGATAAGATTAATGATATTATTGATACATAGAATCCATAAATACGTTACAATCAAACCTCCAAACCCTTACCATTTAAATTTAATGAAATAATAAAACAGCAGTCCACAGTGGTTTTGACGGAACATTACTGTATTGTGTTCATAAAAAAAATTAGGTATAACGTAGTTTTAAATGGCGCTTTTAGATGTCGAAAGCAGATGTCAGTTTATTTACTACATCATTCATTACATCATCAATTTTGAAATTAAAAGAATTTACCTTAACAAAAACACATTTATAGTTTTCGTCACTGGTTTCTCATTTTAAGGTTTTATCCCTTTTTGATGATTTTTGTTCTTTAGACTAATAATTGTCCATAATAAAATAAGATCACACATATTATACTTATTCTGTTAAGTGTTTAGTGTGTATACGAGTAATGAAGTTTAATATATTAGAGGTCAGTGAGTTTAATTAATGAAATCGTACTAGTTTGGTGGTGATTGTAAGATGTTCGAAATATTTATTATTATTATTATTTATCAGTTTGATAGAATTTAACCGTATACTTATCGATGCAGTTTGGATGAATGTAAATAGCTATGAAGGTGCTGTCTCCTAATATCCAATCCAGACTTACTCCACGGTAACTCGACAGTTTCGCCAGGTAATGTCGGCGTAGTGTTTTCTGCGACTAACACCTCATCTCCAGGAGGTGGCTGTACAGGATAGGGATAGACGTATGCGGGATGCATGGGGTAGAACATGATGCCCCCAGGATACATGTGGGGGGGATATCCTCCAGGTCCTGGTGGACCAGGGGGGTAGCCTCCAGGTCCCGGTGGACCAGGGGGGTAGCCACCACCGTATCCAGGCGCACCAGGTGGGCCCGGCGGGTAGCCGTGTGGAGGAGGATGGCCATAACCATAATAGGGGCGACCTAGATCAAAATAATATATAAAATATTTAATAATTAAAAATTAGAAACCTATATTTTTGTACTTGAAAAAATAGTCATGGAAAATCATAAATTGAGAACCATTTTTTAAATGTTAAAACTACTTCTAAAGAGGTGTCGTTAGACAGGTCTTGGCGAGAGCTATTAAGCGTTTACCTTTACGTATACACTTTGTAATCTGTCAAAGTATAAGCCCAAATGAGCCTACGCTGTGATGTCACAGAATGAGTTTATGTATGTGTTAAATTGTGCCGAGTCTCCACCGAACAAAAGTTGGCAACTTTTGTGTAGTCAACATGTGTGTTGGTGACAAAAGTTTTTGAATTTCCTAGTGTTGGCAACTAAAATTGTCAACAAATGTTGGGATCCGTGTTTCTGTTTTTGGAGGTTTTTTGGCTCTGTGGAGACGCTTAGTTGCAATGTTTGTCAAATTGTTGGCGACTCGATGTAGACACAATGGAAACAAAATTTGGCTATTTTCTGAAGAGTTGCAAACAGTTGGAAACATTGAAATTGCCAACAATTTTGGTGGATACTCGCCTTTATGTTTTGTTTTGTATGTAAGTCTAAAACGTGGATGTGTGAAGATTTCCCCGCGTAAAAAGTGTCAGAATGTTTTGTGTCAGGAAAAGACACTATGGCTACTCTACTCCCCTCAAGTCCCCTCCAGTCTCCAGGAGTGTACTGCTCCATGACAAAGCAACAATACGTTGTTTACTTTGTTTACTTTGTTACTACTAGAAAAAAACTGTGCTCCATTCGCTATAAGAAAATAGTGGCAAATTGATCAAGCCCTGCCCCGTCACCAAACAGGTTGATCACGATGATGCGTCACTATTATTTTCTTAATATAAATTGAGTATTTATTCTTCCAGTTATGTAATTTATACTCTCGATTGTCGGCACTAGATGGAACTTGTTGTAATACATTTTAGAATGAAACTCACTTGTACTTATTCCACTATTTTAAATTAAGTTACACCTGACCGGTTTCGCCTTATGACATTCTCAAAGGTTAATCTTAGTGGAATAAGTACAAGTGAGTTTCATTCTAAGATGTCTTCCACTTATGTAAAGCGTCAATCAAATTTATTGCCATTCATAGATTAAATGGAAGTCATGGCATTAACCCAACATATTTTACTTGTTTCCCTGACACTTCAGGATGATTTGAATAATCTTAATTTTCAAATTCCAGCACTGTACTAGTAGTGAATTACATATTTGCTAGCTGCTTTGTACTATACATGTTTTTACAATTGAATCATATCTTACTTTTATATTTCTTTATCATAATCCACGATAATATTGAAATGTCGAAGTGCTGATACACATGAGGCAAATTATTTGGACACGTCATAAGTCAAATAAAAATGGGTGTATCTCTAACCCTTTAAAAGTGTGGTGATTCCTTTTGCTAATCACAATAGTAATAAGTGTTTTATTACAAACACAGATTAATAATATATTTATATTTGTCCCACACAATGCAGGTGTATCCTATAGGTACTAATGGCCTTCACAAACTAACTCTTCCACGATGGTTTACTGGACTGAAACCGAACAACAAATCATAGCTAACTATGGATAAGGAAAAGAAAAAAAGAGAAGGATATTGTGTTACGTTAGAACGCAAGCATGACCTTGACATTTTCCCTATGAGTAGTATATTAGGTATCTCTATGAGAAAGTGACTGCATTCGATGTCATTTTGAAATTCAGAAACGTTATATATGGTCAAATTAGCATGTTGATTAAAGAAAATATTTTTTTTACAATGAGCTGCCAAAATGACTCTGCTCTGCCTGATGGAATGCATGACCAGAATCCAGGAGTGGTGGTCACCATGTCACCACATTAATGCGAATAAGGACAATGCAGCATGGTGACCCACACTATGGCGGCCTAATGAGATGCTTTTTCACGCCCCGCTTAAAGGTCCCGGGATCATAGAGGGACGAAAACACTTGCGCTGGTAGTAATAAAATCTGTGGGGACTTGTTAATGACGTATTGTTGCTACTTTACTTGCTGTAAGCCGCATAAAATTATTTCTAGAACTTACTACGATAAGATATTTAAAAAAGCATTAGGTTTGTTCTACAAACCTGCTATGAAAGAGATTATTGTAGTACATCCCTTCGAACTATCATGAATTAGATTAATCTACTTTTACTGCTACGCTAATAATAAGTGAAGAAATCGATTCTCTGTTCTTTCTTACTATTCATATTCAACATCACTCACAAGTTTGCTTGAAACTTGTGAGTATATAAAAATGAATCGCCTAAATGTATGTACACGCGTAACTTCCGATCGGCTGCACCAAATTAAATAATTCTTTTTTTTATGCGTTCTTTATTGTTACGACAAGGTTTGTGTACAAGAAAAATTAAAATATAACTGGAAAAGTATTTTTTTTGTCCTCGATGGGCAGCTGAGACAGGTAAGTAAATATGGCGGTACGTAGTTCGCCGAATTAGCTAGTTTATATTAAGAAAGACAACCAACACAGTACATATTCTTATGTATGACCAGCACTATATTTAGCAAAAAAACAAATAATACATAAACACAAAAATAAGTAACGCGAAGGCAAACTTATATGGTAATATCACTGAATATTATACTAATAAACGATATTCTTCAAATATACTTTTCTTGTAAGTAAAGTAGAAACGTAATGGTTCTTTATAAGTTTCACATTACGTATTGTAAATAATATCGTTTTTATTTATTTACGAAATTTTCAATTTAAACTGGTTTCTCCGAACACAGGCTGAAGAAATTTTTAGCACAATAAATATTGTAAAGTATAATTAAAATTAATCACTCACCTGCCATATTGATGATGTCTCAAGACATAGACTAACACTACTCCACAATATACTTGCACCTATTTTATCTGAGATTTGATAACAAATGATAGCGAACAGCTACGAAGTTAGATAGCAGATTCGTGACATTGTATGACTCGTCAAGGAGTGACGATATCAATATAATTTTTGTACAAAAAATGAACAATACACAAACTGGTAGAGAATGCCTAGGGCATTAAGTTCGCCGATGTAGGTATATGTGTGCATGAAGTTTTAAAATAAATAAATAAACATGCGTGCTTCGGAAAGCACGTTAAGCCGTCGGTCACAGTAGCCATGCGATTCTTTGGCAATCGTTATAGGTAGTTGCTTCCCAAAAAAGGCTCGGGGAAAATATTTAAATATGTTACATCATCAAGTATAAATACACACATATAGTTAAAGTAACTACTGTCGGTGTTAACATATTTATGTTTTTCTCATCGTCTCTTTCCAGAAGCATCTACTCAATGTCTAAATAATATTATGCAAATCAACATTCAAAACTAATAAATGAGTATAAAATATGTAAAAACGATATGCAAACATTTTTGTTTCAAATATATATACTCTTATTCAGTGTTGAATTCAGATCACAATACTTTCTTCAATTTGGAAATGACTCAGTATCTTATCAGTAAGAATGGGTTACCTTTTAATTAATAAGAATTTTCGTGAGTAGTTTATTTTATCGAAAATACTTAGACAATTTCTGCCACGTGTACAGGGATGACCTAATCGTTTTAAGCCCTCATGAGATCTTTTTTTCTAGGAGTAAATCGTTTTCCAATGGCTGTGTGATGTATGACTATAAGTAATAAAATCCATTTGATCATTTTACCCATAGGGCACTGAATGCCATAGGCCTATCTCAAAGAATACCAATAAGAAGCGTTTCTGCATCCGGTACATCTTCGCACCGAAACGGTTAATAATGAGGTGGTTCGGTGCACCAATAAATTAAGTGGAATGGATGATGAATGCGAGAAGTCGAATATCGAATCACGTGGCGTGCAATGGGAGAGGCCTATGTATGTATAGAGTGAACTGCGACAGGTTAATGATGATATATGCTTATATGCCAAATATCATATAATATCTCCTGCGTAGTTGACTGGTCTCCATTGAGACTGACCATGATGGCTGAAATCGGAGACTATATAATATGATGAGTCATATATGCTGTCGTTATCATAAGTTCCCAACTTTATGGCTCTACTGTGGGATTTGTGCTCTGACGACTATAACCATCGACTTTTTTAACCAAGTTTGTTGTCACAAGTATCACTTTAGAACTTACGAGGTACATTTTAGGTGTGTATTTTTATATTTAAAATGTATTGTACTTCATTTGTGATATATCATAATAACTGGCACGTCAAGAATTACAATATAGTATAGGTGATAAAAAATAAAACCACTTGTTTAAAATTAGCATTCGTAGCAGCCTGTCACTCAAATCAAGCTATACTAAGGGACTCTATTATTATTATTTAATATGTTGTCGGTATATGGACAAAGTAGCAGCGTGTCAAATGTCAGAAAAATATTTATTCACATAATGAATGAATCTATGTATATTTGCTGGCTGCTGTAACTGCCTGTAACACAGTTAACACTAGAATAGCAGTCAACGACAACCTCTTTTTCCTTATATTTATCATTTTTCGGTTGTATAGGTACAATTATGTGATTAAGAGTAATTGTAAATTTTTGAGTGCAAATTAAATAATAATTATTATTATTTGAGGTGAATGAAAATGGAATGAAACAACATATACGGATGTCGCGATATTCTTTAAAAAATGCTATAGTGACCATAAATCATATGTATCACTTGTAGATGCACAGGAAAAACAATGATTTCTTTAGTTTAAATGTGTTTTTTTTTGTTAATTCCTAATACATAAAATTTATTTTCCAAGTCCACAGATTTTCCATACGGCTTATCACAAGTATTTTAATTTCCACACGACTTGAGCGTTTCTTTCACAACATTAGAAACATTAACAAATTCTTTAAATATACGTTCGGCACTATTTTTTATATTATCATCCATTGAAGCATATGTTGAGACGAGATCGTGGAGAATATTAACAACAGTGTCTTCCAAATGCATATGATTGGGTCTGTCACGGGTTTCTGCCATCTGAAGGGTTATCATTACCTGGAGAAAAAATTGAGAGGTTAAATATCTGTGTTTTTTTATTTATTTGTTCGGAATTACTCCAATATAGCAGCTACTGTTGGTTGTCGAACCGACCAAAAACCGCACGCAATCTAGTAGACGGGGATCCAGGTATAACTTAGAAAGGAAATCCCTGGAACCCCGAACTACCTCGGGTCATCTACCTACGGCTTTCAGATGACCCATCCTGAGTTGGAACCCCGATGTTCCCTTTCTGCTTTCAAAAGCTTGTTGGGGTGACTGCCGACCTCACCTATAACCCCCTGGCTTATGACAATACATGCTCCATAAGGAGGACGGAGATCGTTTTGCCACTCTAGCGTCTGAGAATATACATCTATTTGGGATAATAATTTTCACTGAAAACTGTTCGGTAATACTAGTTTTGAGAACGATCCATTAAATTAATATGAAACTATTCCAAATATTTCGGGGAGAAATATAGACATATAGACGGAAAAATGTACTGAATTTAATATGAATGAAATAGGTTTACTATACTCTTTGCGCTGTAGCATGGTGCGTGACAGTTTCTACTGAAAGTGTAGCGTTAGCGACTGCTGTACTTGAGGTCTCGGGTTCGATTCCCGGGTCGGACCAAATATTTGTATGATCTACAAATATTTGTTTCGGAGTTTGGGTGTTTTCTATGTATAATATGTATGTATTTACAAAAAAAAAGTATATATGTATTTATATCAGTTGTTTAGTACCCATAACACAAGCTCTGCTTAGCTTGGAACTGGATGGCGTTGTGCGTTAGATGTCCGAAAACATTAAACATTTGTTTCAGCTGTACCAGATTCGCAATATATTAAATCTATATCTATACTAATATTATAAACGCGAAAGTTTCTAAGTACGGATGGATGGATGGATAGATGGATGGATGGATGGATAGATGGATGGATGGATGTTTGTTACTCTTTCATGCAAAAACTACTGAGCGGATTTGGATGAAACTTTACAGTAATATAGCTTATACATCAGAACACATAGGCTACTATTTGCCGCGATAAACGACATAGACGCGGGCGGAGGCGCGGGCAACCACTAGTCAGTAATAACTGTAGTAAATTAAACCAACCAGAATGTTCTAGACTTCAAATAAATGCCGCACCATGCTACAGCGCAAAGAGTATGTATAGTAGCTAAATTTAGGCCAGGTTGAATAAGAACCTCATTACCAAATTATTTTTTAATTCTTAACAGTTCAACTGTTAACAAGAATGGCAAATATTTTCATTAATGGTCTAATTATCGCTACCCTAATAAGTAGATATTACCTTTACTCTTTCGTTACTCTTAGTACCCTACTTACCTTACTCTTCCAACTGTCTAGTGCCTCCCCTGCAACGGTACCGTGTAGCGACAATCCCGCTTTTTGTAAATTACGCCGCAATAACATCAGATGATAAGACCGACATACATCTGAAATACATCAAACATATTAAATAACAATGACTGTCAATAATTTATAAATATACAAAAAAACATCTGCGTAAAAACGTTTTGTAAAATTTGTGTAGCCTTCGGGGCATTATTACGAATCTATTGTTGCCTCATTCAATAAAATCGATTCAGTAGCTTAGGTAAAACGAAGTCGGGTTAGATACATTGTTTATAACTCTTTACCGTTATAATCGGCTGAAGCGATTTTAGTTATCTCTAGTTTTATACATTCGTTTTTACTCCGAATAGCAAACAACCGAAAAAACATTGAATTATGGTTAAAATATCGAAAAGTCAAGCAATATGGTAAGTTAAAATATAATACTGTAAGCAACTAGGAGTGAGAATTAAATAAAAGTGTCAGATTGGATGTAGCCTAACCTCAGTTCTCATTTATAATTAAAACACTAAACAGTTCACAACAAACGAATCTTATAATTCATGATTACAAGTATTTCACGAAATACATAACAGATCGACATTAACACGATAAGAAATAGGTTTACAACGATATAACATTAAACGACAAGATATGGCCGCACGGCCTATCAAGACACGTCTTTACTGAGCGCTGTCCGAACAACAAGTGTGAAAGCATAGCCAAGTACCGCCCTTTTATAGGATCGCACTGCATAATTTATCGCTAGAGTAGGGGTACACCTAACAATACATAAAATTAATTTGTATTCATTGTATAATTTTTTTAAATCTATTAAGTTTTGTAAAAAGGTATTCTGACATTTATTGAGCGTCAGGTTATACGAAAACGTATTGAAAGTCGGCTAGTGATAAAATTAGATTTAGTTAGAATTGTAAACTATTTTACCTTTTTTACAATCTTTTTCGTCTTCTTCGTTAGGACAATCTTTTTTGCCATTACAAACTGATTTGATAGGAACAGTTAAGTTGTTAACATTGCACGAGTATTTTGTAAGAGAAGGTTCAGCTCGACAAGTGGCGTGACACTTTGGACGACACCTTACTTGTACACAAGTGCCATTTCTACAGTAACATCCAGCCGTGGGTACCACGTTTTCATTTCCTGTATGCGACCGCTTCAGTGCATCGATCATTTTTTCATTCAATAATAATAAAAAATCGTGTGTCTGATCTAATTCTTGCAAATTTGAATTACGCATCGCATCTGAGTAAATGTGAACGAGCATTTTAAAATATTCATCTCTACTAACTTTGATTGCATGTAAGTCTACATCAGAGCTTGTAGTTAACTTCTGCAACCGGCGTGCTAAACCTGTCAGTGCTGCTATCTTAATTTTACTATGTCCATATTCTTTTGACATTGATTTCAAAGACACTAAGTCTATCACCTCATTAAACAAAGCATTTGCTGCAAATTTATTTATATTAGATCCTAAAAACAAAAAAATTTGCTAAATACGTCTAAAACCGAAACAGTACGTTTTTAAATTGAATCTTGAAGGTCATACTTACCCATAGCACACGATGTTTCATCGCTTTCATCAAAACAATCTAGTTTACCATCACAAAGCACACCTAAAGGAATACTTGGTTCACCGGAGACAGAATGACATCTCAACCGAGTTAATCCAAATTTTTGCCAACATATCCGTTTGCATCGAGCGTTACAATTATTCGATGCACAAGCATCGCGCCTACAACGGCATGACATAGGAAGATAAGAGGATACCTTTTTATCTTGAATATTAGAAATCTCACTATCCATATCTCTTCGTGTCAATAAAACATTTTCTTTTGCTTTCCCGTCAGAAGGTAAACAAAGATTTATTTCCAGAGCCGATGACAGTGAGCTCACTAGTGAAGTTACATCACTGATTGTCTTTTTCATAAAAAGCTTGTCTTCGTCTTCTATCGCTTTGGACGTTATGTTATACTTTTCTGTGGGTCTTTTGTAATTTTTCAGAAAATCCAACTGTGATAACAGCATGTTCAATAAAAATTTATGATGGCGAGAGAAAATAGGAGTACCAACCAATGGCTGCAAACATTTTGTAGTAATGGATTCATCTACATCCGACATCAAGCTTATTGATTGTTGGATTTTATCCATGACTGTAAAATGTAATAATAAGAGTTGCACAATAAAGTAAATGAAGATATGATCATTTATGTTTTTATTTTTAATATGTATGATAAAAGAAAAAAACGATTAACTTGAGCTTTTTAGGCCAGCTTGAATGATAGATCTCGTTTCTAGTCTTCGTTAATGAAATAAATCAACATAATAAAAATAACACAATATTGTGAAGATTTCAATCTACATAAAGATATGATTGTTGAGAATGACCATCTGAAGTAATTTACTTTTGAGTATTATTTATAAAACATTTTCTGATACCTTTATCAGTACAATTTGTTTCGTCAGCTTCATTCCAGCAGTCAAGCACACCGTCGCAAAGTTGCTCTAAAGCTACATGTTTTCCATCACCACAAGGCAACTTGTGCAAAGAGTCTATACGAAAACAAATTCCTTCCACCATTTCTGTACAACGTGGATCAATAGAAGATTCACTCAAAACTTCAGCGAAAAATGCTTTATATCGCTTAATTTGCTTCATACTCATTTCGTGTGTTTCGTTGTAACCAATATCGTTTCTTACATCAGTTTCATCTGATTTAGTGTCAAGCGTTCGTCTGTTTTTTGATGCTAGTCTGTTCATAGACAATTCTAGTCCTTGTTTTATAAGCTCAGTATACGCTTTCAGGTCACTGTGTTGGTCGTGAATTTGCAAGTGTTTTCGTTTGGAAGAAGACATTATTCTTTCTTCGATTTTCTTTAGAATTGCTCTCTTCTCATCTAAAGTTTGTGAATTTCGGAGGTATGATTTTGCCACCAAATCTATTTTATTAGCTATATCGCGTATTATCTTTTCTTTTACTTGGGGATCAAATAATTTACGATTGCCTTTTTGAGATTTATTCTCAACATTTTTGTTGCCAAATTGTATTGCGTTAGATTTTTTATTACTCTCTTCGTGTTCATTACTTTGTATTATAGCATGTTCGGTTCCTTCACTTTCATTTTTAATTTTTCCACTAAAATCACGTTCCTTTTTATTTTTAGCATGTGCTTTGTTTTTAAACGCCTGCATGATAATTTTGACATATTTGTCTCCATTCGCCAAATTTTTCACTGATCCTTTCAACTTCTTTTCATTTTTTTTAAAAATAACCTTCTTTTTTTCATCGGAAACTTTGGATAACGATTCTAAGGTCATATTCGAAACTTTATTAATTATTTCGTGTTCAATTATGGCTTTAACTGTACTGTTGTCAGCTTTTGATTTCGCTGAAATATAAAATGCTATTTTTACTATTGTTAAGTTATATTTCATACATAATGTTTAAAATATTTAAAATATGAAAATAGTGTGTACCTGTGTACACACTATTTTCGATAATGTCTTGTATATGTTTATTCTGAATGCTAATAACAATTTGGAAGTTTATACATTATTTATATATTTAAATATAACTATATTTTGTATTTACCATAACTTTGGTTTGTAGAAACGAAAATAACTAAAAATAAAAAATAAACCCTCATTATGTATGAGTATTTATGCCGCGGGATTTAAAAATGAGTTTTTGCTTTTATTTACTAAAGCAGTAAAATAATCATTAAACATCTCGTAACAGGTAATGAAAATTAATTAATTTTTAATTGGCTGAAACAGGTTGAAAAATTTAAAAAAATGACGTTGAGATTATTTGTATAAATTCATAGGCCTCTAATGCTACGAACGCGTATCGTAGTGCTAGCTTTCTCTTAATTTAAACATTTTTATGCAGGGCTATGTAATTGCATTGATTTGGATAATTACGAGCACTATGTATATAGATATGAATTGCCAGTGGTAAGAAGTACCAACTTCTTGTTTAACACATCGCAAAGTTAATAATTTTGTGATGATGAATTTTAATATAATGATGAAGAATAAGTTGAATGATGATGATAAAGATGAGTGACCATTCTTAGCAAATTGAGAAATCGTTGTGCCTCGGAAAGCACGTTAAGGTAGCCATATGAACATCTGTAATAATCTGTATCAATAGAGTCCTAAAAAGTCCGACAACGCTCCATTTCCTGAGTATGTGAAGGTCTGGTGGTAGTCGTGCCAAAAAAAAATCAGTTCACACATATCGTATTAGACTTTAAGCCGAACTAAATCTAGTTTGGAAAAAAGGCTCAATGTTGGACTGTGTTGTGAAACTCTTTTCGAGTTTCTCCCACACCAAAGTAATGCATTCTGGCGGCGACTGGATGCACAAAGCTGCAGACCGGGTTCTGTGGTATGCCTCGAGAGAGGCATATGTCCAGCAGTCTACTTCAACGGACTGATGATGATGATGAACGCATTTTTAGTAACTATATCATGACACAGATTCTACAAACAAGATATCATTACACTTAAAATACGTAATCGGAAGTCTTATCGAAAATAGATAGATTAAATGGCGTAGATACTAAAAAAATATCAGAGATAAATACGTTGATTTTATTGTGTGCGAATATCGTGTGAGGATTTCAAAGACGATCCATCACCTTCGGCAGGGCCCAAGGTAAAGTGACCAGCTCCCCTAGCTAAGTTGTGTTGCATAAACGTAAACGCTATTAGAAAACTTATGGGACATGACGTCCCTCAATACTAAGTCGCGTGATCAAAACAAAATATTAATAAATAATAGAAGAGAATGGAGGCGTTAGCCATTGTACAAAGAGAATTGATACGAAACACTTGCAACTTTGGCTAAGGGGTGGTTTAGTGACTGGTTGTCTACAAGTCAGGGCAAGCATGTCTCCGAGAACAATGGTAAACTTTAGCAGTTCACAATATCACACTGTACCTACTTAGTTTGGGACTAGATGGCCTTGTGTGTAGATATCCGAGAGATTTTTTTATATTTTTTTACTTATTTCTAAATGTTTTTGAAATCGTTTATTTGAAACTGCCTCGTTGGTCTAGCGGTTAGCGTTTTCGATTGCCGCTGAAGAGGTCTCGGATTCGATTCCCGGGTCATGGCAAAAGTGTTTTTGGGTTTTTTTACAAGAAATTCTCAATAACAGCCCGGATAATGTAAGTTTATTGGTGTTTCATGCCCATCTCGGTCTTGGTTGTCATGAACATCTATGGCAATCATAATTGGGAACACAAATATGCTAACGACGGGCTCAACTTTCGAATTTAGTTCGGCCTTTGGGTTGGTGGAAGCCCGATGCCATTCGCTCAGTGGAAAAACCATTCCAAACAATCTTGGGAATAATAAAGGCTAGGAAGATCATGTTTTCCAACATATTTACCTTTCTTCATTTCTCTTAAGAGAAATGAAGAAAGGTTAAAACGACTACCTCGTTGGTCTCGCGGTTGGTGTGTGCGACTGTTGATCATAAGGTCTCGGGTTCCGTTCCCGGGTCGGACCAAATGTTTGTATGATCTACAAATATTTGTTTCGGAGTTTGGGTGTTTTCTATATGTATAATATGTTTGTATTTACAAAAAAAAGTATATATGTATTTGTATCAGTTGTCTAGTACCCATAACACAAGCTCTGCTTAGCTTGGGACTAGTTGGCGTTGTGTTAGATGTCCGAAATATTTATTATATTATTTATTTATCGTAAATACCTATAATACTTCCGTGCACAATATTCTTTTTTTTACGGGATATGGGGCAAACAAGCAGACGTATCGCCTGATGGTTAGCGATTACTACCGCCCATAGACACCCGCAACACCAGAGGCGTCACAATTGCGTGCGTACGCACTTTTTTTGAAGGTGTAGGTATTCACTTGAAAAGGTGTAGGTATAGAGAAATTCCTAAGAGTTCGTTGAATTTGGCTGTGCACATGACAAGTGCACCAACTTTAAGATAACGATATTTACATTGCCAACAACTGTTTCTTGTTTAACTTAATTGAAGTGACGCATCGTCAGCAAACAGTGATCTATGACTAGTGACTATCTCGTGGTTAATTATATTCTCCTTCGCACGAGAAGAATATTGTTTATTGAAAGCAAAATAACACAAACGTAAGGCCAGAGCCCTGATCACAAATGACGAGTGCTATTTTTATCGCAGCTACTGCTGGGGCTCTTGAAAAATATCTACCTTTACTAATATTATAAAACTAAGGAGTTTTTTGTTTGTTTGGTTGAACGCGCTAACATCAGGAACCAATGATCCGATTTTCAGAAATTCTTCCAGTGTTTGATAGCCCATTTATCAAGTAAAGCTATATAACATCACGCTACGAGCAATAGTAACTGAGTAATAATGAAAAATGTGGCGCAAACGGGGGAAATATATTCAATTTGCTGTGCACTGGCATTTCTCGTTATTCATGTATCATATTTCCATATCAAAACGCTCTGTCTTATATAGGTAATACAGGCCAGTCTAGCGAAATAAGTATGTTCTGTAATCTATTCTGTTTGACTTTAGAGTAGTATATTGCATGTCTAGTATATTAATAAGATTTAATATAAACAACGTTGCTCATCTTAATAGCTTCTTTCAATTTTGCTGATTACCAGGTTTTATTATAAAAAGATACGTTGCTTTGATAAGGTAATGGTAACCTTGGTTCACCCAAGGGTGGCAGTCTAATCGTGTTTGTACGAGTTACGTCTGCTCATTCAACGCTTTCTTTAACAGTCCATCTAGAAATGTCAATAACCAATCATACAATTTGAAAATCGAGTATTCATTACTATTTCAGTAATGACGTACCTCTTAACTGCACGTATGGCCTAGTGGTTTAAGCTGTCGCCATGCCGTTTCCCACTTCGTCAAGTGTTGTGGGTTCAAATCCTACATGGGACAACACATTGTATTCCACAAATTGTTGTTCTAAGTCTGAGTGTTCTTTGTGTCCGTTACATGTATGTTTGTAAAGTCCCCCGCGAAACATTATATTCCTAGTGCGGGAGTTGTCTTTAAAAAAAAATGAATGACTGCCTCAGTGGCGAAGTGGTAGCGTATGCGACTGCTAAGCTTAAGGTTTGATGATGATGAGGGGTTTGATTCCCAGGTATTTGTTGCAGGTGTTACATAATATACATGTGTTTACTAAAAACAAGTTTTGCTTAGTTTGTTACTAGATAACATTGTGTTACATGACCGAAATATTACTTTTTAACTATTTGAGTAAAAAACGTGCGCAATCAATACGAATGCAATGACTTGTACCAATCGATTTATATCTTAAATAAACTATATACTAAGTAATATCTTATAAACCAACTTTTATTTAATACAAGACTTAAGTGCCTTCTTGAACATATTCGATACCGATATAAATCCATTTATATCCATATAGTTCGTGCCACTTGTGTGTAGCATCGAAGAGTAGGCTTCAAGTAATACACGTAGAGTTCCGCCAACTTTGTCTACCAATGTTTTGCGATTAGGCTCTTCATTCTCGGTAATAATTAAAGTCTGCATTATCTGTAAATAACTTATTTTTCTTTTAAAAGTTATGAATGGGGTTGTGTGCGTATCATGTGGAATAGCTATTTTTAGCTGAATGTATACGCATTGTTACATCCCTATTTACCCTGTCACATCACTATTTGTTGTAGGAAAATGCTGACTTGCAATTATTGCTAATACACGTAAATACAATATTCAAAATCAGCAATCGTTATATTATAAATACTCGAGATTTTCCTACATTCGTTGAGTTGGTTGTTCTCTAGCTAAACTGCTGCCCAGCTACGGACCTGGTTCTTGTCTGCCGGCTGACTATTAGTAAATACTAAGAATCCACTCCGAATCTACTCTGCCCTTAACAAGGGCTATCGCGCCGTTATAATCGAAGTCGCGTATAAGTTTAGTTATAAGTAGAAATTCTGTGGCCAAACTTGTGTGAGTTAAAAAAATTCAGTAATAGATAATAATAATAATATAATAATAATGTGTACTTTTGGTATTATTGTGATAATGAAAATATACATATTAACATGAAAATTAAAATAACTGTGACTTAGGTTTCAAGACAATATGCTTTAAGTAGTACAGTAATATAAAAGAATCAGGGCGTAAAGAGAGTGGATTTTAAAAGAAAATGGCTATATCAATAGTTGAATAATCGTTAGATTTTGGAGCATTTTAATAAAATGAAATTCAGGTGGCAACAGCTTGCATACTGTTTACCTTTCATATGATACTAAGACTATTGTACCTGAATATCTGACTTTTAAAAAAGAGTGGCCTGAGTTTCTTTGCCAGTATTCTTCTCATAAGGCTCCACGCATTTTGGAAACTGGAAGTTATGGATCGACAAAGGCAGGCAGTAGATTTTAGTGTTTTCACCTAACTTATTTTGACAATACAGCACATGCTGTGGCGTCTGTTTGTGTCGATCTATGATTTTTAAGTAAAGCTCAATTTAACGTTCATAATTGTCACTTGGTGACTTAATTGAATAAATGAATTTGAAAGTGGTTTTGGTCTACAATGGTTACAATACCACGCTGGCTAGACGGGTTTGTTTCATGGTTTCCTTCTCTTTGCAGCGCTGTTGTCCTGCGTAGTTTGTTCCCATAGTCGGATCTTGCAATAATCTCGGGGTTAACAGAAGTGGAGATACGTTGTATTCTTAAGACGTCACCACAAAGACGAAAATACCATGTTATAGTGCTATCTCTAACCACTCACCATGCCTGCAGCCTTTTTCATCATCTCCACTAGGACAGTCTTCATTACCATCATAAACAACTTCTATACTCACAAACGTGCTGTTACCATCACATCTGTATTTAGTAACACTAGGTTCTGTTATACAAAACTCTTTACACCTACGAGAGCAAACCTTGGATCCGCAAACATTATTCTTACAGTAGCATTCTGCTGATAATTGTACGTGTTTGTTCCCTGTGTATGAACTTTTTAGTGCTCTTATCATATTTTGGTTCAACAAAAGTAAGAAGTCGTGGGCATTGTTTAACTCGCGAGCGCAGTTACACCGGGCCATAGCTTTTTGAATAATGTAACCAGCAATTTAAAATATTTGTCTCTTAAAATCTTCACTGTATTTATATCTGGATTATGGGTTCTTGTTGTTAAGGTTTGCAATTGACTTACTAAGTCTATTAACGCTTGCATCTTGTCTTGTCCATATGTTTGAGCTACTACTTCTCGTGATAAAATTCCTAATAATTCGTTATAAATAGTGATAGCTTTGTGTTTATAAATTGACGATTCTGCAATAAAATTATAATTTTTTGAGCTACTTAATGTAATTCGTAAACTGATACGTGATACTATACGACTTGGCCATCTTCATTAGTGGTCCTATGGACAATGATAATGATACATGCGATCAAATGAGATCTGCACTCTCACCGGGGAGGATCTTATTCATGAAAACGGAGATGATCATATTCACTTTGTTCCTACGTGATCTTCAATTCCTTTACCTATTAGAACGGAATTTTCTCTTCCCAAGGAGATCAACTGCATAGAAATACTACTGAATAGAAAGCCTAAAGTGCAGCTAAATCTATTTTCAAACTGTTACTCTAAATAATAGTCATACGGCAGAGAACAGAGTAAAGCACTGTCGTTAATAAATTCCAACGTGTCCAGAGAGAGACTAAATCGTCCACCGAACGGAGGGTAGTAGCCATAGTGTATTTTTTATACAAAACAGTGTCATTTTTCGCGGGAGAAAATCTTCATACATACACGTTGTAGAGTTATTATAGATAGAGTAGGGGAGCCAAGCCTCCAGCCGTCCCTCGGTTAGAAAGAGAGAGACGATCGCGGTACCCATCTGTACTCGCGCATGCGCTCAGCAGAACGATTCGATGGTTAATTGTTGTGATTTGATTACCATTATTAGCCCTTTACTGCGCATGCGTCAATAGAGAAAGACAGACGGGGTACCGCGATCCCCTCTCTCTTTCTAACTGTTGGACGTTTCCGTTTACTGTCAGCCGTATGTCTACTCCACTCTATCTATAATAGCTCTGTGGTTGCTCTATGCTCAATATCAATAAATAACACATAACAGCTTACGTTTATATTTGACTGCCTCGTTGGTCTCGCGGTTGGCGTGTGCGACTGCTGATCATGAGGTCTTGGGTTCGATTCCCGGGTCGGACCAAATGTTTGGATGATCTACAAATATTTGTTTCGGAGTTTGGGTGTTCTCTATGTATAATATGTATGTATTTACAAAAAAGTATAAATGTATTTGTGTCAGTTGTCTAGTACCCATAACACAAGCTCTGCTTAGCTTGGGACTAGATGGCGTTGTGTGTTAGATGTCCGAAATATTTATTTATTATTTATTATTATTACTACGTGGGCTATTTATTCTGTTTAGTGAGAATCTTAATGGTCGTCAATGTGCCAAACTGCTAATCCGAAAACCCCTTACCTTTCATGCATGATGCTTCATCGGTTTCGTCTATACAATCTATTTTGCCATCACAAATATAATCCAAGGGGATAGTTGTAGTTCCTGTGATAGATGGGCATACATATTGATTTAGAACGTATACTTGCCAACAGATTCGTCTGCAACGACTATCGCAGTGATCTGTTCTGCAAAACTGTTGGTTACAGGTACACGATATTGGAGACCAATGAACATTCTTGAATTTCTCATTATTATCCATAAATATTTCTAAATCTTCTCATCCATCCGATCCATCACCATTGACGTAGATATACTTCAACTCCAGTTTTAACATATTTTGCCATTTTTTTATTTGTTCCAAAAATGAGTAATCTTTCATACACAGTTTTTATGTTTCTGCTTCTAATAGAATCGTACGGGCTAGTTCAATTTGGTCTACGACTGCAAAAAATACAACCTTCTGTATATCAGTGTCTTATGTTAATTGAATGTCAAGTAATTTAAAGGTATATTCATATACTAAAAAAAAAATGCGTGAGTGGGTTCATTCCCGTAAGTATATTACATATTATATGTAACGGAACGTGGTATTTGGTGAAACATGAATTGGGTGCATGGATGGCGCAGTGGTTTAAACGGTCCTTACGACGCTCTCTACTGCGCTATTGTGGGTTTAAAAACTACATGGAACAACAATTTGCGAATCACACAAAATTCTAGGTGTTCTTTTTATCCGTTTCTTGTGAGTTTGTAAACTCCACCGCGAGTCGCAACACATAAAATATATTCCAAATGCCGTTGTTATCTTTAATAAAAGTAGAAAAAAATACTAATTCAGTACCTTACAGTGAGCAGGATTCTTCATCACTTTTATCAGGGCAGTCTATGTAACCATTGCAGAGTCTTTTCAATGGTATTGTTGTATCATCGCCACACGATACAGTTTGCGAACTTTCGATAAGATCACAAATTTTGACAATAACCTGTTCGCAAGTTAACCTCTTTTTTTGTTCATGTCTTTCGTTAAAATTTCTCATTATTGAACTTGAATTTTTATTATTTGATGGTATTTTAACGATTTTGGAATCTTTAGGTTCAGTAGTCCTTTGAGTTGAAGAGCCATTTTGTATTTTGTTTGCAGTATCTTTTGTTATAGTCAAGTGTTTTGTCTTGAAGTCACTTACTTTATGATCAGTGGGTATTCCTGACTCATTGAGTGTAATGTATTTATAGCTTAAATCATTCGTTTTGGCAACTCTTTGATGTCGAGTATAAGAAACTGGTTGAGTTCGGGAATCGTTTATGAAAGAAACTGTTTCGTTGTTGCTTTTATTTGCTATTTCAATATTTTGTGTTTTATAATCAACATGTACTGTAACTTTATGTGTTACTTCTAGAAAAGTGTTATCAACTCTATTTTTACTTTCTGTTTCCAACGGTAGTTGTGACTGACTTGCTAAGGTATTGCTGTTTGCTGCTTCACTTGTAGTTTCATCGGCGTGTTTCTCTTGTGCTAAAATATAACATATGTTATGAGTGGACAAAGATAAGTAATCATTTCAAACAATTTCAAAGATGAGCTTATCTTTGAAATTTACTAAGATTCTGCACATTCTGTCAGATTTTTTTTCTTTTTCTTGTTTAAGCTCTTTTAAGCATTTCGTGTTTAATATCAAAAGAAATCATTTGGAATAGTAACTGGTTTTTAAACAAAACCAATACAGTCACAAACACACTAAGTTAAAACACGGTTAAAACGTATAACAAATTTAAGTTATTTATAATAGAGTTGAAAAGTGTTATTATAGATACATTAAACAACACTGACTGCCTCGTTGGTCTAGCGGTTGACGTGTGCGACTGCCGATTCAAGAGGTCTCGGGTTCGAATCCCGGGCGAGCCAAAAGTGTTATTGAGTTTTTCTCATTATAGAAATACTTAATAACAGCTCGGAGTTTGGAAGTTAGGGTCTGAACCCCCGTGCCTCGGAGAGCACGTTAAGCTATCGGTCCTGCGCCTGATCTCTCCCCGGTCGTGTCGGTTAACCGTCCCATCGGATTATGAGAGTGAAGGAACAGAGAGTGCACCTGTGTTTGCACACACGCTTGTGCACTATAATATCTCCTGCGTAGTTGGCTGGTCTCCTTTGAGACTAGCCGCCGTGGCCGTAATCGGCTAGGAGAACATTAAACAACACTACGAAAGTCCAAAAAAGGAAACATCCTGATTGTTAAAATTTTACATAACTATTGTATTGATCTTTAAATAAAACGTGTACCATGCCCGAGGAGTTCATTGCTTAATAGAACTATACTAATAAAATGAACCTTCATTTAAAATATGTTTCAAAGAACTTCTCACTCAAATCTAGATACCTACATTAAGTTTACATCACAAAGATGTAGTTGTAAAACTCATAATCGAGGTGATAAAAACGCGTCGCTATCTGAATTGATATGATTTTAATTAAATTGTAATGAATTATAAACATTCGATAAAATGGTATGATAATATTAACGAGCTCGAACAGGAGACGCAGTCTCGTAAAAAGCGTTTTACCTATAAATGGCAACCACACATATTATACATCAAGTAGGTATTGCCACATGGCCAAAACGATTTTTGATTTACGACCATATGTTATGATAATATATTGGATGACTGAGTTTTGCCCGGTATTTTTTTTCGGTAAATTTTCTAAAATCAACCGGCCAAGTGCGAGTCGGACTCGGGCAATAGGGTTCCGTACAAAACTGTAGGTGTACCTATAAGTAAAAGTTTTCTGAATTTTTCTGTTACCTGTGCTGTAAGCTATTGCTTCGTACCAAATTTCGAGATCCTGAGTTCACGGGAAGAACCCTGTAGGTTTTGATTCCCTTGCGAATGTCGAAAATTTGCAGCATAAACGGTTGTATCTTTTGATTGCGTAGGATTAGAAGTTTGATTTTTTTCCCAGCGCCAAGGGACAGTAGATCTGAGTATTTGATCATGAATTTCAGCTTGATAATTCCACGCGTTCTTGAGAAAAATGGTCTTGACGGACAGACAGACGAACAACAAAGTGATCCTATAAGAGTTCAGTTTTTTCCTTTTGAGGTACGGAACCGTAAAAATAAATTGTAGCTAGATCGATTTATCGACCTCGAAACCCCCTGCATATTAAGTTTCATGAAAATCGTTAGTGCTGTTTCCGAGATTCAGATTAAACATATCTATATATATATAGGTATATAAATTTCGTGTCACGAAGCCTAATGAACCATTTTTTATCAAATTTTGTAAGTTTTTTTTTTTTTATGTTTGGCCCGCCAAAATGACTCTACTCTGCCTGATGGAAAGCATAAGCAGAATCCAAGAGTGGTGGTCACCATGCTCACTGCGAATGCAGACAATGCAGCATGGCGACCCACACCATGGCGGCCTAGTGATGCTACTGCATCTTTTAGTCTAGTCAACAAGTATGGAACTTGTTGACTAGACTAATTGGGCCTCCGGTCTCGCACTCACCAACGAAACACGACAGCATGCTGTCATTTTACGTTGATTTTCTGTGCGAGGGTAGTACCGGCCCGTTCGTGCTGAAATCAGCGTGGCTCTACTACCTTCTAACAGTATTTGTAATTTGGTCCCACTCGGTCGATAGGGTAGTTTTATCTCAATTATTGATCTCAATAGTTGTTATTGTAAATTAAATGTTTATTATACAACTTTAGTGTGTATTTATCGGTTAGTTCTATAAAATCCTAATAGATGGCATCTAAGGCATCTAAGTTGCACAGTTAAGATGAATAGGTATAAGATTACCATTCTATCCTATTGGCGGAATTGATTGAAATGATCTGATTCTTCAAACTATTTATGATGAACTAGTTTTAGTTCGCGGCTCCGCCCGCGTGTATGTCGGTTACCGCGGTAAATAATAGCCTATGTGTTATTCTGATTAATAAGCTATATTACTGTAAAGTTTGTAAAGTGAAAGAGTAACAAACATCCATCCATTCATCCATACTTACAAACTTTCGCGTTTATAATATTAGTAGGATATTATGTGTTATGCTCACAGTTCCTTCAGTGTTTTAATTATGAAAAATTTAAATACTGCGATAAGGTGGAATTTAACAGTTGTTTTAGTTTAAAAATCATACACATAACAAAAGTAAAAAATAATAATTTAGAATTTTAATTCGTAAATTTAAAGTCGTGAAAGTATAAATATCTTCCACGAGTCACGAAAAATATTATTTTCTTTTATAATTAAACAAGTCTCAGTTTGGTATTAATATACGAAACTGAGACTTGTCGAGATTATTCTGCCAATATCAAGTGTGATGGGGATATAATATGTGGGTTCGGTTATTTTTTGCAAACCTCCAAAATTAGCAGCATACTGAATGTGGGGCCAAATATTCTTATTGAGGCCGCAAGTTTCTTATCGAACAATGTAACATCAGAGACTGTCAAATGCAGTGTTTCCACAATGAGGGGGAATTCCCCTTTTGAGGGGAAATTAGGGTCCAGAGGGGAAGAAAAAGGGGAAAGAGATGAAAAGGGGAATCGAGGGAAATCATGGATAAAGCCTAGCTTAATATATTGCGGAAAATTTCTTAACTAATTTTTGTATGGATTATACTAATGGTACCGAAATAAACAGTAGCGAAATTGGCAGCAGGTTTTAATATTTCTGGTCAGGCTTTATGAATACGAATGTTGAAATTATACTTTATTCATGCTTAGTCTAATTTTTTTGGATTCGCTTGCAGTTGCATTGGCCTGTACAAACTTGAGGTGGGGTATTTCGAACTGATTTTTCATCAGTTGTACAACAATTTCAAGCCAGATTTGATTCAACTGTTTCATTATCAAGCCTATTGCTTTTATCCGTTTTAATTTTTTTTACACGACTACGGCAAAGCCAAAGGAGGGTTATGATTTTAAAAGGCTATGTATGTATGTGTGTTCATCTGTTCCCTCATATCTCCTTAACTTCTTATTAGAACTGGACAAATAAGGTATCGTTAGAAGTGTCTTGATTGTCCGCTGGTTATAGGCTATATCACGTCTCTCTGAATCTAATGTGGCGCCCTCTAGCCGACATAAAGTACTGTATTCAAAAATAAATTTGAGATAAATATGTCGTGTTTGGTATCATTGGAAAGGGCGTAACTTGTAAATTTAAAAAATACATAAATTAGCATTTGCTCGTGACTTTTTCCGTATTTTTTCGATAAGTTTGATATTTCTACGGTATGCTTGTATGTTCCCACATTCTCATTCTTTCTAAACTACTAGTCAGAATAAGACATGAGGTATCGTTAGAAGCGTCTTGATCGTCCGCTTGTTAAAGGCTATATGACGTGTCACTGAATCTAATGTGGCGCCCTCTAGCCGACATAAAGTACCTACTGTATTAAAAACTAAAGAGCGTTACTTTTACATTTCAAAAATATATAAATATTATTAGCATATTCTCGTGACTTTTTCCGTATTTATTCGATAATATTGTGATATTTCTATGGTACCTATTTTAAATATACTTTGGAAAGAGGCACCAACATTTTAAATAAAATAAACTAAAACTATTTATAACTATTTCTACGTAACGTGTGACTACGGTTTTTTAAACTTGTTCCATACTTTTTAGCGTCGTTTTTTGTTGTAGATGGGTTTTAGTTTTTAATCACTAGTAGCCGTTCTACGGCAACATTGAAAAAAGCGGCCAAGTGCGAGTCGGACTCGCCCATGAAGGGTTCTTACAGCAGCAGCAAGTAACATAATATATTTTTTATTTTATTTTTAAATTTGTGTTGATTGAATGAAAGGTAAATTGCAGTTTACGATTTATGACGTATTAAAAAAAACTACTTTCGTTTAAACCAATTTTCGGTGGAAGTTTACATGGTAATGTGCTTCATATATATTTTTTGTGTGATAATCTTAATGCGATTCACAGAATACATCTACTTACCAAGTTTCAACATTATAGTTCTTATAGTTTCGGAAAAAAGTGCCTGTGACATACGGACGGACGGACAGACAGACGGACAGACAGACATGACGAATCTATAAGGGCTCCGTTTTCCGACATAAAATATAACTTAGGCAGAATAATTTTTGAGGGGAAAAAAGTCCTGAGAAGGGGAAATCTCATTTGAGGCGTGGGGAAAGGAAATCATCAAAGTGGAAACACTGGTCAAATGTCAAATTGACATCAAGTCGAATGAAATCATAACCTAAAATAGGTGTTCTCTACTTCTTATTTTATTTAATTACAGTTTGAGAAGACCGAAAATACATACTGAAAATCATTTAAACAGCTATGAATTCCTCCTTATTGAAACTAGCTAGCGTGTGTAAAAATTTAATTTGTTATATCTATATAGGTATGATTTAAGTTTTTTTCTTGTAATACAAAAATAATACTATTTTTACAGTCTACCACTGGTTTGGCGAGTATCGTAGCAAAATGTTCACCAGTGCTGGCATCGCAGCTTCATACTTCGGCCCCCTTGTGTAGGGTTGTGTCGGGAAAGTATAGAATCACCAAGAAACGTGATAGACCTCTGACTTATGAAATGGCGAACCCACCTCACTACATTGCTCATCGTAAATCGTGGAACTCTTGGAATACATGTAAGTTTTCACAACCTATTAAAAATCTTATATAAACAAGTACTTTTTTATTTATGTATCTAAGGCTAAGGCATTTAGCACTAGATACAAAGATAGTGGATCAATTAATAAACAAAAGAAATACTTTCATAATGTAGAATAGATAGAGTAACATTAGTAATTAAGTCCTTAAATATACACTTATTATTGGCAATGTCTGTAATGCTAGTGTGGCAGAATTGTATGCAACTTGGTACTCATTAAAAAAATTAAACACCCTATTGAAATACCCAGGTGAATTGATTCTATAATTTACAATCTTAAAATGAACGAAGTAAAAGTCCTGATTGTTTTTTCCACCCTTCTATTGAAATATTAATGCTTACAATAACTGTTTTATAGCATATGAATTGTTTTGTCACCGTTGTATTTAATTTGGACAGTATTTTCTGTTCACTTCATTTCTCACGCTGTAGGTTTGTAATATGAAAAACAAATGAGGTGCATAACAAGATGATTAATAATTAGATCATTATAATGTTAACATAAGCCTAATTTTAATGTCTGTAGCTTCTCTGAAGGATGGGCTCCGCAGTTCAGAAACAGCTGTAGAAGATGAATTCATCAGAAGGTTTATGACTGGCACATGGCATGGACTTGTTTGCAGTGAAGTAAGGACTATGTTTAATTTTGAAACTCTATAATAATAATGCCCCAAGTTTAGTTATGATGTGCAATGCAGTAATGAGTTAGTCTTAACGAAAACATGCATTAAGAGGCATGCTTGTAGTTTCACTGAAAAGAGCCCAACGGAACGGGTTATATGAGCTATTAAAGACCTTTTTATGCTAACTTGTGTTAATAAGAGAAATGACTTTCAAACACCATATCACACACACGGGCTGTGTCTATTCTAACATTGGACAAAATTTTTTGTGATCCACAAATTGTAGTTGTTCTCAGTATTCTTTGTGTCCCTTTTATGTACGTTTGTAAGGGCCAGGCACATGAATATGTCTAGTGCAGAAGTTGTCTGTTAAAATCATAAAACCCGTGTGGTGAAATGGGACACCGGATAAGAACGAAGTTCCTTATTATAAAAATATTAATTTCAAGTTCTATTCGTGGTATAAAGAAAATAATTGATTGGGTATACATTAACTGCAAATATAATAAGTCATCACGCAGACTATACATTAGACACTGTATAGCTGTCATACATAGACTATACATAAAAAAATACGCTTTTTTTAACGTTACGGACGTTTTTTTACCGGCTCCGCAACGGCCCCTAAGGAACTTCGTTCCAATATTTTATCTCCATAAGGTACCATTAACACAGAATTTATAATTTCCAGGTTATAATCAAGCGTCAATTTAATCACATCCGAGTGGCAGCTATCATCAGGCGTGCGGTCTCTCCAACCAAGATGTACTTCCTTCTAGGCTACTCAGAAGAATTACTAGCAAATTGGCTGCAGTGTCCTGTCACCTTAGAGCTACAGACTGTGGAAAGTTTCAAAGATGTTGTGTTCAAATATATTTAAAATTGCACGTCTTTTTTGTAGTATAAATTATTAGCTTTAATAAAATTATGTATATAGTTATTATGGACATTTTTTATTACAATTTCATCACTGAGAACTTGAGCATGAGCTAGATATTTTTAACCTACTTCAAAAAAGGAGGAGGTTATCAATTCGTTTTTTTTTAATGTTACCTCATAACTGTCCACTAGGTAAAGCGATTTTGATGATTCTTTTAATATTTGAAAGCTGGTGCTTCCCGTGTCGTCCCATTTTAATTTGGTCCAGTTCTTGAAGTCGGTTCTTTTTTTGATAAAATCTGTGATTATAAAGTATGAAAAGCATAGTGAGTTAACATCAATCAGATTAAGCTTCTTTTAGAAATATGTATAATAATAAATAAATAAATATTTCGGACATCTAACACACAACGCCATCTAGTCCCAAGCTAAGCAGAGCTTGTGTTATGGGTACTAGACAACTGATACAAATACATATATACTTTTTTTTTGTAAATACATACATATTATACATAGAAAACACCCAAACTCCGAAACAAATATTTGTAGATCATACAAACATTTGGTCCGACCCGGGAATCGAACCCGAGACCTCATGATCAGCAGTCGCACACGCCGACCGCGAGACCAACGAGGCAGTAGTGTATATTGGAACATAACCAATTTTAGTTCCTCATTTTGTCACAGGTGTCTCTGCTTTCCCTTCTGTTAAAACTATGGATTTGACCAGTCACGAAACAAATGAAGTTGTATTTACAAAATATTTTATTAAAATGTCCACGAAATCCCTACAGCTTTGATCTGTGCAAATTTTAGTAAATACTGAACCACATATCATATCAAACATGATTTACTATTGAAAGGAATACCCAATTTATGATTTGCGGTTATACTGAGATTAATGTGTCAAGGTAAAGTGCCTTGATGGCACACGAGGCAAAAAAAATGTGTCAAATGACTACTATTAAGCGCATACACACTGACTCACACTGTACTGCAAGTGTCGTGTATCAGTAGTGCCGTAAGCTAAGAAGGACACAAGAAATAATATAGGTATCGTTCTTATAGGGAATAAGTCAAAAGATTAAAAATAAAAGACCAGAAATAAAATTTATCTTATAATTTTTGATTCCTTCAAATATACACAATGTATCAACAAACAGAACAGCGAGACGCGTACGCATACAACAACTGCCACACACACACGGGCCGGCACACACACAAGCACACATCCATCACATCACCGCTCCAACATCGTACCGAGCCGTGAACGAACTTCTGCACATACGCTTTTGTACTTTATAGATCTTTTTACACTTAACTAGAACCAAACACCGATTAATTTTGATATATTGAGACACTAATTGAGGATTTCCGGAATTAACCATTTAAAAAAAGAATAAAAAAATATTAAGCCAGCCTAATAATTAAACATTCAAGTAGACTTTAATCGAAAGCGACAAATTCAAACGGTGTTTGTCTCTAAAACTGATAGTTAATGAAACATTCCATTTTAATTAGACAATTTTTCTCTTAATTTTTCATAAATGCTTATGGTGGCTCTCAGGTAAATATGTATTGTCTATCACAGTGTCGTAAAGCATTTGTCCTTACATACTAGTGAGTTAAACATTGCGATCTTATCATTAAATCACCATAAAACACATTTTGTAAACTCGTTAAGGTGCTTCAGAAAATATTTCTTTTTTTTTCATTATCATGATATCTCTTTTTTTTTAAGTCACAAACAGTCTTGTTATCGAGCTAATTCGGTGCCTGTGGAATGTGTGTTAAGATACACTGAGCTACTGTTCCGCGGCTAATTCTGTGTGCGCAGAAGTCCAAACGGCTGACAATATGGCTCGATCGTTGTTAAGCATTAATTGTTATCGAAATTACATATTTACAAATTAAATATACACACAACGTGAAGGCTTTTCGTGGTTAATTCGAATCATTATCCAAAACTTCAGCGGCATCGTTGAAGCTTCCAGACCTGGCCAGAATGATTGTTTACACCGTGAAGCCTGAATATTTACACAATCAAACTATAATACAGATATGTACAAAACATAATGATTCCAAAAGGAACAAAAACGGGGCATTGTCAGTTTTCAAAAATACGATTCGCCAGAGACAAGTACTGCGAGGTTTCAACGACACTAACAGTTTTTTTTTTGGATGGCATCAGTTTTATAAATCAATAAATATGTCTAGAGTGGAATATAACAAATGTAATGTGCGATATAAGTTCCTATTTCAAAGCTATAAACTGCTAAAACTATTAAGTAAAATTGTCCGTCAAAATTCTATTAAAAATAAAGAGATCATATTATGTTCTACAAATAAGATAAACTTGTTGCAATAAAGCTTTATATTTATTTATAAGCGATACTTACTCATCGTGGTTCAGTTCTATTGGTTTGTTTGAATACTGTAACGATTAAGTCTATCTGTCCGTGTGTACGGCTATCACATGAAGTGCTGCCGTTCACGCGTAAGTATTCCACTTATGTGAATGATGTAAAGCCAAATTTTAGTTACTTGTTGCATATTCTTACATTGCTATTGTTCCGAGGTTTTATATAATATTATGCTTCGTAAGACACTTGTAATAACTCGGTAAATGGAAAAATACTACACTTTTGATTCGTTTAAATGGAAAACTTTGAATAGATTTGAATACGTAATTGAACTTAAATGTATCTCCTGTAGTAGTACAGTGCAGTGAAGGCAAATTGGCAGGCTGGCGTTGAGACTGTGCCCGGTCTTGTGTAAAGTAAACGTACGACTTAGGTAAGGAATCTCAGTGGTTTGTGCTCTGGTGACCGACTCAGTATCAACACCCCGCCCACAACAGTCTTAAATACATACCTACATTAATTAACACGAGATAGTACAAGATCATCATGATATGACATTAAAATCTACTGTACTTAGAAAACTTATACAGCGTCAGTAGTAAAATTTGATTCGTATAAAACTTCATTTTAACACCATTTATCCTAAAAGTAATAATTCAATATACCCTTTTTATGATTTGGCTTATTTTTTTTATTCTTCACAATACATCAGATAGATTACGAGAGAGACGTATCACAATCACATTAGTAACATTAAAAATTAAACACAACAGCACCTGTCCTTTGATAATTATACGTAATAGTACAATATACTGAATAAAAAGCATTCAAAACTAATTATCCGACATAAATAATTCCGATGGTGGACAAACAAAAAAATAAGCGTAGATACAACTATGCAGTGGTCCATTTTTTTTAACTATATATAAGTGATTTGATTTATTTAAATATCACTAACTATTCCGATGAAACAACTAACGCTTTACAACGAGAACACGTGCTAACGACGCTGACCTCCGGGGAGACTTGCTCGAACACTTATCAAAAGTTAGCTTCAATCTGCATGGACCTTAAGCTCACAGATTAACAGACATTAAGCAATAAGCGTCTGACGTATGGCTGACGTTTCTACTCAGAGATGTGGTCTTCAGAACCCTCATACTTTAAAAAGTGTCCTTGCAGATTGACGCTAGTTTTCTAATCGACGCCGTGATCTTTTAAACTCAAAGCACTGACGCCAATCGACAGATACCCTTCAAACCCAGGCTGTTTTTTTGGGAAGTCACAGCCTAGACATTGACCAGATGTAAAAATAAGAGTCACAATATCATTCCCTTTGATCTAAGATGGAGCAGATCAATCCGAGTGATGCGACAACCTCGCCTACTAAACTATCGACACTCACACAAACATTTGTACTACGCCAGTATGCTATACCCGCTATTACTAAACGTTGAGACGGTTCACCAACGAACGCCTCCGGGAAATTATTTAAAAAACTTACTAAAACTAAAAAAAATGCATTCATCGTTTCGCAAATTTAGATCGGACCACTCGTGAGCAATATAAATACTGAAATGTTTAGACAAGATGAAACCGAAACCTTAAGATGGTAAAGACAATGATTTGATGAATCGTGATATTTCTTTAACTAAGGAGGGTCTCAATCGGCACGTCATATAATACCTACTTACAACTAAGGGGAGGCGTCCGGTGGTAATGTACCGCGGAAGGAGACCAGTCGTAAAAAAAATTGAAAGACTTACACTAGATTAAACAACTCTCCACTTACATACAGACAAATGTCTAAAAAACTCACAGGTAATAGGGGGGATTTGGAGTATATATATGTCTCGCTGAATAAGTTTGTTGGTACATTTAATGCAGAATTAACCTAACACCGACCGTCTGCCGGGTTTTGTTCAACGCCGACACCGCACGACCGTACCGCCACAAATGAACCGAACGTCATCGAGTCTACTACACACCTTTAAACATTCCATCTAACACCTAATCCATTACGACACATATCGATCAGTGAGACAGTCCACACGACCAACAAGTTTACGTAACACTGAAGGTTTGGGATACGTACTAGGTTCAACGGAAAATATAGCACGTAACACTATATATGTAGAAATGGGAAATGGTAAACAGAAATTATATTTAAGGTTGGGGCAGACAGCGGGCGGATAGAGACGTCACGACCCGTGAACGGTTAAAAGGTACTAGAGCACAGGGCCGAGCGAGACACAGCTATTTGACATCTTATACCCATAGTACTTTATAACCGGCTCAGGCGTCACTATCCCGTCCCGCCCGGTGTCTGTCTAGGCCTTAATAATTAAAGATGTTCCCGTGGAGATAAGGGCCTAGTACCTGTAGGTGAAGGCACTCTGCAGACGTATCTGACTACAACATGTCTTTCATCTCTATTCACACACAAAAAACCAGAAATGTAACCGCGACTTGGTCTGATTGACGAATTGTTGATATTTTGCTAGCATTTTTTTCTAATTGGTGGAAACAAACGTGAATCCTGGAATGCGCCAATCAACGGTAGCACCTATAACTTTACCGTATATATTGACATAATCAGTTTTACATCAAACTTCTTGCTAGACCTGTACTAGACACGCAACAACTCATACATGTTGAATGTATTCAAACATCACTGTGTACATTATTCCTATAGATATAAGCCACGATTCACGAACGTAAACTTTAATATATTTATGATACAACACCCTAGCATCATCATCACAAACATTATCACTTAGGATATTAATTATTTATTGCACACAAGTGACGTCACTTCATAGGCAGTGTTAGATTCAACAATGGTCTCTCTATAAAATTTTTATAATAGATAATTAAGTATCAAAAATAATTCAAATATTCTATTACATTATTAAAGATTAATGAAAGCTATGTTACAAACCCGGCCGCGCTATGTACCAACTGAATCGCGAGCTGTATACATCGTGCTCCGACCAACATTACAACTCGCATAATAACACAACAATTACATTAAATTTGTTGCAAATAGTTAATTGCTAGAATCAGGGATCAATTTAAACCATTTTGTACCTTAATGTCTCTCAAATAAGGAACAAAACTAATAAGCATAATTAAATTGTATCAGTATATATTCCATCAAAACTTGATGGTACCTGGACGTGAGAAGAAGTACCAGTAGATAGTAGGAATAGTATTGTATTAATTATCGATTTATAAATTTAATAAATAATCAAAATATTCATTAAAAACATATTATTTAGAACAATCACTAGGTTCACTAGCTTTTGCTGTATCAAATGTTTTGTTTTTAAAACATAATGGGGGATATAATGTAAGGCGTTTTGTATTATTACAGTTGTATTGATGGTCAGATATGTATGCTTAGGCAAATAAACCAAAAATGCCACTTAAGTGTTGATGCATCTACTACAGACTTCACCATCCCAGTATAACAATAGACACTTCATTCAAGTGTTGCAAGCGTTGAAACCTTATCTATTGAAAGGGTTGCCAACCTTGAAAATTTATTTGTTATACAAATAGATAATGAAAGTGACATTTTTGTGTTTATTAAAGCGTTCTGCATGAGATTAACGCGCGGTATATACCGCTCGTCGGCTCGCACACGACACAACTACACTATATACAGTGTTGGCACACGACAAGTAAATAAACTAGTTGAGTGTTATGTATAAAGCTGCGTCTAAACACAGAACACATTGTCTCACTGATCCCCACTCGAGTACAAAGTGCCGTATCGCGGTGATCGATCGATCGACCGACGAGTCGACGGACAGTTCTACCGATCGCCGTGATTCGATACCCACACATACACATTGCATAATTATACCAGATTAAAAAGTATCACCTAAATAATATACAGTGGAGGAATTTAGACCACTAATTAGAAAATGGACGATTGAAACTCTCACACGGAATGAGGACGTACATGTTAAAATTCAAAATTATATCAGCGATGAGTCGACAACTACAATTTAAGAATATCAAAAATGACGAACACATATTCAATTTATATAGCAAACGAGTACCTTTAAGAAATATTATTAAAGTATTTACTCGAAGTTACTGTCAAAATCTTTCAATAATTAGTTTTAAAATCTACGAGTGTTTGAAATATCAATCAATATACGTTTGTTAAAAAGATCAGAACGCGTTTACGCTTGGCTAGTATCTGCAATTTTTAGGAAGTAAAATTTTACCTGTTTCATCACTTAGTATTTGAATTTCTGAAACCATTTATGTGCTGAACTATGTCGTTTTGCGGGTTGGCAACACTCCCTGCTTGTAGGAAATGTTGCCAACCCGTAAAGCTCTAAAACTTGATCCTAGAACATGTAACGTCAACAAAAAAGAAACTAGCCGTCCTGCATTAAATTCTCAACAAACACTAATGTACTTTATATTGTATTCCTCAACTGTATAATACCTACATTACATCGAAAACTAAGCGTAAAATTCTTGTCATAATCGACTGAAAAAATATGTTTATCTTTATGATTCTATTACAATTTTATTGACACAATAAGCGTAGGTCTCAATTTAGTTCATTCATATTTTTATTGAATCAATATTTAAAATTACATCTCTTATAATTTTAATCAGATTCGTTTATAGACAATTGCACTGCCTCGCCTCGCACTAACTAACATATTCGTACATGACCACTGTCGGAACTCCATATTGTAATCAGGCTTTCCATACATTTAACTTGTATAATACTACACTACAGCCCGTTATCTATTCACTGAAAATACTAACTATGGTTTGATCTACAACTTTATAGTTGAAAGTGCGGAATACTAATGTACTGCGGTATACATTCTTAACTAAGTTCTTTAGAAACAGTTCAGCTCGACCAAGATTCAATTGCTGATCATATTTTCACGATCAACTAATAGTAATCTAAACAAATGAAATTAATTTTGTCAAAGTACTTGTCTACGTCAAGTTGTTTACTACACTGTTCGATAGATGGCGCTGTGCGCTACCGGTAGATCGCACTATCGTTTGGTTACGGCATGTAATATAAAGTGAATGGATTTATTTTTTATTTTGAACATTCTCTTTACTATTGTGTATTGTTTTTTTAACTTTTTAACTTTTAACAGTCAGTAGTTTGATTTTACGGCCCTTGAGGATCCATTTGTACAGTACCAAAGCAATATATTTTTTATCGGAACCTTATACATTTTTGCAGACCAGTTGACTCCATTTCGGTATGTGTTTTCAATTAATTCTACACAAATTGTTCAGAATTTATTTTAACTTTATAGTACATTTGTGGACAACAACGTCTATTGCAAAACTCTACAAATACTTAGGCTTATAATATCATTAGCTACTATTATACTTGATACTGTACGCTTTAGAATATTTTTTTACGATATTTCAGTAAATGCAAAAAAATGGAGTCTTGGTATGCCAATATTTCTTATTTTATTTTTATTATAATTTTTTGCGATGTTTATATTTTAGTCTACTGGCGATAAAAAAACAGTGACGTATTGATCAAGCTGCGCTCCTTGACCAATCAGGTTCCAAGAAATTATCGTATTCGTACGATAGCTTAGAACGTGATTGGACGAGATTGCGGAGTTTGATCTATGTGTCACTATTTTTAACCGACTTCTTTTAAATCGAATGACGTCTCTAATTAGAAGCATTTTGTGCGTAAATTTTTATTTAGTACCCTAAGTGAGTAAAATAAATTTTGCATTATTTACAACGTATTTTTTAAATTATATAATTTTGAATTTTCATAAGGTAATGGACATTAATAATAAAGTCCATTGTTACTAAAACGAAGACAGTTTATAGAGTATAAATTTTATTTATTTTTAATTATTTTTGGATGTCTGGAGTATTCTATAACACTAATATATTACAACACTACAATTTATGTAGTGAAGTATATTTTTAGCCGAGCTGAATATTTTTAATAATTATTTATTTGTGCTTAACAGAACACCAAGTTAAGAACTAGATGCAATACCCATTCCGCGCTTTCAATTAAACTAATTTTACATCCAATATGAAGACAAATTACCGGTATTCTTATTACTTTTATCTATTCAAGAAGCTATCGTAGAACGCCTATATTATTGAGCAAAAAATAAGAGTCAATAAAAGTTTGTACTAGGTGTACCAATAGTTCAGTGAAGAGAAAACGACGTTCGGTATCAATTTGTAACGGTATTCAAAATACATTTAAAATTATCAACTAACGGACGAAACCAATAAACAATCTAACTAAGAACTAATGTTTATTTTATACGATACGGTATACATTGATGCTTTTACATGCGTGGTGATATAATTTTACTAATTTACAAAGTAATGTATTTTAAAATTAGATTGTTTATTAATTTGTACCGTGAAACATAGCCGACTTCATCGAGACGGATTGTGTCCAAACATAACAAATTGAAAATTTAAACACGTTACGGGATTAAGTAAGTACTTAAGACTTAAGTTATTTGTACATAAACGATTCATAAGCTAGTTATTGATATTCTATGTGGTTGGTGTTCATTCGATTATCGGCTATTATAACAGAATATTGGTTATACAAGCCGTCGTAATATTTCATCTATAAGAAATGTTACAAACGACCTACTTGGAAGCAGACACATTCAATCTAATATTTGAACTGACTAGCGAATATCTTCGCTTAATCAGTTTAAATATTTCTCACACGATTTGTTATGTGAGATGGCTATCATTGATATACAATAAAAAAATACTCGCACTAGATGCGAATGGAACAATTTTTTCTAATTGTTTTTTTTTTCACTACAGTCCTTAAAATATAGCTTGATCTCTGCGATAGATGGCTACAAAATCGACGAAGTAAGTTTAAATAAAGGATTTTATATTTTATTACCTATATTTCCATTCTTTATGTGCCAACATTATCACACAGAAGTGCAATACATTATAAATATAAAAATTTACACCTATTTTTTTTAAATGCCAATCTGTGCCGATGTTGACAATTCTGCTAATGTCAATGGTAATGGAAATACGCTGGTATTTTAAATAAAAAAATGCAATCATTTTTTTTTAGAAATTAGCAGTGGACCGAATGTGGGACTTTTTGTTGTGGTTAGTACACAATCTTATAACGCGACAAGAATCTACACCTGTGAACTAATGAGTAGTTCTTAAACTTATAGCACATATATATATATATATATAATATAAGCAAGCTTCTGTTTGGTGGACGCACATACCAATTTGGATTACTGATTTGGCGAGAAATACACCAGCCAATCAGAAGCTTGCGTGAGAGAGACAGACTCGTAACTAAACTCAGTCTCTCTCTACTCCGATCACGCTTTCCGCCTGCTCAGCTGCCCCTCCATGTATATATGCTTCAAGTTCTTAAATTACACTAATGACAACTGTCACAGAGACCAAGCTATGTTTTAAGGAGTATAGTTGTGGAGTTGTGGATTGAAAGACTGTGTTGTGAATTTTTAAATTGTATATCGCAATATCTTACTCGTTTGAAGTGTGATGTGTATGTGTGTATGTGTAGGCGTGGTAGGTGTGGTCGGCTAGTGGTGGTGCGAGTCGCGGTTCTTGCGCGGTCGCGGCTCGTGCTACCTGCGCCCGATGAGTCCGTTGGAGTTGCCGCTCGTCGTGGGCGACATCTCCAGCTCGACAAGCAGCGGGAAGTGATCTGTGGAATTTAATAGTTTCTAATAAAGTCTAATAAAATAATAATAGCCTCTTTTTTTTACTACAACAACAGTATTAATATTGTTAATAGTTTCTATTAGATTGGTACAATTGTAGGAAATGGATTTAACGTTATTGACTGCCTCGTTGGCGCAGTGGTAGCGTATGCGACTGCTGTGCTTGAGGTCTCGGGTTCGATTCCCGGGTCGGACCAAATCTTTGTATGACCTGCAAATCTTTGTTTCGGAGTTTGATGATTTTCTATGTATAATATGTTTGGATTTATAAAAAAAAAGTATGTATGTGTTTATATCAGTTGTCTAGTACCCATAATACAAGCTCTGCTTAGTTTGGAACTAGATGGCCTTGTGTGCTAGATGTCCGTAATATTTATTATTTATTTAATATTTATATCAGTTGTCTATTACCAATAATATTAGCCTCTCACAGTTGACTGAACTGTGTCAAGACCACACGTTCACTAGAGAGGACATAATGCTTCCTTCTCATTCATTCACAGATAGTACAATGAGTGAGTGAATGAATGAATACGTTATTGAGCGAAGTGACTGTATGGACGCATACACTACAGAACCGGTCATGTTTTTCGGCAGAGTAGGGTCTCTTTGGCATGCTCATACATAAAAAAAGGTAAGAAGAATGAGTAAAATAATCACCAGAAGGTACATGAGGATGTGGACATCCGACGACCTTGTGTTCTCGGAACCATTCTTGAGAGAGCGGCCCTAGGAGCCCGAGAGGCGTCATTGTTTGCTTACTATAGAATATGTAGTCGATAATACCTTTGAAGTCAAACCTGGAAACAACAACAAAGATAACGTTAGCTTTCATATATATTACCAGCTGCTCACCGCGACCTTTATTACATCAACAACCGCGAATAACCGGAGATTAGCCGGAACGAACAGAAAGACAGTCAATTTTTCAGTTTTTGGTATGGAGATACTTTGATTCTTAAAAAGGACATAGCCTACTTTTTACCGCGATAACTGACATACCGCGATAACGGAAGACTAACTAAATTTTCTTCCTAGCCTTTATTATTCCCAAGATTAATTGGGGTCGGCTACTAGTTCAACCGGTTTTACCTGAATATCAGTTTTTACACGGAGCGACTGGCATCGGACCTCCGCAACCCTGAGGGTGAACTGAATTCGAAGGTTGAACTAGTTGTCAGTATATTTGAGGGCACTGACTTCCTATCCTAATAACGATTCTCATAGGTGTTCATGACAACCGGGACCGACGGCTTAACGTGCTCTCCGAAGCACGGGCGAATAACGACTAACTGAATCTGAAAATAATTAAATCATTTTAGACAAATAAAAAAAAAAACCTATAAGCACTCACGTGTAGTTCGTATAGGGCATGATATCCTCGCTGTAGGCGGAGGCTAATTTGAAGTTGTGCGTGAATTCGTGTTCCGAACCAGGCATTCTTCGTAACGTTCCAGCATACCCCAGCTCCTTAAAATCACGGTGCTCTGATGATACTCGGCCTGCCGATAAAAACTCTACCACACCTGGAAACAAAACAGTCATCCTTAAACAAGAAGTTCTTTCATATTCTAGCAACATACCCCCCCCCCCCTTCCTCCCCATAAGTAATTTGTAAAAAACGTAGTGGGTACTATATTTACTAAATTTAGTTTTTAATAACAACCCTATGTACATTTCATAGGTATACTACTGAAGGTGTTCCCTAATTGAATCTACATATATAAAAATGAATCGACGAAATGTATGTGTACGCGCATGACTTCGGATCGGCTGCACTAAATTAAATAATTCTTTTTTTTATGTGTTCGTTAATGTTAGGACAAGGTTTGTGTACAAGAAAAATTAAAAGATAACGGGAAAAGAATTTTTTTGTGGCCGCGACTGTACACTGCCTCTGGGAAGCTGAGACAGATACCTATGTAAATATGGCGGTACGAAGTTCGACGGGTCAGTTAGTAAATAAATAAATTAATAAACATAAGTAGTTTAACTGCCTCGTTGACGCAGTGGTAGCGTACGCGACTGCTGTGTGTGAAGTCTCGGGTTCGATTCAACGGATTTGGACCAAATGTTTGTATGATCTGCAAATGTTTTTTTCGGAGTGTTCTATGTATATTACTTAGGTATGCATTTACACAAAAAAAGCATATATGTATTTATTTCAGTTGTCTTGTACCCACAACAAGCTCTGCTTAGTTTGGGACTAGATGGCGGTTGTGTGTTAAATGTCTAAAATATTATTTATTATTATTTAGTTTTGATGCTAGTCTAGACAAAGACAGCATGGATTGTGGTTTACAAGCTTACATCGCTGTTTCCTACTGTGCTGTGTTGAGGATTCACTCCCTATTTGGGTTAACACTATGTGTTTTATCCACAGATTGTTGTTCTGAGTGTTCTTTGTGTGAGCTTCATGTTTGTAAAGTGTGCAGACACTGGATAAAATCCTAGTGACGCATTTTTTATTAAATTAATAAATATTCCGGACATCTAATAGGTTTACAACGCCATCTAGTCCCAAGCTAAGCAGAGCTTGTGTTATAAGTACTAGACAACTGATATAAATACATTAATACTTTTTCTTGTAAATATATACATATTATACATAGAAAACACCCAAACTCCTAAAAACAAATATTTGCAGATCACACAAACATTTGGTCCGACCCGAGAATCGAACCCGAGAGAGACCTAAAGTTAAAGCGAAAAGGACCCATTATTAGGCTCACGCTACACAATAAGTGAAATGTTATAAAAGTGATGAGTTTTCATGAACTGATTTTGTAAACTGAAAAAATATAAATTGTTTAGATACCTACAGGTAGATTCTCAGAATTATAATCGTATTTTCGTATTTATTATTTTATTATTATTTATTATTAAAATCATTGGCAACTAAACAGCTATGAATGTCAAAACACGTTCAGTTGAGTCTAAGTAATCAGATTTATTTGAAGTACGTAAAATCTAAAGGTTATATTAGAGTTAACCTTCGATTGTTTTTGGCAATTTTTTGGCAATGATTTGTGGGTAGATCGAGTCTAAATCTCATTAAAATAACCATGTATGTGTATCTGCCGGTATGTATTAAGGTGAGGTTTAGCAGATGTTACGATTAATGTCTTTTGTAAAATCGTAAATGACATAATAGTAATAAATTGCTTAATTTGCAAGGTTAAAATAACAATAAGGTCGGTGGTATTTGTATCCAAACTAATGATTTAGTCAGATCATAAGATGACGCATATCTAGCAAGATAAAAAATTGTAACTTGTAGGTAGCTTTTAGTAGTAAAAAAACCGCATCGAAATGGGTCCATCCGTTTGAGAGCTACGATGCCACATACAGACAGACATCGACATCAAACTTATAACACCCCTGTTTTCGCGTCGGGGGTTAATAGAATGATACTAACCACTGTCCGGCAATGAATTGAAGTCTCCACACAGCAACAGCTGTACGTTGTCCCGATGTCCGGCGAGGCGCAATGTCCGCGCCGAGTCGTCCAATATGTTCCGAAGTTCATTACTCAACATCATCGTCTGGATTAACTTAACATCGCAAAACTCCGGGTCCCAGTGGATATGAGCAGTGCATACTAAGATCGGCTGGGCGAGCATCGATGAATCTGTTGGAAGTCCTGTAACCAAAGGAAATATTGTTTCTTAGTAAATTAGGCTGATTGACGTACTATAGAATAAGGAGACGGATTAGGAATACGGAGTCTCACCACTCTATTCATGCCATTTGTGTCATCAGAGGCAACAAAGGGAAGGAACAACACTTGAAACAAATCCTATATCAACTCGTCTAGCCAGAATGCTATAGTAGTCCAATACCTCCTTTCTAAAGAAAGACCTATACCCAATAGTTAATTATTAAAGGCCGTTTTGTGATCAACTTTAAGACTCAAAATCGGTTTTTTGGATATGTCCCAGCCGCCAACCAATAATATAGGCGATTTTTTTATTAATGTGAATCTAGACTTTAAAGGCAGTAAAACTGAGCCAGTCGTTTGAGCGTGACGAAGTTACCACACACACACACTTAAACGTTAAAATATTTTCATTACTTATGTTTTTTTTTTTATGAACTAGGGATCAAACCAGTAGGCGTATCGCCTGATGGTAAGCGATTACCACCGCCCATGGACACTCGCAACACCAGAGGCGTCACAAGTGCGTTGCCGGCCTTTGGGGAATGGGGAGGGGGATGGGGATGGGGATGGGAGAGGTGTGGGGAGATGTTGAGGGATGGGCCTCCGGTATCCTTACTCACTCGGTGAAACACAGCGCAAGCGCTATTTCACACCGGTTTTCTGTAAGGCCGTGGTATCACTCCGGTCGAGCCGGCCCATTCATGCCGAAGCGTGGCTCTGCCACGGTAAATTTTAAATAATTAAGAAAAGCAACGCGTACAAATATAAAATTTTCAGCGATGGAATTTATAATAATGACATGCAATGTAACTCATACGCGTCAAAAGGTAAAGATTTATTTTTAGATTTATGGGCTCTACGTGTCGCAGACATAACCGCCGCTTTCATATACGAATCGTATATTGGAGATGCACGTATGTGCAATTATTCTATACAGCTTTCTAACATCACGTAACAGAGAATAGTAGTAAGCATTCACTTATGCAATTATAGGTCCCACAGGTCGAGTTAAAGGTTATATACATAACTTTAGTCTATGGTACCTAGGGATTCAAGTTTCATTTCACAGAGATAATAAGCGTTATGAAAACACTATACGCGTTGGAATGCCACGTACAATTATGGTTATTGTACTATAAATTATAATTATTTTATTTAATAACTATTAAAGCAAAGGCGCGTTAAGTATATTTTGTTTGAACTATGTTAAACTCATAGTGCACCAGTTTGGTATTTGTTTTCTTATCACATTTTTCGTTGTCTTAATCAAACTTTATGAGAGTTTATTTAGAAAAAAAACTAGCTTTTGCCGTAGGCTTCGCGTTAGTTACAAAATTTCAGGATAACAGGAGAAACGGTATGGTAACCGTATAAAAGCGTGTTCTATGTCTGGGTCTAATAATTTTTTTATCCAATTATGTCAAAGCTAAATGGAAGGGTTGTAGTTTTGGCAGTCACTACTGATCTGATTTTTATGAATAAGGTGTCAATAGATTTGTAATAAATGGCCGGGGTGATATAGGCTATTTAATGTTATCGAAAGTTTTAACGAAGTTAAACGTACAAATCATATTTATTTATCCATTGTATTCAATAGTATATGTATGTGTAACATACATGAAACGGACACAAAGAACACCCAGACTCAGAACAACAATTTGTGGATCACACAAAGTGTTGTCCTACGTGGGATTTGAACCCACGACACTTGGCGAAGTAGGAAACAGCGTAGTGGCCGCCAACCACTAGGCCAAACGTGCAGTCGATTATGTTTGTATTCAAATACATGTGCATGTGTGTCGTCGTCGTGTGCGTCGACTGCCTCGTCGGTCTAGTAGTTAGCATAACCGACTGCTGATCAAGAGGTCTCGGGTTCGATTCCCGGGTTGGACTGCTGTTGGGTTTTTCTTACAAGACTGCACGGGCGGTGTTTCCTGCCGGTGCCTCGGAGAGCACGTTAAGCCGTCGGTCCCGGTTGTCATGAACATCTATGGCAATCGTTATATGGAAGTCAGTGCCCTCAAATATACTGACTAGTTCAACCTTCGAATTCAGTTCACCCTCAGGTTTACGGAGGTCCGATGCCAGTCGCTCCGTGTAAAAACTGATATTCAGGTAAAACCGGTTGAACTAGTAGCCGACCCCAAATCTTGGGAATAATGAAGGCTAGGAAAATGAGTAAGTGCATGTGTGTACGAAAAGTATTTCGTCTAATCTAAGCTACTTACTGTGAATGGGTCAGTGACCGTCACAATTTTCTTAAGTAGCTAAGTTGAAGAACTTCCGGGCTTAGCTTCTTTCGCCCATTAATTAACGACAGACCATTTTATCGAACTAAATTTACTACTACAACTTACTTTAATGTTCCAATATAGTGACAACTCTGTTTATAAGAAAACCAAACCGTCTCTCAAAGTCCATTAGTCTTATAAGAGTTAATAGCCGGTGCGAATAGATCAAACGGTTTGGTGCCAGTCACTTCGAAGAACGTATAGATCTAATTCTATTTTGGTCCGACATTTGTCAACTGTTATTTCCTTACGTCTTAATATTGACTAAGAATATATTTACAGGATTAGTTTCTGTAATATCATCGCTAAGCCGGGTCTCCTGCGACACTGTTTTATGTTTTTAAACACCAAACGTCAAATATTTATCAAAATATGGGCATGGCCTAACTGTTTTCCCTATTTTAACAAGCAAACATGTTATCCAAAGCGGACTGAAATATCCCAGCGTATACTTCTCGTATAATGAAACTGAACTGAACTAACATTAATACTTATATTATTCATATTTATACTATAAAAGTAAGTAAGTAAGCGTACTATAAGTCATTTTGTCGAGTAGATAAAAGATTTTTGCTTTTCGTGTAATCGTGTTTGATGTTCGTTTAAAAGTCCGTCTCCTGCGACTTTTCGCTAACATGTTTAGTTAACAAGTTTTGTTAATTTTAGCCGCAGGAGACACGCCTTTAGAGCGTTTGCAGAGGCTTTTGATGGACGAGTATGTCTTAAACAATGGTGTAAGATAAACTTGCGTTTACATTTCATCCCATAGAGTAGAGATCATACTATTGAATAAAATTGATAAAGCATTCAAGTAACTGAGTGAGTTTGTTTATCACAATATAAAATAAACTGAATACAGAAAGAAACAAGTTAGTAATACTTATTTCGTAATAAATATTATTTTACGGAATGGAAGTCCAAGATAGTTTAAAATTAGATAGAAAGTAATCGACTGCCTTGTTGGTCTCGCGGTTGGCGTGTGCGACTGCTGATCATGAGGTCTCGGGTTCATTCCTGGGTCGGACCAAATGTTTGTATGATCTACAAATATTTGTTTCAGAGTTTGGGTGTTTTCTATGTATAATATGTATGTATTTACAAAAAAAACGTATATATGTATTTATATCAGTTGTCTAGTACCCATAACACAAGCTCTGCTTAGCATGGGACTAGATGGCGTTGTGTGTTAGATGTCCGAAATATTTATATTATATTTTCTTTAACTTTACATCACAATATTCAGCATACACTAGCTCTAGCAGCATACATGGTATCACTTTTATGATAGTGGTAAGATAGAGAGAACACCAATAAATTTATTAAGACACTAGGAAGAGATGCCAACTAATTTAAATAATATATTTATAGCCTTGTGTTGGCGGACTGGCTGTATCGATATTGGCTTATTGTATGTTATATTCACCTTACTTCATGTAAAATCTAAATAATATAAATAAATAAGTAGAAATATACACAGTCTAGCCTGCGAAGGCAAAACATCGTTGAATTCAAAATATTTTGATATCTCACGCTCTTTAAATTTCACAGTAAGTTTTCACCTTTACATGTTTAAAGGCGAAAGATGAAGAAATAGATTGTGAGGAAACTTTCTTCACATGGTTCTCGAAAATCTACTTAAAATACGAGTAAATTTATTCTGACAGTTTACCGAGATCTGCTCCCCAAGCCAAGTTGATATCTACAAACGTGAATGTTACTAGATACTAAAAAACGTATGGAAATGACGTCATCGCAACGCTAAGTCATGTGATCAATATAAAATATTAGGCAATAATTAAAAGAGAATAGAGGCCTTAGCGATTGTAGAAAGAGAAACACTCGCATTTTGTCTAAATGGGCTAATATTACCTTACCTAAGACAATCAATGATATTTTAAAACTCATGGCCTACAATACTGCGAATGTGTATTAATTTTATTTATACTTACACTCTAAACCATAACATATATTAATAATAATAAATAATGTTAATTATTCAGGTCACTAAAGTACAAATCCTGACTTAAAAAACTACTGAGGTAAATAAGAGTTGAAGTCACTCATATATCTTATTGAGAGGTACTTGGATCCTGAAAAAATTTACAAAGTTATACGATTTCAAGATTTCAAGAATGATTGTGATATAATCCATCTGATTGATTGTGATGATCACAAACGCGTAAGTAAACGCTCCATATAAGACACTACCATACACCACAATAAATACTATTGATTAATTGATTGAAACGCGTAAGTAAACGCTCCATATAAGACACTACCGCAAACCACAATAAATCATCAACAACCCATAACGTCCCAGAGGGGTAACCCTCTCAGGAGAGGGTTAAGGCCATACGTCTCCACGCTGCCCGAGTGCGGGTTGGGTACTGGCAAGACATCGTTGTGGCTACATTGTAATCTTGCCGTCGTTGGATGTTTTTAAGGCCTCCAAACTAAGCTTCACGACTGTTATCCTATGATAACAACCGGGACCGACTGCTTAACGTGATCTCCGAATCAGGGAGACGCTCATGATAACATGCCACTAGCGGTCACCCATCCAGGTACTGACCGCGTCGTCGTTGCTTACCCTCGGTGATTGTTTCTAATCACCGAGTGCAACTGGGCTATGGGCGCCTCACCAAAATAAATACTATTGATTATTTAATTGACCATGTGAAGATATTATTAGAATGTTTTTTAATATAAACTTGAACTTAAACCGCAAAAGTATTGTTTTTTTTTATGAGAAAGGTGGCAAACGAGCAGACGTATCGTCTGATGGTAAGCGATTATCGCCGTCCATCGACATCCACAACACAAGTGCGTTGCCGGCCTTTTAAGAAGGAGTACGGGTTAAACCGTTTCTGCCCTACGGGTTGGTCGTGAAGACGATACCTGATTTGCCTCATGATTTCCACCATCAATTGCGCCTTTGGCTTCAGTGTTTATCCCTTAGACATCACTTTATTGAAAAGGTAGACTACATTCAATCTTACAGTAAGGAATGAAAGGACATATCAAGATCATATCACTTGACTGCACTAAGCTTTATTGTATAATTAAATTAATTAATAAGGATTAATCATGTACTTCACTGGCATTCTTATTATACACAAACTCGGTCTACCTATAAATTACTAAAATCAAATATCTATTTACCGTTTGTTTTTCCACAAAAACTTTATAATAACATTTTTGCAATTAAATTTCGGGCAGTATGTATGTATGCAGGTAGAGAAAGTACGAAGACATCGATTATCTAGTTTTTAGGTTAATGACACTTAATTACAGGACCAACTGAAAAAAATTACCAATTATTGAATATTTATAAAATTAGTTACGGTTGTGACTTTTACAATAAATTGCACCTCAACTGACGTCCGAGGTATTCAGAGTCAGCAAATATTGCTCTTTCTTACAGACTTTCTTACAATGATAAAAAAGAAAAGGGAAAAAAAAAAACAAATAGGACGATATATATCAATAATTTGCCGAGGTCTCTAAAATTAGGAAAGGCAAAAAGGAGCATCTCTTGATCAGGTACATGAACGCTGGCAAAATATATAATTAGTTTTCTTCAAAGATTAACACACTTAACCTAAAAATACATTACTTCGGTAAACTAAACAAATATTTGTGTACGCGCCAGGCTTACGTCATTAGTGACATGGATGATATTGGAACTCGTAACCTTTTCAAAGGTCATAAAACGTCGACGCGATGATAAGGAGGTCGGAACGGAAACTAGGAAATGCAATGACGTTCGCGTTTTGCGGGTTACTTCAGTGCCCCATTTCCGACTGCGGCACTGCGGTATTATAACATAATCATGAGAAACGAAAAGAGCTTCAGAACTTCCAGTCTAGATTATGAATATCTTAGTGGAAATATAATGGCTGGATATGTTTCGCATCTTCCGTGGAAACTTGGCCCAACGGATTCTACGATAATTAAAAAAGTTCAGAGATAAACATTTCCAGACTTGTATAATCAAACATCATTGACGGTCATATGCGTTTCTGGTGAAACTAGGTCATATTTTAATTCCTGGACAAATTTTATAATGAGAAATTAGGTTTCCAAGGCAAAATTTCGCATGGTTGCAGAATGGTGAGGAGATAAAGCAGGATTCGTACTTAATCCCCTGTGTTCAAACCGTTGTAAGTAAGAATATGACACTGTATGTCATTTAGTGCTAGAGTACTTTTTGCGTGATAGCATTTGAAGGTACTTTTTGTAACCATTGTAACATGTAAAACACGTACGTACGTAAGTGTTTTCTAATAAGTTCCCTGGTAGATAAACCCCATTAAATAAAGAAACTGTCGTCAAATACATGGTCTATAAAAAGAGCAAAATGAATGAATAAAAAAAAGCGGCCAAGTGCGAGTCGGACTCGCCCATGAAGGGTTCCGCGGCAGCAAGTAACATAATATAATTTTTATTTTTATTTTATATTTGTGTTGATTGAATGAAAGGTAAATTTCAGTTTACGATTTATGACGTATTAAAAAAAAACTACTTACTAGATTTCGTTCAAACCAATTTTCGTTGGAAGTTTACATGGTAATGTACATCATATATTTTTTTTAGATTTATCATTCTCTTATTTTAGAAGTTACAGGGGGGGGACACACACATTTTACCACTTTGGAAGTGTCTCTCGCGCAAACTAATCAGTTTAGAAAAGTATGATATTAGAAACCTCAATATCATTTTCGAAGACCTACCCACACCCACACGTATGGGTTTGATGAAAAAAAATTTTTTGAGTTTCAGTTCTAAGTATGGGGACCCCCAAAATTTATTGTTTTTTTTTATTTTTGTGTAAAAATCTTAAAGCGGTTTACAGAATACATCTACTTACCAAGTTTCAACATTATAGGTCTAATAGTTTCGGAAAAAAGTGGCTGTGACATACGGAAGGACAGACAGACGGACAGACAGACAGACAGACAGTCATGACGAATCTATAAGGGTTCCGTTTTTTGCCTTTGGCACGGAACCCTAAAAAACAGACCCATAAGAATGCTAAATATAGCAATCACTTATCTGCGTATATCTATAAAACCGGACAGTCAACAAGCTTTAAAATTTAATTTTAATATTTATTTTTGCCATATCTTGCCTTAGTTTTGTACGCCACAACATCTATGCCGTATTTTGCGTAGTAGGGAGCGTAAACTCTCGGAGAATAGGCACAGTAATTCATTTTTATCTATGACTAAAATAACTAAAGAAAATTATGTTCACTAGTCATTAAACTGGGCACGGACTGATTGGTCAAGTCAGTAACCACTATCAGTGAGACCCGGTCGAAATTTCACAAAGTGCACAAGTATGGAATCGCTATGAGCTCATAATATTAAATGGGTTATTGCTTACATGTAGCTAACCGTTCAGGCAAATACTTTGAATATTCTCTAGAATAATTACTCAAGAAAAATCAGAAGTATTATTTATGTTCGCTTTAACTATGGTAGTTAGTCCAAATCGATATAATTGGTATTAAAACAAATAAAAATATCCATAGTTGTTATAATAACAATAACAAAATAACAAATTCTGATTAGCCGTGAAAAAAACTTTTATAATAAAATATAAGCCCTAATATCAAACATGAACTTTAACCGAGCAGAAAGTTTTAGAACATGCATGTATTAAAATTGCATTGTTAATTTAAATGTTTTTTTTTTCTCAACTAAGATTAAAAAAAAAACTTTCTAAAATAGTACTCATTGGTTGAGTCTCGTTCCTTCCGAGTTTCTAAGCTAGAGCATTGTAGTGGTACAAATTTTTCAATATAGTTTTCATGTTTTGTCTTGTAAAAACGAAGGGCTTTTTAAGAAATGGTAAATATATGAAGAGAATCGAGTATAAGTACACACCTAATACTAATTCTCGACAATTATCATACTAAAAGCATTAAGAAGTGACTTACCATTTTCCCAAGCCGCCTCTTTCGTCTTGAGTAGAGCCGCTAACCCAATGTTGTCCTTGGGCATGACGCGATTTAACATGTTATCTGACCCCTCACTATTGGCCATCGCTAGTTGGTTGAACTCGATAAGGTGCTCTTTAACTAACGCAAATCTGTGAAAATATAAAGATCAATTTAGTTCAACGCCTTAGGCTAGAATACAATAAATTAGTATTTGTTATCTCATGTACATAATTACATCATAACTTTTTTACACAAATTAGAAGACAGTCTGTTGTAGGTATAACAGGCTTTAATGTATATTTTGCGTTATGATTTTATAGGAAAAAAACAGAAGCAAACACATTATTGGAAAACACATAAATAAGTTTTTTGATATATTATTATACCTATGTGTGAATGTTTCAGTTCATTCGCATATTAATGTCTGAATATTGGTAAACATTGTAAGAAACCCCTGTAATTTCATATGTAAGTACTCAATTAAATAAATAGAATAAACACCGCTGAAGTTCCTATTCTCATCACAGGAAAATGAAAAAAAAAATGTCTTTACCAGATTTAGAGCTCGTTACGTCACGACGCAAGGTATCTAATGCGTGACAATGCAAGTAGTAGTTTCTGCGCGTACCTGATGATAACAGATATTAGTCCAGTCGAGATAGACATTTAAATAGAAAAAAATCCGGGGAGCGATTTTATTTTTTTAAACGTCGTGGGGGGTGGTTGGAAGTATAAATCTAAATTTTCGAACTAATCCCGGTAGAGGGTTCGCCGCCATCTTGGTTTAAAGTATTTTTTTTTCGTTTTTCTGAAACAGCTCGTTAATTTTCAACTTTAGAGCAAAAATGACAGTATCCAAAGTTGTTGGAAATTTAATTACTCACAAGTTTGGTCATTATCATTTTTACGCTAGAATCAATACGGCCTTTGGGGGTTGGGGTATGTATGGGCCTCCAGTATCCTCACTTACTTGGTGAAACACAGCGACAGCGCTGTTTTACACCGGTTTTCTGTGAGGCCGTGGTATCACTCCGGTCGAGCCGGCCCATGTATGCCGAAGCATGGCTCTCCCACGGCGTTCGGGTTTTAGTTTTTTTTTAACTCTATCTTGTTAGGTGTAAGTAAATAAAAAGATTAAGTTTAAACCTGATATATTTCATATCTATGACTACAGATGCAAAACACTAGATGAGTACACATCTCTCCACATAAAAATATGGCTTCTCGTTTACATTAATAGTTGGTATAAGTGAACTGTCCATTATAATACTAATTCAAAGAGTAAATAGAACCAGCAATCTGTACGTACGCAACAAATAACCTTTTATGGCACATCTCACAGACGGCAAATGAAGTCATAAGCTTATAATGTTTTTTCTCGTCACAGCACAGTTAAGAGTATATTGACTTTTAACCTATACGTATAATAGGCATTATATCGAGAGGGGCGTATTAACAGCTTCGATATTATGTAGGCAAATTGTATAAAGTTTTAGAATATAATTAAAAATAGTAATAAATAATAGTATGAAAGTATTGTAATCAGGCCATTACTAACGGGATAAGCGGTAAATTTTAATTTAAACTAAATTATAAGAAATTAAAAAAACATTTTCTTATAGTTTATCAAGTATTTATAAGAAGACATAGATTTTAACAAAATCTTGCAAACTCCCTTGCGGGATTTTAATATAACTAGCGTAAAATAAATCACACAGAAACACGAATGCCTCTAGTCGGGGTTCGAACCTGAGACCGAGTGTGTGCGTAATTTGAATTTATGGTATTGCGACCTTGCAGTTTATTACAATGTTAGTCTGTAACTAAACAAGCATACAATTTAAACTAACAGAGTAAATTTGTATAAACAAGTACACCCAGTGGATTTATTAATTTTGATATTTGCATTCGTTAACCCCCGACAAAAAAGAGAGGTGTTATAAGTTTCACGTGTCTGTCTGTCTGTCTGTGGCACCCTAGCTCCCGAACGGATGAAGCGATTTCAATTTAGTTTTTTTTGTTTGAAAGTTGAGTTACGTGCGAGTGTTCTTAGACATGTTTCATGAAAATCGGTTGAGCCGTTTAAAAGTTATGGGGGTGAAAATGGTGAAGAGTAATTAATTCGGGGGTTTTATTAAATTTTGAGAATTTATAGTTATAATTCTTTCTAACCAGAGACCTACGTCCAGCAGTCACTCAGCAGTGGACTATAGGTGATGCTACGGTCCTGACTCACCTCTTTTGCTTCGTCCTCATTCATCAATCGCATGCATGTATGCTTGTCGTCATGTCATAACATCAGATAATAAAATTTATTGAATAATTCTAAAGGAAAAGAAGAAGCGTCAGAAAAGATACAGAAAGACATAATAATATATAGTGTACTTACTTGGCAGATCTGAAGAAGATAGCGCACCCATCGACGTACTTTCTCTCAGACTCCGACATAGTTTTCGCTCGCGACTTTGGCGAGAAGATCCCGTCGTATCCATCTCCTTTTAGTTCTGGCAGGAAGAAGTGGTAGAATTGATCTGTTTCGACTTCCTATTTAAGGGTTAAAAAACGTTTTATTGTAGTTTATTTTAAATGTTTATTTACGATGCTAAAACTATTTCTTTAAGGATAAATATCTCATTTATAGATATAAAAGAAAGTCGTGTTAGTTACACTATTTATAACTCAAGAACGGCTGAACCGATTTGGCTGAAAATTGGTGGGGAGGTAGCTTAGAACCAGGAGACGGACATAGGATACTTTTTTCTCTATATTTATTTTTAAGGGACTTTTATCCTATTAGGGTATGCCAGTCCCATAAGTTCTTAGCTTAAACAAGTATCAATTTAAATATTATATGCTAGACTGTACAATTTCATAGCTTTTTTTGATGTCGGTATAGCCATATAGGTATAGATACTTTTTACATAGTTTTTTTTTACTTTGTCCCGTGGCGTTAACCGCGGTTGTTGTTGTTGTACCGCGGGTAACACCGCGGGGCTCAGCTAGTCTTATAAATATATAAAGCTAAAGAGTTTGTTTGTTTCAACGCACTAATCTCAGGAACTACTGGTCCGATTTGAAAAATTCTTTCAGTGTTAGATAGCCCATTTATCGAGGAAGGCTATATATCATTACGCTAAGACCAATAGGAGTGGAGCACTAATGAAGAATGTTTCAAAAACGGGGGAAAATTATCACGCTACGGGCAATAGGAGACGCAAACAAAGTTGCGTGGGTCAGCTAGTATCTTATATTTAGTTAGAGAACATGTAAGACTCGAGAGGGTTTATTTTCCATACCTCCACCAAAATACATAATAAACTAAGTTTATAACAAAGCTGCATCAAAACGACATTAAGTATTATCTCAGTTGCAGCAATGTTTTTTATTCAATTCGATAAAATTTAACCGCCAACTGGACATCACTTCGGACCGAAACCGGCACTATTTTTCATGAGAAAATAAAATATTTGACGATTGAAATCAAACTCACGACTCCTTCCCCGAAGGAGTATATTAGGCAAAACAGTGTCTAGATTACTGCTGATTAAATTCAAATTATACTCAGGCAATAGGGGGCAAGTATATTTCGTCACTTGGAAACATACCCCTATATAATATTTTTTTTTCTAAAATCATACATTTTAATGATAAAGCTAACTGGTGGTGGTAATGATAAACTAAAACTAAGTGGTGGATCTTGCCAAACTCCCTGACTGCTATTTGATCCACTGGTGGAGCATGAAACAGAGATGAAAGTATAACGAGATACACCCAGACCAAGGGTGGAATCACAGTGAACTTCATAGCGCTGTTCGATCAACTGGTGTATCGAGATGGTGGTTCAAAGTGACAGAGGGTTAAATAATCATGATCAGCACAAAAAAATATAAAGAAACAAAATAAATGTAAGTCTGTATAAAAAAGTTATCTTTCAGAGTCGAGCAAGCTGCGATGCGGTAGCGACGATGTCAAGAAATATTTACCAACCACACCAGAAACATCACGAGCAAATTTTATGAATATATATAACCTTATAAGGGAGGTTTCGGAGAGCTAAAGTATAACAAATTCTGATCCTGAGCTGAAGGCGGCTTTGGCGTAATTTAATTACTTACACGGTGAAACCGTTGAGATTTACAAATTAGATTTATAATATTTTACAAGAAATATGTTAGCGAGATAATACAATCAATAACATGGTATTTTTGACACACATATTTTGCTTATTCTTTCGAGAACTTTTTTACATGATGCAGGATCAGTGAATACATAGTTGAGGAGGTTTAGTGTGAGTTTATTTCTCATGAACTTGTTCTGAACGGCGATCGCGTTTTGTGTTGTGATTGTATGAAGAATGTAAATGTGAAAATAAACACTCACTAGTTCTTTGACTTAATAATGTTGTATTACTTTTTTTGTAAGTGTTATTCTACTATAAAAATAAACATTTAGCAAAATTCCGATTAACATTGAGGAGGTAAGATAAAAACTAAAGATTATTTATTATCAATTTCACTAACCTGTAAACTAATTATATCTGCAGAATAATGTCTGATTTCATCCAAAATTCCCTTCTTTCTGTAGTCCCACTCTAATGCCCAACTGGGGCAGTAGCCGTACATCTGCCTTGTTGCATATTTATCACATAGAACGTTATAGCACATTACTGTAAATATACCTGCAAAAGAAAAAAAAATAGAATTAAACAAGTGCAAAACAATTTACCGATTAGCAGTAGTATTATTTATTTTACCGAGTTCTTTCAAGATTCTCAAAGCCATAAGCTACTTTACATTTCTAAAGTTTCATGTAAATAAGGTTAGTGGTTTTTGCGTCAAAGATCTAAACATCCTCAACGAGCAAACGAACGAACGACAACGATCGATTAGGATGTAATCTAATAATACTAAAATGTGACAGAAGAATTTAATGAAAACTGCACTCGGGTTAGTGGAGTAATACCAAAAATCTATCTAACGGCTACTATCCAACAGCTCACTAAAATAGGAAAACGCATGCGTCCGGTGTACCGTTAGTGGATCAAAAACCATTTCAAGAGGATATAAGTATTAATGCCAATCTCTGCAGAAGGCACTCTTATATGGATCGGTTGTGTGTACCTTTACATTTTAAATTTAAGCTAAGTCGAGCTAGCTTTACGAAACTACCGACTAAGGCGACTTCAATACTCAAGAAAGTATATTTGATTGGCAATGAAATTAGGATTATGTTAGACATTATTGGAACTGATTGGCTAAGCCCTCTAAAGCTCTACCGGTAACTTATTGCTTTCCTAACACATAAAACAACACTGATCTCGATAAAATAGTGAACAGAGTTGTAATTCTTTCAACACTAATGTCGTCGTATATCTCACTATACCGTGTAAGGTGAGCATCGGCCGCCAATTAGCTGGCGACGCTTTGTTACCAACAGCCTGACAACTCGCGTGACCAATAAAAAAAAGTCCCAATTAAAACGAGACTCGTATTACGCTCCACATGCGACAAGCACGCGACAAACAATGATTGTGCTTTTTATTATTATAATGCACAGGTAAGGCTTTGCGATGTAGCGTGCTCATAATACTATCAGTTCAAGATATTTAATTTAAAGGGTCTTCTCCTAAACATCAATTGCTAAGACCACCAGCATAAACTATTCTAATAAAGTTTGGAATCCTTATGATTATACGTTAAACAACAAAGGAATAAGGAAGGCATAAGGATCAATTTTCATTTGATTGATTCTACACTTCCATAAGCAGTAACAATCAAGTGAAAATGGAACTTTATAAGGATAGATCTATCATAATCGTTGTGTGATCGTAGAGCACCGGATTCATTTCAACGTGTCCATGTTATTACGTAAACTAACGTAGCACGACTGCGCTCTCTCACGCTCTACACCATTATCTGAGATTTATGCGGACGCTGCGCGCTCGCACCCGTCTCATTACGCGAATCAAAAGACGAGCTGCGCAGGAGAACGAGGACCGCTTGTTGATTCGTCTAAATGTCAACTTCGTGGAAGACCTTGGCGATGCAATTATCTCGACTTAATCGAGCCGGTCTCAGTCAATAAACGCACAAAGAACCGGGAGTGGAGACTGTAAGACAAAGCGACGCTGACGGTGCTATGACAGCTAGAACGACAAGACAATGCGTAGATCGGTCGCAGAGTTGTGCTCCGGACAAATTGATAAGGATCACGCTGTGTGCCCGCGCTCATGCTAATCGACGCAAAGTCAAAGTCACCTGGAGACACTCAGCTACGATCAATACGGCCGCAGCACGTGCTTCAAATACGTCCATTGTATGCCCGATGCGAGCGTGGAGCGGGTGAGACGCGGCGCACATGCCAAATGTCGCGAAACAATACACGCATCGATAATCACTAGTTGTTTAAGGAACTTCAGGCTCAACGAAAGCTCTACACACCAACATAATAATAAATGGTAATGTTGTCGAACACAACTGCAGACGCGTGTCTTCATTTCAAATAAATCGACGACGATGATGAAATAGTACGTGTACAAAGCACAAACAATGGGGGAAGGTGACACTAACTGCGTGTGGTTACAATATTTCTGATAGGTACGGCCATTGTGTGTCGTACGTTATGGTTTTAGCGACTACGCGTGGTCATATCGAAGATGTCATATACACATAATATTGTAAAGTAAACTTAATAATGCGTGTAGTAAAATATATAAGCAAAAAAGGAAGAGGTGTGGCGTCGGATGTCGGACTAGTGAGGCATGTCGCTTCGACCCACCTGGTACCCGCACTGCTGGCGCTAGCATTGACCTTAGTATTAAAAATATCATGTATCTATTTTACCTTCGAACTTTATAACAATCAATATAAGTATGTTTTTTTGGATGGCAAATTACGTCTCAAGCACGTCTCAAGTTCAGTCTTGTTATTTTAATTGATATTATGTGGTCACTTCAATGACATCTTATACTTTTTGTGTAATTTTGTATTACTTTTCTGATTGAAATATATTAAATATAATCTATCTAAAGGTCTTTAAGTTCTGAGTGATTGCTACAGTATTATATTTACGGCATAGGAACTCTCAGCGGGACAATGGTTCCCATTATTCACGTAATGATTTCTTATGTCAATACGGTTCGTGAGATACAAAGAGATGCTTTTTTTTGCTTTGAAAACACAGCTCATTAAAATCGATTTAAGTATGCAAAGATTTCTATTTGGATTGGCGTTGTAAAGAACTCATTAGATCAGACAGTCAGAGTCGGGTGTGATGGACAGCATGACGTAAGAAGCATTTACAGGTGGTAACAAGACATCAGTGGGACTTTAGATGTAACTTTATTATCTTTATTTAAAATTGACCATGTCGTGTATGGTTTAACATTTAACAAGCTTTTATTTAAAGTAAATATAATGCATTTTTTTTGTCATAATGTAATGGTAATCCATCAGGTTTAGCAGATAATAAAAAAATTGTTGTAAATAATTTAAACTCAGTATAACATACCTAAGCATTAGCAATGACACAATATACTAAATAGACCGACCCTCCCCTGGCCCAAACTGTACACCGATAAAAGCTAGAAAAATTCACCTAAATCTAGATGGCGCGCAAAAATAAGGTACTAGAAATAGTTTAACAAACTCTATCACTATTTTATTGATATGCTTCAATTATAGTAATTATTTTATTATTTTTCGAATATAAATCTTACTTTCTAATGCTTGTTTAAAAAAAATATTTTTCAATTGTGTAACTATAAGTTATCACCTATTTTTAGGAGATGTCGTTGCAATCGATTTAAATAAACTTGAATGTAATGACCTATTTACTACGCTAGATGTCACATTTATAAGTTATTGATATGACATATAGAATATTAAATGCTGGATGCGCGATGATAGCGCCACCAAGTGGCTACAATTACGTCGGACTTTGATTTGTCAAATGGTTAGTTGTCTTACGAAGAGTAAGTAAACAAACAAATTATTTCAACGAAACATCGTAAAGGGGCGTCCATTAATTACGTGAGGCATTTTCGAGAATTTTTCGACCTCCCCTCCCGCCTTGGTGAGATATCGTAAGATTTTCCTCAACTCCCTCCCCCGTCCCCAAATCTCACGCGAGATTTTTCAAATTTATGTTTTAGCTGTAAACGTGTTGGATTATTGAACTTGTTCTATTACTTCTATTGAAGACTAGCAAAGCAAAATCGAATGCTACTTCGCTGCTCTGCGGAGTTCGGACGAATACGACAAACACTATTGTGTCAGATTTGGCCATATTTTATTCGAAAAAAATTTTTTCACCCAATTTTACACAATAATTACGTGATATTTGCCAAGACCCCCCTTAGTGAGATTTGAAAAGATTTAGCTCAATCCCCTCCCCCCTAAAACACCTTACGTAATTAATGGAAGCCCCCTAATTTAAATATATTCTATTCGATCATGTAAATCTATGGTGTAGATAATAATGTTGAGCGATTTTATTTCCTGTCTGATATGGCATAATCAATAAATTTTAGGTCACTATATGTCATTTTAATATAAAATAAATGATTGAACTGCAAAGTATAATCTTTATTTTGGAACGAAGTTCCTTATCGCGCGTTGCGAAAGGGGGCTAGACGGAAAAAAATGTAACGACACTTTTCGTGCGAAAAGTTGTAACGACACTTTTAACATTGAATTGACGTCATAGTGCTGGATACTCAACGTTAAATATAACAAACTGATTGCCAACGTCCATACCATGTAGAATACACCGGTTCTCGTCCGATCATCGACGTTAAGCAACATCGGACGTGGTTAGTACTTGGATAGGTGACCGCCTGGGAATACCACGTGATGTTGGGTTTTTGCATTTATTTACAGAAAATATATTGTTTTATAGTATATTTTGTAAAGCTTGATTATTATTAAAATAATTTGAGTATTTTATGCGCATTTTTATTAGTAGGAGCATATCAAATATAATATATATATAAACTTCGTTCCATCCGGGTGTTCCTTGACACCTCTCAAGTTATTATTATACATATTTTAATTTGTACAACAAGTAATATTAAAATCGCATTAAATCAGTCAGGAGATTAACAAATAAATATTATTTCATATACTACTTTAAACAGTTTTCTAACAATTTTTTTATCCTATTATTTAAATTACGGCAAAAACCAAAATCTGATGACAGCATTTTAAAATCTAAAAGAGTTCAGAAGAGGTTTCTAGAGAATTGACATTGATGCAGCTACGAAAATAAAGGTTATGAATTGGACAGAAGACGAAAATAAATTCAGCTTGTCATTATTTCACAAATCTAAAGTGTATTTTTTTCTAAGGCGGCAAGGTGTAGTACTTGCCGCCCCAACCACAATCCGAAACTCCGAAAGTGGCTAGCAAAATCCGATTGTTTTGCCCTGATCTATTTAAAAAAAGAACAACAGAAATACGAAATGCATTAATTAAAGATAAAAGCTTGTGTGATCACTTTCGATGAAATCGCAATAATGTGTAACTTATAATATTCCATCAGCAGTAAAAGCAGAAATGTTACAACTCTTTTAAAAGCTACTATAAATAAACTATTTGATAATTAGTGGGCTTCTGCTAAAAGCTGTATTTTGCGGTCGGTCTACGAAAAACCAAAATACATGCAAGAAATCAGGGATATCTAGTAACTTTCCCTTTTTCTTTTGTAACGTTTTGTAAAATTATTTGCGTTTTTTGATGTGCCACATTTCAAAAAGTAAAATTTCAAAAGTATTCAAAATCATTATTTAAACAATATCTATGTTAACGGCAATGAGCAAATTTCGTTTCAAGATGTTACCAAACCATACGAAATAGACAAAACTTAAAACTTGAGTCGATCACTTACAAAATTGACAGATCGGCCCATTGAACAGTAAAAAAAAAATGGGATGCCATAGAAACACGCATTGTTTAAAAAAGTAACACATGCATTAAATGCGATAAAGAAGGGCAAAAATTATTTGAAAAATTACACAATTAACAAAAACAAAAACCAACTTCAATGTTCGACTTGATTTCTCTTGGATGCCATTATCAGATCTAAATGTCCTTACACAATAATTACGTGATATTTGCCAAGACCCCCCTTAGTGAGATTTGAAAAGATTTAGCTCAATCCCCTCCCCCCTAAAACACCTTACGTAATTAATGGAAGCCCCCTAATTTAAATATATTCTATTCGATCATGTAAATCTATGGTGTAGATAATAATGTTGAGCGATTTTATTTCCTGTCTGATATGGCATAATCAATAAATTTTAGGTCACTATATGTCATTTTAATATAAAATAAATGATTGAACTGCAAAGTATAATCTTTATTTTGGAACGAAGTTCCTTATCGCGCGTTGCGAAAGGGGGCTAGACGGAAAAAAATGTAACGACACTTTTCGTGCGAAAAGTTGTAACGACACTTTTAACATTGAATTGACGTCATAGTGCTGGATACTCAACGTTAAATATAACAAACTGATTGCCAACGTCCATACCATGTAGAATACACCGGTTCTCGTCCGATCATCGACGTTAAGCAACATCGGACGTGGTTAGTACTTGGATAGGTGACCGCCTGGGAATACCACGTGATGTTGGGTTTTTGCATTTATTTACAGAAAATATATTGTTTTATAGTATATTTTGTAAAGCTTGATTATTATTAAAATAATTTGAGTATTTTATGCGCATTTTTATTAGTAGGAGCATATCAAATATAATATATATATAAACTTCGTTCCATCCGGGTGTTCCTTGACACCTCTCAAGTTATTATTATACATATTTTAATTTGTACAACAAGTAATATTAAAATCGCATTAAATCAGTCAGGAGATTAACAAATAAATATTATTTCATATACTACTTTAAACAGTTTTCTAACAATTTTTTTATCCTATTATTTAAATTACGGCAAAAACCAAAATCTGATGACAGCATTTTAAAATCTAAAAGAGTTCAGAAGAGGTTTCTAGAGAATTGACATTGATGCAGCTACGAAAATAAAGGTTATGAATTGGACAGAAGACGAAAATAAATTCAGCTTGTCATTATTTCACAAATCTAAAGTGTATTTTTTTCTAAGGCGGCAAGGTGTAGTACTTGCCGCCCCAACCACAATCCGAAACTCCGAAAGTGGCTAGCAAAATCCGATTGTTTTGCCCTGATCTATTTAAAAAAAGAACAACAGAAATACGAAATGCATTAATTAAAGATAAAAGCTTGTGTGATCACTTTCGATGAAATCGCAATAATGTGTAACTTATAATATTCCATCAGCAGTAAAAGCAGAAATGTTACAACTCTTTTAAAAGCTACTATAAATAAACTATTTGATAATTAGTGGGCTTCTGCTAAAAGCTGTATTTTGCGGTCGGTCTACGAAAAACCAAAATACATGCAAGAAATCAGGGATATCTAGTAACTTTCCCTTTTTCTTTTGTAACGTTTTGTAAAATTATTTGCGTTTTTTGATGTGCCACATTTCAAAAAGTAAAATTTCAAAAGTATTCAAAATCATTATTTAAACAATATCTATGTTAACGGCAATGAGCAAATTTCGTTTCAAGATGTTACCAAACCATACGAAATAGACAAAACTTAAAACTTGAGTCGATCACTTACAAAATTGACAGATCGGCCCATTGAACAGTAAAAAAAAAATGGGATGCCATAGAAACACGCATTGTTTAAAAAAGTAACACATGCATTAAATGCGATAAAGAAGGGCAAAAATTATTTGAAAAATTACACAATTAACAAAAACAAAAACCAACTTCAATGTTCGACTTGATTTCTCTTGGATGCCATTATCAGATCTAAATGTCCTTATCATGGTACCACCGTTGGGACATCTCCTTTCCATTAAAAAAAGAATCATCAAAATCGGTTCATAAACGACGAAGTTATCCGCGAACACACATAAAAAAAAAACATATATACGGTCGGTATATGTGGTTCCAAGACAGTTAAATTTTTCCTGGGACTTCCCGAGTGTCATAACTCGGTGTTTTCGTGGGTCACCGCTGTTGATCCTGGTGTACAGGAGTTACAGTGGTGGGCGTGTGGGCGGGATTAGTCCCATATACGGTCGAATTGAGAAACCTCCTCCTTTTTTTGAAGTTGGTTAAAAATTGAATCAGGATGTAATAGAAAATTTGTTTGCGCAATTTCGGAAAAAGGGGGTGGCTGAAACAAAAATCCAACAGCAAAGTTGCTAAGGGCCATATTTAGGAGTAATTTAGTTAATTTCTTAAAGAGTCCCCATAACAAAAAACTGTGAGGATGAAGATGGTGATTTTATCCAGTTAGCCGTTGGGGAAAGCAAATAATTTTATCCAAAACCATCATTTTCACCAAAACACGCAGTAAACAACGAGAAACAATGCCCTCATTCATGAGTGACGGCAACTTATTTATTTATTATTTACCGCTGCCCATGGATACCTGCAACACCAGAGGTATCACGAGGCTTTTAAGGAGAAGTATGCTCTTTTCTTGAAGATTGATTGAAGGTCGTATTGGTCCGGGAATACCGCAGTCGACAGTTCATTCCACAGTTTTGTTGTGTAGGGCAGAAATTTTCTCGAAAAGCGACTGCAGTTTCATCCTCATCATTTAGGTGAAATGATGAGGATGAAACTGCAGTCGCGTAGGATGATGGCGCAAAAGGGAGGCAGGGATCAATTCAATCAATTGCTCGGAGTACTCCCCATTGTAAATACGATAGCAGATGCGTAACGGAGCCACGTCTTTACACAGCGCGTGCAGCGCCAGAGATTCCAGCCGAATTGAAACTCCTTGACAATTGACGATTTGATTCGATTGTATATTAGTATTTCAATCATAGACGAATTGAATTTTGCGTGAAATAAGAAATAGGTACATTTTGTATACTCAGAACAATAAAATTACGTTTACATTATTTTTCTTTCAGTAATCGACATAGATATCATTATTGTGACATAATAAAATATACGTGTCGTTCCAAGATGAATATCTGAGGCCACTTTAAGGCGCCTCAATCGTGTTCAATTCAGTTCTCGTACTGTATCAATCCCAAATAATGTATCTAGGCCTGTTCCTTAACAGTAGGTTGACGACAGTTTCACACACACACTTTCGATAGTTTGCTCGAAAGCTTTTGCCGAATTTAGGTAAACTGAGTGTTGCGACAAGATGGAACGCAGAATTCTCCGGTTAATAACACTTTACGGTACCCGGTGTAGACGGTAGCACTGACCGCCTAGAGTAGGGTGCGCCACAGGAGAGTAGAGAGTAGACAGTAGAGGGTGGTTGGTTTGAGCCACACACGTTTATCACCTAATGTCTACGGAGGCAGAATGCGCGTTGGCAGGAATATCCATGTGGGATTCGTTCCGCGTAACGCAGGTTCTTTCCGGTCACAGTTGCTTCGGAAATACCTGCACGCGGTTACTAGAAGTGAGTTGAATCCTGCCTGTCCAGTGTATTGAGCCGATTCCCTGTGCCATAACTTGAGCATCGCAGCGTCGGATATAGAATGCAGTTATGGGAGAATATCTCTCGCTGCCAACCATGTTATGCTCCATAGTGGATAGCAACAGAGTTTTATCTTCTGCGAAGATGACATTGCACAGAAAGAGGTGGCGGAAAGGACCAAGGATGAAAATTTCTACTTGGACCTAATTTGCCGCCAGCCGCTGAAACGGACGCAGCAGTGCATTCTAGCAACTCATGCCACCTTCAGTGGTAATTAAGAAAATGTTTAGTTAAAATTACTAATTTAAATTGTAATATTTAACTGCTATTGAGATGTCTTATAAACAGTTATTTACAAAGATGTATTTTAACAAGCATATAGAATTTCTCAAACAGTACTATTAATACATTATTTCTACTTGTTAAACTGCCAAGACTTATTTTCTCCATTTCTATTACAGTAATGTAGTTTTTTTAAATCGTTTAATTTGCCGCCCCCTAAAAGAAGCCGCCTAGGCTTCAGCCTACTGAGCTTTCATCACTGAATAATATAACATATATAATATATGGAATTTTTTTCAACAAATTTTGATTATTATAACACAATTAAGTAGCTAGACCTACATACAGAGTTTTATGTGAAAATTTAAAAAGTTTCATACAAAAATTGATAAAAAATATATTCATGTACCGTATTTACTGAGAAGCATTTATTAAGAAGCTGTTTATTTGAAATTATAAACAGACTTTCAATTTTATTTACTTGTGTGTATAAATGGCTCTTGGACGATTTAATGAAATATCACATATATTACTAATGTAATTATGTGGAAAACGACATCTAGTGTGACATTTTGCACTAATACAGAAACAAATAAACTTGACAGTTTACTCTCGGATTCGTATCGGAGTAGAAGCTCAGAAAATATCTTTGAAATTTACAATTTGATACACTTAGTGACATCTAGTGAACATTAAGCTTATTATACATCCGCGTACAACTCTAAGTTCATGCGGTGTAAGTCTATAGTTATATTTCGTCAGTGGCATTAGGTATGTTATACTAATTATATTCATAAAATGAAATGTTACGTTTTCACGAAAATATGCTGTTCAATGTTTAATAAGATAAAGCAAAACAATAATGTTTGGAGTCAAAATCCTCTTCAGTATCCGGATCGAGTCAAGGAAAACTGCCTTCTGCATTACTCTTAATCCAACCGACTACCGCGAGACTTTTAAAAGTATCTGTCAAGGTTCTAGGCTTTATACTCTTATTATTAATTTTAGGTTCTTTTTTAAATTAATTTAATTACACTATCGTGAACATACACAACAATCGTTTTGGGAATCAGTGCTCTTAAATATACTGACAACTAGTTCAACTTTCGAATTCAGTTCGCCCTCAGGTGAAGGTTCGATGCCAGTCGCTCCGTGGAAAAACTGATATTCAAGTAAATCCAATTGAACTAGTAGTTGACCCCAAATGATCTTGGGAATAAGCTAGGAAGGGCTAGGAACAAGATATGTATTCTAATTCAGTGGTAGTTTCTTTCAACTTACAATGACTCGCACATCATAGTCAATTTAATTATCCAGAAGTGAAACGAAATGCTGTTCATAAACGATTAATTACCGATGCATTGATTTCAATGAAATTTGGCATGGAGATGGAGATATTTTGATTCTTGAAAATTGACATTTGTGACGTAATATGTAGTTCTTGGCGTGTGTCATAAATCTTAAAATACTAAAACTGCCAATGCGCCAATAGAATAATTTCAATAAATTACATGAAAGCTGTTTCGATACAAACGAGTTCACATCAATTTGCTACCATATAAGAGTTAATTTAAAGGTGCGTCTTGAACATGACAGTATCGACATATGGCGTCGGTTGCATGGGATCGTCCGCCTGCTGTCTATGCGCGTCATATCCCACAATGGTAATGCAACATAAATGTAGTCGCTGAAGGATTTCGTAATGACGTATTTACTGTGCACAATTATCGGTAGTTATTTATTGGTTAATTTTTTGTATCATCCTTTGGAACGTCTCTACAATTTATTCATTGGTTTAATGTAAAATAATTACAAATTTTAACAAAAAAAAACCGACTTCAATTTGGACCATTCGGGAAGCATCGGCTTTCAAATAAAAAAAGAATCATCAAAATCGGTACACCCAGTGGAAAGTTATGAGGTAACAAACATAAAAAAAAAACAGTCGAAGTGAGAACCTCCTCCTTTTTTTGAAGTCGGTTAAAAAACATTGATTTACTTCAATTATTTTACTTTTGAACTAACTACTCAAATGTATTCTTTCTTATGTTCTCTCACTTCGCTTATACGAGTAGTCAATTGACTAATATCTGTACACCATATCAGGATCTGATCATGGGATCCCAGGGAAATCGAGAGGAACCCTCATTTTTTATAGGCACATACTATGTTTTTCGTATATTTTAGGTATTTGCGTCTGATAGTCATCATTTTATGATGATGAGCTGATGATGTAAGGCACAACTCCTTAACGGTTAGGAGTTGGAGGATAAATCTTTAAATATCATATGTATATATGTAACCTTTAGTCGTATTCTTTCACATTAATTAGGTAAGCTGATGATGGAAGGTACAACTCCTCAACGGTTAGGAGTTGGAGGATAATTCTTTCAATTTCATACGTATCTAAAGACCTTCAGTCGTATACTTTCAAGTTATTTAGGTGATCTGACGATAGAAGGTTAAACTCTTCAACAGCAAGGGATTAGAGGATGATTTTAATATTACACGTACGTATAGACCTTAATTTGTATTCTTGATGATGAAATTTGATGAAATAGTTCAACTTACTACTTACCGATTGTTTGCAATAAAAACTGAAAAATAAAAACTTTTTATAAAAAAAACAAAACCGACTTCCAAAAAACATCCAACGAAAACGGTGCTAAGCCAAAAAGAATACAAACGAACAATTACAAAAGTCTAAGCGACAGTCACTTGGCACCGACTTCAAACAGATTTTAGGTACCTAGCACACATTATAATACTACTATGTAAATGAATAAAGAATTAGGTATAGGCAATTTATGAAGAACCAGTTTATTTTACGCTTTTAAGTGTTTTTTTTGGCAGAGAGTTTTCGTTGGATGTTTTTTGGAAGTCGGTTTTGTTTTTTTAATATGTGTTTTGCAGTCGTGCCTAAGATAGGATAGGATACCTAACATCACGCTTAGTTGCTCTAAGCGTGATGTAAATTAATTTTTTTTTTTTTTCACTTTCATTTGCATTTAGTGAAAAGCTGATAATTTTAAATTACAAATAGACACTTCAATTTTACTTATTTGTATAGAAAAAGTGCTATATTTATAGTAACCAGGCTAATACTCGTCTTAAGTAGCCTATTTATATAATAAATGACAAAATGCATCAACTCATGAGAGCATTATAGTTATTTAGTAAGGCCTGAAGCTCATATAAGCGTTTGCAGCATCAGAGAGCGGCTCGTTATCTGATATTCGTAATTAAATATCTGATATTTAATTCAATTAAATTCAAAGTAACCGATTTAATTATTAACCAATATCATTAATTTTATTTTTCATTGCAAGCCTCGGTTTATGTTATTGCTTCAAATAACCAAGTTCTTATGTTAATCGCTCTAGGTCTAGACTCTTAGATGTGTGCAAATCCTAGATCAAGGAATTTATCACGTTTTAAATGTGACTGGGAAACTTAATTCAATTAAGTTACCGTTGATGGCGTATGCCTCGCCAATACATATTATAATGTTATTCCAAGCAAAAGTCGTTTGTGAATCAGAGACTGGCACACGGCACTCTAACAGACTATATAGAGTCATTTAAAGAAAAAGTACTTTCATTCATTATGTACTTCATTTTTCATATTTTCTTTGCATGAAAATCATTTAGCACAAATGCATAATGTCGCGCGGTCTTCGATTAAGGCTTAAAACACAATGTGAAATACATCAGAGTTTTATAAATTGCTGCAAATATTACAAACACGACTTCAATTAATTAATAGTCATAGCTATAATCTCTTGTAAATCTACCGTATATACAATCACCCCGTAACTATAGCCAACGCATTATAGAATTGCAATTGTAGAAATGACAAATTGGCCTAAGATCTGTGAGCTGAAGTCCGTGTTATGAGTTATGTGCCTATACGACGTCATGTGTTGAGTAGGACAGGTGGTAAAGAGCAAAGATGCATTAGCTAAATCATGAGCATTATTCATCTGGTTAGGTTAACGGCTGTCACACGCGCATCTTTCTGTAGGATATGTTTGATTTGAAGTGAAGAAAACGTGTGAATTATATAATCGCCGTAGAGCAATGGAAAGTGTGCAAAACGATTTTCCGTTCAAGTCCACATATTATAAGGAGTTAGGTAAATCAGACTCTGAATAAAATAGAGTGAAAAAAAAAATTGGAAATATGCAATAGGATACCTACTCGTAACACACTTAGAGCTACCGAAGTACATACAAGAATAACTGCTGGATCACAATTTAAAAAGAACATATTAAATCATACTACTGACAATTCCGCTATCTAGGATTTACTTTGGAAAGGAATATACTATATTTTCAACGCCAAAGTATGACCTAAGCTTCACTTTTTTCTGAGAAAAAACAGGGTCTTAATAGACAAACGACTGGCATGAGAGTGATGTTATCGGAATTTCATGTTTTCCTTCCTCGTACTAAATTCTATGAAACTCAAAACTTATTTGGTAAGTGCTTCTAAATAAGCTTTTAAGTACGATTACTATTACTTGAACCAACGTTTTAGATGACAAACCTTGAATATGTATTGTTATAAACTAGAAGTGTGAATTAAATAAAAGTGTCAGATTAAGAATTAAAACACTAAACAGTTCACAAATATATAAAATTAAACGACAAGATATGGGTACAGAAACACGTCCTCACCGAGGACCTCCACTGCCCAAACAATAAGTGTGCGAGCATAGCCAATAAGGCAAGCACCGTCTTTTTATAGGTTCGCTTTGCATAATTTATCGGTAAAGTAGGGGTAAATCTAAAAGTATTGTAATTCGAAAGGCGTCAACAGACGCGGTAAACTTTTTTTCTTTCGAATAGTAGATCATTTTTTTACATCAATCTCAGTGATTATTCTTTGTAAATGTGTCGATCAGAACAGCTCACTCCGCACTGTTTATCACTACAATAAAAAAGAAATAAACCAGTCGAGTACCGCATCTCATCTGAATATAATGGGGGGAGGTGCACAGTCGTCTGTTTATTGGCGATGCTATTGCGTGGGCATTTGGTATCGCACGACAGACAAGAGAATTACTTATTCAAGTGTTGAATACATCCTATTGTTTGATTACTTTTACATAAATTAGAATATTTAAATTAATACAACAATGTTGACTATAAAACATATGAAGTAACAACAGAACTAAGTACTCTCTACCGTTTGACAAACTTCAGCGAAATTTTAAATTCTCCTTAAGTCCTATACAACTATTTTAATTGAATAAATCATGAAGACTATACATAGAAATAATTAAAATAGATGGTTGTAGTATAATAATATACAATAAGTAATAATAATAACTATACAATAGTTAATACTAATACTCGATTCAGATATTTAATCAAAATGAGACTGATGTTTCACTGCCACAAGTTCATAGCTGAGCTGCGAGAATTCGCTAACGAACCGTACTAGTTTTAAGACAGTGTTATTTACCACTGCAATTGCAAAATATTTAAAAACGAATCATCATATTGTTGTCACTTCAGTAGGTAACCTACTGAAGAGACTCGAAGAGGTACTTCGCAGATATATCAATATCATACATATTATGTTGAAACGGAGTAAACAAATTTATTTTAATTACATACTTTGAATAATATAGATATGGTCACTAGTTTACTACATAATACTATGATGTTGTATAAAAATTTATACAAAAAAAATAAAATTGGAGTGTCTGTTTGTAATATTAAAATAACTGCTTTTTTACTAAATGCATATGTATACACGGTACATATACCAAAATATCATTTTTTCAATTTTTGTCTGTCTGTCCGTCTTTCTGTTTGTTCCGGGTGGTCTCTAGAACAGCTGGACCGATTTTGACGGGACTTTCAGTGGCAGATAGCTGCGATATAAGGAGTAACTTAGGCTACTTTTTTTAGACTAGCTTTGTCCCGCGGCGTTACCCGCGGTTTTTGTTGTACCGCGGGTAGCACCGCGGGGCTCAGAGCTAGTATATAATATAATCCCCATGCTAAATTTTATTAAATTCGCTGCTGCGATTATTAGTTATTGCCGTACCGCGGGTAAAGCCTCGGGGCGAAGCTAGTCTAAAAAAAGTAGCCTAAGTTACTCCTTATATTATCAGCTACCTATCAGTGAAAGTCCCGTCAAAATTGGTCCAGCCCTTCCATAGATTAGCCGGAACAAACAGACAGACAAAAATTGTAAAAATCATTTTTTTGGTATATGTACCGTGTATACATTCATTTGCATTTAGTAAAAAGCAATTATTTTAATATTACAAACAGATACTCCAATTTTATTTATTTGTATAGAAGATATTAGTCTGAATAAAAGGCCTAAATTCAAGTGCTCATTATACTTAATAAAATATTGCTTTCCCCAATCTAGGCCAGGGAGGTTAATTACTAAGAAATTCTTCTGGTACAAAACATGCATTGTGATGAGTATAAATTGCTTGGCAACAATTTTACAGTTATCGAATCTGTAGTCTTCATTATAACTTGCATTTATAATTGCTTGCATTTTATCGAATAGTGCTTTTCGTCAGCAATGTTTACTACAGAAAATAAATTACTTGTAAATGTATGTTTATGTTGTCTAAAATTAATAGTTATTAATACATGAAGCAAAAACTTTGTACCCCTTTTTACGGAATCATGCGAACGGAGGAGTATAATCATAGGTTGACGAGCATTGTAGAAAGCTAAAAGAAAAACCAAATGATATATTGTCGAATTTCGACCAATTGGCGACCAACCACCACTTTTGATACATTTGTGGACAGTATTAGACACAAATGTGTCAAAAGGTGTCAAGGTATTAGAGCCACGCTGATTTCAGCCCGAACGGGCCGGCTCGACCGGGACGGCACTACCCTCGCATAGAAAATCAACGTAAAATGACAGCATTCGTGCTGTCGTGTTTCGTTGGTGGGTGCGAGACTGGAAGCCCAATGATGCAGAAGCATCACTAGGCCGCCATGGTGTGGGTCGCCATGCTGTATTGTCTGCATTCGCAATGAGTATGGTGACCACCGCTCTTGGATTCTGCTTATGCTTTCCATCAGGCAGAGTAGAGTCATTTGGCAGGCCAAACATATAAAAAAATGTAAAAGGGCAATATACTTTTTTAACAGTTCTTTTATTTTTTGCTAAATTTTATGATATCACCTGATTTAAATCTGACGACAATGATATGAGTCCATATACCATTAAAAGCGAAAGCAAAATAATCAAGAATACGTAAAAAGAAAAAAAAACTGGTGAATTGTCAAATTCGCCCTGTTTTTGAAATCGTTTAAAATATGATTTGCTTAAATATTAAACGATGTTTTGCTTTAGCAAGCTAGACTGTCTATATTTCTACTTATTTATATTATTTAGATTTTACATGAAGTAAGGTGAATAAATACATAAGATGATAAGCCAATATCGATACAGCCAGTCCGCAAACACAAGGCTATAAATATATTATTTAAATTAGTTGACATCTCTTCCTAGTGTCTTAATAAATTTATTGGTGTTCTCTCTATTAAGATAGAGAGAACACCAATAAATTTACTTTTATGATTTACACTTTTATGATAGTGGTAAGCCACTATCATAAAAGTGATACCATGTATGCTGCTAGAGCTAGAGTATGCTGAATATTGTGATGTAAAGTAAAGAAAATATAAAATAAATCTTAATATATATAAATCTCGTGTCACAATGTTTGTCCTCAATGGACTCCTAAACCACTTAACCGATTATAATAAAATTTGCACACCATGTGCAGTTCGATCCAAATTGAGAGATAGGATAGTTTAAATCTCAAATTATAGTCGCAATTTTAATTTATTTCTAATTATTGTATATAAATATGGCGGTACGAAGTTCGCCGGGTCAGCTAGTATAATATAAATATTTCGGACATCTAACACACAACGCCATCTAGTCCCATGCTAAGCAGAGCTTGTGTTATGGACAACTGATACAAATACATATATACTTTTTTTGTAAATACATACATATTATACATAGAAAACACCCAAACTCCGAAACAAATATTTGTAGATCATACAAACATTTGGTCTGACCCGGGAATCGTACTCGAGACCTCATGATCAGCAGTCGCACACGCTAACCGCGAGACCAACGAGACAGTCAATGAATTTAAAATGTCATTTCACAAGATTTCGCCGATTTACGGATGCTTTGAGGTTGGAGCCGCAGCTAAGGTTTCTCATTGTGCATTGTTCATCTGCGAATGGCAAGACGAAGGGCATTTCCTCCTCTCGTGTTTTATCCGACCATGAGAGCGACTAAGCGCGATCAACTGAAACGCACCTCGGCATATTGTAGATCACTTCCTATTCACGCTCGATTGATTCTTCAGTAAAACATAGCCTCATATCGGTATGTTGCCCTATGTGACGTATGTCCTTTGTAATCTATACTATTATATAAAGCTCAAGAGTTTGTTTGTTTGTTTGAACGCACTAATCTCAGGAACCGCTGGTCCGATTTGAAAAATTATTTCAGTGTTGGATAGTACATTTATCGAGGAAGGCTATAGGCTATATATCATCACGCTACGACCAAGAGGAGCGGAGCACCAATGAAAAATTTTTCAAAAACGGTGGAAAATTAACACGCTACGGGCAATAGGAGACGCAAACGACGGTGCGTGGGACAGCTAGTATTTTATAGGGATGACTGACTATTGCGAAAACACGGGATGATATAATATTATTCTTAATGAATAAGTACATATTAGTTTAGGTTTATTATCTCTTAATGACAAATGATTTAAAACTGTACCCTAGTTGCGTACGTACTGAAAAAATGAAATTCCTCGAATAGGCCTTACACTTTTTTACTTCGAGAGGGTTACAATTCTTACAATATGCAAGCTAAATTTGCTTTGCATTCTCAAAACATTGAACCCTTTTCTTGAATAACTTAGTTGAAAATAACATGTTTCATTGTTTTTACAAGATGACACAAAACGTATCAGTGGTCAAAGTAACAGTTTTCTCAGATCTTCTAAATTGGTGACACCTAAGTTTTCTTAAAAATAAATAAGTAGGAAACATATCACGCTACTAAAGACTGCAGATATCTATACAAATAAATAAAATTGGAGTGTCTGTTTACAATATCAAAATAATCACTTTTTACTAAATGCATATGTAAGTACATATACACGGTACATTTACCAAAATATTATTTTAAAAATTTTTGTCTGTCTGTCAGTCTGTTTGTTCCGGCTAATCTCTGGAACGGCTGGACCGATTTTGACGGGACTTTCACTGATAGGTAGCTGATGATATAACAAGTAAGTTAGGCTACTTTTTTATACTAGCTTCGCCCCGCGGTAGGTACGAAAACAACCGCAGGTAACACCGCAGGGTTCAGCTAGTTATTAATAAATACGAGTACAAACATTAATTCAAATTATGGTGACACACGCATACATATATTTTAGAACTTAATACAGAGAAACATTTAGTTTTAGTGAGGACGTGCTGAATCAAAACCCTGTTTTACGCAACGAACTGGTAACTGTCATGTTGCAAGTATTTGAACAAATCAGGAATGTTGAATGTGCAACGATATTAATTATTTGCCAATAGGTGTAAGGTCTTCGAGGCTGGCATGGTCGGGCGTCGGCTTTGATTTATGTAAATTGGGTACGGGCTTCGTGCGTCGGGAAGCGGCATGAGTACAGGCTGGGAACGCGTGACGGGATCTAAGCTACGACTAGTTTCAAGATTAGGTAGTCGGACACTCAATACTTAAATAAATTTCAAAGGAGTTAATAAAGTGCTATTATATTATACGCATAAGAAAATCCAAGTGATACTAAAATTTATTTACTTAGAAACCTTTGGATATTTTGTGAATTTGGAGATTCTAATTAGCAATATTGTTAGATTGAGATTAGTTGGAACCTTTGCAGTTAAATAAATGACATCTTCGTTTTTTTTACAGTTTATGTTGATAATAATGTTAAATGTATATTGTATATGTTTTCATTTGCCATACAATATATCGTAGAATTCCTTGCATATGGTTTATTTGTTTGGGCTTTTAATTGTTGCCAATACTCGTAAGTTTTATAGACACAATGCTGAATAACTGCTCCACGAAGACCTCGGAGGGTCTATCTGGGTAACAGTAAGTCCTTAGTTACATTTATGCTAAATATTAATTTATGCAATAGTAGCAGTAATACAAAGCAGATAGGCAGCCAGATAGTGTTTTTTTTTAACTTATATTGACCATACATACACTGACCTCATCTTCAATAGTAAATCGTACTTAATAATAGAAGTAAATTTTTTTTGGCATATGGGGCAAACGAGCAGACGTATTGCCTGATGGTAAGCGATTACCACCGCCCTATGGCTCCCGCAACACCAGAGGCGTCACAAGTGCGTTGCCGGCCTTTGGGGAATGGGAGGGAGATGGGGTTTAGGGGTTGGGTTATGGGCCTCCGGTATCCTCACTCACTCGGTGAAACACAGCGCAAGCGCTATTACACTTCGGTTTTCTGTGAGGCCGTGGCATCACTCCGGTCGAGCCGGCCCTTTCATGCCGAAACGCGGCTCTCCCACTTGACCACTTACATATATTTATGTCAAATACAAAAAAAAAAACGTACGAACATAATTTATGTTTCTTGATTGCTAACTACTACGAGTTTTGCATTGCAACTTTGTTGAAGCAGTAGGTACAATAAATCAATGTCACGACTAAAACGCTCCTTCTCTTCAATCAAGTTTATATATCTTACGTTACATTTATACATATATGTACGATAGAACATATAGAAACCAGGACCAAAGTGGTATTCCTGATATCTCCCACGGGTGGAAACATTACCGTTGCAATGGTAGGGCGGTCTCTAGTTGGTTATTTATGAGACGGGCCGCATGCGCCTCGCCCATACGTGCTACAATGACACTTTATTAATGACAAACATGTTGGTCAGCTTTTAGTTATCGCTATTAAATGATCTTACGTCCTTCTAGGTTATGAATCGTACTAGTGCGACGAATAAAAATCTTAGGCTTAGATGGTATCGTTTAAATTAATGTTTTAACGAGAACTATTCGGGCTCTCCCGTGTCCGTGTAGGTCCCGACTACTTCAATTGGAAAACTAACATAATAATATCTTTATTCCCTTGAAAGGAATATGATAATAATCTTCCCCGTAGAACTGGTATAATATTTTATCATAGGGTGGTACCTAGATTCTTTTTGACAGGATAGTTCAATAACTTCTCTTAATGTTGGTTGGACAAAATCTTACTGAATCGGAAAAAAAAAAACTATAGATAACTCTTGTCTTTTTATAGATAAATTATATTAATAGGCCACCATAGTGTGGGTCACCATGCTGCATAGTTGCCTTGTCTGCATTCGCAATGAGTATGGTGACCACCACTCTTGGATTCTGCTTATGCTTTCCATCAGGCAGAGTAGTCATTTTGGAAGGCCCATACATATTTTTTTTTTTTTATATGTACAGCAAAGGATAAATTAAATGAGAAATCGAGTCACAGTAGAATTAAAGGGTAGTAAAACTGACACGTAATAATAATACTAATAGGAAGACTTACATGTCGGACGAGTTCTGTTTGGTCGAGTCAAAGGTATCCAAGGCCTCTGTGGTGGTAGTGTAGCAGAAACTGAAACAAACGAAAAAGTATTTAGTTTAAAAACGATCAGGAAACGATACACATTTTATTTGTAAAAAAGATATTTCTTCTGATTAGAAAACAGACCAATTGATTGATTTTTTATTGAAACAAATAGAAAATATTTTCAAATAGTAAATCGTGCATTAATATTATTCCTTTTCAAATCATCGTAGTCTAGTTATTTTAACGGTGAGAAACAAAAAGTCTCACTTCATTTGTATCATTGTTAGACATCTACATTGCGGTATGAATAAAGACGCCTAAAAAACATATTCTATTGTTCTGTATCTGTAGAGATGAAACGAATGAAACGTCAATTTGAGCGAAAATTCATCATAAAATAAGTCCGAGGTGACTACTACAACGGTATCCGTACCGCATTTGTAAATAGTAAAAACTTAATGACTTTTGAAAAATAATAGTAAAAGCAATAAAAATAGATAAGCTTTGGTTTAAAGCAAAACTGTTCAACTTTCTGAATGTTTGTTTGTATGTTATGCGCTGCCGATTTCACGATAACAGCATCCTACAAAAATAGCAAAAAGAAATGCATACACCTGGCTTCGATAGTTTCAGAAAAAACAAAGTTACCAAGGGTTGGCAGGATTCCTTTAACGTAACTGAAGCCGCGGGCAAAAGTATGTACCTACCTACTTTTTTTTTTTTAACGTGCGGAAATCCCGTGGGGTTTGCGGCAGGGCGGTGTGTCGGACTCGAACCGACTAAAACCACACGGTGTGCCACTCTGCGCCTGTGAAGGGAGGAATCTGGGAACTGCAGTTATTAACACGTCCGGACCCCTCCCAGCGCTTGCCCGCACTGAAGCGTGTGTATTGCTGATTTACTTAAATACAATATTAAAAATCAGCAATAATTATGCTATAAATACGCAAGATTTTCCTAAATTCGTTCAGTGGGTTGTTCTTTAGCTAAACTGCTGCCCAGCTACGGACCTGGTTCTTGCCTGCCGGCTGGCTATCAGTGAAAGGTAGGAATATACTCCGGGTCTACTCTGCCCTTCACTAGGGCATCGCGCGGATATAATCCAAGTCGCGTATAAGTTGTAATTATAAGTAGAAATTCTATATCCGAAAGTGCGTGTGTGAAAAAATTCAGTAATAAATAGTTGTCAAGTTTCAGTACCGTAGTTTTTTTTATGAGTGCTGAATAGGACAGTCTAACAGTACGTCACCCCCTCGCGATGTACCTACCTACTAGCATAAGGTTTGTACGTAGGTGTAATACAAATCTACTTAAGATCAGACCAATTATAGCAGATAGTACGTAGATTGGTAATAATTTTCAGAATTCCTCAAAATATTTTTGCTATTTGGAAGAACTTATCAGCAGAAAGGTTTCAAAATTATTATTTTGGAACTCTGTGAATTTTAACATAACTTTAGTAGGATTGCAAATTATTTTTGTCAAACTTATATTGCTTCTACTTATTATATCATGAAATATACTCTCAAGTAACTATATGTAGGTAAGAAAAAAAACATGACTCCGTCTCGTAATTTCATTATCATACTCATATTGTAGCAGTAATTGATTTTCAGCCGTATGAACTTATAACGTGTCTATCGGCTCTATTTAAATATTCATGATACTATGGGGACATTAATAAAACAATTTTATATGTCCATCACTGACAGCGTGACGACAGTTGCCCACAAAAAATAACAATTTGCATATGTTAAATGTATAGTCTAGAGGCAGCAAAAATTGTTCTCAGGCCGGCGATAGTTATCATAATTTGTTTTTGATTGATTACTCAAAGGAATATTGATGACAATTTGTTTGAGATGTTATACTGAGGAGTTAACTGTACCTGTTACACCCATAAGATATTCAAATATTTAATAGTAATAATAAAGCGAATACATTTGTAAAATTTAATTTAGTAAGCTACCAGTGTTACTGGTACATCGTGTCTTTTTATTTACATGCAGGCTTTATAAGGAGTCTATTGTTGGTGTCTATAAGTAACGTTTAAATATAAATCCATACTAATACTAGCTGGTCCACGCAACTTCGTCTGCATCTCTTTTCAATCATGCTCTTGGCCAAAGCGTGATGTTAACTATCCTATTTTAGACACGCTAGAAAAGCACACATTTAAAAAATAAGTTGAATGAAAATAGGTTAGATAGTTTCGGAATTCATCGTGAGCAACATGGTGAGACAAGAATTATATAGTCTACTAGCTGACCCAAGCAACCTCGTTTGCGTTCAAACTACCATCCCCCGTTTTAACCCCAAAAGGGGGTTGATTTGTAAAGATACATTATTAGTACACCTCCACACCGTCTATAGAGCATACATTTTAAATTTCAAGTCTCTTACTTCAAAAACATAGGACTTTCATACAATCGTCCAACCCCCGTTTTACCCCCTTAGGGGTGGAGATTCGTAAAATCCGTTCTTAGCGTATGTCTACACCCTATAAGGAACCTACCTGCTAAATTTCAAGTTTGTAGGTGTTATAGTTTCTGAGATTTCGTGATTAATAAGTGAGTGGTATTTCGCTTTTATATATAGATTTGTGAGTTTCATAGGCTCATATTAAACCGCAAAATGATTACCGCGATAACTGTGGTCAAAAGCTAATACTTAATATACCTACCTTATCCACAAATTTATTTTAATTTCGTTAAATTTGCTTCTGATATCATTATGAAACGAATATGGCCTAATTATTCTCCTAATTATCAAAGAAAACAACTTCAAAAGCATTTTTAACGTATACTAGCAGGAACTTCTGTTTCCACAGATTCTATCATCTTGTTCTACACTATACAAATACAATTCCATTACAGCTCAGTTTTACAACGCTATTACTGAAACTAATGCATAATATTAATCCAAAAGTAATATGGAAGAAGCGTATTGCGAAGTTTTTTTTGCTAAGCATTGCCCGCGCCCCTGGCAACTGTCATGCTAAGTCCACTCGTGCGTAAATTACAACATGAAAACGTCCGTCTGTGTGTAATTATATAATGGGTTACCTCTATGACTGTGTGCAATTTTTGATGCTCAGATAAGCACCCATTGAACGATGTAATGAAAATATTATTAATTCGAACACGGCGTTCGTGATCTAATAACTTTGTATTGAGATTAGATCCACGATTAGATTTCAATGTATTTGTTATAGAGTACCGTAGAATCGTTGATTGCATGTTAAGTTTAATGTGACTTACTGTTTATGACTCTTTGTTTGTTTCAGAGGATAAAATACACAATACATTATTACAGAATCAACTTTTATATCAAATACTCCGGCGTACGTCGGTTACCGCTAGAAAGTACCCTTATGTACTTGCAAATTACTAAGAAGAAGTAGACTGAATTAAAATGTTACATATAAATACCAATAAAATATGTCAACCAGTATTGTCACCTCAAAGAGTGATTGTAAGCAGGCGGACGCGAGCGCGGGCGTCGGTCGGTATCCTTCCCTCATTACACTTTGTAATTAGGCCTGTCGCCCGTGGGCTGCGTACGCGCTCAGGCACTGCACTAAATTACGACCCGAGCCAGATTAACATGCGCGACCGACGGCGGCGTCTCCCCAACAACCATAATCCATACCGACACAATAGACGTTTATGGATGTGTTATTGAATATTAAACGCTAAAACGCTGTTTCTTCCAGGAGTGAAACGTTTTACATATACATATTTAGGTAAACATTATTGTCTTGGTTCGTTTACACATGACGAGATTGAACAGGGCGTAATCGTTCTTCTAAAGAAATTAAAAAACACCGATATTTTTTTGTTAAATCAATTCTGCAATCATTTGTTGCTGGTAAAATAAAAATGTACTTAGTAAATTATATTCCTAACACTTAAATGGAAAATTTAAATCCAATACTATGCTCGAGCATGTTCGTAAGTACAAAAGATTTCCCAAGAGACAGTGGCAATTGATGGCCATTTCCAAAAATCTCTAGAGACTCCAATATAAATTGGGACAGTAAGTAAGAAAATCTCAAGCAAGCTCGTACTCTACAGCGAACGCCCCGCTTAAAAATGATGAAAAAATAGAAGGCAATTAATCCTATATATTGTCGGCATTCTGTGATACATTTATCTACCGTATACATACTGGCTTGATGGAGTATAATCCCAGTCGTTTCACATCATGTGTTTAAATTAGAAGGAACCTTACCTGTTTACTAGAAATAGTAACTAGAATATTGGGAAAAATTTTCGTTGATTCATTAATTTGTATAATTCGTAATTTTTAAACCTATTTACATCAACTATGTTTTAAATATGTCTTTATATTATTCAGAGCTTTGTTCTACACAACAAATTAAAATGTGATTCTTTATGTCCTTGTACTCCAAATGGATGAAATTTACAAAAGGTTTAAGTATTCATGAGAAAGTTTAATTTTACGTCAGATGGATACGAAGTCAGAGGTCGAATAAATAAAACAAAGTAAAACGAACTTCATTTCAATTCTAACGTTACTAACAAGACAAGCCGATTGTAAACAAAATGGTGTAAGAAGCGGTGGGTGAAAGTATACAAGCACTTCAGGTATTAGATAGGCTGTCTGTGATAAGCATCGACACGCTCTTTACATTGTTCGCGCTCCGATACATGAGATAAAGCTTTCTCTCTTCCTCTCGAGAGCTACCGTGAGAATACCTCTTGAATCATCCGACTTGGCATTTGCAAAAAATTCAGTATATCATATCTGATTTCATGTTAGGAAATGCAGAATTACCTATTAGAAACTTAAAATATAGAATACTGTTGCGTAGGTCACGGATAAGTTTATATAGTAACTGTTTTCATAACCAAAATCAACGAAGCTGAAACATTTACATGACATGAACTGATATCTGAATACTCACAAATAAACAAAAATATATTCTTGGATAAATAAAATATACAAACAACGATGAGTATCAAAAGCGACGAGGCCACAGGGTTAATCAATTCCATGCAAAACATTTTCAGTCCGTTGACTATCGTATCTTCGCTAGACGCCAGGGAGCCGATCGAGCGAAAAACCGGTACAGGGTTCTGTTGCATCACATTCTACATTAGATATTACATATAAGCATGTTTTTTCGATTTAGCGTGTCATTGGTAACGTTTCATGTCTTCTTTTTTAGATATTCTAGACGTAACATACGCAAAGTTTTAGTCTTATAGGGCTGAAATCAAATTTAAAAACATACAAATTATTTGAGAAACAGATATAGCATATAACACTGACGTCTACGCTAGTTAAATAGCAGAATGCATGTGAATTATTATACAAACAAGCACTGTACTTGTACTTTGACGCTGTCTGTCGGCACAAAGAAAGTTCCTTGATATTATATTCTAAGCGAAAATATTCAGTTCCTTAGAAAATAATATTCTGCGTGACTTGCCTCATCCGGCAAGTGCTGTCAGCATTAAGTTCAACATAATACTGCTTCAGCTATCCATTTATACATTCGTTTATATAAATTAGTTATTATCTTATTGACCAGAGGGAAATATTACCTGCTTACATGTTTCCATATAAAAATATTTAAAACTGTGATATAATAGTACAATAAAACCATAAATTATTTGTATTCGTTTCCTCTTTAGTTTCTAGGACTGGTAAAAATGTACCGGTGAACAAATAAACATCGTAGTAGTATCACAAGAAAGAAACACTAAATAGTAAGCAGATCCTAAGTAAATGTTCCAAAGTCTGATGTTTTTTACTATATTTTTTAATTAATTTAAATTCTCTTTCCAAAAATGTTATAAGAATGGAAGAGAAACCAACCCGTTTTCTCGAATACAATCGTGGTAACAGATTGCAAACGAATGCAGCAACTTGTACAGACACTATACTTTTTCCATTTCTTTATTTTCTCGATGACAGCTCTTTGTGGAAACTTGAATGAGCGTCTTTTTTACATTATGTATACATTATTTAATAAAAATATGACGCTTACGCACGTACAAGGTCATAGCAGATGGATGGCAACTCATAGGGATGGAGCTAACGATAAACGTAATACGATAACAGACTCGATGTTTTTTTACAAAGTGTAAGAAACTAAACCATTGCCGGATAATTTTGTACAAATTTATTAACTAATATTACATTTCATTACAAGATATAATTATATTATGTTGATTATTTATTTATTTATTTTAATCAAAATCTGATGAATCGTCACTGTCACTCGATGAGCTCTCCCTAACCTATATTATAAATTCCTGTATTTCTATATTATCGAATGCCACATGAATTTCCCAATCCGACGCTATAATGTTTTACTTCCGCACATGCATTTTTTAAATAAATCTAACATCTTGTTTGCCGTAAAAGGGGGATGGGTATTGTTTCGAGCGGCGTGTCCTTTGATTTGTGCTCATATTAGTTCTATAGCATTGTACTGGCAATGATACGGCGGAAGTCGAAGAACCCAATGACCACATTTGGCAGCTATTTCGTAGGTATCTTTTAGGGAGGCTTTTTTCGATTTTAAAATATTCACTAATTGTACTTTTAATAAAGTATTATCCACATTTTCGGCCATGACGTTAGAGCCAGTCAATTATCTCTTGTTTTTTATTGGCCTGCCTCGGCATGTTATCAATTTGTCTGGAGTGATATGTAACATTGTCCATAATAATTATCGACGGTTCTTCCAGAGATTGCACCATTTCTTAGATTGCATCATTTCTTTAAACCATCCTTCGTAAATCTCTGCATTCATTTCTTCGTGGTAGTCCACTGTTTTCTTGGATTTAAAGCCCAGTAAAGCATCTGACACGAATTCTTTCGTAGACCCTGCATGGCATATTATAAGGCGTTCACCTTTTCCCATTGGCACTGAACTAGTGGAAGCGGCGGTGTCGTCAGTCCAGTTCTTAGATACTGTGTGATTTGCATTTAACCAAGTTTCGTCAGTGAAAATAACATTTGACCAATCTGATATCTTTTTGGCTTCGCTCAAAAATTTGCAGCGAGCCAAAGCAACGTCTTGACGCTCCAGCAATATTTTACGTTTGTTCGATTTTTTATAAGAAAATCCAATTTCTTTCAAAACCAAGCTAAATGACGATTTTTGGCCATTGAACAAACCACATTCACGTAAAGAAACAACAAGTTTTTTAAGTGTTGGAATTTCTTTGCGCAAGTAATAGTCATATATATGACGGCGAATAGCGAGAGCGTCGAAGTTGTCAACCGATGTCATACGACATGGTTGGCGCTTTTTCTTCGGCGTACGAAGCTTATTTTCCTGTGTGCCGCTTGTAACGGTAGTAATTTTTGAAATTGTAGGTCCACTAATTCCTAATGCGGCCTAAACTTGACCGGTCTCTTCTAGCTGTAAAGTCCGACGTGTAAAAATATCTGAAAAGATTTACTTACAAATAAATAGCATTTCATTTCATTTCAAATATCATTTCATTTCATTTCATAAACACACTCTCGCACTTGCGACAGTGGTAATAGCGGGCCACCATTTTGATACTCTGCTTCAAAGTAATTACGAACCTTGATCACCAGTTCTCTCGCCTGCCTTTTCAGAACAGATCCTTTAGGCATTTTGACATTTGACAGCTGGGACAGCAATCAACACAAAGGATCACAAAATACAATGGAAATAGTATAGCTGACATTATTGATTAACCGATGATTGCATTTAGACTGTGATTGTTTTTTTTTTTTTGTATTCCTTTTTTATTTTATAAAATCCATATAACACTATGAATATTGGCTTGTTCAAGAAACACAGTGAACACTTCTTCGATTCCTCCTGTGATTACCTGATTGACCCCCTGGGCCCATAAGGTCTAACATCTGAGTAACATTCATTCAGATAGCTCTGCTTTTATTTGGATACTGAAATGTTTCAAAATATCATAAAGGCAAAAATGTTTTACAAAAACTCGATCAAGTGCGAATTCGGTTTGCACCCTAGGGGTCTGTACCGTGAAATTGGATCATGATAAACATTTGATCAATCGATCACGTTTAGAAGAAATAAGTGCAAAAAATATAACACAATGACTCCTATAGCAACGATGGTGACTACTACCGTATAGTACTGTTTATTGTGAAAAATTTACATGTAACTAACATTTTTTTTTGTTTCTTTTAGACTTGAATCATACATATTATTACCAGTTCCGAGTATTTCTTTCATTTACAATGAAAATGTATCTAAATACACAGTAAAACATAATTGCAATAATAAATGAAAATATATAACTATTGATTGATTATTTCGACCTATAAAATATACTGCGTATAATCTTACGTATAATTAATACATATGTGGTTATGAGGATAATGACACACAAGAGTTAAGAGGTACGTACGTTAAGAGGTATTATACAACCGAAGGACTAAACTGTGTTTACGAGCACGTCAACGGATGTCCTATCGTGCATTAGGTCGTCTCGTACTCAGTCCTCGCCTGACACTGGTGGGCGGTACACAAACCAATAGTTGCAATTGACCCAAATGGACAATGGCTGACCCACCTATTCGGTTTTATCATTTAATTTATGTTTTAATAGGCTTCAATTGAACTCGTAAAATCACAAGACTTGTTACGTTTATATAGACCGATAAATAACACTTTGTAAATGTAATAGTACCTCCAGTATTAAAACTTTAAATGACGTCTTTAAAAAACTTGAACTTATATTATTATAACTTTGAGATACAAAGGAGTTCAGGGCTAAACAAAACGGTGTAAAGTAGAAAGAAGATATGTGTATTCTGTGCTAAAGCAAGTGCAGATTTGGTGGCGGTTGGAAGAAAGTTAAGTATTTTTTTGCAAAAATCCCTCAACAGCAAACATGTTAAGGCAAATTTCTTACAACTATGGATCCCTAGACCAATTGCTGCCCATAAAATTACGGAGTTTGTGATAATTTTGGTGATCTTCAACGAGTGTTGCTAAATGGAATTTGGTAATAAGATTAGGTATTTATGTTTTACTGAGATTCAGAAATCGAGGGATATATTTTAACCTGTCACGTAAATAAATATTGCTTTCCAAATATAGGAATACTGAACACAAGAACTTCACTATTTCTAATACTGTAAATTATTTTAAATCTTTTTAAAGGAAATAGGTACTGGTTTCTTACTACAAATAGTTGAGTTTGCATAGAATACCAATTAAAGCGTAATTTCACTCGCGGTTTATATACGCAATCAATCATATCTATCTAATTAAACAGTCTTCATTTTTTATTTAAGTTTATTTATTTGAACAGTAAACTGCCTAAAAAGCTAACACGAATAAACGTTTTATTATTTTGACTTGCTACGACGTGATACTTTAATTTAATATACTTGTTTTTTGATGTCAAGTAAAACATTTCGTGGTACGGACACAATAAGTTTTTTGTTAAGTTGATTCAAAATTCTGCGGTACGCTCTGTAGCCACCGTATTTGCCCACGCGCAAGTGTCCTCCTGCGCGACCGTTCACGGCCAAGGCCAAACAGATAATAAACGTAATGATGAACGATGTGCTACCGAGCAAAAAAACAAAGCGTTCGCCTGACCACGTGGGGAGTCTTTTTGAACCTCTCACATGCTTTAATGACTCGGAAAATTACAGTGTAGCTAATTAGCTTATAGTACAAATGAAAATTATATGGAATAATTTTCATTTGTTACATACTTGGTAATTACATTAGAAAGAACATTAACTAACTAAATAATGTCGTCAAACTGGTAACAATTAAATAGGTATTTAATTTTCATGTGATATACGTAAATGCAGAGCAGCTACCGGTTTAAGTGTTTCATTTAAAGATACAAGAAGCCATCAAGGAGAGCGATGCTCATCGTAAATAACAACCGCACTAAACCTCGTCATTGATGGGTTCCTGTCAACTGGATTTGATAATCGAATACAGTCCTTGTTGAGTAAATTGAACACTGCTTTCGAGTTCCTTAAAGGCTTAATAGCTAATAGCGTACATGTGATGTACACTGTATTACATTACTAATTGTTGCTTGCGGCTCTGCCCGCGTATATGTCGGTTATCGCGGCAAATAGTAGCCTATGTGATATTCTGATGTATAAGCTATATAACTGTAAAGTTTCATCCAAATCCGTTCAGTAGTTTTTGCGTAAAAGAGTAACAAACATCCATCCATCCATCCATACTTACTTACAAACTTTGACGTTTATAATATTAGTATAGATTAGTTTTATTTACTGAAGTAATTTCAAAAAAACTTAATCAATCAGTTCCAACTTACAAGTTCTTATTTTAAAATAAATTATTCACATCGCGATTCTGTTACTGAATCATTCTTTGGGAGTGTCTGTTTAAGAAGTTTTATCAGCACTTCAGAAACATTTAGCGTAGGAAATATATTCTTCACAGCCAATCACAGCAATATATCTAGTCTAAGGAGTCATTGTCGTATTCTTATCACGCTCTCTTATTCCTCCAACCTAGTGCAGCGTACTTGGAAATGTGCATAGTAGTGCGTGTGTTGCCACCGACGCTAAAATAATGCACGTTAAGACCTTGAAAGGCGAGGTGAACGAACCGATTGAATAATAGGTGAACATTATGTTGATTGATTACCAAATACGACAAATTGTGAAGTAAGAAGTTACTTTGCACGTTCTGCGATCATTCCGTTTTGAAAGGTTCATTTGCTATTCCTTTCTTAGAAACAATACAGAATAGAGTCATGACCATAATGGTAAGTACTTTAGATGTACGCATAGGATAAGTTATACAAAATACACGCAAGTTTCTAGAAGGCAGGTGAGCACAGTCAACGGTATGTAAACAGAACAATCTACCATCAAAATGTCACAAATGGCGACGTCAATGTATCTCCGTCTGTAGGGCGAGCTCGAAAACGGCTCAGTCACGCTGCGTTGGTACGCTGTCTGTATGTAAGTTATCGTAGGTAGGTACCGAGTCTCCATAGACTTAGGAATCTAGTTATTCTCCTCAATTAAATACCAGCTTTAAATGACTAACATTTAATTACTAAAGGATAATTTAAAGACGTAGACCGGAAGTAAGCAAATATCATTATAAAGGAAACATGTTATACATTACTACAGTCTCTGTACTAGGGCGAAACGATAACTGTAAACGATAAAAGTTATGAAAGTGAGACGACCTTAATTATAATAAGGTTAACGATGAATATTAAAGGAGAAGGTGTAAAGTAAACTGCAATTAACATTACCAACATGACCCTACTTGAAACGATTTTCATATTTTCGGTAACAGATGGGGTTGTTATCGCAACATCAGCGATGATCCGATCTTCAAGACTGAGTCGGTCGGCCGTCTGTTATAAAATAAATCGTCAGCAACAAATTGCCGCCTCCGATGTGGCTGGGCCTGGTATCAACAGAAGGTAATATCGGGCGGTGCGTCGCGGCACGACAAACAAGGCAATTGCTCGGTCGCTCAGTAAGATCGCTATCGCACACGCTGCGGCGTACTGCCGTCGACCAAACATCGCCTGCGTACATCGTGTTATCTGAGGGCCAATATGTCCAAGTTGAAGCCATCCATTCACTTACGAATACCCTTATTTGCATATCGCTTCAGATTTAAAACGAAACATATTTGCTTTAAAAGAACATATTCTACAAATAGGTATTATGATATCGTATTAAACTGTAGATGAATTGTTTAATGCAAATATCACGATTTTTCTTGACTTGAATTTAAGTAAGCACTGACATGTAGGCCGTAACATTTAAAATGCAATAAAATAGTAATGATGCATGAACAAGCCATAAAACCGTGACCAACATAGGGAATTAAGCACACCAGTTGAAAATGAAAACTCGTTCAGTTAAAGGATGCATTACAAGACACGTTAGCGTCTATACACTAATTTAACATAATAATATGATATTACAAAGTGAGAATGGGAAATGCCCTTCAAAAGAATAGTAGAACTAGACATAGCAAACTTGTAGCAAAAGAATGGCTGTTAACGTATACTTGTCAGTCAGCTATTATTATTGAACATTTGTTAATAATGCACCAAATTTTGTATAAAATCAATATATAGGACAGTTGTATCCGCGGCTACGTCCACTTGGATCCCCTGCTTAGATCCGTATCCGCATTACTTTGCGTTTAACATAACGTAACTCTTCATCGCATTTGTTTCTATTTATTTTTACCTACCGCATCATAGAATGTCTATATGCATATGCATCATAGAATGTCTATATGCATATCGCAGTCATTATAAAAATAAATAAAAGTTTTTAACACCTAAATAATTCCTCCATGGATCATCATTAGCATATTGTAGTCTACTCTACTGAAGGACAAAGGCTTCTTCCACTGCCCGTCACTTGATCTGATCTTCCATCCATGGATATATATTTATGTGGCAAAAGTGGGTACTCATTTGTGTCTCCATCATCATCATCATACCAGTCAGCCGCTTGCAGGATTAAATTCAGGAATGCAATCATTTTTAAATTATACAAAACAACTGGACAGAACGAAAGCTTGGGTAGACCAAGTTGATGAGATGACTCAAAACTTAAATGAGAAAATCGAACTGAAACTTCAGTAGGTTAAAAAAGATAGACTGGGGTAGACCAATATGTACCTACGTTCTAAGATTTGGGAGCTTCTGAGGCAAGAATATATAATGAACATTGAACACATTCCTTTGAGATTCTATAAAAATTGAAAGCAATTAAAGGGAAACTTTCTTGTCGTTTTCTGTCCTACAACCACTTGAAGCTATTTATGTCTCTATCGCCAATCTCAATTATGTGGACAATATGTAGAACATCTTTGAGTGGAAAGTAACAATGGGGCATTAGTATGCATTTGCAACTTTTACTACACCAAGTCTCTTTAGCTATTGTTATAATACGCTATGAATGGCAATAAAATGAGTTATAAATGACAGCTTGAATAATGAATAATGACAAATAGAAAGTGGCGTGAAAAGATGTCTACAGAAACTTATAATTGTTTTGTAATTATTTACGGCTTACCTACAATCGAAGGTTCGAAGAATTTGTATTGTACAATGACATACTTCAGCTTAAATTTCAACGATTAACTGTGTTTGTAACATTTATTACGATACGATCTCAAACTAAAATTATTGAGGAAGTCGGTGAAATAAATTGGAAATAAAAAGGCAGTACGTTTTTTTAGTGAACGTATAAGCTGCCTATGAACAGGATTACAAACAAAATGAACGAGGTATGTTTTAGCTACTCGGAGATCGGTGTTTTAATCTAGAGGAGAAAGCATTTCTTCGCAAGCAGCTCTCGAATATCTCAGACCGAACGAAACTTATTGGCCCGTCTGGCCGTTAAAGTGTCTAAGAAATAGGAATAGTCAGTGGGAAAGGTTCAAGTTCAAAAACTACACAGAGAACTTGACGTATCTTGTGGTTATTACAGCATGTTGTTGCCAGTAGCATAAACCAATCAGAAAATTCGTAAAATTTATTATATGAGATACATATTATATTATGTTAGTACCAGACCTTTGTATGCTGGATATATTTTAGAAAAATCAAAAACAAAGCATGCAAAAAGAAGATTGTTTTAAAAAGTTTTCTTTGCCAGAATATATCAGTGAGGTTGGTGAATAAGTTATAACGACGAAGCTGTTGCAAGCACTTATAAAATAATTATGTTATACTAGCTTTGCCCGCTTCTTCGTACACGTGACATTTGGATTTTCAAGTTATTTTTAATTTTTCACAATTTAAACCTTCCCTGGACTAAGACAAACAATACCAATACCGAAATCAGCTAAATCGGCCCAACCGTTCTCGAGTTTTAGCGAGACCAGCGAACAGCAATTGATTTTTATATGTAAGATCATATATTTCATTTTATGTAAACTCTATGGAGGAATAAATGAGAACCCTAATATACCACAGTAGAGCGGTTAATTACACATTCTCTCTTATCCACGTAGGGGCTATTTTGTTAATTATACTCTCTATGGACGTACCTGTCATGTTTTTTGACTTACTAATCCACTTACAACTGTGGTGACACACACTGGTGTAAGTGAATATAAATGACCAACTTTTCTAACATTAAACATGCTTGTTAATTAGAGGTTAAACAATTAAACGCAGTTTAAAATAGTTTTACTCGGTGTGACACGACTAAGTTCGCATAAACACGAATGAAATTAAGAGAGAGTTGAAACTTTAAGTAAGTAGCGATATTAACTTAAAGATCAATTGCAAACTTTCCCATTTCCGTTGGAATATCAGTGGCCAGGGTTTTGTATTGATCGTGAACTATGGCAGGTCGTGACCAAGAAAGGCGAAAGTAAACTGGTGAGGTGTATTGTATTTGTGATCTAATATAATCGTGAAAGTGTTTTTCAATTGATTCTCGATTCTCATAAACACGTATGCTCATCATCACGACTTTTCGGTTTATTTTACAATAGCTTTTGCTGCTACGGGGGATAAAATTTATTTTTATGCTAATGAAATCTTGATGATGATCTTTTCGGATGAAAGAAACCTTTTTTTAACATTCATAATTAAGTAGCCAAGGTGAAACGGTAAAGATTGATATCTTTGTTATATTAAATTAGAGAATGTCAACAATTTTTTTTACTTATCGTTTGACGATTTTTGTTGACGAAAACCAGTTATATTTCCGTTTCCAAGTTTAGTAGTATGAATGAGATCGGAAGGTAAAATTAATTATAAATTAATTATTTTATTCTACTTTTTTGTTTATCTGACACATGTGACTTTATGTGTCACTAGAAATATTTTCGGGCTGATATTTAGGCTCAAAAAAGTTTATTCACCTAAAATATATTAAAAAATGTATAATGGTCTCTTTTGCCGTTAAGTAAGTTTATTACCATCTTACTATGTATTACAAATAACAATCTACACACGATTTCAAATCAAAACAAAAATCGTTCTAAAATTAAGTCAAGATATAAAATTTCAACTAACATAATATTATATCCATGAAAATGAATGCTGTTCGTAATTCTTACAAAATCTCGGTAATGGCTGGACCGATTTGACTACTTTCATTTTGAAATATTTATAGAAGAAAAAGCTCAAAAGAATAATTAAAAAAAAGTTAGTATTTTTAATAAATAGTAAGTAATAAGTGACACGGCAACAAAAATAAAAGGCCTTTTCAGGGTAAGTATGGAACTGTATGTAGCCTAGAAATAAATATGCATCGTTAATTAAAATATAGTAAAATGAGACCCTGCAGTCGGCTATGACTTAGTCAACTTCGGACACACCTATAATCACAAAGAGTTTTGTCCAAATATAATAACTATTTTCCGAGAATGTTCAAAGAAAAAAGTTCTTATTTCCTAATGAAGTCAGTTTGTTTACTTTACTTTGAGTCAGAAAAAGCAAAAAGAATATTTTAAGCGCATAACGGAAGCTTTTAACAAGCAGGTCGCTCGCTAGTGTAGTGTCTACCTCATAAAATATACCATCAAGTCTTATCTGTACTGGTAGTGTTGTTACATGTTGTCTACAACTCCTGGTTTTTTTATACATAGTTACGGGCGATAATGGCAACGGAAGCCCGCTTAGCACATTACTAAGATGTTTATGTACAGACTGTCCTTATTTGTCAAGCACTCAACTTAATTGTTGACGTGAAAATATCAATTTATTTAATGTTCCTGTTTGCGTGTGTATTGCTTGTCAATATCCATAGTACAATTTCCATAAACCGTATAAGCGTAACCTATAAAGATTGTTCTTATAGCTGTATAATAAATATTATGATTGATCGGATAGTACCCAAGTCTTTCGGCCTATAATCCCGTGACCGAGTGCCCCTAATTACGAGACATAAAGGCGCTCAAAGAGACAAACAAATGTTGCAACATAACACAAGGAAAATATATATTAACTATACATAGCCCGGTCAGGCGTACAGCGTACAGTGTATCTTCTTTAATCGATCGGATGTCTAACCAGGTTCTACGGACTACCACGCACAAATTAATGCTACTAGAAGCAGACTCAAGAATTAATGAAAGGAAAGTATTTTAGTTATGTTTTGACATGGCTACATAATTAACATATTTAATCACTTTATCATAAAATATCACACAAGCAAACAGGGACTTTTCAGGTCCTGTTCTGTTTTTTTTTTTTTTTAAAGACAACTCCCGCACTTGGAATAAATCCTGTGTCGCGGGGGACTTTACAAACATACATGAAACGGATTCAAAGAACACCCAGACTCAGAACAACAATTTGTGGATCACACAAAGTGTTGTCCTACGTGGGACATGAACCCACGACACTTGGCGAAGTAGGAAACGGCGTGGTAACCGTTAAACCACTAGGCCAAACGTGCAGTCAATCGAATTTGACTTGTCAAAGCTACGCTAAAGAAAACCAGCTGCAGTGCGAAATTAATAGACATGACTAAGCAAATTTCTTTTCTCAATATGTTTCTAGTCTTAGAAGTGCCTTACATTAGCAGTAAGTTAACCATATTACTAACCCAAGTAGACCATAGCAAACTTCTGCTTTAATTTTAGACTGGATTTGAGAAGACAATGCAACAAGCGAATCAGTAGACGGTCTGCCGTGCAGCCTTTCCGTAGCCGTCGCTATACCGACAACATTACAATCTGAACATTAATGGTGTCATTTGATGTAAAGAATTTTGAGACATTACTATATTGGTGTTAACGTGCACATATAAAATAACAAATGTTAGATGTTCGCAACACAGGAAGTCATTTTCACGTAAATACCATTAAATTGCAATGCTGTAAATGTCTACAAGATAATTTATCTACCCATCTTTTTATGTTCCCAACATCATTGGTCAAGAATAGACAAGAAAAGACGCAAAAAACAAATGAAATGGTAAGTACCGGGGAACGCATTTACCCCTGGAAGGGTTTGTTGTGCATGGATTTGAAGAATTAATTTACATTGATGAATGGTGAATTGCATGAATCAATTTCAAGGTTCACCGGTAGGTACAAAAATAATTTCTTTACTGTTATATTTATGAGACTTCATGCATGATTTACTCAAGTAATAATATGTTAACTACAGAGTATATACCGTTTGAGTTTCATTTTTTATACATTTAACATTTTCTGAGTAGTAGATAAATGTATTCGCATTTTAATAACAGTGATTTGTTATATTTTTACAGGAGGTTACACTCTTATCTACATATCGTACCCTACTATTGTATAGTAATCGAGTTACTTTTTTTGATCTTCATTCTATCGCCGTCTATTTGCATTTTTCGGTATAAACTAAGAAAAATGTTATGTCAAGACAGGCTCCAGCGTTGCCTGACTCATATAATAAAATGGATCGGGTTTGATGGACACATAGATATAAATCAATCAATTTCATATAATTTATGAAAAATAAATCATTAACTAGCTGACCCACGGTCTTGGTTTGGTCTTAGCGTGATGATATATAGCTTATAGCCTTCCTCGGTAAACGGGCTATCTAACACTGAAAGATTTTTTTGAAACAAACAAAAAAAACTCTTCAGCTTTGTATATTAGTATAGATGTATTTATTATTCTCTTCTAAGATCGAATACACTTAATCAACAACACATTTATTTGGATAAAGATTAATATTAGGTATTATTATGTTGATAAAAAGTCTTTGGCAAATAACTCATTATTAGGTACCAACTCTTAGCGTCCTATACTCGTGATAACTTCTAAACGAAATGTCCGAATGGGATGAAACAAAAAGTATTTTACTTCAACATAAATACCCTTGATAACATAATACTTTATTTGGAAAAGGATTAATATTACGATACAGATTTAACGTAGTTTCTATCTTCAGACGATTTAATAATTTTTTTGATCACCAAAGCGGTTATTTTGACTAAACCATGATAGTTAGATATATGCTCTTGCGGACTTTTTTGTAGATCTTAATAGGACCTACAAACTCGTCATACATTATTTTGTTCTATTGTCAATACTTTTTGCAGCGCACGCAAAAATAGGTTTTCGATTTCACACCTTGGGCTACGAAATAGCAATTTTCTTACGGATCTCTAATTTTTTTGAAAATAAAATATACCCTTTAGCCTTTCTCGATAGATAGATTATCCAACACTGAAAGAATTTTTCAAATCGGACCAGTAGTTCCTGAGATTAGCGCGTTCAAACAAACAAACAAACAAACTCTGCAGCTTTATAATATTAGTATAGATATTGATTTCATACGTAATTAGAAAATCATACAATTTATCTACGTATAGTAACCATAATTCATCAAACACAAAGCTGTTAAGTTATCTCTGGGCTTAATTCTATTTGATATGTTAATTTTGAATGATGTAGCTATCCGGCTGACTAATGGCGCTACAAACTGCTCAAAATGAGATTGAAATCAAATTCATAACACCGCACATCGTTCTACGTGTTAGGGCTTCATAACTCTTTTCTGCGTAAGGCCTCGCTTGCAAAGTATGCAGAGAATTGAAAATTGAGTCTAGAGAGCCTACTTTTTGCATATTTTTTATGGAATAAGGGGCAAACGAACAGACGTATCACCTGATGGTAAGCGATTACCGCCGCCCATGACGCCCGCAACACCAGAGGCGTCACAAGTGCGTTGCCGGCCTTTAGGGGATGGGGGATAGTTTTGGGCTATGGGTCGCCGGTATCGTCACTCACTCATGAAACACAGCGCAAGCGCTATTTCACACCGGGTTTCTGTGAGGCCGTGGTATCACTCCGGTCGAGCCAGCTCATTCTTGCCGAAGCGTGGCTCTCCCACGGTGAAAATACAAGAAAAAGATAAATATTGTAATATAGGAGATATTTGAAATTCGAGCCATAGATACAGATTCATTTCTTTTAATGAATTATTATGTTATGTAACGGCTGCTTCGACTGCACTTCGCTGCATTATATAGCGCTGAGTGTTGTGGCTTCAAACCCCGCACAGGAATTTTATTGTCTTAGCCACAAATTATTGTCTTGAGTCTGGGTGTTCTTGTTGTCCGTTTCATGTATGTTTGTAAAGTTCCTCGCGACATGATTTATTCCTAGTGGTTGAGTTGTCTATTTTAATGAAAAATGATGAAATTCCACAGACCTAAGTTATGCTTATTTTAAATAACCATACAACGCAAAGGAAAAATAAGTCATACAAAATCAAACACAACAAAAAGCGTATATGACTAATTAAGGTGACTAGAAAATATTATCATTAGATCTAGTTACAAAATGACTGTCACGAGTACAAATCAGTTTGCTCGGTGAATCTAACCTATCCGGAAATCTACCCTAAAATTTTATCCACTACTTAGTAATTGGTACGTCTACAAAACAGCGTAAAAGTATTAAAACGATGAATATGGAAGCCGTACCTATATAATAAGTGCGGCCAACCCACCTGAATTCAATTATTATTTTAAACAAGATAAGCAGATAATAGATTGTAAACAATGTCGGGTCAATAACCTTATAATAACACCGCAATAGACGCTTGTGTCATTTAGTTGAACGTATACTATTGAACGCTTCTATTGCTCTAGAGCTCCGTGCCAAGTCCAAAATAATACGTTTCAGATGTCTTTAATAAATATCTTCCAAAGCTTCAATGGCAAATAAATAACAAGTGTTATTTATTTGTAAAGTAGAAGAATTAAATAAATAAATAAGAATTCAAATCATGTAATAAATTTTTTTTTCCGTGAATTTCAGAAACCTGTAGATTTAAATAACTAGTTATTGAATAAAATTTCACTTGTATGATAAGTATTGTGGTAAAACTACATGATTTTACCTTTTAGGTAAAATTTAGTTTATTACATACACACAAACATTTACATTAGACTTAAATATCTATATACATATATAAAAATGAATCGCCGAAACGTATGCAAGCGCATAACTTCCGATCGGCTGCACCAATTTTTTTTTAAATGTTTTCGTTATTGTTAGGACAAGGTCCTGTAGGAAGCTCAGACATGTAAAAATGGCGATACGAAGTTCGCTGGATCAGCTAGTATAATATTAAAAAAATGCATTAAGGAAAATTTTTAAACCCAATGTTTATGACTGACAATGGGTCAATGTAAACAAATTTACCCATTGTCAGTCATAAAAAGTGAAATGCACAGAACTCGTAAGGAACCACAGATAAAAGCTTTGCTACACTAATAACCACTACTTTTTAATAACACACGAGTAATACATAGATATTATACACAGAAATTCTTATCGAGACACAAATGTAAAAATCTGTAAACATTTCAACAATTCTGACTCATCCAACATTAAAAATAAAATATAAACTACACTTGACCTTAAAACGTTCATTTTAAGTGCAATATCTATTCAGAAAGCGTAGAGGAATTCGTAAACTTGAGTACGTTTTCAGATAAATCTAAAGATAGCATATTGATAACACACAATAAAATGTATTCCCTTAATATAAAGTAAGAAATAAATACGTAATGTATTTTTTAGACAGTGGAGATTGATAGTTCTCCAGTGAAAGTGAAGTTCGTGCGGCGACTGTCAATTCGAGATCGGCTTTTCAACAAATCCAGGGTCGGAAAAGTTGAGCCGAAACCATTTTGTTAGAATACTTTATATTATCGTAGAGTTTATGCCAGAACGGGGACCTGAATTTGTTATTCAAACGACAGTCAGACATTCCTTTTTGTGAATATATATAAAAATGTTTATTTGCTTGCCTTTTCATTCAGAAAGATCGTTGACCTTGTTTTATTGAATTATGCAGAGTCTGTTCAGTCATGTCTCACTGTAAGAATTTTATGATTTCATAATATTATTAATGATCCCAATTCTAATAGGGACGCTCAGACAGTTCTGAGAATAATTCCAATACTGACTATTTGTACGTGTATCTAGGTTACTTAAGGGTTAAGTACATAAAGTGAAAATGACCTGCTATTTTGGACGCTGATGATTGGGTTATTTTTGGTTTCAACATTTCTATGAGACATTTAGTATTTAAGCTTCAGTATAAATTAGTATACCTACTGTTTTAGTACTCAAGCGTTCAAATGGCCTATAAGATTAATAAATATCCGAGTATAGAATTATTTATTTCACACAGCGGAATACAGTGTGTGTGAACTCGACCATGTCGTAGTAATGCATTTCCTCACTTAAAATATTTATATGCAGATGGAGTTGGCAACGAATGGTCCTAACTGATATACAACACATATACGCAAGCTAAGCGTGTCGTTACATCCGATTTCATTATATCTCATTAATTTACTGTAATCACTTAACTAGTATAATAACCTCGTTTCCATAAATGGTAAATATTTAAATCAGTAGTATGTTATGCCTACTAGCCTACTTTGTACAACGGCCCAATCAAGAGGCTAAGTGCGGAAATAGCCCGAAAAAACAAAACAAACAACATGCCTACTAGTTCGCGTTAACAAATAAGTTTTTTGTAGGTGATTTTGCTATATTTTTCACTTTGATGTCATGAAAATGATAGAAATTAATGACCCCGAAAAAACAAAACAAACAACATGCCTACTAGTTCGCGTTAACAAATAAGTTTTTTGTAGGTGATTTTGCTATATTTTTCACTTTGATGTCATGAAAATGATAGAAATTAATGACCATTCACACATAATTTTGTGAATCATATCTATCATATCGAACCAAGTGGCAAGATAGAGCAGTAGACTACGTTAGGCTGATGGTGATGAAAATTTGATTCATAGAGTCCAGTCAAATAAACAGTTATGTAAGAGATTTACAACAATATTATAGGTCATACACTAAAACTAAATAAACAAAATAGTTGACAACAGAAACAAAGAGTAAAACATCTTAAAAATAAACCTTGAACTTAGCATATTCGATTAACAGTTCAATTACCACAACACTGAGTCTACAGTATTTGTAAATATCACAACTCGCATGAATATTTTGACTTCGTAAATAATAGATTACTAAGCAATCGTCTGTTAAAAGTTCGCGAACTATACATTGTACTTTGTACTTTTGGCTTTTAAATTAGACGCAGTGCTGAACTCATATATCGTATTTAGTCATGCGATGCTATGCTCTCTAGTACAAACCGTAGGAGGTGAATGACCTTAGGATCTTCTTATCTTCACAAGTAGATACACAACATTAGACGTATGACATCATTATTGTGACAGCACGGTAAACATTTATCCTGTGAGTTATGTACTTACTTTTGTTATCAGTCAGAGTGACGAATTCTTGTCATTCCCCTTTGGTGACTGCAAACTTACTTTAATATTATCTATTATTTTGAGTCACGTAAAAGACTAAGTGTTAGATTTGTAAACCTAAGTTAGAACGTGGGGTTGGTGGTAAGTAGTAACCGAGAAGATTAACTTGTTGCAAAGTCAGGCAATAATAGCCAGGTTACTCAGTCTTTGGACGAGTGATCAATCTTAACACATTGTGGCTCGGATTGATCCCTAGGAGCCTCGGAGAGCACGATACAGTCCCGGTAGTCATACCAACATCTGTGGCAATCGTTGCATTGGGGAGGTCCAATAGCAATCGATCCTAAATCGAAAAAAGTAAAAAATCGAAGATCAACAGTACATGAGTAGACTAAAAGTTGATCGTAACTTAGGGAAAAAGGCTCGGAGAAAGAATAAACCTTAGTAGTAAGTAAGTAGTTAAATAGTAGGTTTAAAGACTAAATTTTAAAAATATTGTTTCATAAAAATTTTAGAACATTTCGGTATTATTTACTAGCTGTATCCGCTAATTCGTACACGTGACATTTGGATTTTCAAGTTATTTTTAATTTTTACCGTTTAAACCTTCCCTGGACAACGACAAACATTTCTAAACCAAAATCAGCAAAATCGGCCCAGCCGTTTTCGACAAACTAACAGCAATTCATTTTTATATATAAGAAGATTAACTACCACACGAATTGTTTTTGATCGCAAAAATGGTTTAGGAGAGCATTTATGCGTTAATAACGAAGAACTAAATCATGAATTCCAAATTCAAGACAAACTTATCTTGATCTAAAAGTCTAAAGCTTTATTTCTCTAGAGGCAAACTTTATACATAATTGAAATGGACATACTGTCTAATCCTAAACAATGCCAGATTAGTAGAAAAAAACAAAATAAAACAATTATAGCACATCAACTGTAATAGACAATATGAAAGGTAGTTAACGTGCGATATACATAAATGAGATGCCGCCAAGAAGTCAATAGACCTATCAACATAAAACGTTGATCTCGTTAAGAAACGGAGTGTAATATACAAAAACATCCAGTTTAACGTCCATTAAGAAACAACGGTGTTGCCAAGTCGAGAGAGGAATCCACTAATCGTAATGAAGCCGTAGAGGGTTTTGGCAAGTCGCAGTAAAGACGTCGGTATTACTAAGATGTGACGAGGGTTCATTCAGTCCATTGCCGTACTGATAGTTACTTGTCGAAGAAATTTCACAGTGCGTTGACTTGATGCTCTGTTGGTGTAATATCTATTTAATAGGTCTTTACCTATGAAATTGCCGTTTTGTATGCAATAAGTGAAAGTACTTATTTTTTCAAACTTTTTTATTTCTGTTATTCGAAGTAATCACCCATGCAATCGACGCATCTTTGCCAACGTACTGGCAGTTTATTGATGCCCTTCTTGTAAAAATCAGCTGGACGGGAGGCAACAAACTCTTCAAAGGCATTTTGTACTGCCTCTCAGGAATTGAATTTTGTACCCACTAAAAAGTTGTCTAAATTTTGGAGAAAGTAATAGTCGGTAGGTGCAAGGTCTGGTGAGTATGGCGGATGAGGGAGAGCTTCCAACTCCAGCTCTTGCAGCTTGCAGACTGTCTGTTGCGCAGTATGGGGTCGCGCGTTGTCGTGAAGGAGCAGTGGGGACGACCGATTGACCAAAGCTGGTTGCAGATGTGCAAGCTTCTCCATCATTCTCTCCAGTTCTTCACAGTACACATCTGCATTAATGCTCATGCCGTTTTGTAAAAAGCTGTGGTGAATCATACCCGCACTAGACCACCAAACAGTGACCATCACCTTTTTAGGGGTAATTTTTGGTTTAGGGCATTGCTTTGGTGCTGAACCAGGGTCTAACCAACTTGCTGAGCGCTTTCGATTGTCGAACAGAATCCATTTTTCGTCGCACGTAACAATTCGTTTCAAAATTCCTTCATTTCTTTGCCTGTAGAGCAGCGCAAGGCAGGTCTCGACGCGTACGTTGCGCGCTTGATAGATGGGTGCCCCACGACCTTAACGATCGCCAATCGTTAAGGTCGTGGGGCACCCATCTATCAAGCGTTTTTACCTTGCCAATTTGTCGCAAATGGATCAATATTGTTTTGATGCTTACATTAAAAGCTGCTGCTAGCTCAGCTGTAGATTGAGTTTCGTCAGCTTTCACAATCGCTTTTAATTCATTATTGTTAACCAAAGTCTCCGGACGACCACGAGCTTCAATTTTCAAGTCAAAATTTCCAGAACGGAACCGGGAAAACCAATAACGGGTTGTGCGTTCGTTTGTACAGTTCTCTCCGTAAACGTTTTTGAAGTTACGTGCCGTTTGTGTAGCGTTGGTGCCACGACGGAACTCATATTCCATAATTACACGATTTTTTAAAGTATCCGTTATGACGAAAAATCTTCAAATATTATGAAAATACAACGCTAATCAAAAAACAAAAGACTGAGTTTGTAAATAGAAAGTCATGGTTTAAAAACAAAATTAATTTGAATTTAGAATACAGAACCATTACAAACTTTTTTTTATTTGAAATGACCAGTACTGAAGAACGGCAATTTCATAGGTAAAGACCTAGTATTTGTATAGTCATCGTCTAGCGGTCAAAATGTGACAATAATAAAAAAAAATATGATCGATTTCTAAGATAAGCCATTTTATTACTTTCCAGTATAAATTAAACTATAATAGTATAGAGTTGATGATGACAACGAACACTAAGACGGACGAGGCAAATTTTTCTAGAGTTCTCAATAAACACTTCTTAATTAAAACTGTAATTATATCAAATTTGAAATTTCACATTTCCCGTACGCAAAATTAAAATTATACCTAACAATTTATGTAAAAAAATTATTAGCAAGAACAAAACTATTTTGTCTTTTGATCCCGAAAAAAGAAAATTTGTTTGTCAATAAATTACTAAGTGTCTAAGTGACATTCGCATCTAAGTGCAGAGTCGGTTTAGGTACTTCAAAAATAGATAGATAGATAGATAGAAAACTCTTTATTTGTACACAGTATTACAGTTTTACAAGAAAGTACAGAAAATAACAAATATATGTACAAAGGGCGGCCTTATTGCCGAAAGCAATCTCTTCCAGGCAACCATACAATATGTTTTTAAACCAGACATTTTTTTGAAATAAAACGACAAGCATGTCTCAATAAATTAAATCGAACTAATCAGCATCTAAAACCAGTGTTCTTATTATTTTTTTAAAATTAACTTCAACTTTACACGTACCAAAAATGCAATCTAAGCCTCTCAGCTACAGAATGTTTTTGTGAGTTTTTTAAAATTGAAATGCGTGGATTCGGTAATAGTTTAAAGAACATAAAATTGTCGACGAAAAAAACTTTCGAGGAAGTTCAGTAGAGGTTTTTGTTGCTCGCTATTAATTGTGAACCATTGATAGCGGGCGACGACGCCTCGACTGGTATGGAATTACTATCGGCGCAGGTGTTGCCAGGAAATAAACCCATTTATGGGCAGGTCTGGTTTTAAAAAAAGGCACGCCCGTACTCATCGGCTAGTCGTGATGGGAGAACTGATAATAGTTCTGTGAGAGAGAAAAAACGCGTTAAACATGCAAAATCGTCGGCAATTCATATTGAGAGGTGAGTTGAAAGCATAAGATTAAATAACTTTTGAAGCGAGCACCGTGGACCGTGTATGTTTTTACGATGTAACAAAAAACGAGAGGACCACAATCTGTAAATGTGAGTACTGTTGTAAAAAATGTATAAACAGTTTCTATGGTTATTTATTTCTTGGTTTCTGATGATTTTAATTATTATTGTGGGACGGAGGTTTTTGTTCAATTTATATATTTAATGTTTAGATGTCATATATATTTCTTGAGCTTAAGTACGTCTGTATCTAGATGAATCAAAACATCTTTGTAATCAGACCATATCATGCAATAATAATAAAATGATTATAATTAAAATTCAAAGTTGAACTCGAGGCTCGAGACGACCCAGAGTCTTGGTGCTAGATATAGGAATTGTTTACTAAACCCGAAAGAAGTGTAGACATGGCCCCCATACTTCAAGTATTTTTTCGTCACCAAATTTCATCAATTGAGATAAACAAATTTAAACGTCGATTGCGTCGTGAATATTGGACTACAGAGAGACAATATTTTCCAATTCAAGTACATTATAGGACGATCGGTAGATTTTAGTGAAACACATTTTTTTTTTAAATTAGATGTATCCAAGCTCAACTCAAATATCTTTAAATGCTGTACTTATCATTGCGCGTGTAACCTCTTAATTTTGGCAACCGCACACATCCAAATGACTGTAATCACTGCGAGAGTCGTCTCGTAAATCTTCAGCTAAATTACAGGTTACCATTTCACGTCACGACTGAGACTTCGCTAACGATGACTCACTATACGCTAATCCTGTTATAACTTACCTATGAGAATTAATTAGCTTAGACACTTCTTGAAAAATTACTAAACTAATAAATCTTCGGAGCGTAATTTATACAAAAAAAATACATGACTGGTTGACTAAACTTATTATAATTATATTAAAACTAGACTTTTTTGCTACTTGACTCTTGTATATTTTTTGTAGAACTTATTTTACGCATGTTTTTCAAGCAATAAGGATCTTAGAAACACCGATTAACTTTTATCTTTCGATCTGAAGTCAAAATATAGTTTAAAACATATTTGGCCGCCGTGTGGGTACCACTCCTCAACGCGAAAGAAGTGTTTAGTGTGTAGGTTCAACACCATATTGTGTCTAGTATGTTATAGAAAATAAACTAGGTGTCCAAAGAGAAGTAACCGTGTCGGGAACGACTGCACTCATGTCTCTCTGTAATAAAAAGTGACAAGGCCTTTCACGGCAGGTCCGTGCATGGTCTATAAATAATAGTTGGTAGGTAGAATAGTTCTATACCTAACCTACGCAAATTCTTACTTCTTAAATCTGGAGAATATGCACTCAATCTAAATTTAAAACCCATGCATGGAATTGTGCATCTATAGGAAATCGCTGCAAAAGCAGATAAGGCAGTCTATGTATACAATAAACAAGATAATCAATTTTAACAATTATTAACGGCATACAAAACCCATTAAAGCACAGATGAATACTATGGTAGCTACTTAATACAGTACAAACTAAAGCTCCCATGTATTTAAGATAATACAAAATTTTAACAAAAAAAAACCCGACTTCAAGAACGACCGAATTGAATTGAATTATTCGTCAATTTGTCGCGCACATACATAATGCAATTTTTTTTTTTTATGGAATAGACCGGCAAACGAGCAGACGTATCGCCTGATGGTAAGCGATTACCGCCGCCCATGGACACCCGCAACATCAGAGGCGTTTCAACAAGTGCGTTGCCGGCCTTTGGGGGATAGGGGGGGAGATAGGGGGAGGGGTTGGGGGTATGGGCCTCCGGTATCCTCACTCACTCGGTTAAACACAGCGCAAGCACTATTTCACACCGGTTTTCTGTGAGGCCGTGGTTGAAGATTATATTATTGATTATATAAATTGAAGATTTATATGATTTTCTCATGGATGACATGTCAGAACTGGACCAAATTTAAATGGGACCACATGGGAAGCATCAGCTTTCAAATAAAAAAAGAATCATCAAAATCGGTTCACCCAGTCGAAAGTTATGAGGTAACAAACATAAAAAAAAACAGTCGAATTGAGAACCTCCTCCTTTTTTTGAAGTCGGTTAAAAACAACATTATTGCATGTTGCTAACTCACTCAATCTGTTACAACTTCTATTGCCGAGATTTGTATGCGGATGATTTGACGATTGTGAGTATGTAGGGTGGTCATAATAGTGACATGACTTGCGTATGGTGAAAAAAATCTAATACAGTGATCATACAAAGAAAAAAAAAACATAGAGAAAAAATTAAAACGTAACAAGAACAAAAAATGTGATGATAGGTTGAAGTGATATTTCGAAATGCGAAATATAAATTTTACCTGTTTGCTGAATGTGTGTGTATGTTGAAAGGCCAGATTTCACTGACTTGTTTGTTGATCGAAATTACAATCAGATGTGATACTATTTAGACACCGCTTCTCCTTACTAGATACATGAATACCAAAGCATTTCAATGTTTTTTTTACGCGTTAGTTGATCCCGTTAAACACCATTGCAGTTATTTAATATTCTGGTATTAAATGAAAATTTCTGTCAAATAACGTTAATATACATAAAATTGACTTTGTTATGCACGGATGCAAGAAGCACACTTTTATATCAACATTACAGACTCATTAAGTAGAATGTAATTTTACAACAGCGGTATCGTGCCAAAAAACAGGTAATAATCGTAGTTTTCCAGCCGCTTTGCCATCTAGGCTCTACGTAACAGGCGGGGCGTTGAAGGAGCTAATATTAAAATACCAAACCACTTTAAGGATCGAGAATGATACACGTCGAGATTATCAATGAGCACATACGGGACACTTAACTAATGTGTTTATTTAGAGGTAGGTTAATTCATACCCTCTATCATAAAACCCATGCGTGCCTGATCAGATAGGTATGTCAGATTCCTCTGGGAGTCCCCTTAGCCAAGTTGCAAGTGCTTTGCGTCGATTCTCTTTCTACAATCGCTAACGTCTCTATTCTCTTGTATTATTGTTTTTTTTTGACCACGTGACTTAGCGTTGAGTTGAGAGACGTCATTTGTCACCTTTTACTATAGTTTTCTATTTACATGATTTTTTTTTTACAAATTTCAGGTCAGAACTCAAGAAATTTTGGCTCAGTGCGCCGGGTACGTCTGTTACGAGATGACAGAGAGGTTTCTTTCCTATTTAGATATTGAGCTGTGCTGGTTTAGTCGATCAATGATGTTCAAAACTAAGAGACACATACACGTATATATCGATATGCTGTGTATGTGCTGTAGATAAAACTAATAGAAATATTCACATCATAAAAAAGTATCCGTCTATGATTCAGCCTGACCTGCTTAGTGGTAATAAATTTGTTAGTAAACTTTATTAATAAGTGTATCCAAATTAAGGAACAAGATAATTCGTCGCGGATATAAACCTCAATATGATCAAACGGAGCCTTAAAACCTTCCAACGAATCTTACTGCAGGTTGCCTTTAGGTCGATTCAATCGTAATTAAAATTGTGAGTCGTTTAAGAACCCTCACTATATTAAGTCAAATGTTTACACCATACGGACTGGTTTTAGATTTTTTATCAAAAACAAAAGTAAAGTTTTCACTTGCGTTCATATGGCATGGATATTTAATAGGGCATCTATTTCGGCAACTTAAATCGAAATCATATTATTTGTGGAAGATATTGAGCAGATAGGTCGTTGACTTAATGTATACGTATTTGCATCGAAAATAATATCCCAGAATAACCGCGGTGCATCAAGCATCACATACTCGTTGCCTACTTTCAAGGAGCATTACGGGCCAGACGTGCCGCCGAGCAACCAGCCAGGCGATGGAACATAATTAACAACGAAATTGTCCGGAGACAGCTAGGCGCCTTACTTCTGTAGCCTACGTTGCATTACGCTCCGCAATAATAACATACCACACAACAGACACAAGGCAATTAAAAAAAGTTGGAACGCCCATTTCCCACACATTACTGGGTGAACGTTGCGAATGTATTGCAATACGAATACTTACTGCCATAGTGTACAACAGGACAGGGCGAATTCAGACAAGGAAAATTGTACAAATCGAGGTGAAAGCAGTCTCAGTGGATTCAACAATTACTAGATAGTAATGACTATAATGACTGCAGCGACAGGGTGCAGCCGCCTGAGAAACGAGACAAACATTAGGTTGTTTCAAACGATTTCTAGTGTAAGGCACAGAGTGACTATAGAGGCGTACGCTCTGATTTGCATATCGCCAACGAAAGTGTAGCATCGAGTTGGATTGACCTACATATCCACAGAAGCACGCGCCGGTAGCGAATGTTAATTTAGTACAACTACATATGCATGGTTATGTGCGATAAAATAGGTAATCGTTTCACAAACACATGTAAAATTTCATGTATTACTGTATACCGCTAAATAATAAACCTGTATTTTAAGATAAGATTTGAAATAAATTAGAAATCTAGTACCGCATGCAGAATGACAGCGCTGTCTCAGCAACAGGTATAAGATGATCAAAACCGGTCCTCTTGTATATTAGTCGCTCCAGTTGGCGCGTCGCGCTCCCGATTGTCGTGCGAAAAGATAGCATGAATTCTCGTCGCGGATCAGCTGATCCATAATGGAGTCTCGAGACAGCGTAACAATCAAACTTTTATGGATAAACGCGTTGCCAATCGGTAGCAAACAAATTATAGATCGATAAATTCAACAGCGCGCAGCGGATTAAAGTGGGACGGTGAAAAAGTGAAGTTTCGTCAAATGCACCATTTACCCAATTCACGAGAGCGGAACCGAGGTAGTCGGAAGCATTGTGTCGGAGCGCTCAGTGTGCTGATCCATTGTGGGAAGTGTATTAGATAACGTGTTCGCGAGAGCGAGCACGAGACAATGACAACGATTTCCCACTTTTTGAAGAGTGAGAGCGATTTCTTTGCGCAAAAGAGTAAAACAATTAGATAAACTAAACACGGTTCAAACCATGTTGTATAAATATTATTCATGATATTCTCCATAAGACACGTAAAGATTCGTGATTAGTTAAAGTTGGAGCGCATAGGTCTGATAATATCAGTAGTACGTGAATCGTTTCATCAGCTGTGAGTATACCCGAAACCGTATCACGGTTCACACGCTCTTTAGATTCGTGGTTTGTCACACACCCACGCAATTCACGCTTTTTAGAATTTGTATTAAAGGTGAATCATAGTCCGGAATGCGTATACTCGTAATGACTGGTTTTCTAACTATTGATAATTATAAACGTAGACATGCAGCACATATTGTGCGGAATCCAAGAAAACCCGTTGAGTTCAAGATAATAGCGTGCTGTTATGGCACATAGCTAATTCTGTCAGTGCTGCATTAGGTTTGTGTGCTGTGCATGGCGTGGGTGCCACAATGCCACTAACGAGAGCCCGATATCATCTGACAGAGGGCATTAGTTAATGCTCGAGAACCAGCATAAAATAGTATAGATAAGAAAAACAGTACAAAAAGTTTGACTGTGCTCTACAATAAAAGAATGATGAGTTCTCTTTTGGTATGTACAAAAGATTGTGAAACGTCATGCGGTGCAACAATGGAGAGAGCGACACGAAGAGCGAGCATCATGCATTACTAATCATGGTGGCATGACTCTTACAATGACACTGACATAACTTCAAAACATTAATACGACGAGTACCTACCAAACAACGATGAACGCTTATTGGCAATGTCACTTATATTCGTGATAGATTAAATGATAGTTTATTAGATGACAATTTCTAAGAACTCAGAAGTCGTTTGGAGATCGAATGGATTTCGAAGATTCTCATTAGGATAAAGAATAAAATTAACAAAAGACATAGGATATTTAATCTATTTGCGCTCAAAAAGTGTCATTCATAAATTGAGTTTTGTAGAACGGATATGTATTTAAAGGCCTTCATCAAATTTTATTTACCTTTTTATAAATCTTTATTATTGTAATCATAAATAGCCTCCTTTCATTAGTCTAAATTTTCGTGATAGCATCTTCTATTAAGACAATTTAAGATAATAGCAAGCACAGCAGCGAGTTTTTTAGTGTAGTATATTTTTCTTTCAATAATAAGAGATATTGAGATACATATTAATTGTACTTATAGTAATGAATAACGAAATATAATTTACATGACTTATGAATTATCTGCCGAAAATTAACATCATTTCACATTTAGGTAAGATGTTTTAATGTTGATTGCAATGTGGATCAGTCGTACAAGCTGTGTCGTACAAATTGCCACAAATATTAAAACTTGTGAAACGTCCGTTATTAGAGTTATTTACCTAGACGTGCAACTATTAAAGATGTTAAGATATTATCTGTTTCGTCATACTACATCGCAAAGGACTAATAACAGATATGGAGGTCGCTTCGATCGAACGACAATTACATGAACCCAGAGCGACGATGACAGTGCGACAATAATTCACCATAATTATTCTCCTGTTTGTGTCACATACATCAATTTCGAAATCTACGCTTTGATTATATGTGTAGAACGAAAATAATCTACATGTATCGGAAAAAAACGCAATAATAAATTAACCGCCGTCAACGCGTGGATGGTTCTGTTCTTGCAAAATTTAGATTAATGTAATATAAGATAAACGTTAAAAGTTTTAATTATTGGGCTTAAGGTCAATAATGTTTAATGGAAGAGTTTAAAAGCTATTAAATAAATTGACTAATATATAAGATTAAACGGCAATGATGTTGCAGTAATAGGTAGTAAAATTTATCTACTTGCTAATTGACGATTTATGAGGATTTAACCAGTATGGAGGGTACTAATAAATGCCTTATTAATTTATACATAATATAATTATGTATGTAGTGCATGCGAAGCGCTCGTATACGGAAACGATAATGCTGCGGTCCACCATGCTCTAGATACATAATTTGCAAAACCGTAAATGAATTTAACTTTTTAGCACTGGTAGCAGTACTGACTGTAATATTTATACTATGAAATACGCATTGTTATTACAAACAAATTATATTTTTTCTATACAGCGAGCGATAAACGCAAACGCACAAAATGAATCACACATTTTAAAGTATTAAGAATAGTTAGAGCCAATTAATATAAAAATAAGTTTTTATAGTAACAAACCGAGTAATAAATCTAAAAAAAGCATAATGCTCATTTTATAGACTGTGGTCCTAGTTGTGGTGTGCTGGCGCATTCGCCTCACTTTCACACTTTCACTGGGGCGACGCCCTCGCCAACCACGTGCACGCCTCACCAACAATGCGACCCAACGTTGCAAAATTGATTATTCAACACACACGTGAATGAATACCAACAAACTTTGAATGTAAACTGAACATGTTCTGGATTACCCGCAGATTAGTTAATGTGTTTGTAAAGGTTTCGCAACACCTATTGAAATTGTGAAATCGGTGAACTGAGACATGGCACATTTAAAAACAAACTAAAGAACATTATGACTACAATGACAATCTAAGATAACCGAAACTTGAAAATTTATAAATGATCCTAATATGCTGTAAAAATTAAATAAAGCGACTGAATTGTTGACTTGTTACTACTACTATTTGTTATAACAGTACATGTTCGTGACGGCCGAGATAAGCATCATTTGGCATTACACGAAATCAAAGACTTCGGCAAAACTTACCAGATGGGAACAGACAATAAGGTTTGCATTCAATGAGCCCATTGAGCAATCAACGGTAAAAATAAGCGAGTAATGCAACCAAGAACGGATTGAACGGTAACAGAGGCAAATAAAAGTAATTTCATCCTTTGTCTTGAAAACCTCGAGAGCACGCATCTTGCACAGTAACGCAATGAAATTAAATACGGCATTAACAGAAGGAAATTAAATAAGCACATCGCAGCACACGAAAACGCACATGGCGTTCGTATTGCAAATGCAATTCACTCGAGTGCACCTCGAATCGCCCTGCGTATGATTCATTCCATACTTCTATCTGTATGTATTTGGTTAGTCTTTTTGTGTACCTATTTATTTTTACTGCATGTGCGGTCGGTCTCTGCGGTGTTACTTCAAGGTTCACTTGGCCCTTCAGATCTGAATACGAACCCGGCTCGCCTTCAAAAATACAAGTTTTTCAATGCACTTCTGTACATCTTTGAGATTCAATATTGGAAAAAAAAATGAATACTTAGTTTTAACCTTGGAGAAAATGACGCTGTTCTTTATCATTCAAGTTTGGCCTTATCTTCCCTAATCAACTATTCTTTATGGAACTATATATTGAAAAGGAAAGGTAACATTTATGTAAAATTAAGCAAATAATAAATTGTTTAGAAAGTCTTTGGACTTTGATTTTATTTAATCTCGTGCTACGAGCAGTGAACGCTTTGGTTGCACCTGAATCGAAATCGACTTTCGATTACAGCGTAAATTGCTGTTCCCACTTAATGCTTTCCAGTTTTTATTTCTGCAACAGCTAATGATTCTTAAAGTTCAATATAGTTACTCAAACTTGCATAAGATAAAGTTTACAGATTTGAAAATATAAATTTTGTGGCTACATCTAAACCTACAGCGCACGTAGTTTTAACGTCCTTAGAGACAAAGTAATAACAAAGTGTTAAAAGATACTTCTGTGTATGATGAGAAGTCGCCCTTTTTTTCGTGTAACTCAAATCACACAAAAATATTATTACTTCTTGTAAACTGCTGGATAATATTTACGAACCATGTCTATACATCTAGTTTTTTCGTTGCAAGTGCTTTTCCCTTTAATTTCAGTGTCAATTGTAACATAGCAGTAAAGATTGTTTAGAGTTATCGATTGTTCTAATCGACTTGTCGGAAATCTATTATGTGTTATTTTCACACAATGTACACCTTGTAATACATAATTTGCAGACGATTAGAAAATACGCGGTACATTTCGATCTTAATTAGATGGTGCAATATAAAAACATTATGCAAACAGGTCTTTTGTATACAGTCGCGGCACAAGGACAATAGTGCTATGAAGCGGTTAAATACGGATCATTGTACTGGCACCGCCGTCAAAAGGATCTCTTTGTATACGGAAAACAATAACACACGTCTGTTTTAGACCATACGAATGGTAAACAGATGACTTTGTGTATCTTATAGTGCATCGTTTAGCTGGAGATTTCTAGTACCTACTAATTTTATTGGCTTTATCCTTACTTATGCGTATGGATTATTATACTTTTTAAAAATATATAGCCGGCGTCGTTCAGTCTTCTTTTTTCAAATCATTCATTTTGGATTACTTCTTTTTAACCCCCGACCAAAAAGAGGGGTGTTATAAGTTTCACGTGTCTGTCTGTCTGTCTGTCTGTGGCACCGTAGCTCCCGAACGGATGAAGCGATTTCAATTTAGTTTTTTTTGTATGAAATGTGAGTTACGTGCGAGTGTTCTTAGACATGTTTCATGAAAATCGGTTGAGCCGTTTAAAAGTTATGAAAGTGGGGAAGAGTAACCGAATGTCTGCAAAAATATCATCGAGTGAGGTCTCAAATGAAAGCGCATAACGTGTTTTTTACTTTTTGAAGGGAACTCAGGTTATTATATCGGGGGTTTTTTAAATTTTGAGAATTTATAGTTATTGTATATTGATTATTGAATTTATAGGGCCTTTAAATATACCAACAAAACCTTTCATAAACTCTTCATATTTTTTTAGACATTATGTTATTAAAAATAATTATTTTCTTATTTTGGACGTACTTTAAGAACACTAGTATAATCTGGATCTTGGAGTATCGTTTGTCAAGAACACAAAAATATATCTATTATAAATCGTTTCATTCAGTTCATTCAGTGCAAACGTCGTTAAAGGAATGCGTAAAGGACATGTTGTAAGTAAAATTATAATAATAATAATAATAATAATCTTTATTGGAAACTAAAAAGAGAGAAACAGTAACAATATGTGCGAGAATGTCTGCATAAGTTAAAAACTGTGTCGCAGCCATTAACGCCTCCTCCGGTCCGAGGCCGTCAGAGTTACACAAAAATACAATAAAGAAAGAATACAAATTAAATGGAATTAAACTACTTAATAATAAATAAATAATATAAAAAAAAAATTAACAGCTTAATTGATGAATCTGGTAGGTATTGAACATTCTTAACAGGTAGGTACATAAAATAACTATTATAAATCTGCTACGACTGACGAGTTACACAAAGATGTTTCTCTGCTTCTTGCCTTGAAATATCTTTTAAAGTGTTGTAATGCTTGCTTTAAACAAGTAAAATTTTAACAAAATAAGAACCGACTTCAAAGTTCGACTCGATTTCTCTTGGATGCCATCATCAGATCTTAGTGTCCTTATCATGGTACCACCGTTGGGGTATCTCCTTTCCATTAAAAAAAGAATCATTAAAATCGGTTCATAAACGAGTTATCCGCGAACACACATAAAAAAAACATGCGGTCGAATTGAGAACCTCCTCCTTTTTTGAAGTCGGTTAAAATTCTTTATGGAAACCAAAACGTCACTTCCATATAAATTTAAATAACGCTGATGGCGCTATTAAGGTAGAAATACAAAAGGAAAAGATTCAAATGCAAAGTCAGAATTTAAGACCGTTCGCGATTTAAGTATTGAATGAACGAACTTTTACGTTTTTATTACTATTCATGTGGGAGTTGTAAAGTCTTTTTATTACATTTCTCTAAATCCGTGTTCAAATTTACGAGAAGTAATATCAGTGTGTTATCTTTCTTAAACTTGTTTATATAACCGTCCGCTTACTATGGTAGACTTGGCGAAAATGCTTCCAAAATTATAAGCTTGTTAGCCTTTTTCGTTTCGTCGAAGCATTATGTATGTAATTAATTAAAATGTATAAATATAGCTACCATCTAATGACCGAGATATCATGATAATAGTGATGAATAGGCGTTAAGTGCGAGAACTTTAACTTAATACGTATTCGTATTCTGTTGGCACTAATTCAAAAATTCCTACCTAAAAGGCAATGATTGGTGAAAAATGCATTAAGTATACCGGACGGAACTCTCCCCACAGATATTTCGAACAATGCCAGGATAGCAATGCCAAGCGTTTAATTAACTAACGAACTAAAAAATAAACGAATAACAGATCGATTTAACCAACCAAATATCAGGTTGTAAATATGTATGTAAAATGTTAATGTTAACATATATGCAAATTTTTATAAAACGCTCCTGACTTTCGGTCATTTTTTTTTAATTATATTGAAAAGATACAATCATATTAGGTACCGATAATACATACAAGACATGAATGTAGAGGGTCGGACTTTATGTGTATACTAGCTGTTCCGGGAAACGTTGTTTTGCCATAAAAAAATTATTATTGGGGTATAAAAAATAGATGTTGGTCGATTCTCAGACCTACCCGATATGTACATCAAATTTCATAAAAATCGGTCCAGCCGTTTCAGAGGAGTATGGTAACTAACATTGTGACACGAGAATTTTATATATAAGATAATAACAACTATAATATTATCTACTTTGTCGGTCGTGATCCCATTAAAAGGTCTGAAAAATACAGTACTCGTTAAAAAAACATTTTCACTTAATGGTTTAGCCGGACGATACTAATTGCGTAAGAGGCGTAACGAGGTCTTAATTGGAATGCGCCCCAATTAATGTGGACTCCTATGTTCGTTCGGTGTGAGTCCATTTTGGAAATTGGAACGTATGTTTACGCTCGGTTCCCGGGTGAACGGCCGAGCGGTGAAAGTCGGGACGCAGATATGGGTCAGGTGGTCATTTACCCTCAGGTAACAGGCGACGTCACGTCTCTTTTATAAATACCCCACTCAAATCGTGAAAATGGTGAAATGGTGTCAAATTATAAAATATTTGGTGATCCGTAGAACTCCATTGGTTATTTCTGTTTCTAAATTTGGTTACTCTATCATATTTAAATACCATCAAAAACATAATATAAGAAAATGTCTAACAAGTCTCAAACGCAGAATGCGTTTACCTCTAAAAGTTTTGTAATATTTTTATGTCTTTATTTCATCACTAAATGGAATAATTTGATGATAATTTTTATAGTCGCTCTTAATTTGACTTGATGCTAACAAAACCTTTATGTTTACAAAAATGCCGACATGTACGATTGCAATGCGACTTGCAGGACTAGGGTATTTCTTTTATATTACAATACTAGTTGTTGCCCGCGACTCCAACCGCGTATATGTCGGTTATCGCGGCAAATAGTAGCCTATGTGTTAATCTGATGTATAAGCTATATTACTGTAAAGTTTCATCCAAATCCGTTCAGTAGTTTTTGCGTGAAAGAGTAACAAACATCCATCCATCCATACTTACAAACTTTAGCGTTTATAATATTAGTATAGAAGTATAGATAGTATAGATTAAATGGGCAGTTTTTATTTACAAAGAAAAATATTAAAGTTAATGATTCAAGACAAAAGTTTGAAGTTTGCGCCTGCGAGAAGTTCCTATTTTTTATACAAATGCCCTTAACACGAAACATATATTGTGACATCACTACCTTTAAGTTCTGATGACTCCATTTCCCAAAAGCTTAAGTCAAAAACTCTGGTAAAGCGTTCATTAAAACATCTACTCGTATAACATATATATATTGTACTATATTCTAATAAATATTTTTTTTTTATCTAAATGAGATCTTGTTATCCTCCTTATGTAAGTCCGTTCGAAATATAGATATGAAGAATATAGGTATGAAGATACAAATGAGATTAAAATTTCGTGTTTTTTGGTGTTTTATTAATATAATATTTTTAATTAAGAAGGTCAACGGCTTGACATGCATTCCAAAGCTTGTTATATTATTTACATTTATCATTAATGGGCATAAAGTTAAAATTTTATTGGGATTTGATACTGGTATAACCAGATCTTCAATTTTATAATTTTGTTTTATTTAAAAACAACTCCCGCACTAGGAATAAATCCTGTGTCGCGGGGGACTTTACAAACATACATGTAACGGACACAAAGAACACCCAGACTCAGAACAACAACTTGTGGATCACACAAAGTGTTGTCCTACGTGGGATTTGAACCCACGACACTTGGCGAAGTAGGAAACAGCATGGTGACCGTTAAACCACTAGGCCAAACGTGCAGTCACAAGTTTTGTCAAAATCACTACATAGTATAAAACAAAGTCGCTTTTTCTGTCCCTATATCCCTTTGTGTGCTTAAATCTTTAAAACTACGCAACGGATTTTGATGTAGGTTTCTTTAATAGATAGAGTGATTCAAGAGGAAGGTTTTTATGTATAATAAATGCATAATATAGTATGGAAATACTGTTAATTTTCGAGGTTTCTAATGTGATGTAGCAAATAAACACATTTTTTGCGCTTACATTGCAAACGCTGGTTGCACCCTACGAGATAGATCAAAATAATGTACTACAGTATTATACACCTTAAAAAGATCTACAAAAAAGTCCGCGACGGTATATGTCTATCTCTTAGGGATAACGCACAACAACCATTTTTTATTCCTTTCTTATTACAAGAAATAATAGCTTATTTACGAAGCGATTTTAAGCAATACAGACTGAATCCTTATACAATTAAGTAAATTAAATACATCGTGCATTTAATATAGATCAAAATGGCCCTTTACAGTATCTAAGTTAAATGAATATATTCAAAGATATTACAGATTTAAAATGCACGAATCGTGTCGTCGGTGGGGGCATCTGAAATCCACCCGTGCGAAGCCGGGGCGGGTCGCTAGTTTAAGTCTAAATCTGTTTGAAACTGAATTAAACATAACATGTGTTGTTTTCTCGCCTTCACTTTACGGACCGCAAGTATCATCTGGGAAACGTTGATACGTAACAGTATACCATAAAATTAACGGTGAATATTTACACTTAAAATCAACTCTATGAATTACAGTAACTGTTTACAAAAGACGTGTAATTAAAAAAAAAAGGTGGTAAATGCAACGCTAAAATCACTACAATAGACTTTTATGAAGACAATTTAAGTATAGTATGTATGTGCTGAATTGAATGTATGCATGTAATGTGTTGTGACCATAGTACAGGCTCTCCCTATAGTCCAGTCGGGATAGACTGTGGTGGTTCGAAGTATAAATCTCGATTTTCGAACTAATTCCGGTAGAGGGTTCGCCGCCATCTTGTTTTGAAGTTATTTTTTTTTCGTTTTTCTGAAATAACTCGTTAATTTTCAACTTTAGAACAAAAATGGCTGTATCCAAAGTTGCTGGAAATTTAATTTCTCACAAGTTTGGTTATTATCATCTTTACGCTAGGATCAATATTTGCAGAGTTATACTATCAACATAAAACAAAACAATTTTTTTACAAATAAATTAGATAATAAACAAAATATATGAAAAATAAAAACAATTTCACCTCCAACTTGAGTTTAAATCCGTAAATATTGATCGTGGAGTAAAAAAAGGTGCGAGAACCAAAGTTGAAGAAAATAAAATTCCACCCATTACGATTTTTTTTTGATAAACTTCATAGTTTATAACCCCGCAAATATTGATCCTAGCGTAAAAATGCTAATGACCAAACTTGTGAGAAATTAAATTTCCAACAACTTTGGATACTGTCACTTTTGCTCTAAAGTTGAAAATTAACGAGCTGTTTCAGAAAAACGAAAAAATTTAAGTTTAAACCAAGATGGCGGTGAACTCTCTACCGGGATTAGTTCGAAAATCGAGATTTATACTTCCAACCCCCCCCCCCCCCCACCCCCGACGTTTAAAAAAATAAAATCGCTCCCCGGATTTTTTTCTTATTAAATGTCTATCTCGACTGGACTACTAGTCAGACGGCAGGGTGTGAAGCGTGTGAAAATAAAATTTAAAAAATCTTTGATGAGCTAAATGCACCGTGTCAGAAGGCATAGGCCTCGTCGAGTCAGCAGTTTCTTTTTCCCGTTTCTACTCTGGTTAAAGAGCACTTATTATTTTAACTTTGTAACTAGTTTTTAGCCGCGGCTCCCCCGCGTATATGTCGGTTATCGCGATAAAAAGTAGCCTACGTCATTCTTCAAGAACCAAAGTATCTTTATTGAAATCGGTGCAGCGATTTAGCTGGGAAGCATAACAGATAGACAGACAGAGTTACTTCCGAATTTATAATATTAGGTATGGATTACGTAACAAAAACAGTAACGATTTATTTGTAACTGGCATATATTTTACAAACACCTGTCACTGCCTGATGCATCTGACAGCGACAGGTGCTGTTAGTGAATAAATACGAGTATTAAATACATAGTCACAAAGTACACAGTCACAAGTTTCGAGTGCAGCTTTCCGGGCGGCATCGTAAAACGAATTAATTAACATAACAGTGACGTTCATTATTCTTTCTATCCGTTTTTGGATGCATCGACCATGAAAGTGTATGTACGGTGAAGGCCTTGGTACAAGGTATACACTGAAAACGAGTAATAAATTGACTTTGTAAGATTTATTTATTGTATTAAATGAATTATGTGTTTCAAAGCCCATCGGATACAAGGCCATACAAGGATCAGAAACAATGCAAGCAATATATTTTTTATGAAGAATAGTTAAAAGTAATTTTTCTTTTACTATTTTCTAAACATAAGCCCTATTGCTTGTTATGTGCCTATCTCTATGTAAAAGATCATGGTAGTCGATTGACTAGTTAAACCGTGAAAGTGTTAAAAACTCACTTTACGATAAAAAGTAATAATAATAATAAACTTTATTCTCTTTTACAAAATACATATGGCTTAATAGCAGGCACAATAGTGACTTAGCTTCCGGATTCCACCTTTGTGAAATACTGGTGCCTGAAATAGGTTATAAAAAGATAACTAGTTACGTGAAAGTTACTTTCACAGTCTACAAGACTGCAATTTGAAAAATCGCGTGCGTTTATGTAACACTATGAAGGTTGGTTAACACGTTTAAAAATATTAATATTTGGTAATAGATAATATATGCACGATATTATATTGATCAATTAGACCACAAGAAATGACCTCCATAAACAGTATCAAATACAAAAATACATATATCGATACAGTTTAGGAGATCTAAACAGAAGTTTCAAATAACTTAATTGTCAATTAATAAGACTACAGACGTCATAAATCAAACCATTGAAAAAGTTTACAGACCAAAAAAAAACTTGAAATACTTATTTCAATTCAAGTCGCTACAAGTTTTTTACTTGCATTAGGGACTTCAAGGACGAGTTGTCCGACTTTCACCTCCCACGGTGTTACGAGAGAAAGCCTACTTTTGAAGCGAGGTTTTTTTCATCTTCTGACCCCTTTTACAATACAAGCTGCGTAGAAACAGGCGCGTCAAGGGCGCTCACAAAAGATAAATAAATCTCTGACGAAACGTTGTATAACTAAATACAGTAAATGGTATTCTACCTGTGAATAGCGAGTGTTCAAAGGATAGATAAAACACGAATTCCGCGTGAAAGATAGGAGGGATTCAAGTCATTCGTGCGTGCGAGTGCCACACATCACATCGATAAGGGTATTGTATATTCAATACACTGAATGATATTATCACAGAGACGTAGCGTCTTAAAAGAATCTCGTACCTACAATTGGTTTACTTCTCATCAATTTAAACGTACTGAACAAATTGAAGGTCACAGACGGAGCTGTGACAAATATGGCGTCTTCATTTGACCTGTTTATTTTAGTGAATATTGCTACCATTTTTGGTATACATAAAGGTCTTCCTTATTGCAGTCACGTATTAAGATGATGTCATAAACAGGGTCACCATTTTATAATTTCATATAAAACCGACATCAAAAAAAGGAGGAGGTTCACAATTCAATTGTATTTTTTTTAATGTTTGTTACCTCATAACTTTCGACTGGGTGAACCGATTTTGATGATTCTTTTTTATTTGAAAGCTAGTGCTTCCCGTGTGGTCCCATTTAAAGCAGATTGGTGCAGATTGAAGTCGGTTTTTTTTGTTTGTGATTATACATGTTCTGGATCGTTAAAAGTTTTGTTTTTGCCAGGAAGTCGCTTTAAATACGGTAGTCTGTATTTGAAGACGCTAGCTTGTAATTTTAGTTACTACTTCATTAAAAAGGTATGTTATACTACGCAAAGAAATCATATTTTTTTAAAGAATTAGTTAATAGTTTCAGCTTAATAGAACTTGTAAAAGTAATACAATAAAAGGGTTAGCGTATATATCGAGAACGATTGAAAAACAGAAATGTGAAGCAAAGCATACACAAACAGAAAATATATTTACTAGGAAAAGCTGAAACGCGGTAGGTAAACAATTTAACAATTTGCTGGAAAGTGAATAGTAAATAATCGACTGTTTGGCGCCACCACTTAGAAAGCGTGCTTTTAACCACAGTCACATTGTAATAATAAAAATATATGAACAGCATACTATGAACGTAGTCTCACAGTACAGTACCCACAAAATCGTAGATATATGTATACTAAACAAAGTCAAATAGACTTTTATATAATTACTTCAACTAATTCTGAATACGCAAACAAAAAATCTTATTGTAACCAGTTTAAAATACGAAGAATTGATGTAGATGCAGTTCCATAGAATTACTTTTAAAAATAAACATTCCCGGAATGACCACGTATCACATAATGAAGATAAAAAAGCAATAATAATGTATTATATAGCGCCTTTTTTGTATAAGATGATAGCTTGAAATGAAGGGGCTTACCGAAAGCATCTAAAGTCAAAAGCTTGCGCCGCTTACCTGCAACAAAAGATAAATAACGATGATGTAATATAAATGCTAATGAGTATAATCGGGCTGGGCAAGTTGTCCAATAGAGATGTATTCATAGACAAGGATTACATTCAGATTATCGGTCCAAGTAACTATTAAGTCACATTTAAAATATAAAGTGGTTTAGTAGATGATGTTGAGCATACAAATGAATTAAAGATTTATCTGTTTAATAGATTTATCACTTGAAAGTTGAAACGCTAATAATAAAAAAAGTAACGAGCTCCTGTTTTGCAAACACACTATAGTTTTTCGTACTACTTTTAAAATCTTTACCGTGGGAGAGCCACGCTTCGGCACGAATGGAGTGATACCACGGCCTCACAGAAAACCGGTGTGAAACAGCGCTTGCGCTGTGTTTCACCGAGTGCGTGAGGATACCGGAGGCCCACATCCCAACCCTTACCCCATCCCCCAAAAGCCGGCAACGCACTTGTGATGCCTCTGGTGTTGCGGGTGTGCGGGTTGCGGCGGCGATAATCGCTTACCATCAGGAGATACGTCAGCTCGTTTGCCCCCTATTCCATAATAAAAAAACTAGACGTGATGCTTTTAATTTGCAAGTACTAATAATGTTCATGTCTGTTAGTATAGTAGACAAGCTGTATGTGTCAAAAAAGATATTTTTCAGGATAGGAGCAAAACATTTTTTGAGATGATACGTTAATAGTTATTTGTTATACAAGAGTGCAAAGTTGCTTTTTAACCGCGTGCACATGTTTCAAAAATTAGAATCCTGAGCGTCAGCGAGGGAATCAAAAGAGCACGAGGTGAAAAATCTTTGCACTCGAGTGCAACACGTAACTTTTCATTCCACCTCGGCGAGGAAACAACTAAATGCAAAAAAAGCATTAACAATCACAAGATACTTTTATTTCAGTTTAGGTATTAATATTTATTAGGTACTACATTATGATAGGTAAGTATTACAGATTAATTTTTAAATTATTTCAAAAATACTTAGGTACTCGCTCAACCCCGCGGTGTTACCCGCGGTTTTTGTCGTACCGCGAGTAACACCGCGGGACAAAGCTAGTCTAAAAAACGTAGCCTAAGTTACTCCTTAGATTATCAGCTATCTGCCAGTGAAAGTCCCGTCAAAATCAGTCCAGCCATTCCAGAGATTACCCGGAACAAACAGACAGACAGACCGACTGACAGACAGACAGACAATGTAATAGAAATTGTAAAAAAAATTTTTTAGTATATGTATATATATATATTTTAGAATTCTTCACGGTCATCAAAATTGAGCACGCGGTTAAAAAGCAACTTAGCACTCTTGTATATAACAAATAACTATTATTCTACCAAATGAGATCGTAAAGTAAGTTTTCCATATGTTTATCAATATATATAAAATCAATGCCACTTTTCGTTGTAATTTTATAACTCAAGAACGGGCTCACCTATCCAAACCAAATGTTTAGGCTTAATTCGGAATATTTAGTAGATGGTTTATGTGAAGTTTGCACAAACTCGGTGGAGCGGTTCTTCATTTATCGACATACACGCGGGTGGAGCCGCGGGCAACAGCTAGTAATAAATATAATTGAGACTATCAGATGTATATTCCATTATTAAATAAATAAATAATAATCACTTTTTAGATAGCTCAATCTCTATTCTTAGGCGTCGTAATATCCCGTGAGTCCTAGTATCTAAAATATCATTAGAACACTTTTTACAAGCTTTTTATTAACTTGGAATGTATGTATATGTATGCTTGTATGTTCGGGTGGAATCTTGCAACTCAATTTTGAAACAGATATCTTCAACCGATTTTGCTGAAATTTTGCAAGCATATACATATATACAGCATGACAATGCAATATTATAATGACATGGAGCTGATCTGATGCTGGAGCTGGAAGGTGGCCATAGGAACTCTGTAAAGAAACGTCGCAACGACATCGAGTTTGGACTCGTTTGATTCGTCTCGAGGCATTCCAGTAAAAGCTTGTTTTTAAAAAGCTTTTTAATTAAATTTTTGTCATAGAACTTCATTGTATAACGTTTTAAAAACCAACCGTAAACACCAAAAAATTGCGATCAAAAATTGCGATCAATAAACTGTAAAAAAGCTTAACTTTTATATAACAGCGAGACTACCATAATCAAAAAAGAAACTGAAACTAGTTACGCATCTTAATATCTCATCTATAAAATAAATGATTCAATTGAACGAATTTACGGTATTTAACTTTTATTAAGTGCAAAGTGGTTGTTGTGCACGCGCATACAATGAAAATCGCCGATGGCCGCATCCGGAAGACTTTTACTTAAATCAATATCATATTACAGACAGGAGTAATGGCGGCCATTAACTTTAACCACTTCACACGGTGAAATATTTTAATATAACCGGAATTACTGGCTATATTCAACATATATTATACCTACAAGTTTATAGAATTTGTAAAAGCCGTCGCGGGTTACAGTCATATTGGCTACTGATATCGGTTAATAGGTGATTTTGAGTATGTAATTTTTACTACGGTTTATTTTCTTAACATACTTTAGAATTGTACTGTCCGCAAGTCCTTGATACGCGTCCAAAATTACCAGCATATCGGTCTTTTAACCTAGTAAAACTACGTTGAAAACTCTCTAACATAGATAGATACAGGATACAAAAACACCCCGTCCAGTAATCGAGACCCCCACGATTGATTATAAGTTTTTTTGTAGACGGCAATCATTATACAAACTACCGTAATTTATGAGCGTTGCCTCTGGCTCAGTGAAACATGCATGTGACGTTCTTGTATTAATGTATGCGCAATAATTTGTTAAAGAGACCTCCGTGGTAGTACTTTATAATGCAGTGTTTCTAAGAAAGTCAACATGGATGTCCAATTCAATAAAATATTTGGAATTACTATTCGGTTTATCGAAGTAATATTCCGTGTAAAAGTAAATGAAATTACTTCTAACTGACGCTTACAACCTTCATGACTTAACTTCGTAATGTAGACAGACAAAAAAAAACGAAGCTTTAAAGAAAAGATATGTTTACGGCATTAACAAGTATCTTTGTTCCTACGTATTACAGATTATTTACGAGGCATGCCTTTTAAAATTTGTCGTTTGAAGAAAAAAAACACAACTAGAACCTTATAGTACTTTTTATTGTTTTTCAAAGTATTCACCAGGTAGCTTAATACACATTTCCATTCGCTCAAACCAGTTATTATAACATTTATTCCACTCTAAAGTGGGGGTGTTCAAAATGGCTGACTTGACAGTGTTGACTGCTTCTTCACGGGACTGGAATCTTTGACCACGAAGACTTGTCTTAATTTTAAGCAATGTTAAGAAATCGTTAGGGCTTAGGTCAGGACTGTATGGAGGATGGTCAAGAATTTCTACTTTTTCCTGCTTCAAATACTCAATCGTTTGACGAGCGCTGTGTGAGCTTGCGTTGCCGTGGTGCAGGATGATGAGTCGCTTTGAGTTAGATTTTCGAAGTTCGGCGATGACTTGTGGTAAACAAACTGTGGTATACCACTCTGCGTTCACCATTCTACGATCTTCAAGTGCAATAGTAGCAATATGGCCGGATTTTCCAACGAACGTGGCCACATCTTCTTTGAAGTGCTTCGAGGACAAACAACTTTAGTCGGCCTTGGTTCGTCTTGAAAGACCCAGATTGTAGATTGTTGTTTGGAATCAGGGAATCAGAACCACTGATGATGTCGTAGACGTGATTTGACCCTCCTCGGTTGAACCTTTGCAGAGTTTTCTTACACCATCTGACGCGGGCCGCCTTGTGATCGTCGGAAAGCAGATGCGGTATCCAACGGCAAACTAGCTTTCTCACACCAAGCGCTTCATGTAAGATCTTCTGAACGGTTGTCCCTGAGATGCCTAATAAAACCTCTATCTATCGATACGTCACATAACGATCTTCGAGAATTAGTTATCTTCAGTGAAGGCGGATTTTGGGCGTCCTTCTCGAGATTTGTCACTAACACTAGTATGTCCACGCTGGAATTCTAAATACCAGCGTTCGGCAGTCCGCAGACATGGGGCTTCATCACTGAACACAGATGTTAGCTCTTCAAAACACTGAAGCCGTGTCAGGCCTCTTCTAAAGTTGTAGAAAATTATTGCACGAACATTTTCCTTGGAAAGATTCATTTTCGTACGTAACCTGACAGATTCCAATCGACGCTGTGACTAAACAATAGCGTTAATCCTAATACTTTCAACTGTTTTGAGATTCAAAATTTAAACACATTCGAATATAGAACAGTTCCAAATTCAAAATTGCCGGGAAATATGGAAACGACAGAACTTAAAAGGCATGCCTAGTATTTATATAATTCTAGCTTTTGCCCGCCTCTCCGCCTGCGTAAATATTGGTTATCGCGGTAAAGAGTATCTTAAGAACCAATGTACATATAACCACGCCAAATTTGAAATTTGATATCACAGAACGCAAACTAGAAGCAGTTGTTCTAATCAGGGATATTCCGGTTAGGGTTAACCTAACCGAAATAATCTGTTATTAACCCTTTTGGAAATGGGTTAACCTAAATTTAGGATTAACATAAATATATGCGTTATGCATGGGTTTTCCGATCACTGGTTCTAATAAGTATCTGATGATAGTTTACTCGTTTTGAGTATATCAAGATAGCCGGCAAAATATACTGTGATAGACAAACTAAAGCTAAATTTGATGCTGATAAACACAATACGAACTATGAATGACAACATTTGTATAGTAAATAAGTTGCTACCGTTGAACATGCAAAGTTAAACATACATTTTTAATGTATATATTTCTAACTTTTACCACAAGACTCAGAATTAGAGTTACACCTACGTAAGAACGTGGTCGGTCAGATAATAAATCGGATTAGAGAAGCCGGCAGGGACTATGTTACACGAACCTTGCTAATTGGAAATTAGCTTAAGAATTAGGAAAGCTTATTTGTAAGAGGCATAAGAGGTCATTAGCCCGTGTGGTAGTAAAACTTGCAAAGTAAAAATATAGTATGTTAGTGTTTATACAACACGTATTTAAAAAGATACCATTACTAAGTGTGTCAGTGGGGTCAGGTAGTAATGAATGTGTTAATTATAATAAAACACTTCCGACATCCGCAACGAAGGTGATTAAGTGCTCGATCGCCTGCGCTTTAATTAGTTTCACGGATGGTATAATGGCTTAAAACGGTCACTACGATAACTGCCGTTGTGCGTAATGTTTTAAGTTCGATCGTATTGTGTGATTCAAGAATCATTGTTTCTGTATCTGAATGTCCATGTTAAGATATACTTCCGCTCATAATTTTCTTAAAAAAAACTAAGCAGACGTATCGACTGATGGTAAGCGATTACCGCCGCCCATGGACACCCGCAACACCAGAGGCGTCACAAGTGCTTTGCCGGCCATTGGGGGATGATGGATCCATGATTGGAGGAGATGGGGGGGGAGGGGTTGGAGAATTAGTCGCGGGTATCCTCAGTCACTCGGTAAAACACAGAGCAAGCGCTGTTTCACACCGGTTTTCTGTGAGGCCGTGGTATCACTCAAGTCGAGCCGGCCCATTCATGCCGAAGCGTGGCTCTCCCACTTGTGAAGATATGATAACTATATGACTATGCAAGTAGGTGGCAAATAATGTTAGTTGGCAACACAAAAGAAGTTTATTTAAAATAAATGTTAAAGAAAGCGTCAACAAATAACAATGAATGAAACGGCTGTGAAATATAAAGTGTAGTGAATTCCGAGTGAGTGCGGTAATTAAAAAAATACCGTGCGTTGGTCAAATGAATATTCATAAAACGGAATCATTTGCATGAGTAATTGATAGACGTAAAACTTTACTGTGACAGTTTAATCGTACTAATTGAACAGGTCGACATTATCTCTGTAAGAAAATGTTGAATGCCTGCATGCCGTTCTATTCTACTTATCTCGGAATAGACACTTAACTAAAGATATTTTTTTATTTTAATTGGAAATAAAACTTGAAAATTACACAAGTTATTTTGTTAATGTTTTAATCTTTAATGGTCATCGGACCTATATAGAAAGCTGGGATGTGGCTTAGCAGCACTGATAGAACTGGTATCGCATGGTGGAAATTAAAATGTCATTTCAACAGTTTTTACATATACCGACAATTAAACCATATAAAACAGTGTTTCGTAAATCCAAATAGATAGTTGTACTTTTAAGATCTATAAAGCAGTTAAGAGAACTAGTAGCATCGGGCAGAGAGTCTGGAGTGATAATATGGCCTCAGAAAATCAATGTTAAGTATTTATTTCTTTGTTTTTCACGGAATGTGTTATGAAACGAGCCTATACCAATAAGTGATCCCCTAATTCCATGATTCTGGTGAGGGGACAAAGGCGGCAGTAGTACCTCTTGTATTGCATACACTGGTCCAAGGGCGGCGCAAGTGACTACGAATTGCCTAACGTTTTCCCCCCATTAAAAGTACATACACAGTACACTATACGTCTGTAATGTTGGTATTTAATTTCAGAAGCATAAACAACGCAGATGGGAGGTCCTTTACCCATATGGGAATAAATATTAAGATAAACAAGCTACGTGCAAGAAATAATCCTAAGTGCTGTACGTGTCCATATTCTAAGATGACCTCTTACGGGCCTGATAGCATGTTTGGCACATTGGGGACATAAAAATACTAATATGACAGCGAACATAACTTGCCATATTATATAAGAAACATGCTGGTATTTACTGTCGGCTATTATCTTTCGTGCATCTGTGTTCGACGCGTGTGAACGACAACATAGGAGTGCATCGCATGTCTAATCTACCCTCTTAGCATTCACATAGCGAGCTGAACTTTACCGATAACATGAATCGCATGCATCGCGGTACAAATGACAGGCCGGTGTAGTTGCGGTGCTGCTGAGAACTTCTATATTCATGTCTATCTGAGGCATTATCTAACAGACGACGTGTGGTGCCAGCACTGTTCAAACATAAGTAATAAGCGGACGACGAGACTTTCATAGACAGAACGCAATGACAACTGATTTTATGCCAAGAGTTGACCTAGAGCGAACGTTGAAAGTGTCATTTTTATGACCTGTAAGCGCTGACCTTGTACGAACAACAACTTTGCACAAATTACGTACGCAAACAAATTGTAATGAATTAGAGCAGAAGTATTCATAAACCGTTCTTTAAATAACTACGTATTTCCTTATGAAACCTAGAGTTTATGATTTATATTAAAGTGGTTTGGTCCAACCAAATCTGATTACAATTTAAGCGAGGGGATATAAAATATGTAGCGAATCACTGAGCCTTGGACGAAACCAGAATGAACTTGTTCGGACTATTTCCGTGAGTACCTAATGAATTTGATGAATATGTAAAGTAAATAAAGCAAAAGACAATAACACGCGTCAGGAAAATAGTACACTACCTTAGTACCAGTCTAATTCGAATCAAAAATATATTCATAGGTAGTACTCACGACAAAAAGATACGATATTCATTCGATACAGTAACAGTACGTTGACCGATCTATGTATTTAAATATGATAAAGAAAAAACGATATTATTATGTACATATATCTAATACGGTCACACTTATCAGTAAAAACATAACGTTGGAAAGAGACAGTTACAGGTATCGAGTCAGTGTTACTGCAACGTGTCAACAGCTGCTCGCACGATGTCCGACTGCGTGTTCGGTTGCCGCCATTTTGAGGCCAGTGCAGCGTTCGTCCGAACTTGAAACGACGCGTGTATTGTTGCGCATCGAAACCATGACAACAGCAACCATGGCGTTGGCAGATGATTGGACGGAAGAAAAATGCTTAGAGTTAATTAGAGAATATAGAAAAAAACCCATGTTATGGGATAAAAAGAATCGGTACTTTTTCAGAAGGAATATGAAACCGATCGCTTGGGAAGAAATTGGCTATGCTTTGAACATACCTGCCGACCAATGCAAGCACAAAATGAATGTTTTGATGTCGTCATTTAGAAGAGAAAAAGCTAGACTCGTGAACAGTTTAAAGAATTTGACAGACGATAGTGGTACAGGTGACATATTTTTATTAGTATTGTTTGATACATTATTATTTATCACTAGCTGTTGCCCGAGGCTATGTCTGCGTGTATTTCGACTATTCTATTATCATTCGGCTATCGCGGTAAATACTAACCAACATATGACCTTCCTCAAGAATCAAAGTAGCTCCAGCGCCATAGTTCATTAAAGACGTAACAGACAGACACTTACTTTCACACCCATACTAATATTATAAACATTGCATGGACAGCCTCTCTACGGTGTGACTCCAACGGTTTAGCAACGCACGTCAAGATAGTTCTTAAATGGCACCAATTTTGCCGACTAACTTGATAATTATCGTTATATTAAAGTAAAATTACAAATAATCTTAGTAAATTGTAGCTCAGATTATTCTGATGTATAAGCTATATTATTTTATAGTTTCATCGAAATCCGTTCAGTAATTTGTAAAGAGTAACAAACATTCATACATTCTACCGTACATACCGTCCTAACAAACTTTTGCATTTTTATTTTTTTCAGGATTAAAGCTCTATTCATTACCTTGTTCATTTGTTTATAGATTCGCCTGGACTATACAGAAGTACATGGTTCGCTTTCGATGCATTAGCTTTTTTATTGGATAAGGATTCCGAAAGAAAACGTCAAGAAAATAAAGTATGTATTTTTTTTTTCATAATCATAAATATTCATGATGTTGCAATGTTATGTTATGTCATAATTTATTCCCTTCAGGATTCGGATGAAATGGATGAGAATGTTGGAGATGCTTCAACTATCAATCTGTCATTGCTACGTCAACGTTTGGAACTATCTAATCGCCCAACTAAGAAGGCGAGGGTTACTTCTGGAAACGAGACAGAAGTAAGTGAACCTGATATTCTTCAACCTCAAATGGAGGCCGGTCCTAGTCAAACTCCATCCGAAAGAGATGAAGAAATTCTATCTTTCACTACATTTATTGGTAATAAAATTAAGAAATACTCCGATACGACGAAGAACGCCGTGCAACAAGCAATATGTGACATAATATTCAAAGCCGATCAACATTTTTATGAAAGCAAGTGTTATGAAAAATTTACCCTACTAGACGAGGAAGCGGATCCTCTTAGTAAGCAAGCATTAGACTATATTGAACACAAACCAATAATAAAAACAAACGACTCGGACAGTGAATAGATATTAGATTCGGCTTATATTTAAATAAGTCATTTTGGCAGCTGGCTATAAAAAAAAGTAATGTAATTTGTAAGCTCTAGTCTGTAATTAATGTTATTTAAAGAATTTAAAGTTCTATTTTTAACCGACTTAAAAAAAGGAGGAGGTTTCTCAATTCGACCGTATGTTTTATTTTGTGTGTTGGCGGATAACTTCGTCGTTTATGAATCGATTATGATGATTCTTTTTTACAATGGAAAGGAGATATCCCAACGGTGGTACCATGATAAAGACACTAAGACCTGATGATGGAATCCAAGAGAAATCGAGTCGAACCTTGAAGTCGGTTTTTATTTTGTAAAAATTTTGTTATTCATTTTTTTTTTCTAAACTTTTTTTCCTTGTTTATAGTTTATACATTTAGGTACGACGCCTACCACGTTGTCGGTTTGTTTCATTTTGATCATGGGACGTTGATGGAGATTATCTCAAACCATTGTCTAAATATCAAAGTCCGTCAAGGGACGAAATTAGTACCTACCACATAAGTTCATTACATTAAGAGTGCTGAGCTGTATTTAGACCAAAATACTATGTATTACTAAATAATTCTTAACCTTATTTCATTAGAGTAAAATATAAAGAAAATGTAACAACCTCATTCTTCAAAATCGATTTAGGCGTAGGAACATAACAAAACCAAAACTATTACCCTTCTTTTTGGCTTCGCTGCAGTCGGGTTAAAAAAGTTTTTAATTGGTTTCTTTTCCTGTATTTTGTAAAAAAGGTTTCTGATGTGTCCTATAATTTGTAGTAGAAATTAGAATATATTTTATTCGTGTTCATTTTAGGCATAGCTTGATATCTATAAATCGACCTTCACTATGAATAAACATTCAGACTATTATTATTTACATTAGGTATTACAATCATTAACTATCATTACGAGGACATAGTGTTCATGTAAACACACCATTACCTATGCCTATACTACAAAATTGCCGCATCCTATTTAAGCACATAATTCAACATTCAATGTTCCGGATATACCATGAATAACATATCAATGACAAATGTCTTGCGATCATCTATAATTATAACGACTAAGTATAAAGTATAATCGATTAATACGCCATTACAATAAAATTATAATAATTGAATTGATAATCTACTATTAACTGTGTAATTATATAATGTATTAGTTTGGTACAAAAACGTGATGCATATCATCATCACCTGTTGCCTCTTCATCAGTTTAAAGTCGTTCAATGTGCTATAGAAAGAGTTATGCTCGGAGTATCCCTGAAAGACAAAATTTGAAACGAAGTGATTCATCAGAGAACTAAGTGATACATATATAACGTACGTCTTAGGAGTATATTCTTTAACACCTATCAAATTCGAAATAATTTATTCAATTAAGACACTAAGTGACATTTATGAATGTTAAATTAAAGCTACAGTCAAAAATCATAGATCGAAACAAATGTGCTGAACTGCCAAGTTAAATTAGGTGAAAACACCAAAATCTGCTGCCTGATTGTATCATGTACAAAACCAATTTGATTTCTGTAACCATTTAGAAAAGAAGCTTTGAGGAATAAAATAAAAAATACACAGTATACTCATTTACACGTTTAATTATTATATATTTTAACTACTAATAGCAAAAATATACTCCGATTCCCTTTTGGGAATCGGAGTATATTTTTTTTTTAGCAGTTCACTTTCTAAAATTGTACACTAAGCCCCTGAAGCGCTTTAAATAAGTCAGAAACTATATGCTCGACGCAAATAATACTAACTGATTTAGAAAGTACTAAAAGCGAATAAGGAAACGCGTAAACAACCAAATGGGGTATGCGATGAAAACGATAGGAAATAGTCAGAAAAGGGAATAAGATACTTCTGCACGTATAAACGTTGATGTCCAAGAATGGGATTTATTACAAGAGTAAATTTCAAAACAACTAAATTGTACGTTTGTTGAAGATATATTGTATGTATTTAAATAGAACGATAGATACATTTTTCAATTATTATATGCAATTGCAATTCTTATAATTAAGTATAAGGATATAATAATAATTATTTTTACGGGAATTAACGCGATCACTTATTTCAAGGTACTACATAACTCTGTTTTGCCTGACGTTTCGACCAGGTTGCACTGGCCGTGGTCACAGGCTGACTGGCTTCGCGGCGCACGCCCTCCGTCGTCGAATCCGTGAAGTCAAAGGTTCTTCATCCACCCGCACATTTTCGATATTATTGATAAAATTGTTTCGCCATGTACCGTCACATACTACACTAACAGGGT